>JARBWK010000017.1:14287378-14309922 GCA_030556195.1 Anolis apletophallus | reverse complement strand
GCCATTCCAACGTTTAGTATTAGAGCTAGGATCAACATCCTTCATTGGTCAAGAAGTATCATATATATACGGAGGGGCAGAAGCCACCCTTGACTTGAGGAACGCTCGTATTCTCAGTTGACCCAACTGGACATCGTTGTGTTGTCCCACCATGAAGGTCTCCTCTGGCTTCCTCGCCATCATGCTGCTGATCTGGTCCGTGACTGCCGCTGACGAGACTATGGAAGCGGTCCAAGGCAACGTGGTAAGTGGGGAAAGTATGCGCTCCCTTCCATACAAAGATACCGGGATTCGTGAGGAACACTCATAACAGGGTCCAAGCTTGACCTTGGCCAACCATCACCCTTGAGCGGAAGATTGAGGTCTTCATGGTCCATAAGGTGGGTATGCAATCATAGAGTGTGTCCGCACAGTAGGGTGAATGCGATTTGATCCCATGGTTCAATGTTATGGGATCCTAACTCCTTGGACCCCATAGCACTGAGCCGGGAGAGTCCCAAGTGGCGTCAAACCACATTGATTCCACAGTGTAGACCAGCCATGGGCAAATATTCTAACTTGGAGGGCACGTGCTAGAACTCCCTGCTAAGAGGACTGGTTGCCCGAAGATGGAAGGAAGGAAGGGAAGGAGGAAGGAAAGAGAGAAGGAAGGAAGGAAGGAAGAAGGGAGGAAAAGAAGCATGGAAGGGAAATAAGAGGGAAAGAGAGAAGTAAGAAAGAATGAAAGGAAGAAAAAAAGGATGGAAGAAAGTGAAGGAGGAGAGAAAGTGAGAAGGAAGGAAGAATGAAAGGGAGGAAAGGAAGGATGGATGGAAGGGAACAAAGAGGGGAAAAGAGAAGAAAGGAAGGATGAAAGGAAGAAAAGAAGGATGGAAGAAAAGGAAGGAGAGAAGGAAGGAAGAATGAAGGGAGAAAAGAAGCATGGGAGGAAGGGAAGAGAGGAAGGACGAAAGGAAGAAAAGAAGGATGGATGGAGAAAAGGGAAGGAGGAAGGAAAGAGAGAAGGAAGAAAGGACGAAAGGGAGGAAGGGAATGATGGAAGAAGGAGGGAGGAAAGAGGGAAGGAGAGAGGGAGGTGGAGGGAAAAAAGTTGGGAAGGAAGGATGGACGGATGGATGGACAATAGGAAGGAAGGATGAAACGATAAAAAGAGGAAGGGAAGGATGGAAGGATGAAAGGGAGGAAAAGAAGGGTAGAAGGAAGGGAAGGAGAAAGGAAAGAGATGAAAGGAAGGAAGAAGGGAGGAAAAGAAGAATGGAAGGATGGCAAGGAGTAGGGAAAGGGAGAAGGAAGAAAGGACGAAAGGAGGAAAAGAAGCATGGAAGGAAGAGAAGGAGGAGGGAAAGAGAGAAGAAAGGAAGGAAGAAGGGAGGAAAAGAAGGATGGAAAGAAAGAAGGAAAGAGAGAAGAAAGGAAGGACGAAAGGAAGAAAAGAAGGGTGGAAGAGAAGGAAGGAAGAATGAAGGGAGAAAAGAAGCATGGGAGGAAGGGAAGGAAAAAGGGAAGAGAGAAGAAAGGAAGGACGAAAGGAAGAAAAGAAGGATGGATAGAGAAAAGGGAAGGAGGAAGGAAAGAGAGATGGAAGGAAGGACGAAAGGGAGGAAGGGAAGGATGGAAGGAGGAGGGAGGAAAGAGGGAAGGAGACAGGGAGGCGAAGGAGGGAAAAAGGGGGGAAGGAAGGATGGACAGATGGACAATAGGGAGGAAGAGAAGGATGAAACGATGAAAAAGAGGAATGGAAGGACGAAAGGAAGGAAAAGAAGGGTGGAAGGAAGGGAAGGAGGAAGGAAAGAGAGACGAAGGAGGAAAGAAGAAAAGAAGGATGGAAGGAAGTGAAGTAAGGAGAGACAAAAGGAACTTCCAGTCATCGTCCCCCCCAAAATAACCCTCCAGTCATGACATTTGGGGACAGCAGGTCTGTGTGCCAAGTTTGGTCCAGATCCATCGGTGTTTGGGTTCACAGTGCTCCCTGGATGTAGGCGAACTACAACTTCCCCAAATCAAGGTGAATTTCCCCAAAAGACCTCCAGGATTTTTTGTTGGTCATGAAGGCTCCGTGTGCCAAGTGTGATCCAATTCGAACTTTGGCGGAGTTCAGAGTGCTCCTTGATTGCGGGTGAACTATAAATCCCAATATCTACAACTCCAAAATATCCAGGCCAATTCCTGTCGAAACTGACCAGTATTCAAATATGGGCATAACGGGTATGCATGCCGAGTTTGGTCCAGATCCATCATTGGTGGAGTTCAGGGTGTGGTTTTTAGATTGTAGATGAACTATAAATCCCAGTACCTACAACTCCTATAAAGACCCCTCTAGTACGTTCAGTTGCTGATCAATTCCGCTATTTGCTGAGTGCCATAGAAAAGTATAGGAAAGGGTTATGGGAGAGGCAGCTGGCGGGGTCATGCAAATTCCACACCAATACAGTGTTTCCCAACCTTTTTTGGGCAGGAATGGCGAAAGAACACAACAGAGATATCCTGGCAGGGAATGGCCTGAAAGACACAAACTTTCAGAAAGACACACAGAACTCCCATAACCAAGAGAAAATACTATAAGAGTTTGGTGGGCATTGACCTTGGGTTTTGGAGTTGTAGTTCACCTACACCCAGAGAGCACTGTGGACACAAACAATGTTGGATCAGGACAAACTTGGCATGAATACTCAATATGCCCAAATGTGAACACAGATGGGGTTTGGGGAAAATAGACCTTGACATTTGGGAGTTACAGTTTCTGGGATTTATAGTTAACACGCAAACAAAGAGCATTCTGAACTCTTGCAATAATGGAATTGAACCAAACTTGGCCTATTGAACTCTCATTACCAACAGAAAGTACTGAAAGGGTTTGCTTGGGAATTGACCTTCAGTTTGGAAGTTGTAGTTCACCTACACCCAGAGAGCACTGTGGACTGAAAAAATGATGGATCTGGACCACACTTGGCATGAATATATGCCCAACTATAAACACAGATGGAGTTCAGGGGAAATAGATCTTGCCATTTGGTAGTTGTAGCGGTTGGGAAACACTGGACTAAGTAACTAGTAATTGTAAGGACACCTTTCCCCCGTACACACTTCTTTTTGCTTGTATGTTTGTCCATAGAGGGCCTCCCGTTCCGTCATTGGAAGAGTAAAGCGAGGCCTGATCGCCAAAGCCAAACACATCTTCTCGCACCACAAGGCTCTCCTGAACGAAATCTTTGCGGTCTTTTCGGACAACCACCCCAAATTCCATGACTAGACATCTCGGGGAGACCTTGACCCTGTCTACGAGACCCGCCAGACAACCCACGACCTGACCCGATCCCCGTCCAGCTCCCGCGAGAAGACCATCGAAGAACGAGTCCTCCACTTTCTGAAGAAGTCCGGTCCGTTGTCTTGTAGATCCTAAAGTTCTTCCTCGCGTTGAGGTGGATCCCCATAATTTGAATCCATTTCCAAATAGTCTGTGTTGTTTGATGCTTCCCGAACTCGCCAACCTGACATGTTTCCCCCTCCTCTTGAGTCCCCGTGTCTCCTCATTACACCTAGTGTTAAACCAAGTGTAAGAAATTAAAAGTTATATCCACAATAATCAAATCTAATTTCTGGTATATAATGCCTCTTATATTTGTACATATCAGTCCTATACAAGCCTACCGAAATATGGCACCGTACTCACATATCCCGACTGGTCAAGAAAAGTCCAGGTATTAATGGTGTGGTAAATCCAACAACATTAAATAGTATCCTGGTCCAGTGTTTCCCAACTGCTGTTCCGCGGCACACTAGTGTGCCGTGAGCAATCACCTGGTGTGCTGCGGGAAAACCTCTCTTCCCCCCTTTCTTCCCCCTCCTGCCGAAATCCTACTACTGCTGCTTGGGAGAGGAGGAGGAGAAGGCTGGATTGCTGGAGTGTTGTAATTGAGCCCTCGGCTCTGCCTGCTAGTAGGGCTGAGGAGGATGCTGAGTCATCCGCGTCTGAGTGGGGCTGTGAGTAACCTAAACGCTAGAGCAGGCAGAAAGAGAACTGCAAGTGATTCCAGCAGGGAAGGTTTGGAACAAAGAAAGAGAATTCAGGGATGGGGGAAGCTCACCAGAAGAGAGTGATACTGAGTTAGATTGGACTTTGGTACAGGAGGTTGGGGGTGTGTGTAATGCAGACACCAGTAGTGATACTTTTCTGGGGTTTGATAGTGATAAAGACTGGCCCTCTGAAACCTCAGGGAATGAGTGGGATATGCTAAGTTTTGAAAAACGCTGGGGATCTTGGAGGGACTCACAAAGGGTGTCAGCTGCAGACAGAGAAGCAGCTGCAACGCCTAATCAGGAGGAGTTGTCCTCTTCGGGCGAGTCTGATCTTTAGGGCTATATAATGTAGGCTTTTGGGGAGGCTCCCTTGAGGCGAGCAAGGAGTTGTTCTTGGTATCCTGTTTGGCATCCTGTTTTGGTATCCTGTTATCTTGCATTGTGTTCCTGATCCGGTTTACTTCCTAGTGGCGGGGTTTGAACTCCGCTGGACTTTCTCTCCCGTGGACCTTGGATTGCCTCCTCGTTTCTCCGTCATTCTCCTGCCCACGACTCTGGACCGGTTACTGACTACGCTATTGGCTCATCCCTCGAAGGACGTCACAGAGGACGTCCTGAGTTTGTTTTGGATTCCTGGCTTGGGAGCAGGGTTTAAACTAACTCAGAAAACAACACTGTAGTAAACACATACAATATATTTGTAAAGATGTTGTACAAAACCCAAGAATCAGCATAGGTAGATACATGTAACGAAAATAAAGCTCTAAAATATACCTTACTGTACTCCTTTCCATTAATACAAACCGCAACCAGTGGTAATCCACATTATACAGTCCGTACTGATGTCGGATAGAGGAAATAGTCTAGGAAGCGGTGGGGGAGTCAGTTCAATGGAAAAGAGCTCAAATGTATCAGTCCAAGTAGCAAATGCAGTAAATAAAGTTCCATGCCATTCTGGGATTGTATCCAAACAAAACAATAGGACATCAAGGGCATAAATCCGCACTTGAATATGCAGTCATCTGGGAGAAGCCGACGGGGTGTTAATACACCGACGGGGTGTTAATACACCAATCAATAGGTAACCAACTTTCGTTTCGCCCCTCACTGGGGCTTTCTCAAGGCTTCGGCAATACAGACATGAGTAGTCCTATCTGTAACATCAGTAACAATAATATACATTACATTAAAAGGTAGGTACCGTAGAAAACAACCCTCGTAAATTGAATATAACATATATACATACCGGTGCGGGATCAAAACATCAGCATAACCTTGCTCAATAGCAAGGTGACCGTAAAGGTAATTAGCGGTGTAGTTTACAGTCTATATATAGAGTAGTTAATTACCCCTAATTGAAACCATGCGGATGGAATCAAGTCAGGAGAGAACTAAGGGAGACGGGCTCGTTTAACCCTTTCGGGGTCTCTGAATCGAGTAAAACGATCCATTTACATTCCATTTGGTGTAAAGCCTGGGTAATATTAACGTGGGGTTTCAAATCTAGTCTTTCTAAGACCTGGAGTTTCAGATCGCTAGGAGAATGGCCCTGTTGTTTACAATGGGTGTAAAATGGGATGTCTTCATTGCCAGCACGGATCCTGCTGCAATGTTCTATAAATCTTTGACGTACTTGTCTGGTCGTCATGCCCACGTAGACCTTGGGACAACAACACGTAATGGCATATGTGACGTGGGTCGAAGCGCAGGTACTGAAGGATTTGATGCAGAAAGATCTTCTTTTAGCAGGGCTGAAAATGTCCCGTTCTGTATTAATGTTATCGCATACGGAGCAATGTCCACAAATTCTCGTGCCCGGCGAAAAATTACTTTTGTTCTGTCTCACGTGATTTGAGTGAGTTAGTATGTCACTCAGGTTTTGGGTCTGCTTGTAGGCTATGGTGGGGGGATTCTCAAGGCCCTCTGTGTTGGAGATTAATGGCCAATATTTGTTTATTATATTAACTAGCTTGGGGACCCGGCCCTACCCGGGTAATATGAGAAAGGCATTGTGTGCCAAGGTTGGTCCTTAACAGATGTTTACGTGGCTTGCAGTGGTCTCAGGAAGTTAGTGAAGGTACTGCAAGTCCCATCAGCCATGGTCCATCCCACTCCCAACAGCACCAGGATGTAGAGTGGGTCATGAGGGCTCTGTGTGCCAGATTTGGTGTTGATCAGTCATTGGATTAGGTTTGTAGCAGTCTTGGAAAGTGAGGGAAGGTACTGCAAATCCCATCATCCATGTTCTGCCCCCCTTCAAACTTCCGTAGGATATAGAGTGGGTCACTGGGACTCTGTGTGCCAAGTGTGGTCTTTATCGGTGTTTGTTGGGGGCCGCAGTGGTCTGTGGGAACAGAGGGGTGTGAAAGTACTACAAATCCCATCATCCATTGTCAGTCCTCCCCCGAACCTCACCAGGGCATGAAGGGAGTAATGAGGGTTATGTGTGCCAAGTGTGGTCTCGATCAGTAATTGGATGAGGGTCGCAGCGGACTTAGGAAGTGAGTAGAGGTAGTGCAAGTGCCATAATCCATGGTCCGGCCTCCTCCCAAGTGCCCCAGGATGTAGAGTGGGTCATGGGGGATGTGTGTGCCAAGTGTGGTCTGTTGTGGTCCTTTTAGGTGGCTGCAGTGGTCTCTGGGAACCGAAGTGTTTGAATGTACTACAAATCCCATAATACGTGTTCCATGTCCCCCAAACCGCACCAGGACATAAAGTGGGTCAGGGGGGTTATGTGTCCAAAGTTTGGTGCAGGTCCATCACCCGCGCTGGTCGCTGTGGCCTGTGAAAGTGGCAGCCAATCAGTACGCTGCCACATACATACATACATACAAACAAACATACAAACATTCCGCTTTATTATATATAGAGATGTAGAGTGGGGGGATAACGTTAATGGCCAGACTATGTTCTTCACTGTAGTCTTCTTAGATGGTTGTAACAAATCACTCCTGTTGGCATTCTCGGCTTTCAACCTAGTGTTTTCAATGATATGCATAGGATAGCCCCGTTGTTGGAAGTCAGTAGCCATTTTGTCAGCTTCTTTTAGACCTGGTCTGTCCAACAGGCGGCCCGCGGGCTGCACACGGCCCGCCAGCCCCTTGGCTGCGGCCCTCCTCTCCTCCAAATAAAAATATTATTTAAAAAATAAAAAATAAAAATTCCCGGAAATTTTTTTTGAAAAAAAGCACGCATGCACCGCTTCTGACGCATGCACTCCCCATGGCTCCGCCCTCCCTCCCTCCCAAAGCATCACGCCAGCGTCAGAAGCGGGCGAAACCCTAGGAAGGGAGGGGGAACCGCCGTAAAGGAGCAGTAGGCGGTGCAAAGGCCGGCGCGTCAGAGGCCTGGGACGCGCTGCCCTTTGCACCACCTACTGCTCCTTTTCGGCGGTTCCCCCTCCCTTCCTAGGAGGAAGAGGCAGGGCCGGGGCCAGTGCCGGGAGGGATGGGGCCGGGGGTGGAGGCAGACCCTTTGGCCCCCCAGGTGATCAGTGACCTTCTACCAGCCCTTGGGCCGGTAGAGGTTGGACAGCCCTGTTTTAGATAATCTGCATGTTTAGAAGAGTTTTTCTTGATCCACAAAAATTGCGGATATGGCAAATTATATTTTAAAGGAAAAGAATGGTAGCTCCTGAAATGTAAATAAGAGTTCTTTTTCATAGGCTTGCTGTAGTTTTTAACCTTAAGCTCGTTGTTGTCTCTAAAAATGGTTAAATCAAGATAGTTAACACAATCTTTCTGCGTGGTGAACGTGAAGCTGATGGCTGGTTGCCATTGGTTCATCCAGTCTTGAAGGTTCACTGTGTTATTAATAACAATGAACACGTCGTCTATGAAACGGTGGTATCGTTTGATACACGTGGACATTCTATCCGGAGCCTCGTTAAAAATAAATTCCGCTAATAAGCTGGACATAAAAGTATTAGCTAACGAGGGGGCGGCTGATTGGCCCATGGATACTCCATTCTTTTGGACATAGAATGTGTCCTCGAATCTAAAATAGTTGTAATCAAACGTAATGTCCAGTAGTTCCATCAAGAAATTCGTCGGCACACTTTTATCTACTCTCACGTCCAATACATCTTTAGCTAGAGTCCTAAGTTCAGGGAGTGGGACGTGAGTGTAGAGAGACACCACGTCTGCAGTGAGTATGGTATCCGAACACCACGTCACTGCAGACGTGGTGTCTCTCTACACTCACGTGCCGCTCCCTGAACTTAGGACTCTAGCTAAAGACGTATTGGACGTGAGAGTAGAATTTCTTGATGGAACTACTGGATATTGCGTTTGATTACAACTATTGCTATTGCTCACACTATGCAAGTACACAGAGTGTGGTCAATAATCACATCAATTAGTGGTAGAACAAATTCAAAGTGTTAATACACAATTCAATTATAATACAGAATACACATAAAATACAAATGAAATAATATGCCCGCTCTGGGCTCCTACCCCATACGCTTAGTAGCGTTAGAAAATGTTCGAAAATGACGGGTTCAAAGGAAAGAATTCAAGGGTTCATGGTAAGATGGGTTTTTAGGTGGGTATATGAGGGCAGGGAGGACACACAAGACCCAAGGGCCGTGTCCCAGCCGGAGAGCGGGTTGGCAAGCAAGCCGTGATGGAAGTCCAGGAAGCGGTGGCAATGCAGAGTTGTTTGCTGTTCGGAGCCCAGGCACCGTTAGCGTATGAGCAGTGGAAAATCACGAATAGCAGCTGGGTCTCCGAGGAGTAGTTGGGCCGACGGGGATACACTGTACGATGGTCCCAACTCCCGTTTCGACCCCCTGGAACGGGGTCTTTCTCAAGGCCAGAATAGTGCAACACAACTCAATTCCAAAAGGGTAAGGTCTGTAGGCAACAAGTTACAGTCAAAATACGGCTGCGAACATACACAAAGCACTCAAAAGCAATTCAAATAACATTATAAGAAATAGTAAGAGATATACTGCTATACATACATAGTAATGGATACATACCCAATTCATAGAGGCAATTACACACATCTACGAATGACCAACGGCCGAAGCAACTACATAGTGGTCCCTGGCTTGCTTATAAGCACAGCCAGAGCTCAGGTGCAGGCAATACAAGAGCGGATTTAACGCAGAAGTTCTGTTACAGTGATTTTATCATTGAGCCCAATTGGAATCTCTGTACCCCAGGTATGAATATACCGGGTTTCTGTTCTGCGAAGGTGGAGATCCAAGTCTCCATGGGGGGGTGCCTGAACCCGCTTTACACCAAAGAACTTGAGGTCATCTGGCCCATGTTTAAAGGACTTAAAATGGGCGTATAAGGGGGAATCTTCCGAAAAATTTCTGATTTTAGAACGGTGTTCAGAAATTCTAATATTCAGACTTCTCTTGGTTTCGCCCAGATAAAGCTTCCCACAAGGGCAACAAATCCCATATACACAGGAGTCCGTTTTGCACGTGAAGAACTCCTGGAAAGCAAACATACGCCCTGTGCTAGGATTGAAAATTTCCTTATCAAGGTATACAAATTTGCATTGGGCACAAGTGCCACATCTGTGGGTTTTAGGTGTTAGAGTGCTCTTTTTATGTGGGGTCCTGAGACCGGAATGAACAATAATATCCTTGATATTCCTGCTACGTTTATGTGCAATCATAGGAACCTTTGATAGGCCCGGCGTACCACTCACCAAGGGCCAAAATTGTCAGGCACCCCCCCATGGAGACTTGGATCTCCACCTTCGCAGAACAGAAACCCGGTATATTCATACCTGGGGTACAGAGATTCCAATTGGGCTCAATGATAAAATCACTGTAACAGAACTTCTGCGTTAAATCCGCTCTTGTATTGCCTGCACCTGAGCTCTGGCTGTGCTTATAAGCAAGCCAGGGACCACTATGTAGTTGCTTCGGCCGTTGGTCATTCGTAGATGTGTGTAATTGCCTCTATGAATTGGGTATGTATCCATTACTATGTATGTATAGCAGTATATCTCTTACTATTTCTTATAATGTTATTTGAATTGCTTTTGAGTGCTTTGTGTATGTCCGCAGCCGTATTTTGACTGTAACTTGTTGCCTACAGACCTTACCCTTTTGGAATTGAGTTGTGTTGCACTATTCTGGCCTTGAGAAAGACCCCGTTCCAGGGGGTCGAAACGGGAGTTGGGACCATCGTATAGTGTATCCCCGTCGGCCCAACTACTCCTCGGAGACCCAGCTGCTATTCGTGATTTTCCACTGCTCATACGCTAACGGTGCCTGGGCTCCGAACAGCAAACAACTCTGCATTGCCACCGCTTCCTGGACTTCCATCACGGCTTGCTTGCCAACCCGCTCTCCGGCTGGGACACGGCCCTTGGGTCTTGTGTGTCCTCCCTACCCTCATATACCCACCAAAAAACCCATCTTACATGAACCCTTGAATTCTTTCCTTTGAAGCCGTCATTTTCGAACACTTTCTAACGCTACTAAGCGTATGGGGTAGGAGCCCAGAGCGGGCATATTATTTCATTTGTATTTTATGTGTATTCTGTATTATAATTGAATTGTGTATTAACACTTTGAATTTGTTCTACCACTAATTGATGTGATTATTGACCACACTCTGTGTACTTGCATGCTTTGCAGCAATTCTCCCCTTACTTTGTGTATTGCTCACACTACTCAGGACACACCAAGAGCCCTCCCATTTCAGGTCATAGTGAGTGCCATGAACATGTCCAAGAGGCCTGCCAATGTCCTCTACCAACACCATGCTGCCCACCACCCATGTGAAGGCTTTCATTCTGGGACAATTTCATCCTAGATTTGATGTGTTTCCTCCACCACAGACATCCCAGTGTTCCTTTCTCTCTCCATTGGTGTGGGAGTTGCATGACCCTGCCCACTGCCTCTCCCTTAAACCAGTGTTTCGCAACCGCTGTTCCGCGGCACACTAGTGTGCCGTGAGAGATCACCTGGTGTGCAGTGGATAAACATTTCTTCACCCCTTTCTTCCCCCTCCTGCCGAACTACTGCTGCTGCTGCTTGGGGGAGGGGGAAGAAGGGCCGGGCAGCGGCGGCGGCGAAGAAGAAGGGGCCGGGGCGCCGCCTCCTTCGGCCGTTTCCCCAGCCAGCCAGCCTCCAATCGAGGGAGGGCGGGGAACGGGAGCGGAAGAGAGGAGTGCAGTCCGAGGCAGGCCCACCGGCTTCTTCTTTCGAACCACAGGAAAGGAAGGAAGGAAGGAAGGCAGGCAACCGCGGACCGAGTGAGTGCCTTCCCTTCTGGTGTGGAAGAGGGAGAGAGCCATTCAGGAAGGGAGCCACCTGGAGGTTCTGTGTGGGAAGTTTGGCCCAGTTCTATCATTGGTGGGGTTCAGAATGCTCTTTGATTGTAGAGGAACTATAAATCCCAGCAACTACAACTCCCAAATGGCAAGGTCTATTTCCCCTGAACTCCATCTGCGTTCATATTTGGCCATATTGAGTATTCATTTCAAGCGTGGTCCAGATCCATCATTATTTCAGTCCACAGTGCTCTCTGGGTGTAGGTGAACTACAACTTCCAAACTCAAGGTCAATTCCCAAGCAAACCCTTTCAGTACTTTCTGTTGGTAATGAGAGTTCAATAGGCCAAGTTTGGTTCAATTCCATTGTTGCAAGAGTTCAGGATGCTCTTTGTTTGTGTGTTAACTATAAATCCCAGAAACTGTAATTCCCAAATGCCAAGGTCTATTTTCCCCAAACTCCATCTGTGTTCCTATTTGGGCATATTGAGTATTCATTTCAAGTGTGGTCCAGATCCATCATTATTTCAGTCCACAGTGCTCTCTGGGTGTAGGTGAACTACAACTTCCAAACTCAAGGTCAATGCCCACCAAACTCTTATAGTATTTTCTCTTGGTTATGGGAGTTCTGTGTGGGAAGTTTGTGTCTTCCTGCCATTCCTGCCAGGATATCTATGTTGTGTTCATCGAAACGTTGAGTGTATAAATACATATAAAAACATGTTAACTATATGTATGACTGTGCTAGAGTGTCATTTTGTGTCATTTGGGTTGGTGGTGTGCCCCAGGATTTTGTAAATGTAAAAAATGTGCCGCGGCTCAAAAAAGGTTGGGAAACACTGCCTTAATCTTTTTCTATGGCACATAGCAAACAGAGGAATTGATCAGCAACAGAACACACTAGAGAGGTTTGGGGAGAATTCACCATGATTTTACTATTATTTTACCAGCAGATGTTAACTGTGTGTATCCTGTTATGTGTATTTTAATAGTCTTGTATTTTATCCCTCTGTTTTAAACCTGTTGAGCTGTAAGGAGATGCATATATTACTATTATTATTATTAGTAGTATACGTATTATTATTATTATTAGTAATAGTAGTAGTATAGTAGTAGTATTTGCAAAGTCTTTGCCTCCAACCTCTGAACACAGACGCTGAGCAAAGACACACGAAGAGACCGAGGACAGGAGATGTTGGAAGGCAAGCTTTTATTCTCAGTGAGCAATCTCACATTCACAAAGAAGTAAACGAGGAGTAGAGGTTTAAGCTGGTTGGAGACCAGGTTGGTCTCCAAAAATGACAAGGAAAGAGAAGCCAGCCAGAATGCCTTGTCAATGGTGCTTCTCAGGAGGGCTTTGGACATCTTCATTCGTCGTTTCTATGGCGCCAGTCCAGCCGTGGGGCGTGATTCGGGTTATGGTCGCCAGAGAAGAGGGCAAAGAACCTTTTGACAATATCTCTATGCGAGGTGGCGAAGTGGAACACCTTCATCGCCCACTTCCCCAAAAAGCCGATCAAACCCCTTTTCTGTTTCTTGGCCATAAGAAGCAGCTCTCGGACCCCGACATGGGACACTTCCTTTCAATAGGGGGGAAAAGAAGAAGGAATCAAAGTGGAGGTCTTTGGAGAGACCCACTCAAGACACACCCCATATAAACATCTCCAAAACTGGGGTGCATCTAAGAACCACAGCTGTATCTTATGTCTATGTCCTCCATTCCCCATGCCCGGATTATCCATAAGGCCAACCTAGGCCATGGCCTAGGGGCGCAAGCCAAGGGTGGGGCGCAGATCACGGACCAAAAGATAATAATAAAAAACTGGTCCGCGCCCCTCTTTCCCCCTTTCTCGTGCCCCTCCTCGCTCCTTCTCCCGGCAAAGTCTCTGCTCCGTCCCCTCTGTCTCTCACTCTCTGGGGTGTGGCGGGGCCCTTGCATTGATCCATTGATTTGCCCGTGGATCTCTGGCTGGCCGGACCTCCTGACTCCCGGGGAAGCCGTCTCCATGGCGACTCGCCCAGCTCCCCCGGCGGCAGACTGTAAATTCCTGCAGCCAGAGCCGAGCGGCCGAGTCCGGGAGAGGGTGGTGGGAGGGAGGGGAGAAGGAGGAGTAGGATGCAACTAGGAGGAAAGAAAGAAAGGAAGTAAAGAATGAATAGAGGGAGGAAGGGAGGGAGAGGGGAGAGAAAGGGCATTGCTTGGGTGGACCTCTCCCAGGTCCCCAGCACGAGACCACACCAACCCAGGCTTGCTCCTGCACTCTCGGACCAAACCGGGGCGGGCTGCTTGGCCAAAGGGAGTCGTGGGAGGGGGGAAGGATCAAGGCCAGGGTCTGGCTCTCCTGCCTTCGGGAGCAGCCGAACAAAAGCCGCACAAACCCCAACCTGAACCTTCTTCGGTCTGCGGGAGCGCACGCCAAGCGGACATATCTCTCTCTCGCTCTCTCGCTCGCTCTTTCTTTCTCTCTCTCCCTCTCTCTTGCTCTTTCTCTCTCTTTCTCATGTGCACCTTTGGAGCGAGTTTGCACCTGCTGCGCTCTCCCCAAGCCTCCTGAGGAGACCTTCAGAGCACAGCGGAGCTTTCCAGCTGGTGGGAATGGGGATCTTGAAGGTGGCGGGATGGTGCCTACTCGCCTTTCTCTTCTGCTCCGGAGTCACCATGGCGAAAGCCAGCCAAGTGTGGGTCTGAGTGGTGTGTGTGTGTGTGGGGGGAAGGGGAGAGGTTGGCTTAAAGGGGGCGTAATTCCAAAGTGTGACCTAGGGCACAAAAAGGTGTTAACGGGCCTGCCAATATTCTCAACCTGAGGAGGGAACGAAACTTCGAGGCCCCTCCTGCAGAGAGACGAGGGGTCTTCATTGAGAAACAAAACAGCCTCTGCTTCTACACCAGAAAAGCCCTATTATTATAGTGCAAATGAGGCTAGTGGATGGGGTGATTGAATGAAGGCTTCTGGAATGCAGCTGGCAAGCCTCACCCAAAGAGCTGGCTAAAGGTAAACAGGGGCACTTTCATATTTTTAAAATTACATACATGGGGAAAACATATGGGGAGATACATTGGGGTCTATGGGGGAAAATAAACCATCCTGATCACCATTGCCTACCCACCAGAAAGATACACAGTTTATTAGATTCATAAAAGATAGCCCAAGAGAAAGGGGTCCTAGACAGAAAGGGAAGGATCAAGGCCAGGGTCTGGCTCTTCTGCCTTCGGGAGCAGCCGAACAAAAGCCGCACAAACCCCAACTTGAATCGTCCCTCGGTTTGCGGGAGCGCACGCCAAGTGGACATATCTCTCTCTCTCTCTCTCTCTCTCTCTCTCTCTCTCTCTCTCTCTCTCTCTCTCTCGTGTGCGCCTTTGGAGCGAGTTTGCATCCGCTGAGCTCTCCCCAAGCCTCCCGAGGAGACCTTCAGAGCACAGCAGAGCTTTCCAGTCGGTGGGAATGGGGACCTTGGAGGTGGTGGGATGGTGCCTACTCGCCTTTCTCTTCTGCTCCGGAGGCACCATGGCGAAAGCCAGCCAAGTGTGGGTCTGAGTGGTGTGTGTCTGTGTGTGTGTGTGGGGGGAAGGGTAGAGGTTGGCTTAAAGGGGGCGTAATTCCAAAGTGTGGCCTCGGGCGCAAAAAAGGTGTTAATCCGGGCCTGCCATTCCCCCTTATGAACGCAGGTCACGTTTCCATACAGGATATGACAATTCTGTGCTGTACATGCATTTCAAAACATGTAACCCAAGATATGACAACTTTACAGTAACTGTCTTGGAAAAAATACACCCCCAGCCCTATTCTGATGTAAGAAGGACTCTTCTTCGTCTGGAAAATAAATGGATAATTTCCCTCAATTCAGAGACCCCTAATGGGTTAAATGACAAATTATCCGTCAGTGAATTGCTCATATAACACACACCTGTGTAACACAATACTTAAGAGCCTTGCTACTCAACCTCGGGGCCTCCAGCCCAGTGTCGGTTGATACTGCCTCCATCTGCGGTGCTCCCGTTGTCCTCCGTTGTGGTATGTACTTCTACCAGCCTCTATACACATTGTTATTGTATTTTAATGTTGTTACTACCTCCATTCCCATGCTGTTTCCCTTTTCCAGATAGCTTTCGTTGTAATAGACTTGAAAGTTCACAAATATATATGCGGTATTGTCACTCTGTACTATTCATAACTCTAGAGTCATGACTTCGTGAAGACGCTCACGCGATTACATCATTCAGGCCCCGCCCCTGGCCCTGAGGAAGCCCCTACGGGGGTGAAACGAAGGCGCGCAAGACCCTTTCGTCGGCCCTTGGACATTCCTTTCCCACCCGGACATCATATTTGTGAGACTGTGCTATTTTCCATACCATTTGTGAACCTACGGGGTGGGTAAAGAGTCCGGGACTCGGGCCTTCATCATCCAACATTGCCTCTCCTCACCGGAGCCTGGGCGTCCCAGCTCGCCGCCCACACGAGCGAGCTCACCGCCATTAATTGCTTTCATTGTATATTATATTGGTACTTACCTTATCATGTATCTATGATATGTATATGATGTTTCTATGTTTTGTACTATAGATGTTATGACACAATATATATCATACTAAGTATTTTCATGGTGTGTTTATCCACTATAGACTGTTTTGCTTAATAGCTTTGTGCTATCTTCCCCTTTTGTATTGTTGTATATGTGGAACAGCTTTCCTTTGCTTTACTATTCCCCCTTATGAACCATTCATATCTCACTGACCCCTATTATCATGATATTTATATCCCGCTTTATCTCTCCCAAAGGAGACTTTTAGGATTATGGTTGACCAAGGTCCAACTTGGAACCTGTTATGAGTATTCCTCAAGTATCTTACCCTACTTACCACCTTCTCTTGGACTGCGTCTGTGGCGCCCCATGTCTGGTCAATGGCAGTCATGGACCAGATCAACAACATGATGACAAGCAAGCTGGAGGAGACCTTCATGGTGGCTCAACACAGTTGGGTCAATGGAGAATGTAAGACGTTCCTCAAGCTGGCTTGGCCTCAATGGGTCGTATCTTCACTTCTTATATATATACATACGTTCCTTCCTGACCAAGGAATGATGTTGATCTATGTCTAGCTATATAACCTAACATTTGAATGGCAATGGAGCAGAAAAGGAGAGTTAATGGGCACCCGATTTTCCATTGCGTTGACTAACCCTTTTCTTTCCACTTGGCCAGGCCCAGATCTTGAGATGTTCAGAGACCCATTGACAATTACAACGGTTATGGATCGTCCTGGAAAGTTCCAACAGGAAGGAAGGTCAAGGACTGCCAAGCAGGACCCGTCACGGTGTACGAAGTGCTTTCTGTCCCGCTCCGGTTGTTCCTTGCAAGGTGTACCTTGGAACTGGATTTGTTTCCAGATTTCCTACTGAGTGGTTGATAAAAAGGAGGCTGAACCAACCCTCATTAGTAGATCAGATCTGAGGAACAGCTCTTCTTTTGCCTGGAAAGACACCTCCTGCTGAAGACGCCATGAGATCGTCTGCCGCTTTCTTTGCTGTTCTTCTCCTGATCTCCTGTGCAACAAATGTGGAAAAGGCCTGGGCTGAGAAAAGCATGGTGAAGGACTTCTCCCAAGGATCTCGACTTTCGAGAGGAAGAATTTGGTCTAGAACAGTGGTTCTCGACCTGTGAGTACCCAGGTGTTTTCGCCTACAGCTCCCAGAAATCCCAGCTAGTTTACCAGCTTTTGGTTTTAGGACTTCTGGGAGTTGAAGGTCAAAACATCTGGGGACCCACAGGTTGAGAACCACTGATCTAGATGGCCATTGTGGGCCTCTTAAGGTCACTATATAGATATAGATGGTCCTTGAGGGCCTCCTAAGATCACTATATAGATATAGGTGGTCCTTGAGGGCCTCCTAAGATCACTATATGGATCTATATGGTCATTGAGGGCCACCTAAAGTCGCTATATAGATCTAGATGGTTCTTGGGGGCCTCCTAAGGTCACTATATAGATCTAGATGGTCCTTGAGGGCCTCCTAAGATCACTATATGGATCTATATGGTCATTGAGGGCCTCCTAAGGTCACTATATAGATATAGATGGTCCTTGAGGGCCTCCTAAGATCACTATATGTATCTATATGGTCATTGAGGACTTCCTAAAGTCACTATAAAGACCTAGATGGTCCTTGAGGGCCTCCTAAGGTCACTATATAGATGTAGATGGTTCTTGAGGACCTCCTAAGATCACTATATGGATCTATATGGTAATTGAGGGCCTCCTAAAGTCACTATATAGATCCAGATGGTCCTTGAGGGCCTCCTAAGGTTGCTATATAGATATAGATGGTATTTGAGGGCCTCCTAAGGTCACTATATAGATATAGATAAGTTTACCAGCTGTTAGGATTTCTGAGAGTTGAAGGTCAAAACATCTGGGGACCCACAGGTTGAGAACCACTGATCTAGATGGTCATTGAGGGCCTCCTAAGGTCACGATACAAATCTAGATGGTCCTTGAGGGCCTCCTAAGATCACTATATGGTTCTATATGGTCATTGAGGGCCTCCTAAAGTCATGATATAGATCTAGATGGTCCTTGAGGGCCCCCTAAGGTCGCTATAGAGAGATAAAGCAGAATAGATGATGATGCTAATGATGATGGTTACACTATGTACCAAAAATTGAAAATAATTTTCTTCCTGGTTTGAAAGTGTTATTTCCTGTTTAATTGTGCGGTCCATGCTTTGAAAGTACAGCAGAGTCTTGCTTATCCAACCTTGAGGGCAAGTACTGGACGGCATATGTTCTGTGTCAGAAACTAGAGCTGATGTGGTCTATCCAATGCAATTTTCAGAATCAGCATCCCAAATAACCAAACCGAATCTAAAGTTTACCAAAAAATGATTCGTAACCCTTTTGGTTGGAGAATGGTCCTTGGTCAATGTGGTCCCTGGTCAACATGGTCCCTGGTCAAAGTGATTCCTGGTGAAAGTGGTCCCTGGTCAATGTGGTCCCTGGTCAAAGTGGTCCTTGGTCAACGTGATCCTTGGCCAAAGTGGTCCTTGGTCAACATGGTCCATGGTCAAAATGGTCCCTGGTCAAAGTGGTTCTTGGTCAAAGTGGTCCTTGGTTAATGGGCTCCCTGGTCAAAGTGGTCCCTGGTCAATGTGGTCTTTGGTCAACATGGTCCATGGTCAAAGTGGTCCCTGGTCATTGTGGTCCTTGGTCAACGTGGTTCATGGGCAAAGTGGCCCCTGGTCAACATGGTCCTTGGTCAACGTGGTCCATGGTCAAAGTGGTCCCTGGTCAACGTGGTCCTTGGTCAATGTGCTCCCTGGTCAATGTGGTCCTTGGTCAACGTGGTCCATGGTCAAAGTGGTCCCTGGTCAACGTGGTCCTTGGTCAACGTGGTTCATGGTCAAAGTGCTCCCTGGTCAACGTGGTCCTTGGTCAACGTGGTCCTTGGTCAAAGTGCTCCCTGGTCAAAGTGGTCCTCAACCCTGGTCAAAGTGGTCCCTGGTCAACGTGGTCCTTGGTCAACGTGGTTCATGGTCAAAGTGCTCCCTGGTCAACGTGGTCCTTGGTCAACGTGGTCCTTGGTCAAAGTGGTCCCTGGTCAACGTGGTCCCTGGTCAACTTGGTCCATGATCAAAGTGGTGCTTGGTCAATGTGTTCCTTGGTCAACGTGGTCCCTGGCCAAAGTGGTCCTTGGTCAACGTGGTCCATGGCCAACATGGTCCCTGGCCAAAGTGGTCCAAAATGGCCAAAATGGTTGGGTGGTCCCTGGTCAAAAAAAGGTTGGGAACCACTGAGCTTGAGACTACTGTGATGTAGCTACGGATTCCTAATGTAGAGTGTGATGCAGAATCCTGGCCAACGTTTCCTGAAAATAATAATTAGCTGCCTATATTTTTCCTTTTCTCCGTGTGGTTTCATTTCGACTGGGGAGACTAAGCGCCCAATTAGTTAGGACCGTTGGTCTTCCCTTCAAAGAACTTTCTCATCACTCTTTCTCAGCCAATATCCATCATGGAGCAATGCATGGGAGTGCTACTGGAATTCCAACTGGGGATTTTGGGAGACGTGAGCCCAAAATAGAGGCTGAAATCCTACTTCATTACGATTCATAACAGGAGCAAAATTACAGTTCTGAAGTAGCACTGAAAGCAATGTTATGGTTGGGGGTCACCGCAACATGAGGGACTGTATTAAGGGGTCGTCGCATTTGGAAGGTTGAGAACCACGAGATTAAATCCATGGGAATCTTGTGGAAATGCAACCCGATCCTATTAGTGAATTCACTAAAATGGGTTGGGTGGCATTTTGGATGCACAGAGGACACTTCAGGAGTCAGGCGTGGTTTTGCCTTGGAAGCATATATATTATACCGGGCCTGTCCAACTGCCGGCCCGCGGACCGTACACGGCCCGCCAGCCCCCTGGACGCGGCCTGCAAGAACTCCGCTGTTTTTATTTAAAAATTAAAAAATTGCCGAAAAGGGCGGGGCCACTCGCGGGGGGGGGCGGCGTCCTGCGCCCCGCCCCTTTCGGCGGGGCCACTCGAGGAGGAAGAGGTGGAGGCAGAGGCCCCGGCTTCCCGCCATCTCTTCCTCCTCGCGCAGGCGCCACGCCTGGGCCCTGCCGAAAAGGGGTGGGCCGGGCAGGACGCCGGGCAACCGCGGCAGCAGTGGGTGACGTCAGGCGTGGTGCCGGCGCCGAGGAGGAAGAGGTGGAGGCAGAGGCCCCGGCTTCCCGCCATCTCTTCCTCCTCGGCGCAGGCGCCACGCCTGACGTCACCCAGCCCTGCCGAAAAGGGGCGGGCCGGGCAGGACGCCGGGCATCCGCGGCAGCAGCCTGCCCCTTTTCGGCGGTGCTGGGTGACGTCAGGAGGTCACCCAGCCCCGCCAAAAAGGGGCAGGCCGAACAGGACGCCCCCCCATGAGCGGCCACGCCCCCATGTGGCCACGCCCCCTGCTGCGGCCTCCCAGGTGATCGCTCACCAGAATTCTGGCCCTTGGGCCGGCAGAAGTTGGACAGCCCTGTATTATACTATACACCAGTGTTTCCCAACCGCTGTTCCGCGGCACACTAGTGTGCCGCGAGCGATCACCTGGTGTGCCGCGGGAAAACCTCTCGTGCCCCCTTTCTTCCCCCTCCTGCCGAACTCCTGCTGCTGCTGCTTGGGGGAGGGGGAGGTAGGGTCGGGCGGCGGTGGTGGCAAAGAAGGGGCCGGGGCGCCGCCTCCTTCGGCTGTTTCCCCAGCCAGCCAGCCTCCAATCGAGGGAGGGCAGGGAACGGGAGCAGAAGTGAGGAGCGCAGTCCGAGGCAGGCCCACCGGCTTCTTCTTTCGAACCGCAGGAAAGAAGGAAGGAAGGCAGGCAACCAACCGCGGACCGAGTGAGTGCCTTCCCTTCTGGTGTGGAAGAGGGAGAGAGCCATTCAGGAAGGGAGCCACCTGGGGGTTCTGTGTGGGAAGTTTGGCCCAGTTCCATCATTGGTGGGGTTCAGAATGCTCTTTGATTGTAGGGGAACTATAAATCCCAGCAACTATAACTCCCAAATGGCAAGGTCTATTTCCCCTGAACTCCATCTGCGTTCATATTTGGGCATATTGAGTATTCATTTCAAGTGTGGTCCAGATCCATCATTATTTCAGTCCACAGTGCTCTCTGGGTGTAGGCGAACTACAACTTCCAAACTCAAGGTCCATTCCCAAGCAAACCCTTTCAGTACTTCCTGTTGGTAACGAGAGTTCAATATGCCAAGTTTGGTTCAATTCCATTGTTGCAAGAGTTCAGGATGCTCTTTGATTGCGTGTTAACCATAAATCCCAGAAACTGTAACTCCCAAATGTCAAGGTCTATTTTCCCCAAACCCCATCTGTGTTCACATTTGGGTCTTCCGTTTTCCCAGGGTCAAAAGGGGGCTCTAAGACTAGGACAAAACAAGCTTTGACCCTAGGGGAACGGAATTAAGGTTACCCTATAGACTAGGGACCTTGGACCTCTAAAAAAGGATGCTTAACTCAAGATTAGGGGCCAAAACAGGTTTATTGGATACAATCAGAGAAAGGAAACTGATGGCTTAAAGGCTTGAGTTGGTTGCAAAAAGAGTCCTTAAAAGAGAGGGATATCGCAAAGCACGAATGCAATGTGACGGTACCTCTGCTTGAAAGTGTCCCAGCTGTCCTCCAACACGCAGATCCGAAGTTCCTTAGCGTGTCCTAGAATCTTAGCCTTTGTTGAAGACTGATCTTTCTGTATACTAAGAATCCTAGTTGAAGACATAGGTTAACCAGTAGATAACAAACAGTCGCCTTTGCAGCCATATGCTACTTAGACTTGCTCTGTCCGTTGGAATTGGCAAAAGAGGAAGAGGCGGGGCCGAGGGACCCCTCATACAACTCCTGAAAGGGGGGGTGGGATTGGAGGCAGGTCACCAGGTAAAGGCCTTTGAAGTACCTGACCCTAAGTGATCACATGACAAGGCCAAAGGTCACATGACCCCAAACCGCATGGCAAAATCAGAGGACAAAGAGAACAAAGAACTAATACAGGTAAATGGAAAATCCCCAAACACAGAAAAACACAGCCCCTCTTGGGGCGACACGTTGGGCATATTGAGTATTCATGCCAATTTTGGTCCTGATCCAACATTGTTTGAGTCCACAGTGCTTTCTGGATGTAGGTGACCTACAACTCCAAAACCCAAGGTCAATGCCCACCAAACGCTTATAGCATTTTCTCTTGGTTATGGGAGTTCTGTGTGGGAAGTTTGTGTCTTTCTGCCATTCCTGCCAGGATATCTACGTTGTGTTCATCGAAACAGGCCCAGGTTTCACACTGAGTGTATAAATACATTCAAAAACATGTTAACTATATGTATTACTGTGTTAGAGTGTCATTTTGTGTGTCTTTCTGCCATTCCTGCCAGGATATCTATGTTGTGTTCATCGAAACAGGCCCAGGTTTCACACTGAGTGTATAAATACATTCAAAAACATGTTAACTATATGTATTACTGTGTTAGAGTGTCATTTTGTGTGTCTTTCTGCCATTCCTGCCAGGATATCTATGTTGTGTTCATCGAAACAAGCCCAGGTTTCACACTGAGTGTATAAATACATTCAAAAACATGTTAACTATATGTATTACTGTGTTAGAGTGTCATTTTGTGTGTCTTTCTGCCATTCCTGCCAGGATATCTATGTTGTGTTCATCGAAACAGGCCCAGGTTTCACACTGAGTGTATAAATACATTTAAAAACATATTAACTATATGTATTACTGTGTTAGAGTGTCA
>JARBWK010000017.1:14243231-14287278 GCA_030556195.1 Anolis apletophallus | reverse complement strand
AAAGCTCTTGGATTTAAGCGAATATCGTTTGGAGAGCTTCTGTGGGATTAGAGGTGGGGGTTTCCATCTGAGCATTTTAGCTTTCTAGGACAACAATATCCGAAAAGCAAGCACATGCCTAACGGATCAATTCCCCGAGAGCATCCCAGGCCTTCTCAATCCCACCCAAACCGGCGGTCCCATCCGGTCAAGCATACCTGCTCTCCAACGCTGCAGTCTCGCTATATTCCTCGAGGTCCTGTTACACTAGATGCACGAGCAGACTCACTCTGCTTTGAGACACCTTAAGCCACCCCAGCTGGCATCGACGGATTTGCCTTTGGTCCGCCTCGCTCCAGGGCTAAGCCAATGAGAGCAGAGCTATGCAAATGTTCTCCAAGCAGCCACGTTTTCCGACTGTCTTCTGGTTCGCTGGTCAGGAGAGCAACGAATAAGCTCCCTTCGATCCAGTGGGGTCACAGGCCGGAGCAGGTAGATTGCTTCATTAGACCACTGTTTCCCAACCTTTTTTGAGCCGCGTCACACTTTTTACATTTGCAAAATCCTGGGGCACACCACCAACCAAAATGACACAAAATGACACTCGAACACAGTAATACATATAGTTAATATGTTTTTAAATGTATTTATATACTCAGTGTTAAACCTGGGCCTGTTTCGATGAACACAACATAGATATCCTGGCAGGAATGGCAGAAAGACACAAACTTCCCACACAGAACTCCCATAACCAACCAAAATGACACAAAATGACACTCGAACACAGTAATACATATAGTTAATATGTTTTTAAATGTATTTATACACTCAGTGTGAAACCTGGGCCTGTTTCGATGAACACAACATAGATATCCCGGCAGGAATGGCAGAAAGACACACACTTCCCACACAGAACTCCCATAACCAACCAAAATGACACAAAATGACACTCGAACACAGTAATACGTATAGTTAATATGTTTTTAAATGTATTTATACACTCAGTGTGAAACCTGGGCCTGTTTCGATGAACACAACATAGATATCCTGGCAGGAATGGCAGAAAGACACAAACTTCCACACAGAACTCCCATAACCAACCAAAATGACACAAAATGACACTCGAACACAGTAATACATATAGTTAATATGTTTTTAAATGTATTTATACACTCAGTGTGAAACCTGGGCCTGTTTCGATGAACACAACATAGATATCCTGGCAGGAATGGCAGAAAGACACACACTTCCCACACAGAACTCCCATAACCAACCAAAATGACACAAAATGACACTCGAACACAGTAATACGTATAGTTAATATGTTTTTAAAAGGCACGCACGAGAGAGAGAGCAAGAATGAGAGAGAGAACGAGAGAGCGAAAGAGAGTGCGTGCGAGAGAGAGAGCGCAAGAGAGAGCGAGAGAGAGTGAGAGTGCGCATGAGAGAGAGCGTGCGCACGAGAGTGAGAGAGAGAACGAGAGAGAGAGAACGAGAGAGCGAGAGAGAGAGAGAGAGTGCGCATGAGAGAGAGCGTGCGCACGAAAGAGGGAGAGAGAACGAGAGAGAGAGAACGAGAGAGCGAAAGAGAGCGCGCAAGAGAGAGAGCGCACAAGAGAGAGCGCGCATGAGAGAGCGTGCGCACGAGAGAGAGAGAGCGCACGAGAGAGCGTGAGAGAGAGCGAGACGGAGGGGACAAAGCAGAGACTTTGCCGGGAGAAGGACCGAGGAGGGGCATGAGAAAGGGGAAAAGAGGGGCGCAGACCAGTTTGGGGTTTTTTGATCCGTGATCTGCCCCCACCCCCACCCCAGCTTGCACCCCTAGGCCATGGCCTTATGGGTAATCCGGGCATGCCTTCAGGTACACTGGCCCCAGGCCATGCAAAGCCTTAAAGGTTAGCACCAGCACTTTGAAAGCAATCCGGTACTCGATTGGGAGCCAGTGCAAGCGCTGTAGGACTGGTGTGATGTAGCACAAGGACTCCTGAAACAACATCTCAGGCTCGGCCAGATTGATCACCAACAATGGTCCACCCTGGCCTCACATCGGGAGGCATGGAGACGCACTATCCACAATGCTGCGGCCTCTTTCGAGAAGACCCGCCGAACGGGTCTCGAAGAGAAACGACAACGCAGACAGAACCGCAACTTGGAAACAACATCACCCAAGGAGACTTTCTGCTGTGCTTTCTGCAACCGAACTTGCCTATCTCAGATTGGCCTTTTTAGTCATCAACACGCTGGTAAAAAAGCGTTTCCCAACTGGTGTGCACTAGTGTTCCGTGAGAGATCAGCTGGTGTGCCGCGAGAAAACCTCTCCCCCCCTTTCTTCCCCCTCGTGCTGAGAGAGGTTTTCCCGCGACACACCAGCTGATCGTGAACAGCGGTTAGGAAACACGACCCTCTCTAGGACCCAGAGAGACAGGGAGGCTCAGGAGGGGAGGGGCCGGGCGCTTCTCTCCTCCGAGTGAGCCCACAGGATAGAGCCTATCCTGTGGGCTCACTTCCGGAGGAGGAGGCGGGACCTGGGCAACTCAGGGAACCTTTCTCCTGGTTTGCGGCTCCGCCTAGCCTGGTGCAGCCGCAAACCGGGAGAATGGCTCCCTACAAGGTCCAGGCCTTGCCTGAGAGCCGAGTTTCTCCGGCTTGCGTCTTCCAGCAAGCGTGGCGAGAGATGCTAGCCGGCCAAACCTGGCATCCCGCAGGGCTCAGGCCCTGCCTGGTAGCCGAGTTTGTCCGGCTAGCATCTTCCGGCGAGCCCAGGGGAAGAAGCGAGCCGGCCAAACCCGGCTTCCCGCAGGGCCCAGGCCCTGCTTGGGAGCCGAGTTTGTCCGGCTAGCGTCTTCCAGCGATCCCAGCGGAAGACGTGAGCCGACCAAACCCAGCTTCCTGCAGGGCCCATGCCCTGCTTGGGAGCGGAGTTTGTCCAGCTAGCGTCTTCCAGCGATCCCGGCAGAAGACGCGAGCCGACCAAACCCGGCTTCCCGCAGGGCCCAGGCCCTGCTTGGGAGCCGGGTTTGTCCGGCTAGCGTCTTCCAGCGATCCCAGCGGAAGACGCAAGCCGACCAAACCCGGCTTCCCGCGTGGCACAGTCCGAGGATGCGAGACGTGATTGTCCGGCTAGCGTCTTCCAGCGATCCCAGCGGAAGACGCGAGCCGACCAAACCCGGCTTCCTGCAGGGCCCATGCCCTGCTTGGGAGCCGAGTTTGTCCGGCTAGCGTCTTCCAGCGATCCCAGCAGAAGACACGAGCCGACCAAACCCGGCTTCCTGCAGGGCCCATGCCCTGCTTGGGAGCGGAGTTTGTCCAGCTAGCGTCTTCCAGCGAGCCCGGCAGAAGACGCAAGCCGACCAAACCCGGCTTCCCGCAGGGCCCATGCCCTGCTTGGGAGCGGAGTTTGTCCAGCTAGCGTCTTCCAGCGATCCCAGCAGAAGACGCGAGCCGACCAAACCCGGCTTCCTGCAGGGCCCATGCCCTGCTTGGGAGCGGAGTTTGTCCAGCTAGCGTCTTCCAGCGATCCCAGCAGAAGACGCAAGCCGACCAAACCCGGCTTCCTGCAGGGCCCATGCCCTGCTTGGGAGCGGAGTTTGTCCAGCTAGCGTCTTCCAGCGATCCCAGCAGAAGACACGAGCCGACCAAACCCGGCTTCCTGCAGGGCCCATGCCCTGCTTGGGAGCGGAGTTTGTCCAGCTAGCGTCTTCCAGCGAGTCCGGCAGAAGACACGAGCCGACCAAACCCGGCTTCCTGCAGGGCCCATGCCCTGCTTGGGAGCGGAGTTTGTCCAGCTAGCGTCTTCCAGCGATCCCGGCAGAAGACACGAGCCGACCAAACCCGGCTTCCCGCAGGGCCCATGCCCTGCTTGGGAGCGGAGTTTGTCCAGCTAGCGTCTTCCAGCGATCCCAGCAGAAGATGCAAGCCGACCAAACCCGGCTTCCTGCAGGGCCCATGCCCTGCTTGGGAGCGGAGTTTGTCCAGCTAGCGTCTTCCAGCGATCCCGGCAGAAGACGCGAGCCGACCAAACCCGGCTTCCCGCAGGGCCCAGGCCCTGCTTGGGAGCCGAGTTTGTCCAGCTAGCGTCTTCCAGCGATCCCAGCAGAAGACGCAAGCCGACCAAACCCGGCTTCCTGCAGGGCCCATGCCCTGCTTGGGAGCCAGGTTTGTCCAGCTAGCGTCTTCCAGCGATCCCGGCAGAAGACGCGAGCCGACCAAACCCGGCTTCCCGCAGGGCCCAGGCCCTGCTTGGGAGCCGGGTTTGTCCGGCTAGCGTCTTCCAGCGATCCCAGCAGAAGACGCGAAGCCGACCAAACCCGGCTTCCTGCAGGGCCCATGCCCCAGCTTGGGAAGCGCAAGGTTTGTCCAGCTAGCCTGCTTCCAGCGATCGTCTTCCAGCGAGGCAGGGAAGACGCGAGCCGACCAAACCCGGCTTCCCGCAGGGCCCATGCCATGCTTGGGAGCGGGTTTGTCCAGCTAGCGTCTTCCAGCGATCCCAGCGAAGACGCAGAGCCGACCAAACCTGGCTTCCCGCAGTGCCCAGGCCCTGCTTGGGAGCCGGGTTTGTCCGGCTAGCGTCTTCTAGCGATCCCAGCGGAAGACGCGAGCCGACTAAAGCCGGCTTCCCGCAGAGCCCAGGCCATGCTTGGGAACCGAGTTTGTGCAGCTAGCGTCTTCCGGGAGAACAGCTCCCCGCAGGGCCCCACTCCTCACTCCTCACCGTTGCACAGGAAACCGCTCTTGACCTCCCTCTGGCTCCCTGCCGGCCGTGGCGGCGCCTTCCTTCCTTCCTGCTTCACCGGTCCCGAGTGCTCTCTGGATGTAAGTGAGCTACAACTCCAAAAGTCAAGGTAAATTCCTATCACCTATATGTATTACTGTGTTAAGAGTGTCATTTTGTGTCATTTTGGTTGGTGGTGTGCCCCTGGATTTTGAAAATGTAAAAAGTGTGCCGAGGCTCGAAAAAGGTTGGGAAACACTGATCTAAAATACAATAAATTTTAGATGCGTCTTACATGTTTTTACAATAAACCGTTTGCTTTTATTCCTGGACTCTTGTGTGGTGCGGCAGTCATAAGTTTTTCCAGGCCTGGAGTGCAACAAACAGGGCAAAACAGTCCATGGCAACAGCTTGTGAGTAGCTGGAGAAGAAGAAGAAAGGTGAGAGAAAAGGATTGACTTCTGATCATGGAAACCGTTGGTGAGGGTAGACTCCTCCATTGATAGGGATGACTCTCCACTCGCCGGACGGTCACCAAAGGCAGGGTTGCACTGACATTCATTAACTTGAGTTGTCAGTTCAAGCTGGTTGCCCTGATTAATGCCATTGTGAAGTGCTTTTCCGTTGTCCCAGCTTCAAGGGGCCTTTTGGAGTGTCCACTCCTGAGCGTTTCCAGGACCTCTTGGGTCATGGTCTCCTGATAAACGTTGAGAAGGACGTGCTTTGATCTCCAGAGCAATGGCTCCTTGTCAGGAAGGATCAGGAGGCCCTGTTGTGAAGGCCTTGGCCAGCTGGTCCTGGACAAAGAAGGGGGGGGGGCATTGGAAGCCAAGTGCCCCAGGAAGGCCTCCATCAGACGTCATGCGGTAAATGGGACTGAAGTCCCTGATTGGATCAAAAAGGCAGAAAGGTTTCCTCCTTTTTTGATTGATTGATTGATTGATTGATTTTATTATTTATGAGTCGCCCTCCACGTCAGTGCTCCGGGCGACTTACACATAAAACACATAAAAGTGTTCAATAGTTAAAGCTAAAAGAATAAGAAGATTAATTAAAATAGTTCCAGTAACTCAGGCTAAGTCTGGAGTGTGTCCTTAGCCGTAAGCCTTTCGGAAGAGCCAGGTCTTCAGTGCGGTCAGGAACTGGGGCATGTCCCGGATGGCTCTATGATCCGCCGGCATCAAGTTCCAAAGAACAGGGGCCGCGATGGAAAAGGCTCTTTGTCTCGTGGTGTCGAGGCGGGCCTCACTCACACCTGGGATGCGGAGAAGGTCCCTGTTTCCTGAACGCGGCGACCTTAAATGAGCTGGTTCGGACAAGCGGTCTTTTAAATAAGCTGGGCCGGCGCCATGGAGGGCCTTAAAGGTAAGCGACAAGATCTTGTGGATGGCTCTGAGCTCGACTGGCAGCCAGTGCAGGCGCTGTAGAGATGGCGCGATATGGCATCTCAGTGGTGTCCCGGTGAGGAGTCTGGCGGCTGCATTCTGCACTAGCTGGATTTTACGAGTAGTTGACTGCGGCAACCCCACGTACAAGGCATTACAGTAGTCCAGCCGTGATGTCACTGTGGCATGGACCCCGTAGCCAGCGCATCTGATGGAAGGTAAGGTGCCAGTTGACGTGCCTGGCGTAGGTGGAAGAAAGCTCCCTTACTTGTCGCAGCAACCTGGGCCTCCAGTGAGAGTCTCGAGTCTAGTATCACACCGAGACTCTTCACCGACGGGCCGGATCAGCGGCTCTCCCTCAAAGAGCGGCAGCGGAATGGGTGGCTCTGGGCGTCCCGGCCATAGAATCTCAGTCTTTGATGGGTTGATCTTGAGTTTGTATGAGCGGAGCCATCTGGTCACTGCCTCTAGTCCTTGTCTGAAATTCTCAGGCACCGATGTTACGCCTGGCTCAAGCTTCAGCAGAAGCTGGGTGTCATCTGCATATTGGTAGCACCCCAATCCAAAACTTCTGGCTATGCTTGCCAAGGGTTGGACGTAGATGTTAAAAAGCGTGGGTGACAAAATGGCGCCTTGGGGACTCCACAGTCCAGGGTGGATTTCTTGGACACTTGGCCTCGCCACTCAACACGCTGCGAACGGCCCCGCAGGAAGGAATCGAACCAGGCCAAAGCTGTGCCTTGAATCCCAATGGCTGATAGTCGCCGCAACAGCAAGTCATGGTCCACCGTGTCGAACGCCGCGGTGAGGTCAAGCAGCACCAGAGTATTTTGGAGTATTCCTTGCCCATAATTCCGACTCCCGAAACACTACAAAATCCAAAATGCCCACCATCCGAAATCTGAAGGAAAAAAAAAATCCAGAACCCAAAACAATTTTGGTTCCTATACTCTTTCAAACCCAATTTTGCATTTGAGGGTTGCATGTGCTTTGAGAAGAGATGTATATTGGCGAGAGAAATTGTGTTCTTTCTCTTCTAAACGAGATTCAGGTACGCTTACGTATATATTGCTGGAATTGCCCCATGTCTCCAGAATGACAGTTGGAATATATCTGTTTTGCTCGGGTCGAGGTGGGCTCTCAACCTAATGTGTAACCCAGTGTTTCCCAACCAGTGTGCCGTGAGCGATGGTCCGGTGTGCTGTGGGAAATGGGAACCTCCGATCCCCTTTCTTCACCCTCCTGCCGGACACTTTTTCTTCTCCACTCGGGCTCCCTTCTTCCCAGCCTCGCTCTGCTCGCTTTGCCTCGCTTTGCTCTGGGGCGAGTCTGCGCAGTAGCGCCCGCACGGGTCACGCCGTCCTCCCTCCCCCCTCCCCTCCTGAACACGCTCACGGATCAAAATGGCGGCAGAAGCGGCAGTGTAGAAGAAAAAGTGTTGGGCAGGAGGGGGAAGAAAGGGCGCGAAGGGGAAGGGGGAGGAAGAGGTCTCTGTCGAAAGCTGGCATGGGCAAACTTGGACCTTCCAGGTTTTTTGGGCTCCAACTCCCACCATTCCTAGCAGCCTCAGGCCCTTTTCCTTTTCCCCCTTCAGCCACTTAAGCAGGAAAGGGCCTCGGGCTGTTAGGAATGGTGGGAGTTGAAGTCCAAAGCACCCAGAGGGCCGAAATTTTCCCATGCCTGTTTGAGGGACCTTAAAGTGGTGAGCCTCCTTCCAACATTGTGATTCTGGATAGAAAACAAACAACAACAAAACATAACATTGAGTCCACAGTGCTCTCTGGGTGTAGGTGAACTACAACTTCCAAACTCAAGGTCAATTCCCAAGCAAACCCTTTCAGTACTTTCTGTTGGTAATGAGAGTTCAATATGCCAAGTTTGGTTCAATTCCATTGTTGCAAGAGTTCAGGATGCTCTTTGATTGTGTGTTAACTATAAATCCCAGAAGCTGTAACTTCCAAATGTCAAGGTCTATTTCCCCCAAACCCTACCAGTGTTCACATTTGGGCATATTGAGTATTCATGCCAAGTTTGGTCCCAATCCAACATGGTTTGAGTCCACAGTGCTCTCTGGATGTCGGTGAACTACAACTCCAAAACTCAAGGTCAATACCCACCAAACTCTTACATAATTTTCTCTTGGTTATGGGAGTTCTGTGTGGGAAGTTTGTTTCTTTCTGCCATTCCTGCCAGGATATCTATGTTGAGTTCATCGAAACAGGCCCAGGTTTCAGACTGAGAGTATAAATACATTTAAAAACATATTAACTATATGTATGACTGTGTTAGAGTGTCGTTTTGTGTCATTTTGGTTGGTTATGGGAGTTCTGTGTGGGAAGTTTGTGTCTTTCTGCCATTCCTGCCAGGATATCTATGTTGTGTTCATCGAAACAGGCCCAGGTTTCACACTGAGAGTATAAATACATTTAAAAACATATTAACTATATGTATTACTGTGTTAGAGTGTCATTTTGTGTCATTTTGGTTGGTTATGGGAGTTCTGTGTGGGTAGTTTGTGTCTTTCTGCCATTCCTGCCAGGATATCTATGTTGTGTTCATCGAAACAGGCCCAGGTTTCACACTGAGAGTATAAATACATTTAAAAACATATTAACTATATGTATTACTGTGTTAGAGTGTCATTTTGTGTCATTTTGGTTGGTTATGGGAGTTCTGTGTGGGAAGTTTGTGTCTTTCTGCCATTCCTGCCAGGATATCTATGTTGTGTTCATCGAAACAGGCCCAGGTTTCACACTGAGTGTATAAATACATTTAAAAACATATTAAATATATGTATAACTGTGTTAGAGTGTCATTTTGTGTCATTTTGGTTGGTTATGGGAGTTCTGTGTGGGAAGTTTGTGTCTTTCTGCCATTCCTGCCAGGATATCTATGTTGTGTTCATCGAAACAGGCCCAGCTTTCACACTGAGTGTACAAATACATTCAAAAACATATTAACTATACGTATTACTGTGTTAGAGTGTCATTTTATGTCATTTTGGTTGGTGGTGTGCCCCAGGATTTTGTAAATGTAAAAAATGTGCCGCGGCTCAAAAAAGGTTGAAAAACACGGATCCAGACTATTCTCTTTACTGTTATTGTGTGGGCTGACCCCTTGATTTACTTTGATGTATGTGATTCTGCGGCCTTTTTTTTGAGTTGTTTCTAGAAAAAAAATTCAGCCATCTGTTTACATCCTTCATACTTTATCCGTTCCCCACGGCCAAGCATTAATCCATCGATGCGTCAAAGTTCCCATTGTAACGTCAACAAACAACCGAACGGTCCATTTCACAAGAGGAGACACAATTATGGCAGACACTTGACACCTGCAGCGATGGGGGATAGGACAACAACGACCGGACCAGCCACCTAAAACATTCGGAAAGTCGGTCCCTTAATTACCTCCATAATTAGAGCCCCTCTTTTCTTGGGAAACAGAAAGAGGTAGAAAGGATTTCAACTCTGTTCAGGGTCCTGAGAACCAAACTCCCCGGATCCTAATTAACTGCCGCACTGTGCTTTCCCTCCTTTTCATGGGATCCGGTCGACGTTCCCAACCCTCGAGCGGATTCCTTGTTCTCAAAGGCGGAAAGGAGGGGGCCTGTTTCAGAACGCGCCAGACCTCCTGGTGGAATACCTGCTAATTAGGCCCAAGGTCTAATTCGATAAAGGAGGAAGGGCAGATATTGTTGTTTATTGAAACGCTCGGACAAACGCCGCAAAGAGCCCTCTCGCTCGCTCCCGTCCTTCCCCTTCGTGCCGAGCAATTACTGTTTCTCCACCGCACAACTTTTGGGCCCACTTGCTCCATCTCAGAGTTCACTCACCATGTTGCAAAATGAGTTTTTTGTCAAATGGCTTCGACAGAGCAAGGCAGACAATAAAGCTCAAGGCTTAGTAGAAAACATATATATACATAATTCAATGGTTAATACATACGTGTACCTAGGGTGTAGACCAGCGTTTCTCAACCTGGGAGTCGGGACGCCTTTGGGGGTCGCGAGGGGGTGTCAGAGGGGTCGTCAGAAAACACATTATTTTCTATTGGTTATGGGGGTTCTGTATGGGAAGTTTGGTCCAATTCTATCGTTGGTGGGGTTCAGAATGTCCCTTGATTGTAGGTGAACTATAAATCCCAGCAACTAAAACTCCCAAATGTCAAGGTATATTTTCTCCAAATTCCACCAGTGTTCGCTTTTGGCCATCTTGACTAATTGTGCCAAGTTTGGTCCAGATCCACCATTGTTTGAGTCCACAATGTTCTCTGGATGTAGGTGAACTGCAACTCCCAAACTCAAGGTCAATGTCCACCAAACCCTTCCAGTATTTTCTGTTGGTCGTGGGAGTTCTGTGTGCCAAGTTTGGTTCAACTCCATCATTGGTGGTGTTCAGAATTCTCTTTGATTGTAGGTGAACTGCACATCCCAGCAACTACACCTCCCAAATGACAAAATCACCCCCCACAATCCCACCAGTATTCAAACTTGGGTGTATCAGGTATTTGTGCCAAATGTGGTCTGGCGAATGAAAATACATCTGATATTTTACATGATGATTCATAACAGTAGCAAAATTCCAGTTATTTTATTTATTTATTTATTTATTTCTTCGACTTGTTAGTCGCCCTTTCCCGTAGGCTCAGGGCGACTCACATTGTGAGTCGTGAACAAGTAAAATCAGGGTAAAACAAAACACACTAAAATTGCCACAACCAGCGCGCAAGCATGGTTTGGGCATGGTTTTATATACATAAACCTAAGCACCAAACGCCTGGGTGAAGAGGAGGGTCTTACAGGCCCTGCGAAATGTCAGCAGATCGGCCTGCGCTCGGACTGTGGGGGGAAGAGCATTCCACAGGACCGGTGCAGCGGCACTGAATGCCCTCCTCTGCGTTGAGGTCAGATGAACAGATCGCCGACTGGGCACCACCAGGAGGTTTTGGGACTCGGATCGCAGTGGTCGTGGTGGACTGTAATGGGAGAGGCGGTCCCTTAGATACACTGGCCCCAGACCATTCAAGGCCTTAAAGGTTAGAACCAACACCTTGAAGGTGATCCGGTGCTCTATCAGAAGCCAGTGCAGTTCGCGCAGCACAGGCGTGATGTGGCAGCGAGATGGACAACCTGCCACCAGCCGTGCTGCTGCGTTCTGCACCAGCTTGAGCTTCCGATCACCGACAAAGGAAGGCCAATGTAGAGGGCATTACAGTAGTCTAGTCTTGAGATGACCGTGGCTTGGACCACTGTGGCTAGGTCATGACGGGACAAGTAGGGAGCCAGCCTCCTCGCCTGTCGGAGGTGGTAGAAAGCCACTCCACTGACGATGGAGATATGCTTCTCCATCGACAGCTCGGAGTCAAGCGTGACTCCAAGATCTTCACCGATGGGGACGGGCGAAGTGTCGCCCCGTCCAGGGTCGGAAGGCGGATCCCCCCTGTACCCAGACGGCCCAGCCACAGGATCTCCGTCTTGTCCGGATTCACCTTCAACCTACTGGCTCGCAGCCATCCAGTGACGGCCTCGAGGCAGTGATGGAAATTATCGGGGACGGAGTCAGGCTGGCCCTCCATCCCCAGAATGAGCTGAGTGTCATCCACATACTGGTGACACTCCAGCCCAAAGCTGCGTGCCAACCGAGCAAGTGGTCGGACATAGATGTTAAATAATAAAGGGGAGAGAATTGCCCCCTGAGGCACCCCACAATGAAGTGGGGCACCCCCGGAGACAACCTCACCCCTTCTCACTCGCTGGGACCGGTTCCGGAGAAAGGAGGACAGCCAGCTAAGAGCTGACCCCCTCACCCCGGCCCCAGCCAGTCGGTGGGTCAAAAGATCGTAATCGACAGTATCGAACGCTGCCGTGAGGTCCAATAACACGAGCAGCGCCGATCCACCTTGATCTAGTTGGCGACGCAGCTTGTCTGTGATGGCGACCAGCACAGTCTCCGTCCCATGCCCCGAACGGAAGCCGGACTGGAAGGGGTCAAACCAAGTTGCATCATCTAGGTAGGACTGCAACTGCTCCATTGCTGCCCTCTCAACCACCTTGCCCAGGAACGACAAATTCGATACTGGGCGGTAGTTGGAAGGGACCAACGGATCTAAGTTCGGCTTCTTCAGCAATGGAGTGACCACTGCCTCTTTCAGTCCCCCTGGAAAAACTCCTTGCTCAAGGGAGCTGTTAACTAATTTCAACAGGGGGTCACGTAACCCCTCCAGGCAAGCTTTCACCAGCCAGGAGGGGCACGGATCGAGGGAGCAAGTGGTTATGAAGTAGCAACGAAAATAATTTTATGGTTGGGGGTCACCACAACATGAGGAACTGTATTAAGGGGTCGTGGCATTGGAAAGGTTGAGAACCACTGGTGTAGACAATACCGGGTGAGAATCCCAGGCACCCAGGAAAGAGGGAAGAGTTCCCAAATAGAGTTCAAATAAAGGCAATATGCCTCGCAATGGAGAGGTCCCAAAGTTCCAAGCCCATAGGCGAAGGAGTTCCTGTGGTGCCAAAGAGTCCGTTCCACTAGGTCAGTGTCAGTTTCAATTTGTAAATCCACAGATGGGAGTATAGGAAGGATGTTCAAGGGATCGGGATGAAGATGGAGATAAAGGGAAAAAATTCCAGGACGCGGGAGACCAGAGATGGTAGTCTCCTCGAAAGAAATCTTGATGAAGATACGCCGACGGCAAGCATTCGCTGTATTTTCGGCCGCTGTAAAACCGTTTCGCCGCTTGGCTTTTTCAAGGCATTTAAATGGCATCATAGCGTCCCATATTTACAATAGAAAGGTTCGACCGACCTAACCCTGCTTCCACCCACGGGTCACCCTACTTTGCTGGAAGCAGGGTTGGAGGTCGGCTCTAACCTTTCTATTGTAAATATGGGACGCTATGATGCCATATAAACGCCTTGAAAAAGCCAAGCGGCGAAACGGTTTTACAGCGGCCGAAAACATCCTTCCTATACTCCCATCTGTGGATTTACAAATTGAATTTGACTTTGACCTAGTGCAGGGCTGTCCAACAGGCGGCCCTGGGGCCGTATACGGCCCCGCAGCCCCTTCCCTCCGGCCCCCTAACTTGTTTTAATAAAATACAAATAAAAAATAAAATAAAAAATAAAATAAAAAATAATTAAAAAACCTACTTCCGGGTTTAGGCAAGCATCGCGAGACTGCGCCAGCCACAGACGGGATTTCGAGGGAGGTCGAAATCCCGTCTGTGGCTGCGTAGTCTCGCGATAGCTGCTGAAATCTCGGGTCCTGCGGGATTTGCGGCCGGCCTGGGCGCGCGCCTCCTCCTCCCTCGCGTCTGCTTCCAGGCCAGCCCCCATTCCCTCAGAGAGAGGGAGGAGGGGAGTGAGGCAGGGAAAGCCCCTCCTGGCTCCGTCCTCTTCCTGTGGAGGGCCCTCGCTTCCCGCCCCGCGGATGGGAGAGCCGTCGCGCCCAACCTGAGCTTGGCCTCGGCTCCAGCGGGGCTCTTCAGGGACGGCAGCGGCGTTGGCGCTTCGGCCCTGTGGCGGGGCTCCCGCAGTATGGGTAAGGAAGGGCCTGGCTCGAATCAATCAATCTAAAAACAGTGGGACGTTGGGTGAGGGGGGGTCCCTCAGCGGCGGTTTCCTTGGCGACGCTTCCTTCCCCTCCTCCGCGCCCCCTCTCCCTTGTTGTGCTGCCTTCCCCCGCATGCAGGGCACAACGTGGCTTCCTTTGCGCCTGCCCCCGCGGCTTGTTTTCCCTTCAGGGAGGGAGGGAGGGAGCTCTTTGGGCCTCCTCCACCCGCCTCTGGGAAAGGAGGCCCCATCAAGCCCTGCAACGGCATTGAGGTGTTTGGGGTTTATAAATCCCAGAAGCTGTAACTCCCAAATGTCAAGGTCTATTTCCCCCCCAAACCCCACCAGTGTTCCCATTTGGGCATATTGAGTATTCATGCCAAGTTTGGTCCAGATCCATCATTATTCGAGTCCACAGTGCTCTCTGGATGGAGGTGAACTACAACTCCACAACTCAAGGTCAATTGTAAGTAAATTGGAGCCGGGAGGCGGGGTGGGCCGGGGGGGCGGAGCCGGGGAGGGGGTGGAGCCAGGGGGGGGCGGAGCCAGGGGCGGAGGCAGACCCTTCGGCCCCCCAGGTGATCAGTGACCGGAATTCCGGCCCTTGGGCCCGTAGAAGTTGGACAGCCCTGACCTAGTGGAACGGACTCTTTGGCACCACAGGAACTCATTCGCCTACGGGCTTGGAACTTTGGGACCTCTCCATTGCGAGGCATATTGCCTTTATTTGAACTCTATTTGGGAACTCTTCCCTCTTTCCTGGGTGCCTGGGATTCTCCCCGGTATTGTCTACACCCTAGGTACACGTATGTATTAACCATTGAATTATATATATATGTTTTCTACTAAGCCTTGAGCTTTATTGTCTGCCTTTCCTGCTATTTGTTATAGCTTTTTTGCTGTGTTAACCCCCCACCTTTGACAGAGCAAGGAAATATATTTATTATTTATTTTATTTATTTATTATTCACTCAGCGGTGGCCGGGGGAGCTTTTGCACAGTTAAGACTCGTGCGCCAGTTGCGCCCGTACCTTGGGAAGTCTGATCTGGCTACGGTCATCCACGCTCTGGTCACATCCCGAATAGATTACTGCAACGCGCTCTACGTGGGGCTGCCTTTGAAGACAGTTCGGAAATTACAACTAGTCCAACGGGCGGCAGCCAGACTACTAACTGGAGCTACATACAGGGAGCATACCACCCCTCTGTTGTGTCAGCTCCACTGGCTGCCGGTCCAATTCCGGGCTCAATTCAAAGTGCTGGTGTTGACCTTTAAAGCTCTATACGGTTCTGGCCCAGCTTACTTGTCCGAACGCATCTGCCACTACGTCCCACCTCGTACTTTAAGATCATCCGGGAGGCCTTGCTCTCGCTCCCACCGGCTTCCCAGGTGCGGCTGGTGGGGACGAGGGAGAGGGCCTTCTCGGTGGTGGCTCCCCGTCTGTGGAATGCGCTCCCTAGCGACATACGATCAATTCCATCCCTCCTGACATTCAGGAAAAAAGTGAAAGCCTGGATGTGGGACCAGGCGTTCGCATAGTAGCACAGGACAGCACTTTAGTAGTTTTAATGGAAAGTTGGTGTTGTAGTTGAGCAAGCTGAGCCTGTAGTTGCTACAGGTAGTAACAGGGAGGAGGATACTTTGTCGGACATGTCACTTGAAGAGGGAGGTTTGGGCAGAATTACTGCAGCTGGGAGGAAGAGAGCTGCAAGTGTTGTGAGTTTGGAAGGTGCAGAACAAAGGAGAAAGGTCCGACAAATACTTAGGGAGCCTACCAGTGATGACACTTTTGAGGGGTTTGAAGCAGAGTTAACCTCAGAAGAGAGTGATACAGAGCTGGACTCAGCGTTGGTGCAGGATGTCAGGAATGTGTTAAATGCTGAGTCCAGCTCATTGCTTTTCAAGTGATCCTGATTGGCCTAGTGGGAATGTTGAGTCGGATTGGGGTCCTTTAACTGTTCAGCAAAGGTGGGAGGATTGGAGGAACACACCCAGGGCTGCAGCTGTGGGGACTGAGGCAGATTTGGATGGGGAGTCTGATGACTCTGAGTTGTAAGGGTATAAAAGTAAGGTCTGGGGATTTGGGACTCTGCGGTCAGCCAAGGTGTTGCTGGTGGGTTGCTAGTTCCTGTATCTGGTGCTCTTGATTCTTCGTGTCTTAGTTCCTGATTCCCAGCGATCTGTGAGTATTGGGCTGTTTTCATGTTGGGTTCTGGGGGAGCTGCTATGGCAGCTCTAGCTGACACTGTTGTTTGTTGGGGGGTTGGGGCTTTAATGTGTGTTTTTATGTTTAGTGACTACCGCGTTTCGTTTGATCATTTCCTGTGTTGCTGTGAGTGCCTGTCTCTTTTTGGTATTGTATAATGGGTGGAAGGGGTTGCTGTGGGTTGCGGGGCTTTGATGTGTTTGTTTGTATACTTAGCTCCTGGAATTTGAGAAGCACTCCTCTTTTCCTTCTCGGACGGATCTTCGCATTACACAGACTTCAAGCCGGGATAAAGGCCAAAGACTACGAAAGACGGACGTCTTCTCTGTTTTGTTTATAGGCTTTTTTTGGGTGTGGGTTTTTTTATGCCGGACTGTGGCTATGTTTTTGTTTGAATAAACTGTAAATACTTTTACTAGCTTGGCGTGTCTGTGAGCCATCTGTGGGAGTCTCAACAGTTGGTGAATAGGGCTCAATGCTTTTATGAATAGAACACTGTTTTTAACATAGGTGAATGCATAGGATGTGTGAATATAATTATATTTTAATGTATTTTAGTGTCAAATGCTGGAGGGTTTTATATTGTGTTTTATACTGCAATTGTGATGTAGGCATCAAATTATGCCTTTTGGAAGCCGCTCTGAGTCCCCCCTCGGGGGTTGAGAAGAGCGGGGTAAAATGCTATAAATAAATAAAATAAATAAATTTATATACCGCGCCTCCCTACAGGCTCGGGGTCAGGTGCTCACCCTAACCCAGGCTTCGAACCGACAACCTTTCAATTGGGGAGATGTATTGCTGCTGGTGATTAACCAGCTCTGCTAAAACCCTGCCCTGATATTGTCACGACCATCACGACTGTAGTATTTGTACCCCCCAATGGGATTCCATGGCTGATCTCCGTCAAAAACAGGAGCATCCAGACTTCAACTAAAGCCCGGGCTAAGCCATTGAAATCCACAAGCATGTGGACAATTTCGACAGAAAGGAGGAAACCATGAAAATGAACAAAATATGGCTACCTGTATTTTTTTTTATTAAAAAAAACCTTCCAAAATCAGGACTGTAAATAAAGAACAATACTGGGAAAACAAGTGAATTCCAGACAAAAATCAATCAGGGCCAGCTAACACCTCCAGTCAAAGAACACCCCCAGGCAGCAACCTGCCAGGCGTTGAAACTGCAAGGCCATTAAGTGCCAATCAAGGTGGCCAACTGCAGAATTCACACCTGCCTCAAACAGACAAAAGTTCTTCCTCCCACCCTAGACATTCCCAACAAAGGATTCCCCCAGGCAGTAACAAGCCACATCTTGAAACTGCCAGGCCATTAAATGCTAATCAAGGTGGCCAATGGAAACATTCACACCTACCTCCAACAGACAAGAGTTCTTTCTCCCACCCTGGACATTCCCAACAAAGGATTCCCCCAGGCAGTAACGAGACACACCTTGAAACGGCCAGGCCATTAAATGCTAATCAAGGTGGCCAATGGAAACATCCACACCTACCTCCAACAGACAAGAGTTCTTTCTCCCACCCTGGACATTCCCAACAGCCCAGGCAGTAACAAGCCACATCTTGAAACTGCCAGGCCATTAAATGCTAATCAAGGTGGCCAATGGAAACATCCACACCTACCTCCAACAGACAAGAGTTCTTTCTCCCACCCTGGACATTCCCAACAAAGGATTCCCCCAGGCAGTAACAAGCCACATCTTGAAACTGCCAGGCCATTAAATGCTAATCAAGGTGGCCAATGGAAACATTCACACCCCACACCTACCTCCAACAGACAAGAGTTCTTTCTCCCACCCTGGACATTCCCAACAAAGGATTCCCCCAGGCAGTAACAAGCCACATCTTGAAACTGCCAGGCCATTAAATGCTAATCAAGGTGGCCAATGGAAACATCCACACCTACCTCCAACAGACAAGAGTTCTTTCTCCCACCCTGGACATTCCCAACAAAGGATTCCCCCAGGCAGTAACGAGACACATCTTGAAACTGCCAGGCCATTAAATGCTAATCAAGGTGGCCAATGGAAACATCCACACCTACCTCCAACAGACAAGAGTTCTTCCTCCCACCCGGGACATTCCCAACAAAGGATTCCCCCAGGCAGTAACAAGCCACATCTTGAAACTGCCAGGCCATTAAATGCTAATCAAGGTGGCCAATGGAAACATCCACACCTACCTCCAACAGACAAGAGTTCTTTCTCCCACCCTGGACATTCCCAACAAAGGATTCCCCCAGGCAGTAACAAGCCACATCTTGAAACTGCCAGGCCATTAAATGCTAATCAAGGTGGCCAATGGAAACATCCACACCTACCTCCAACAGACAAGAGTTCTTTCTCCCACCCTGGACATTCCCAACAAAGGATTCCCCCAGGCAGTAACAAGCCACATCTTGAAACTGCCAGGCCATTAAATGCTTAAATAATCAAGGTGGCAAATGGAAACATCCACACCTACCTCCAACAGACAAGAGTTCTTTTTTCTACCCTGGACATTCCCAACAAAGGATTCCCCAGGCAGTAACAAGCCACATCTTGAAACTGCCAGGCCATTAAATGCTAATCAAGGTGGCCAATGGAAACATTCACACCTACCTCCAACAGACAAGAGTTCTTTCTCCCACCCTGGACATTCCCAACAAAGGATTCCCCCAGGCAGTAACAAGACACTCCTTGAAACGGCCAGGCCATTAAATGCTAATCAAGGTGGCCAATGGAAACATCCACACCTACCTCCAACAGACAAGAGTTCTTCCTCCCACCCGGGACATTCCCAACAAAGGATTCCCCCAGGCAGTAACGAGACACATCTTGAAACTGCCAGGCCATTAAATGCTAATCAAGGTGGCCAATGGAAACATCCACACCTACCTCCAACAGACAAGAGTTCTTCCTCCCACCCGGGACATTATTCCACAGTTATATAAACCCCACTTGCCTCGTTTCCATCAGACCTCACAACCTCTGCCATAGATGTGGGTGAAATGTCAGGAGAGAATGCTTCTGGAACACGGCCAGACAGTCCGGAAAACTCACAGCAACCCGAAGTATATTATTTTCTATTATTTCAACATCTAGCCAAAAACAACCTGGACAAGCCACTTTCTGGACTGGAGGTCCAAGCATGACCATACTGGCCAGGTAATAAACAAAAGTAACTTTTTCAAACTAATCAGTCTGAACGGCATTATAGCATATGGGTCAGGGCAGTCCCATATAATGCAGTTCAAATCTCAGTTCCTGGGATGGGGCTCCGCATCCAGAAATGCAGCTGGCACAAAGGCCTTTTGAAGGAGAAGATCCAGCTTACCATCTTCGTGCCCTTCGCGGTTCCTTCGCCGGTGCCTCTCCCGCCTGTGGCTGACCACCGACTCCGTCCCGGTTTCGTTGTCCAGCCCATCTCGGCTACTTGCGGCATTCGGGCTGCGAAGAAAGTCGACGGCAAGAAGGGATGGTTAGCATTTCAAGCACACCTGGATCGCTCTAAGGCAAGTGAGTAGGCCGAAGCCTGTTAGAGTCAGTGGGCCGAAGCTCGTGTCGTCCTGAAGAGACTGAGTAGGCCGAAGAATGTTAGAGACAATGGGACAAAGCTAGTGTTGTCCTGAAGAGAGTGAGTAGGCCGAAGCCTGTTAGAGTCAGTGGGCCAAAGCTCGTGTTGTCCTGAAGAGAGTGAGTAGGCCAAAGCCTGTTAGTCAGTGGGCCAAAGCTCGTGTTGTCCTGAAGAGAGTGAGTAGGCCAAAGACTGTTAGAGTCAGTGGGCCAAAGCTCGTGTTGTCCTGAAGAGAGTGAGTAGGCCGAAGCCTGTTAGAGTCAGTGGGCCAAAGCTTGTGTTGTCCTGAAGAGAGTGAGTAGGCCGAAGCCTGTTAGAGACAATGGGACAAAGCTAGTGTCATCCTAAAGAGAGTGAGTAGGTGGAAGATTGTTAGTCAGTGGGCCAAAGCCCATGTCGTCCTGAGGAGAGTGAGTAGGCCGAAGCCTGTTAGAGTAAGTGGGCCAAAGCCCATGTCGTCCTGAAGAGAGTGAGTAGGCTGAAGCCTGTTAGAGTCAGTGAGCAAATGCGAGTTGCATCCTGAGGAAAGTGAGTAGGGCGAAGCCTGTTAGTCAGTGAGCAAATGTGAGTTTCATCCTGAGGTGAGTGAGTAGGCTGAAGCCTGTTAGAGACAGTGAGCCAAAGCTAGTGTCGTCCTGAGGAGAGTGAGTAGGCCGAAGCCTGTTAGAGACAGTGTGCTAAAGCTAGTGTCGTCCTCAGGAGAGTGAGTAGGCCAAACCTGTTAGAGTCAGTGGGCCAAAGCTAGTGTTGACTTGAGGAGAGTGAGTAGGCCCAAACACTGTTAGAGTCAATAGGCCAAAGCTAGTGTCGACTTGAGAGTGAGTAGGGCGAAGCCTGTTAGAGTCAGTGGGCCAAAGCTTGTGTCGTCCTGAGGAGAGTGAATAGGCCGAAGCCTGTTAGAGTTAGTGGGCCAAAGCTAGTGTCGTCCTGAAGAGAGTGAGTAGGCTGAATCCTGTTAGAGTCAGTGGGCCAAAGCAAGTTTTGTCCTAAGGAGAGAGAGTAGGCCAAAGCGTGTTAGAGTCAGTGGGCAAATGTGAGTTTCATCCTGAGGAGAGTGAGTAGGCCGAAGCCTGTTAGAGTCAGTGGGCAAATGTGAGTTTCATCCTGAGGAGTGAGTAGGCCGAAGCCTGTTAGAGTCAGTGGGCAAATGTGAGTTTCATCCTGAGGAGAGTGAGTAGGCAAAAGCCTGTTAGAATCAGTGGGCAAATGTGAGTTTCATCCTGAGGGGAGTGAGTAGGCCGAAGCCTGTTAGAGTTAGTTGGCCAACGCTATTTTTGTCCTGAGGAGAGTGAGTAGGCCAAAGCCTGTGGGCCAAAGTTACTGTCCTCCTGAAGAGAGTGAGTAGGCCGAAGCCTGTTAGAGACAATGGGACAAAGCTAGTGTCGTCCTAAAGAGAGTGAGTAGGCCCAAGATTGTTAGAGTCAATAGGCCAAAGCTAGTGTCGCCCTGAGGAGAGTGAGTAGGCCAAAGCCTGTTAGAGACAGTGGGCCAAAGCTAGTGTCGTCCTGAGGAGAGTGAGTAGGCCGAAGCCTGTTAGAGACAGTGGGCCAAAGCTAGTGTCGTCCTGAGGAGAGTGAGTAGGCCGAAGCCTGTTAGAGTCAGTGGGCTAAAGCTAATGTCCTCCTGAAGAGAGTGAATAGGCCGAAGCCTGTTAGAGACAATGGGACAAAGCTAGTGTCGTCCTAAAGAGAGTGAGTAGGCCAAGATTGTTAGAGTCAATAGGCCAAAGTTACTGTCGTCCTGAGGAGAGTGAGTAGGCCGAAGCCTATTAGAGACAGTGGGCCAAAGCTAGTGTCATCCACAGCTGACCTATCATCCTGCTTCAGGTAAGCCACCTAGCGGCCAAACTGTGTAATTCGTTATGTAATCGTTGCTCAAGTATGTTTATGTTTATGTGTGCATAAGTATAGCGGCTTTCTTAATTGGTAGTTTATTTCCCCCTAAATTAAATCAATGGGGGAAACGGAAGCAGACTTGCCAAAGAAACAACAACAACACAACAACAACAAGGGGGATACGGAAAGTTTGTTGCTGTGCCCAAGAGACAAAGGAGGAGGGAGCCTCGCTGACAACACACACAGCACTTCCGCAATGACAGGGCCGCAAGAGGGCAGCAGAGCCTTAAGAAGTAATCGTAGGAACATAGAAACATAGAGTCAAAAGAGCCATCCACTCCCCCTTCAATGCCAGGCAGGAAAACACATTCAAAGCCTTCCCGGTAGATGGCCATCCAGCTTCAGCTTGAAAACCTCCAGAGAAGGAGGCTCCAACATGTTGGTTGCACTGTTTACAAGAACTAGGTTTCCATAACACAAATAATATACAGTAGCTTTACATGTAGCAGCCTTCACACTGGAGCTTTCTCACATCAGGCTTCTCTCAGCAGGCCTTCTCATATCAGGCCTTTCTCATACTGAAACCTCTCTCACACTGAGGCATTTTCACTGTCCTCGGGACGACACTAGCTTTGGCCCCCTGACACTAACAGGCTTCGGCCTACACAATCTCCTCAGGACAACACTAGCTTTGGCTCACTGACTCTTAACAGGCTTCGGCCTACACATGCTCCTCAGGACGATACTAGATTGGTCCACTGACTCTTAACAGGCTTCGGCCTACTCACTCTCCTCAGGACGACACTAGCTTTGGCCCACTGACACTAACAGGCTTCGGCCTACTCACTCTCCTCAGGAGGACACAAGCTTTGGCACACTGACTCTAACAGGCTTTGGCCTATACACGCTCCTCAGGGCGACACTAGTTTTGGCCCAGTGACACTAACAGGCTTCGGCCTACTCACTCTCCTCAGGACGACACTAGCTTTGTCCCATTGTCTCTAACAGGCTTCGGCCTACTCACTCTCTTCAGGATGACACTAGCTTTGGCCCACTGACACTAACAGGCTTTGGCCTACACACGCTCCTCAGGATGATACTAGCTTTTGCCCACTGGCACTAACAGGCTTTGGCCTACACTCACTCCTCAGGACAACACTAGCTTTGGTCCAGTGACACTAACAGGCTTCGGCCTACTCACTCTCCTCAGGACGACACTAGCTTTTGCCCACTGACACTAACAGGCTTTGGCCTACACTCGCTCCTCAGGACAACACTAGCTTTGGTCCAGTGACACTAACAGGCTTCGGCCTACTCAGTTTCCTCAAGACGACACTAGCTTTTGTCCACTGACTCTAACAAGCTTTGGCCTACTCACTCTCTTCAGGACCACACTAGCTTTGGCCCACTGACTCTGACAGGTTTCAGCCTACTCACTGTCCTCAGGACAACACTAGCTTTGGTCCACTGACTTGAACAGGTTTCGGCCTACTCACTCTCCTCAGAACGACACTAGCTTTCGCCCACTGACTCTAGCAAACTTCGGCCTACTCACTCTCCTCAAGACGACACTAGCTTTTTCCCACTGACTCTAACAGGCTTCGGCCTACTCACTCTTTTCAGGACCACACTAGCTTTGGCCCACTGACTCAAACACGCTTCAGTCTACTCACCCTCCTCAGAACCACATTAGCTTTCCTCAGGCCACATTAGCTTTGGCCCACACTCTAACACGCCTACAGCCTAGCTTTGGCACTCTCCTCTTCAGGACCACATTAGCTTTGGCCCACTGGCCCACTGACACTAACCACACTAGCTTTGGCCCACTGTCTACCTCACCCTCCTCAGGACCACATTAGCTTTGGCCCACTGACACTCTAGCCTACACTCTCTCAGCCTACACTCACGCTCAGTCTACTCACCTCCTCAGGACCACAATAGCTTTGGCCCACTAACTCTAACACTCTTCAGCCTACTCACTCTCCTCACAATAGCTTTGGCCCACCAACACTAGCCTACTCACTCTCCTCAGGACGACACTAGCTTTGGCCCACTGACTCTAACACGCTTCAGCCTACTCACTCTCCTCAGGACCACATTAGCTTTGGCCCACTGACACTAACACGCTTCAGCCTACTCACTCTCCTCAGGACCACATTAGCTTTGGCCCACTGACTCTAACACGCTTCAGCCTACTCACTCTCCTCAGGACCACACTAGCTTTGGCCCACTGACTCTAACACTCTTCAGCCTACTCACTCTCCTCAGGACCACAATAGCTTTGGCCCACTAACTCTAACACTCTTCAGCCTACTCACTCTCCTCAGGACCACACTAGCTTTGGCCCAATAACTCTAACACTCTTCAGCCTACTCACCCTCCTCAGGACCACATTAGCTTTGGCCCACTGACACTAACACGCTTCAGCCTACTCACTCTCCTCAGGACCACACTAGCTTTGGCCCACTGACACTAACACGCTTCAGTCTACTCACCCTCCTCAGGACCACATTAGCTTTGGCCCACTGACTCTAGCAAGCTTCAGCCTACTCACTCTCCTCAGGACCACACTAGCTTTGGCCCACTAACTCTAACACTCTTCAGCCTACTCACTCTCCTCAGGACCACACTAGCTTTGGCCCAATAACTCTAACACTCTTCAGCCTATTCACTCTCCTCAGGACCACAATAGCTTTGGCACACTGACTCTAACACGCTTCAGCCTACTCACTCTCCTCAGGACCACACTAGCTTTGGCCCACTGACTCTAGCAATCTTCAGCCTACTCACTCTCCTCAGGACCACACTAGCTTTGGCCCACTGACTAGAGAAGTCTCCACAAATCCCTTTTACGTGGACTCTTTTCACGCAAGGCGTCACCCCTATGTGTATTCCATTTTATTCTGCATTAGAGTAACAGCGTATATATCTCCCTGTTAAAAATATTTTACTCTTAGTTTCGGCCCAACCCTCCGATTTGTTAAAATTGTTTCGGATTCTAAGTCAAATGGGAAAAGGCATTCCGCAGCGTAGTAGGTGGTGGGAGAGGCACGGTCCAAGCACAGGGGCGATGGGAGAGGCACTAACCCTGAATTTTTCCGAGACGATAGAACATAATGTAATGCTCTGGGCTATAGATTAGAAAAAGCCTTACTGGAAGGAGGGTGGCCGGGAGTCTCCGATGCCTCCGGTCCTTTCAAGGGGAGGAGGAAGGTCGGGGTGGCTTTCGGTGCATTGAGAACCAGCGTCCGAGTGAGCGCTTTCTGCCAGGACCAGCTGAAAAAGTCAAAAGCAGGAAGGGAGTTAGAGATGGAAGCCAAGGAAGAAGTGGGCACTACATTTGATTTTGTCATTTGGGAGTTGTAGTTGATTGGATTTATAGTTCGCCTACAATCAAATTGCATTCTGAACTCCACCAACGACAGAATTGAACCAAACTTGGCACACAGAACTCCCATGACCCACAGAAAATATTGGGAAGGTTTGGTGGGCATCGACCTTGTGTTTTGGGAGTTGTAGTTTACCTACATCCACAGACTCAAACAATGATGGATCTGGACCAAACTTGACACAAATACTCAATATGCCCAAATGTGAACACCACTAGGGTTTTTTGGGAAATAGGAGTTGTAGTTGCTGGGATTTATAGTTCACCTACAATCAAATTGCATTCTGAACTCCACCAACGACGGAATTGAACCAAACTTGGCACACAGAACTCCCATGACCCACAGAAAATATTGGGAAGGTTTGGTGGGCATTGACCTTGTGTTTTGGGAGTTGTAGTTTACCTACATCCACAGACTCAAACAATGATGGATCTGGACCAAACTTGACACAAATACTCAATATGCCCAAATGTGAACACCACTAGAGTTTGGAGAAAATAGGAGTTGTAGTTGCTGGGATTTATAGTTCACCTACAATCAAAGAGCATTCCAAACCCCACCAATGATAGAATTGGGCCAAACTTGCCACATAGAACTATCATGCGTTGAAGAGAGACACTGGTGTGAGCCTCCTTCCAGCCTTGCACGCTCTTCCTCGCCCGCACATGCACACCACGATGAGCGATAAGCACTCCTGCTCTCCCCTCCCCGCTTGGAGTCTCAGAAACAGCTCTCCCCTTGGGTGAGAGGCTGGCCAATCACAGCGGAGGAGGGCTTTTGGTGGGAGGATTCGCCTTCTGTTTCCAAAATGGAAGAGAAGGAGAGGCGGAGAGATCTTAAGCCTTCTCTGCCCAAGGGGTTCCTAAGACTATGAGAAATATATGTATTTGATGGTCTTTGGCGACCCCTTGGAAACCTCCTTGTGACCCCCCAGGGGTCCCGACGCCCAGGTTGAGAAACTCTGGCTTAGGTGGATAGTAAGCTGGGCTGAAGGTCAGGTGCTCAACCAGGCCAGGGTAATCCAAGGCCAACCTAGGCTATGGCCTAGGGGTGCAAGCCGAGGAGGGGCGCAGATCACGGACCAAATATTTTTTTAAAAAAATGTTGAAACAAATAAAAACGCAACACGCATAGAGATGAGGAAGGAAGGATACCGGAGGTCCTCCTTTTCGGCGGCGCCCCTGCCCCTTCCTGAATACCAGCTCCTGCCTCTGCTATTGTTGCGCAAACGGCGTATGCGCAGGGGCTCTCGACACTGGCGTCGACGTCGACAGGAGGAACACTTAACTCCCTTGATGCCGACAGCATCCACTTGCTGGCTCCATCAATGCAAGTACAGGAAACTCCATTGCGCAGTTGCGCGTGACCCAGGCATGTAGCCAGGGGGGGGCTATGGGGGCTTCAGCCCCTCCCCCGAAATTCTCAAGGTGGTCCGCGAAAAGGCCTTACTGGTACATTATTTAAACTGTTATGTTTATTTATATCAGGGCTGTCCAACTGGCGGCCCTGGGCCGTACATGGCCCCCCAGCCTATTGGACACGGCCCCTGCTATGCCCCCGGCCGCCATTTAAAAATTCTTTTGTACTAATAAAATTAAAAATATTTTTTACAAAAATGGTGGCCGGGGAGGAAAGGCGAGGCAGGGAGGAGGAAGTGAGCCAGCTCCTCCTCCATGCACCGCCTCCTCTGTCCCTCTCTCTGAGCCGCCGCTGCGAGATCGTAGCAGTGGGGTAGGGAAGGAGGGGAGGAGGAGGAGGCGGGGCAGGGAGAAAGAAGGGAGCCAGCTCCTCCTCCCTGCACCGCCCTCTTCTTCCCTCTCTCGCCGGCGCCGATGCAAACCGGTTTGCATCGGCGCCGGTGAGAGGGACAAGGGGCGGTGCAGGGAGGAGGAGCCAGGGAGGGAGGAGGCGTGCCTAAAGAGGAGGAAGGCAAGCGCTTGCCTTCCTCCTCTTCAGGCACGGCTTCTCCGTTCTGTCTCTCCCACCGGCGCCCTGATCAGTGCGCCGGTGGGAGAGGCAGAACAGGGGAGGAGGCTGGCGTGACACTAGGAGGGAGGGAGAAGCCATGGAGGGCTCCCCTTGGCTTTGCCTTCCCTCCTAAAGGGTCACGCCAGCCTCAGAAGCGAAATCGCCGCTTCTGAGGCTGGCGTGACACTTTAGGAGGTGGGACCGGGGGCGTGGCTGGGGGCGTGGCTGGGGCGGGGCGGGGCGGCCCCCCAGGTCTTCAGTGACTGGAAGTCTGGCCCTAGGTCCAGTAGAAGTTGGACAGCACTGATTTATATCATGATCTGATCACCATGCTCATCATATCCCACATTAATGGGGTTATTGGGATAACAATACAAAAGGTTTGCTAGGGTAGACCCTCTTCTACCCAGTCTCAGCCCCCGAACCAAACTCAGCCCCCCGAATCAAAATCCTGGCTACGGCCCTGGATCTCAGGGTGGTCCGCGAGAAGGCCTTACTGGTACATTATTTAAACTGTTATGTTTATTCATATCATGATCTGATCACCATGCTCATTATATCCCACCTTCATGGGGTTATTGGGATAACAATACAAAAGGTTTGCTAGGGTAAACCCTCTTCCACCAGTCTCAGCCCCGAACCAAACTCAGCCCCCCCGAACCAAAATCCTGGCTACGGCCCTGGCGTGACCTAACACCATGAAAGCTGGTATTCCTCCTCCAACACAAGGAGGAGACTCCTCCTTACTGGAGCGAGAAGCACAACTGCCGACTACAGCACATGCGCAAGCCCCAGTACAGGAGAGAAGCCCAATGCGACAAGCCCCGGTATCGAGGAGAAGCGTGGCATCAGTACAGCTGCTGACTACATGCAGGTTGCCTTAAAGGGGGCATAATTCCAAAGTGTGGCCTAGGGCGCAAAAAGGTGTTAATCCGGGCCTGTATAGGGCTGGGTTTTAGCACAGCTGGTTGATCACCAACAGCAGTAGATTTTACCAATCGAAAGGTTGGCAGTTCAAAGTTGAGCACAGGCCTGGATTAACACCTTTTGCCCACCAAACTCTTTTTTTTTTATTTTTTAAAATATATTTATTGATAGTTTTGAATTATGCTTAGTTACATACTGTCGAGAAATAGAACGGAAATTACATTAGCATTTTCAAAATGGGATTGGGGAGGGTAAAGGGGGTGAGGCTCAAAGAGGATGTAGATTATAAAGAATAAGAAAAGCAAAGATTTAGATAGAGATAAAGATAAGAAAAATAAGTTGTGCATTAAAACTATCTACATGGTAACTTCCATTCTCCGACGGGTGTTGTTGTTGTCTTAACCTTTTGTAAAAAAATCCTTTTTCTTTTTGTTTGCTTAATTCTTCATAAGATAGTCATCTAGATGTGTCCAGTCTGTCTGTGACCGCGCGTTTGGGGCATTCCTTCTCATAAAATATGTTAGCCCAGGGGTGGGCAACTATTTTTCCAAGGCCACACGAGAGCCAAAAATATTATGGAGGGCCGCACCTAAAGGCGGAACTACATGTTAATCTACATAATTTATTTATTTATTCACTTACTATATTTACCATATACTGTATTACACATCATTAATATTAACATATTAATATATCAAGAAATATTCATATATTATTAGTATGAATATCATAATTATTATATTATAGTATATATATATAAACATAATATATTGAAATTATAATATATCATATAACATATTATATTATTTATTATATTATTTTATTATTGTTATAAAATTATTATACAATAATAATAAAACCCACTAAAATAAAATAATTCTTCCTTATAGTCCCCTTCTCTGGAGATTTTTATACAGAGACCAGGCAGGGGAGGCAAGCCAGGGGCCCTTAGGCGGGCCGGATAGAATCAGCCAAAGGGCCGCATCCGGCCCCCGGGCCGCAGTTTGCCCACCCCTGTGTTAGCCTGTCCATGTTCCTAATGTCTAAAATTTTGTCCAGCCACTCGTCCTTCTGAGGAACCTTGTCTGTTTTCCATAGTTTAGCTAAGGTGATTCTTGCTGCAGTAGACATGTAAAAGAAAAGTTTGTCATCATTTTGGTTCATGTTTAAATCTTTGTCTATTATCCCCAGTAGATAGTATTCTGGCCGCAATGGGAACTTCTTGTGTAAAATAGATTGTACCTCTTTGTGAATAATTCTCCAATATGCTGTTGATCTGGGACACGTCCACCACATGTGGAAGAAACTGCCAGTATGTAATTGGCATTTCCAACATTTTGATGAAGCTTTTTTATACATTATGCCAATTTTTTGGGGGGTAATATACCACCGATGGAATAGCTTTAGCCAATTTTCCTTTAGGTCTGATGCGTATGTGTATTTTAGCTTCTTGGACCAAATCATCTCCCATTCATGTAGCTTAATTGTTCTTCCTATATTTTTGGCCCATTTCACCATCGAATTTTTTATGTTTTCTGATTCCGTCTCCCAGTCAATCAGCCTATTGTAGAGTTTTGTTATATTCTTTTTGTCTGTAGCAATCAGTTTCCCCCAAAAGTCCACCTTCTTGTCAAAACCATTTTCTTTGTCTTTTTCGAACATTTGTTTAATTTGATAGTACTGCAGCCAGGATATACTCTCTATAGTCGCGGTCAGTTCTTCTTGTGACCTCAATTTTGGTTGGCCATTTTCCCATCTCAAAATATCCTTATATGTCACCCAGCTTTTCCATCCTTGTTGTCTCCTGTGTTCCGCTTCCACTGGGGATAACGCCCACCAAACTCTTATAGCATTTTCTCCTGGTTATGGGAGTTCTGTGTGGGAAGTTTGTGTCTTTCTGCCATTCCTGCCAGGATATCTACGTTGCGTTCATCGAAACATGCCCAGGTTTCACACTGAGTGTATAAATACATTTAAAAACATATTAACTATATATATTACTGTGTTAGAGTGTCATTTTGTGTCATTTTGGTTGGTTATGGGAGTTCTGTGTGGGAAGTTTGTGTCTTTCTGCCATTCCTGCCAGGATATCTACGTTGCGTTCATCGAAACAGGCCCAGGTTTCACACTGAGTGTATAAATACATTTAAAAACATATTAACTATATGTATTACTGTGTTGGAGTGTCATTTTGTGTCATTTTGGTTGGTTATGGGGGTTCTGTGTGGGAAGTTTGTGTCTTTCTGCCATTCCTGCCAGGATATCTACATTGTGTTCGTCGAAACAGGCCCAGGTTTCACACTGAGTGTATAAATACATTTAAAAACATATTAACTATATATATTACTGTGTTAGAGTGTCATTTTGTGTCATTTTGGTTGGTTATGGGGGTTCTGTGTGGGAAGTTTGTGTCTTTCTGCCATTCCTGCCAGGATATCTACGTTGTGTTCGTCGAAACAGGCCCAGGTTTCACACTGAGTGTATAAATACATTTAAAAACATATTAACTATATGTATTACTGTGTTAGAGTGTCATTTCGTGTCATTTCGGTTGGTTATGGGGGTTCTGTGTGGGAAGTTTGTGTCTTTCTGCCAATCCTGCCAGGATATCTACGTTGTGTTCGTCGAAACAGGCCCAGGTTTCACACTGAGTATATAAATACATTTAAAAACATATTAACTATATGTATTACTGTGTTAGAGTGTCATTTCGTGTCATTTCGGTTGGTGGTGTGCCCCGGGATTTTGTAAATGTAAATAATGTGCCGCGGCTCAAAAAAGGTTGAGAAACACTGGTTTAGACAATGCGGGAATGGCGGCAAAACGACTCTTACGTTCTGGTTGCGAACAGAGTCGAAGCTATTCTGGTTCAGGCCGATTTGAGCCTTTGTCCTTTGTCGATTTCATGATCTGGCCAGTTTCGTACACATCATAATAATAGTAAGCTTTCCACAATGACTCTTCCCGGTCGGCGGTGGATTATGGAGCCGACGTATCTCCGCATGGTGCCTCTCAATCTGGGACAGGGTTGAATAGGGATTGTAGAGATCGGGGAAGCCCTGGAAGGCAGGGAAAGTGTACACGTGCAACCGCACAAAAGGAGAATCGGTAGGTATTTTTTTCCTTCCCCACCCCGATATACTGCGGTTGGAGAAAAGAAGCATGACATCACCGCGAGCCAATCGGGAAACCGCGCCAGTCCCAAACGACAAATGGGATTTTCAAATAAGCAAATAAATAAATAAATAAAGGAAAAGGCAGTCTTGTTATGGCAATCTGGTTTTTTTTTCGGACGCAAAAGGGTGGAGACGAGGGGAATGGACAACAATGGCTAACCCACTGTGCGCAAGCGGTCAGCGGTCAGTATTTTATTTGGCGGCTGAGGTTGGACTGTCAAGAATAAAATGAAGGGGTCTAAAATGAAGAGCCATCAAATAGTAATAATAATATAATAAACTTTTTTTTATACCCCGCCACCATCGCCCCGATGGGGACTCGGGGCGGCTTACATTAGGCCAGGCCCAAACAACAAATTACAATAAAATAAAATCAAAACATCAAAAATAACACAATAAAAATACACACACACACACACATACTAGCTTGGGAACCTGGCGGTGCCCGGGTTATTTGAGAAAGGCATTGTTCTGCCAAGGTTGGTTCCTATTAGATGTTTGTGTGGCTTGCAGTGGTCTCAGGAACTTAGTGAAGGTACTGCAAGTCCCATTGGCCATGGTCCACCCCCCTCCAAACAGCACCAGGATGTAGAGTGGGTCATGGGGGCTCTGTGTGTCACATTTGGTCTTGATCATTCTTTGGATGAGGGTTGCAGTGGTCTCGGAAGGTGCGTGAAGGTATTTCAAGTCCCATCATCTGTGGTCCATCCTCCTTGAAACAGCACCAGGGTGTAGAGTGGGTCATGGGGGCTCTGTGTGCTAATTTCGGTCTGTATTGGTCATTGGGTGAGGGTCACGTTGTGAAGTGGGCCATTGGGCCCCTGTGTGCCAAGTTTTGTCCTGATCCGTCACTGCTGTGGGCTGCAGTGTCTGACTGCCTGAGGCCTTTGCCTCTGAGTCACCTTAGAATGTTGGATTGTGGATGGCCAATCGGAGTCCTTTATGCAAATACCATTTCAGTGGCAACCAATCCCCTCTGTCTGGGGCCGTAGAATGTTGGAGTTCTGAGGCTGGCCAATCAGAGTCCTTTATGCAGATAATCCCATAGTGGCAACCTATCGAAACACTGTCGCATATTCCTTGGAACCTCCGCACCTCCCAGAAAATGAACATTCCATTTTCAACGGAAAAAAATCCTGTCATTTGGCTAACTCAAGCATTCAGTTGCATTCTGTCTTGCTGGCCAATCAGAGTCCTTTATGCAAATTGTCTCTCAGTGGCAACCAATGCCCTCTGTCTGGTGCCTTAAAGTGTTGGAGTTCTGAGGCTGGCCAATCAGAGTCCTTTATGCAAATAATCTGGTGCCTTAGAGTGTTGGAGTTCTGAGACTGGCCAATCAGTGTCCTTTATGCAAATAATCCCACAGTGACAACCAGGGCCGGTCTACGGTAATTTTAAATGGTAAGCGAACATTATTTTGGCGCCCCCCAAAAATACATTATTTTGCCCCACCCTGCGCATGCCCAGAAGCTCCTGTGCGCAGGCGCAGAAGCCTATAAACACAGCACTCCCTATTCGGCACGCAGGGAGGTTTGCTACGGCGCCGCGTCGGAGCGCACAAGACCCAAAAGTGGAACATCGGCTGGACGCTGTCTGGCGGGCGGGGGAATGCACCCTTTAACCAGATGGTGCCCCACGCAGCGGCGTACTTTGCCTACCGGTAGGACCGCCCCTGGTGGCAACCAATCGAAACGCTGGCACATATTCCTCCCTCCGCACCACCGCACTGCCGCAAACATTGACTTTTATTATATAGATAGATAGATAGATAGATAGATAGATAGAAGAACAATGTGTAAATAAATATCTAAAAACCTAGTAAGCATCCATTGTGATTTTACACATCCACAAAATGCCACTCCTTGCAAAGGAAAGTGTGCCAAATAGCTGGGCTTGGTCCCGATCCCATGAGGCCAACCTTACAGGGGAAAGGAATGCAAAGGAAGGGTGATCCAGCAGTCAAAAGGAAGTGGGGCCAAAAATACCAAGAAACCAAGAGTGGGCAAAGGCTCCTCCGTGGATCCACTGCTCCCTCCTAGGGGATCCAAGGATGTGTAGTTCAGGAAGGATCCCTAGATAGTAGCTTTACATGCAGCAGCCTTCACACTGGAGCTTTCTCACACAAGGCTTCTTCTCATACTGAGGTTTACCTCACACCCTTCATGATGACACTAGCTGTGGCCCACTGACTCTAACAGGCTGTGGCCTACTAACTCTTTCTCACACGAGGCTTCTCTCACACTGAGGTTTACCTCACACCCTTCAGGACGACACTAGCTGTGGCCCACTGACTCTAACAGGCTTCAGCCTACTCACTCTCCTCAGGATGACACTAGCTTTGGCCCACTGACTCTAACAGGCTTCGGCCTACTAAATATTTCTCACATGAGACTTCTCTCACACTGAGGTTTACCTCACACACTTCAGGACGACACTAGCTTTGGCCCACTGACTCTAACAGGCTTTGGCCTACTAACTCTTTCTCACACGAGGCTTCTCTCACACTGAAGTTTACCTCAAACCCTTCAGGATGACACTAGCTGTGGCCCACTGAGTCTAACAGGCTTTGGCCTACTAACTCTTTCTCACATGAGGCTTCTCTCACAGGGTTTACACTAGCTGTGGCCCACTGACTCTAAAAGGCTTTGGCCTACTAACTCTTTCTCACATGAGGCTTCTCTCACACTGAGGTTTACCTCACACCCTTCAGGACGACACTCGCTTTGGCCTGATGACTCTAACAGGCTTTGGTCTACTAATTCTCTCTCACATGAGGCTTCTCTCACACTGAGGTTTACCTCACACCCTTCAGGACGTAGCCCACTGACTCTAACAGGCTTTGGCCTACTAACTCTTTCTCACACGAGGCTTCTCTCACACTGAGGTTGACTTCACACCCTTCAGGACGACACTCGCTTTGGCCTGATGACTCTAACAGGCTTTGGCCTACTAACTCTTTCTCACACAAGGCTGCTCTCACACTGAGGTTTACCTCACACCCTTCTTTGGCCCACTGAGTCTAACAGGCTTCGGCCTACTATTTCTCACATGAGGCTTCTCTCACACTGAGGTTTACCTCACACCCTTCAGGATGACACTCGCTTTGGCCCACTGACTCTAACAGGCTTCGGCCTACTAACTCTTTCTCACACGAGGCTTCTCTCACACTGAAGTTTACCTCACACCCTTCAGGATGACACTAGCTGTGGCCCACTGACTCTAACAGGCTTCGGCCTACTAAATATTTCTCACATGAGACTTCTCTCACACTGAGGTTTACCTCACACACTTCAGGACGACACTAGCTGTGGCCCACTGACTAACAGGCTTCGGCCTACTAAATATTTCTCACATGAGACTTCTCTCACACTGAGGTTTACCTCACACACTTCAGGACGACACTAGCTTTGGCCCACTGACTCTAACAGGCTTTGGCCTACTAACTCTTTCTCACACGAGGCTTCTCTCACACTGAAGTTTACCTCAAACCCTTCAGGATGACACTAGCTGTGGCCCACTGAGTCTAACAGGCTTTGGCCTACTAACTCTTTCTCACATGAGGCTTCTCTCACAGGACGACACTAGCTGTGGCCCACTGACTCTAAAAGGCTTTGGCCTACTAACTCTTTCTCACATGAGGCTTCTCTCACACTGAGGTTTACCTCACACCCTTCAGGACGACACTCGCTTTGGCCTGATGACTCTAACAGGCTTTGGTCTACTAATTCTCTCTCACATGAGGCTTCTCTCACACTGAGGTTTACCTCACACCCTTCAGGACGACACTCACTTTGGCCCAGCGACTCTAACAGGCTTTGGCCTACTAACTCTTTCTCACACGAGGTTTCTCTCACACTGAGGTTTACCTCACACCCTTCAGGACGACACTAGCTTTGGCCCACTGACTCTAACAGGCTTTGGCCTACTAACTCTTTCTCACACGAGGCTTCTCTCACACTGAGGTTGACTTCACACCCTTCAGGACGACACTCGCTTTGGCCTGATGACTCTAACAGGCTTTGGCCTACTAACTCTTTCTCACACAAGGCTGCTCTCACACTGAGGTTTACCTCACACCCTTCTTTGGCCCACTGAGTCTAACAGGCTTCGGCCTACTATTTCTCACATGAGGCTTCTCTCACACTGAGGTTTACCTCACACCCTTCAGGATGACACTCGCTTTGGCCCACTGACTCTAACTGGCTTCGGCCTACTAACTCTTTCTCACACGAGGCTTCTCTCACACTGAAGTTTACCTCAAACCCTTCAGGATGACACTAGCTGTGGCCCACTGAGTCTAACAGGCTTTGGCCTACTAACTCTTTCTCACACGAGGCTTCTCTCACACTGAGGTTTACCTCACACCCTTCAGGACGACACTAGCTGTGGCCCACTGACTCTAAAAGGCTTTGGTCTACTAATTCTTTCTCACATGAGGCTTCTCTCACACTGAGGTTTACCTCACACCCTTCAGGACGACACTCACTTTGGCCCACCGACTCTAACAGGCTTTGGCCTACTAACTCTTTCTCACACGAGGCTTCTCTCACACCGAGGTTTACCTCACACCCTTCAGGACGACACTAGCTGTGGCCCACTGACTCTAACAGGCTGTGGCCTACTAACTCTTTCTCACACGAGGCTTCTCTCACACTGCGGTTTACCTCACACCCTTCAGGATGACACTAGCTGTGGCCCACTGAGTCTAAAAGGCTTTGGCCTACTAACTCTTTCTCACATGAGGCTTCTCTCACACTGAGGTTTACCTCACACTCTTCAGGACGACACTAGCTTTGGCCCACTGACTCTAACAGGCTTCGGCCTACTAACAATTTCTCACACGAGGCATTTCTCCCACTGAGGTTTACCTCACACCCTTCAGGACAGCACTAGCTGTGGCCCACTTGACTCTAACAGGCTTCGGCCTACTAACTATTTCTCACACGAGGCTTCTCTCACACTGAGGTTTACCTCACACCCTTCAGGACGACACTAGCTTTAGGCCGCTGACTCTAACAGGCTTCGGCCTACTAACTCTTTCTCTCATGAGGCTTCTCTCACACTGAGGTTTCAAACTGGAATTTGAGGAGGGCAAATATGGAATGTTTGAGGAGACTAAATACACAGAGAGAGTCTAAACAGCCGTAAATCCACCTGCACTTGGCTTAAGTCCTCTTACTTAAGTGAGTCATTTCCAAGCACCATCCAACCTTGCGTGGAGTTGCAACAAACCACTCCAAGATTATAGGGCCTGTGAGGGGAAAGGAGGGACCAAAACAAGAGACTGAACCCCAACTATGCTTTCTGGGCACCTTTGGCGATACGCCGCCCAAACAAAAAGATCAGATGCAACATACCCAGGACACGACACGTCCGTTGAAGCACGGCAGCCTTGCATTGTCATCGGAGATCTCTTCCTTCACCACCCTGCAGGGAAAGAAGAAGGGAGAAACATCAGGAGTGGGAGAAAGGTTGAGCATCCCTCCTCCAAATCATCCCAAAACTGTCCACCTGAAACAGTGACAACTTTGCTTTCAGACGGTCCAAGAGTGACAAAGTTTGCTTCACGTGCAAAAATACATGGCGCTTTCCAAGACACTGTCCAAGTTTGTGTCTTTCTGCCATTCCTGCCAGGATATCTATGCTGTGTTCATCGAAACAGGCCCAGGTTTCACATTGAGTGTATAAATACATTTAAAAACATATGTTAACGATATGTATTACTGTGTTAGAGTGTCGTTTTGTGTCATTCTGGTTGGTGGTGTGCCCCTAGGATCTTGTAAATGTAAAAAATGTGCCATGGCTCTAAAAAGGTTGAAAAACACTGATTTACAATGTTTATATTCCGCCCTTCTCACCCCGAAGCGGGCTCAGGGCAGATCACAGGTATTACGTCAGCATTTTCTCCAACTTCGGCGTCCTGGAGGTTGTGCTCGATTCTGGCCACAGGAGGGCACTGTTGATCCAAACTCTGTGACCCTCGATCACAGACTTCCTCCTTCCTTTGATCATCGGCATTTTTTCCGGTATTTCCTTTTTATGATGCTGTAAAATACCTCCCCACTTAGGTAAATGTAAAGTTGTCCCCTAACATTAAGTCCAGTCTTGTCCGACTCTGGGGGTGGGTGCTCATCTCCATTTTTAAGCCGAAGAGCCTGCGTTGTCCGTAGACACCTCCAAAGTCATGTGGCCAGCATGGAGCGACACTACTTTCCCACCGGAGCGGTACCTATTGATCTACTCACATTTGCATGTTTTCAAACTGGGTTAGCAGAAGCTGGGGCTGACAATGGAAGCACACGCCGCTCCCCGGATTCGAACCTGTCACCTTTCAGACAACAAGTTTAGCAGCTCAGGTGAACTACAACTCCAAAACTCAAGGTCAATGCCCACCAAAGTCTTATAGCATTTTCTTTTGGTTATGGGAGTTCTGTGTGGGAAGTTTGTGTCTTTCTGCCATTCCTGTCAGGATATCTATGTTGTGTTCATCGAAACAGGCCCAGGTTTCACACTGAGTGTATAAATACATTTAAAAACATATTAACTATATGTATTACTGTGTTAGAGTGTCATTTAGTGTCATTTTGTGTCATTTTGGTTGGTTATGGGAGTTCTGTGTGGGAAGTTTGTGTCTTTCTGCCATTCCTGTCAGGATATCTATGTTGTGTTCATCGAAACAGGCCCAGGATTCACACTGAGTGTATAAATACATTTAAAAACATATTAACTCTATGTATTACTGTGTTAGAGTGTCATTTTGTGTCATTTTGGTTGGTTATGGGAGTTCTGTGTGGGAAGTTTGTGTCTTTCTGCCATTCCTGCCAGGATATCTATGTTGTGTTCATCGAAACAGGCCCAGGTTTCACACTGAGTGTATAAATACATTTAAAAACATATTAACTATATGTATTACTGTGTTAGAGTGTCATTTTGTGTCATTTTGGTTGGTTATGGGAGTTCTGTGTGGGAAGTTTGTGTCTTTCTGCCATTCCTGCCAGGATATCTATGTTGTGTTCATCGAAACAGGCCCAGGATTCACACTGAGTGTATAAATACATTTTAAAACATGTTAACTATATGTATTACTGTGTTCGAGTGTCATTTTGTGTCATTTTGGTTGGTTATGGGAGTTCTGTGTGGGAAGTTTGTGTCTTTCTGCCATTCCTGTCAGGATATCTATGTTGTGTTCATCGAAACAGGCCCAGGATTCACACTGAGTGTATAAATACATTTAAAAACATATTAACTATATGTATTACTGTGTTAGAGTGTCATTTTCTGTCATTTTGGTTGGTTATGGGAGTTCTGTGTGGGAAGTTTGTGTCTTTCCGCCATTCCTGCCAGGATATCTATGTTGTGTTCATCGAAACAGGCCCAGGTTTCACACGGAGTGTATAAATATATTTAAAAACATATTAACTATATGTATTACTGTGTTCGAGTGTCATTTTGTGTCATTTTGGTTGGTGGTGTGCCCCAGGATTTTGTAAATGTAAAAAGTGTGCCGCGGCTCAAAAAAGGTTGGGAAACACTGGTCTAAAGCGCATTAATTCCACAGTGTGGATGCACCTATTCAAAATCTAACACCCATAGTTCCATCTCACTGGGGCATTCACAGTGGTCTAGTCTTTGTTTACCCCAAGCTGTACTCTTAGCCACTCTGTTTTGGCCATTGCAAAGGGATTTTGCCTGGTCACCCGAAGCGGACAGACCAAAGAGCATTTTGAAGAGTCACGCCAGAGAGGCTGAATGCCCAGCATGTTTCAGTGCCTAGACGAGCTGGTGATTCGCCCGGACACAACGGAGTTGGGAATGTTGTGAAAGCTTGCGTCAGCAATAGTTTACATTCAGCAGAGCGCAAACGGTGGTGGGTGGCTCACTTCCCAGCAAATGAGAAACACGCTCGCCTTGTTCTGCAGGGCTGTTCGGTCCGGAGCCAATGCCATGCGCCCTCAGAGCGGGAACTAAAGATACCTTTGATGCCTGCCAACCTTGGGCACCAACCGGCATGCCTCGTGCACACATTATGCCAGGGAATGCCCTCATGGAACGGAGCGCTCACAGGAGCCCAGCGTCCTCGACACAAGCATTCCAGACCATGCATTGGTGGGCGAAGAAATTCAAGAAGGATTTTGGCAAGATGAAACATGTCCACGGAAGGGCGACATGATATATTCGATGATATATTGGTATTATAGTTATGGTATACTAGTTATGATACTCTCTCTCGGCATTACTTCGCGAATGAAGATTCTTAGGAAGATTCTTAGCGCGTTGATGACTAAAAAAGCCAATCTGAGATAGGCAAGTACGGTTGCAGAAAGCACAGTAGAAAGTCTCCTTGGGTGATGTCGTTTCCAAGTTGCGGTTCTTTCTGCGTTGTCGAGACCCGTTCGGCGTGTCTTCTCGAAAGAGGCCGCAGCATTGTGGATAGTGCGTCTCCACGCCTCCCGATGTGAGGCCAGGGTGGACCATTGTTGGTGATCAATCTGGCCGAGCCTGAGGTGTTGTTTCAGGGAGTCCTTATATCTCTTTTTGGGGTGGCCGCTCTTGCGAATTCACCGTAGAGTCGTATCTTTGGGAGGCGGTGGTTCTCCATCCTAGAGACGTGCCCTGCCCAGTGCAGCTGTGTTCTCAATAGCATGGCCTCAACGCTGGTGATCCCTGCTTGCTCAAAGAAAGCAACATTAGTCACAAAGTCGGTCCAGTGTACATTTAGGATTGTGCGAAGACAGCGCTGATGAAAGCGTTCGAGGAGTCGTAGGTGTTGGCGATAGGTGACCCATGTTTCAGACGCATAGAGGAGAATAGACAACATGATAGCTCTGTACACACTGATTTTGGTGCTTTGCCTCAGGTGCTTGTTGCTCCAGACTCTTTCGTGAAGACTTCCGAATGCACTCTTTATTAAGGGTTTTCCAATACAGACTTAAAAGTTGGGTAAAGTAGGGGGGGTAAGAGGGAACCAGGATGGGTAAGTAGGGAGAGGTGGGGAAGGGAATGGGTTGAGGGTCACCCGGGTAGGGGGTTGGCAGTGAGGGAAACTCAGGGAAAGGGGAATAGAAGTAGAAGAATGAAAGTCTATGTTAGCTGACTCCCAGTCCAGTTGCTCCAGACTCTTGTGTGAAGCCTTCTGAATGCACTCTATGCCTCTGCTAATCTGTGATCTATCTCTTTGTCAATTTTGGCGTCTGAAGAGATGATGCTTCCCAGGGAGGTGAACTGCTGAACGGACTTAAGCACAGATTTGCCTATGCTGATGTGGGGATGATGGTGTTCTTCCTGTGGTGCGGGCTGGTAGAGGACTTCCGTTTCCTTCAGGCTGAACGGACTTAAGCACAGATGTGCCTATGCTGACGTGGCAATGGTGGTGTTCTTCCTGTGGGGCGGGCTGGTAGAGGACTTCCGTTTCCTTCAGGCTGAACGAACTTAAGCACAGATGTGCCTATGCTGACGTGGCAATGGTGGTGTTCTTCCTGTGGGGCGGGCTGGTAGAGGACTTCCATTTTCTTCAGGCTGACTTCCAGCCCAAACAGCTCTGCAGCTGCTGCAACGCAGGATGTGAGGCGCTGCAGGGCTGCTTCTGAATGGGCGACAAGGGCAGCATCGTCAGCAAAAAGCAGCTCACGGACTAGATAGTTCAGAGTCTTAGTGCGAGCCCTCAGACGGCTTAAGTTGAACAAGCTACCATCAGTACGAGAGCGTATATCTATGCCGTTGTCTTCTTCGAGGTCTGCCGTAGCCCTTTGGAGCATCATGCTGAAGAAGATTGTAAATAGGGTTGGTGCAAGAACACAACCTTGTTTCACTCCGTTAGTTATGAGAAAGGGCTCTGAGAGAGCATCGCCGTATCTGACTTGACCGCGCTGGCCCTCATGTCACAGGATAATCATTTTGAGGAATTTGGGGGGGGGGGCATCCTAGACGTTCCAGTTATGATATACTATCATATACACAGAGGTTATAGCGCAGCATTTCTCAAGCTGGGGGTCGGGACCCCGGGGGGGGGGGGGGGTTCAGGAGGGTCACCAAAGACCATCAGAAAACATATATTTCTGATGGTCTTAGGAACCCCTTTGGCAGATAAGGCTGAAGATCTCTCCGCCTGTCCTTCTCTTCCTTTTTGGAAACAGGTTGAATCCTCCCACCGAAATCCCTCCTCCGCTGTGATTGGCCAGCCTCTCAGCCAAGGGGAGGGCTGTTTCTGAGACTCGAAACAGGGAGGGGAGAGCAGGCGTGATTGGCACATGGCAGCGTGTTGTGCATGGGCAAGCGAGGGAGAGCATGCGAGTCTGGAGGGAGATCTCGCCGCCTGTTGTTCTCTTCCTTTTTGGAAACGGACTGCGAATCCTCCCACCAAAAACCCTCCTCTGTTGTCATTGGCTGGTCTCTCAGGGGAGGGCTGTTTCTGAGACTCCAAGCAGGGAGGGGAGAGCAGGCGTGCTCCTCGCTCATCGTGGTGTGCATGTGCGGGCGAGGGAGAGCATGCAAGGCTGGAGGGAGCCTCACTTCAGCGAGTCCTTTCAAGACATGGGGGTTCTGTGTGGGAAGTTTGACCCAATTCGCTCGTTGGTGGGGTTCTGAATGCTCTCTGGTTGTAGGTGAACTATATATCCCAGTAACTACAACTCCCAAATGTCAAGGTCTATTTCCCCCAAAATCCATCAGTGTTCACATTTGGGCATATTGAGTATTCATACACAGCAAAGGGGAAGGGAAGCGTAACAACTGGTAGATGCTATAAAGGCTGAGGAATCCCAGGATTTGTAGTTTGGGGAGGCTCAGGATGGTGCAAAACTACCAGTCCTGTGATTCCCTCGCACTCAGCCAAGGCGGGTCAAGGGGCGTTCGGGACACAGGGTTGAGGCCCCTTTAAGGGGCCGAAGACTAACAGGGTTTGCTCAGTTAAGGCAGGTGTGGGCCAACTTGGGCCCTCCCTCCAGGTGTTTTGGCCTACAACTCCCACCATTCTCATATATATAAGCTGTATAAATTTATTAGCTGTACCCGCCACGCGTTGCTGTGGCCAACTTTCCCTCCCTCTTTCTCTCCTTCCTTCCCTCCCTCTTTCCTTCCTTCCCTTCCTTCTTCTTTTCCATCTTCTTTCCCTTTTTCTTTCTTCCTTCTCTACCTGTTTCTTTCTTCCCTTTCTTTGCTTCCTTTCTTCTTCCCTTCCTCCCTCCCTTCCTTCTTTCCTTCTTCCCTTCCTTCCTTCTTCCCTTCCTTCCTTCCTTATTGATGCATAAGAAAACAGAAAGAGACTGACCGCTGTTGAGCAAGACCTTTGTCTTTCTGCCATTCCTGCCAGGATATCTATGTTGTGTTCATCGAAACAGGCCCAGGTTTCACACTGAGTGTCTAAATACATTTAAAAACATATTAACTATATGTATTACTGTGCTAGAGTGTCATTTTGTGTTCATCGAAACAGGCCCAGGTTTCACACTGAGTGACTAAATACATTTTAAAACATATTAACTATATGTATTACTGTGTTAGAGTGTCATTTTGTGTTCATCGAAACAGGCCCAGGTTTCACACTGAGTGTATAAATACATTTTAAAACATATTAACTATATGTATTACTGTGTTAGAGTGTCATTTTGTGTTCATCGAAACAGGCCCAGGTTTCACACTGAGTGCCTAAATACATTTTAAAACATATTAACTATATGTATTACTGTGTTAGAGTGTCATTTTGTGTTCATCGAAACAGGCCCAGGTTTCACACTGAGTGTCTAAATACATTTTAAAACATATTAACTATATGTATTACTGTGTTAGAGTGTCATTTTGTGTTCATCGAAACAGGCCCAGGTTTCACACTGAGTGTCTAAATACATTTTAAAACATATTAACTATATGTATTACTGTGTTAAGAGTGTCATTTTGTGTTCATCGAAACAGGCCCAGGTTTCACACTGAGTGTCTAAATACATTTAAAAACATATTAACTATATGTATTACTGTGTTAGAGTGTCATTTTGTGTTCATCGAAACAGGCCCAGGTTTCACACTGAGTGTCTAAATACATTTAAAAACATATTAACTATATGTATGACTGTGTTAGAGTGTCATTTTGTGTTCATCGAAACAGGCCCAGGTTTCACACTGAGTGTCTAAATACATTTTAAAACATATTAACTATATGTATTACTGCTTTAGAGTGTCATTTTGTGTTCATCGAAACAGGCCCAGGTTTCACACTGAGTGTCTAAATACATTTTAAAACATATTAACTATATGTATTACTGTGTTAGAGTGTCATTTTGTGTTCATCGAAACAGGCCCAGGTTTCACACTGAGTGTCTAAATACATTTTAAAACATATTAACTATATGTATTACTGTGTTAAGAGTGTCATTTTGTGTTCATCGAAACAGGCCCAGGTTTCACACTGAGTGTCTAAATACATTTTAAAACATATTAACTATATGTATTACTGTGTTAAGAGTGTCATTTTGTGTTCATCGAAACAGGCCCAGGTTTCACACTGAGTGTCTAAATACATTTTAAAACATATTAACTATATGTATTACTGTGTTAAGAGTGTCATTTTGTGTTCATCGAAACAGGCCCAGGTTTCACACTGAGTGTCTAAATACATTTTAAAACATATTAACTATATGTATTACTGTGTTAGAGTGTCATTTTGTGTTCATCGAAACAGGCCCAGGTTTCACACTGAGTGTCTAAATACATTTTAAAACATATTAACCATATGTATTACTGTGTTAGAGTGTCATTTTGTGTCATTTTGGTTGTTGGTGTGCCCCAGGATTTTGTTTGGTCCAGGTCTATCACTGTTTGAGTCCACAGTGCTCTCTGGATGTAGGTGCACTGCAACTCCCAATATCCACCAAACCCTTCCAGTATTTTCTGTTGGTCGTGGGAGTTCTGTGTGCCAAGTTTGGTTCAATTCTATCGTTGGTGAGTTTTAGAATGCTGTTTGATTGTAGGTGAACTATACATCCCAACAACTACAACTCCCAAATGACAAAAGCAATCCCCCCCAACCCCACCAGTATTTAAATTTGGGTGTATCAGGTATTTGTGCCAAATTCGTTACAGTGAATGAAAATATATCCTGCATATCAGATATTTGCATTATGTTTCATGACGGTAGCAAAATGACGGATATGAAGTAGCAACGAAAATAATGTTACGGTTGGGGGGTCACCACAACATGAGGAACTGTATTAAGGGGTCGCGGCATTAGGAAGGTTGAGAAACACTGCCATAGTGGCTTTGCAAAGGGCATCTGTTCTAGTCTGGTTTCTGAAGCTAGAATGGAGATTCTTATCTCTGCTCACCAACCCCACTCTCATCCTTTTGGTGAGTTGGAG
>JARBWK010000017.1:14172778-14243131 GCA_030556195.1 Anolis apletophallus | reverse complement strand
GGGGGTCCAGTTGGACCCGCTACTGATGATGGAGGCTCAGGTCTCCACTGTCAGCAGATCTGCCTTCTACCACCTGCGGCAAGCAAGGCGGCTGGTGCCCTACCTCTCCGGAAATGACCTAGCCACTGTAATCCAGGCAACGGTCATCTCGAGGCTGGACTACTGTAACGCCCTATATATTGGTCTTCCTTTGTTGGTTATCCGGAAGCTCAAGCTGGTGCAGAACGCTGCAGCGAGACTCCTGGCCGGCTCATATTACTCCAACCCTGCAGGGACTGCACTGTTGTTTGTTTTCTATCCAGAATGAAATAATGATGGATCTGGACCACACTTGAAATGAATACTCAATATGCCCAAATGTGAATGCAGATGGAGATCAGGGGAAATAAGACTTTGCTATTAGGGAGTTGTAGTTGCTGGGATTTATAGTTCCCCTATAATCAAAGAGCATTCTGAACCCCACCAATGATAGAACTGGGCCAAACTTCCCACACAGAACTCCCATAACCAGAGAAAATACTAGAAGAGTTTGGTGGGCATTGACCTTGGGTTTTTGGAGTTGTAGTTCACCGATATCCAGAGAGCACTGTGGACTGAAACAATGTTGGATCAGGACCAAACTTGGCATGAATACTCAATATGCCCAAATGTGAACACAGATGGAGTTTGGGGAAAATAGACCTTGACAATTGGGAGTTACAGTTTCTGGGATTTATAGTTAGCACACAATCAAAGAGCATCCTGAACTCTTGCAACAATGGAATTGAACCAACCTCGGCATATTGAACTCTCATTACCAACAGAAAGTACTGAAAGGGTTTGCTTGGGAATTGACCTTGAGTTTGGAAGTTGTAGTTCACCTACACCCAGAGAGCACTGTGGACTCGAACAATGTTATGTTATGTTGTTGTTTGTTTTCTATCCAGAATTGCAATGTTGGAAGGAGGCTTACCACTTTAAGGTCCCTCAAACAGGCATGGGAAAACTTCGGCCCTCTGGGTGCTTTGGACTCCAACTCCCACCATTCCTAACAGCCTGAGGCCCTGTCCTGCTTCAGTGGCTGAGGGGGGGGGGAGGAAAAGGGCCTGAGGCTGCTAGGAATGGTGGGAGTTGGAGTCCAAAACACCTGGAAGGTCCAAGCTTGCCCATGCCAGCTTTCGACAGAGACCTCTTCCTCCCCCTCCCCCTTCGCGCCCTTTCTTCCCCCTCCTGCCCAACACTTCCTTTTTCTCCTACACTGCCGTTTCTGCCGCCATTTTGATCCGAGGGGGCAGCGTGAGCGTGTTCAGGAGGGGAGGGGGGAGGGAGGAAGACGTGACCCGTGCGCGCGCTAGGGCTTCCTCACCAAAGCTTCTCACACCAGGCCTACTCATACTGAGGCCTACCTCACACAGAGGCCTTCTCACACTGAGGGCTCTCTCAGGCTGACGCCTCTCACACTGAGGCGAACTAACACTCAAGCCTTTCTCCCACTGAGGCCTACTAATACTGAGGCCTACATCACACTGTAAAATAATATGGTTGCACTAGCTTTGGCCCACTAACTCTAACAGGCTTCAGCCTACTCACTCTCCTCAGGATGACACTAGCTTTGGCCCACTGACTCATAATTCTAACAGGCTTCGGCCTACTCACTCTCCTCAGGATGACACTAGCTTTGGCCCACTGCATCTAACAGGCTTCGTCCTACTCACTCTCCTCAGGATGACACTAGCTTTGGACCACTGACTCTAACAGGCTTCGGCCTACTCACTCTCCTCAGGATGACACTAGCTTTGGACCACTGACTCTAACAGGCTTCGGCCTACTCACTCTCCTCAGGATGACACTAGCTTTGGACCCACTGACTCTAACAGGCTTCATCCTACTCACTCTCCTCAGGACGACACTAGCTTTGGACCACTGACTCTAACAGGCTTCGGCCTACTCACTCTCCTCAGGATGACACTAGCTTTGGACCACTGACTCTAACAGGCTTCGGCCTACTCACTCTCCTCAGGATGACACTAGCTTTGGACCACTGACTCTAACAGGCTTCGTCCTACTCACTCTCCTCAGGATGACACTAGCTTTGGACCACTGACTCTAACAGGCTTCGGCCTACTCACTCTCCTCAGGATGACACTAGCTTTGGACCACTGACTCTAACAGGCTTCGGCCTACTCACTCTCCTCAGGATGACACTAGCTTTGACCCACTGACTCTAACAGGCTACTCTTTCCTCACTCACTCTTTCCTCAGGATGACACTAGCTTTGGACTCCACTGACTCACTCTCCTCAGGATGACACAGGCCCACTTGGCCTACTCACTCTCCTCAGGATGACACTAGCTTTTGGACCCACTGCTTCGGCCTACTCACTCTCCTCTCTAGCAGCCTTCTAACAGGCCTACCTACTCACTCTCCTCAGGATGACACTAGCTTTGGACCACTGACTCTAACAGGCTTCGGCCTACTCACTCTCCTCAGGATGACACTAGCTTTGGCCCACTGACTCTAACAGGCTTCGTCCTACTCACTCTCCTCAGGATGACACTAGCTTTGGACCACTGACTCTAACAGGCTTCGGCCTACTCACTCTCCTCAGGATGACACTAGCTTTGGACCACACTGACTCCTAACAGGCTTCGACCCTACTCACACTCTCCTCAGGACGACACTAGCTTTGGCCCACTGACTCTAACAGGCTTCGGCCTACTCACTCTCCTCAGGATGACACTAGCTTTGGCCCACTGCATCTAACAGGCTTCGTCCTACTTGCCTAACAGGCTTCGTCCTACTCACTCTCCTCAGGATGACACTAGCTTTGGACCACTGACTCTAACAGGCTTCTTTGGACCACTGCCTACTCACTCTCCCTCAGGATGACACTAGCTTTGGCCCATTGACTCTAACAGGCTTCGTCCTACTCACTCTCCTCAGGATGACACTAGCTTTGGCCCACTGACTCTAACAGACTTCGGCCTACTCACTTCTCCTCAGGATGACACTAGCTTTGGCCCACTGACTCTAACAGGCTTCGGCCTACTCACTCTCCTCAGGATGACACTAGCTTTGGACCACTGACTCCTAACAGGCTTTGGACCACTGGCCTACTCACTCTCCTCAGGATGACACTAGCTTTGGACCACTGACTCTAACAGGCTTCGTCCTACTCACTCTCCTCAGGATGACACTAGCTTTGGACCACTGACTCTAACAGGCTTCGGCCTACTCACTCTCCTCAGGATGACACTAGCTTTGGACCACTGACTCTAACAGGCTTCGGCCTACTCACTCTCCTCAGGATGACACTAGCTTTGACCCACTGACTCTAACAGGCTTCGGCCTACTCACTCTCCTCAGGATGACACTAGCTTTGGCCCACTGCATCTAACAGGCTTCGTCCTACTCACTCTCCTCAGGATGACACTAGCTTTGGCCCACTCACTCTAACAGGCTTCGGCCTACTCACTCTCCTCAGGATGACACTAGCTTTGGACCACTGACTCTAACAGGCTTCGGCCTACTCACTCTCCTCAGGATGACACTAGCTTTGGCCCACTGACTCTTAACAGGCTTTGGCCTACTCACTCTCCTCAGGATGACACTAGCTTTGGCCCACCGACTCTAACAGGCTTCGGCCTACTCACAGAGCCAAGGTACATGAAATCTTTATCGCATGGTATTCGTTTTGCTGTCTGTGCCAATCCAAAACGTATAGCATCTATGTGTCTCAGCAACTCATCCTTTGCCTTTGTCTACCTCACTCAGCATCCTTGGTGCTCGCCATGTCTCGGACACATTCCACGCACGTTTCTCAGCCTTATCGAGGACTTACGTCTACCGGGTCGTAACCGGTTGCTCTTGCCTTTCTGAGCTGCCGCCGGTCTTTGAGCAGAATCTCTGCTGGGTAACACAGAGAGGGTGAGTTTGCAAAGCCTGACGGAGACGTTCAACCATTGCCTTCCACCATTCATATTGAGAAAATGAACCTGACAGGAGATAGGTGTCTGCATCAACATGGGTTAAGAGGAGGCCTTTCTCACACTGAGGCCTTTCTCACACTGAGGCCTTTCTCACACTGAGGTGAATTGAGACCTACTCATACTGAGGCCTACCTCCCACTGAGGCCTTTTCACACTGAGGGCTCTCTCAGACTGAGGCCTTTCTCACACTGAGGCGACTTGAGGCCTACTAATACTGAGACCTACCTCCCACTGAGGCCTTTCTCACATTGAGATGACTTGAGGCCTACTAATACTGAGACCTACTAACACTGAGGGCTCTCTCAGACTGAGGCCTTTTCACACTGAGGTGACCTGAGGCCTACTCATACTGAGACCTACTAACACGGAGGCCTTTTCACACTGAGGGTTCTCTCAGACTGAGGCCTTTCTCGCACTGAGGTGACCCAAGGCCTACTCATACTGAGACTTACTAACACTGAGGCCTTTTCACACTGAGGGTTCTCTCAAACTGAGGCCTTTCTTGCACTGAGGTGACCTGAGGCCTACTCATACTGAGGCCTACAAACACTGAGGCCTTCTCACACTGAGGGCTCTCTCAGACTGAGGCCTTTTTCGCACTGAGGTGACCTGAGGCCTACTCATACTGAGACCTACTAACCCTGAGGCCTACTCATACTGAGGCCTATGTCCCACTGAGGCCTTTTTACACTGAGGACTCTCTCAGACTGAGGGCTTTCTCACACTGAGGTGACCTGAGGCCTACGCATACTGAGGCCTACAAACACTGAGGCCTTCTCACACTGAGGGCTCTCTCAGACTGAGGCCTTTTTCGCACTGAGGTGACCTGAGGCCTACTCATACTGAGACCTACAAACACTGAGGCCTTCTCAGACTGAGGGCTCTCTCAGACTGAGGCCTTTCTCACACTGAGGTGACTTGAGGCCTACTAATACTGAGACCTACTAACATTGAGGCCTACCTCCCACTGAGGCCTTTTTAAACTGAGGGCTCTCTCAGACTGAGGCCTTTCTCACACTGAGGTAACATGAGACCTACTCATACTGAGACCTACTAACACTGAGGCCTGTTCACACTGAGGGCTCTCTCAGACTGAGGCCTTTTCACACGGAGGTGACTTGAGGCCTACTAATACTGAGACCTACGAAAACTGAGGCCTACCTCCCACTGAGGGCTTATGACACTGAGGGCTCTCTGAGATCCTTCCCTTGTCTCACAGACTCTCTCTGACTATCTTCCCCAGCCATTTGGACTTGACCGCAATGCAGGAAGCAGCAGGGTTCCTGGTGGGCACTCATGATTTCAGCACCTTCCGCTCTGCTTCCTCCGAATTACCTGCGAAGCACCCGGTCAAGACAATTGACCACCTGGAGATCAGACCTTCTTCAGGCTTCTTGATGCACCACATTACGAATAGGTGAGAAGACACAGGTGACATTTGTTGCTCATGCTGCCCCATTTGGGGGGATTGTCTCATAGTTTCTTCCCCTGTGTGTAACTCCGGCAAAGCAGGTATTGATTCTTGTGCAATGAAATAATTAGGAACACCTCCTGAAATGCATTCTTCGACACAGTGCAGCGGGTTAGACCGCAGAGCTGCTGAACTTGCTGACCAGAAGTGCAGGGGATTGGACTAGATGGCCTTTGTGGTCCTTTCCAACTCAAACATGGTGGTGAACACTAGGTGGCGCTGGTGCTTTGCTTCTATAGTGTTGCTAAAGTTTTGATGGTGAACACTAGGTGGCGCTGGTGCTTTGCTTCTATAGTGTTGTTAAAGTTTTGATGGTGAACACTAGGTGGCGCTGGTGCTTTGCTTCTATAGTGTTGCTAAAGTTTTGATGGTGAACACTAGGTGGCGCTGGTGCTTTGCTTCTATAGTGTTGCTAAAGTTTTGATGGTGAACACTAGGTGGCGCTGGTGCTTTGCTTCTATAGTGTTGCTAAAGTTTTGATGGTGAACACTAGGTGGCGCTGGTGCTTTGCTTCTATAGTGTTGTTAAAGTTTTGATGGTGAACACTAGGTGGTGCTGGTGCTTTGCTTCTATAGTGTTGTTAAAGTTTTGATGGTGAACACTAGGTGGCGCTGGTGCTTTGCTTCTATAGTGTTGCTAAAGTTTTGATGGTGAACACTAGGTGGCGCTGGTGCTTTGCTTCTATAGTGTTGCTAAAGTTTTGATGGTGAACACTAGGTGGCGCTGGTGCTTTGCTTCTATAGTGTTGTTAAAGTTTTGATGGTGAACACTAGGTGGCGCTGGTGCTTTGCTTCTAGAGTGTTGCTAAAGTTCTGGTGGTGAACACTAGGTGGCGCTGGTGCTTTGCTTCTATAGTGTTGCTAAAGTTTTGATGGTGAACACTAGGTGGCGCTGGTGCTTTGCTTCTATAGTGTTGCTAAAGTTCTGGTGGTGAACACTACGTGGCGCTGGTGCTTAGCTTCTACAGTCTTGCTAAAGTTCTGGTGGTGAACACTAGGTGGCGCTGGTGCTTTGCTTCTATAGTGTTGCTAAAGTTCTGGTGGTGAACACTAGGTGGCGCTGGTGCTTTGCTTCTACAGTGTTGCTAAAGTTCTGGTGGTGAACACTAGGTGGCGCTGGTGCTTTCCTTCTATAGTGTTGCTAAAGTTCTGGTGGTGAACACTAGGTGGCGCTGGTGCTTTGCTTCTATAGTGTTGCTAAAGTTCTGATGGTGAACACTAGGTGGCGCTGGTGCTTTGCTTCTAAAGTGTTGCTAAAGTTCTGGTGGTGAACACTACGTGGCGCTGGTGCTTTGCTTCTACAGTCTTGCTAAAGTTCTGGTGGTGAACACTAGGTGGCGCTGGTGCTTTGCTTCTATAGTGTTGCTAAAGTTTTGATGGTGAACACTAGGTGGCGCTGGTGCTTTGCTTCTATAGTGTTGCTAAAGTTTTGATGGTGAACACTAGGTGGCGCTGGTGCTTTGCTTCTATAGTGTTGCTAAAGTTTTGATGGTGAACACTAGGTGGCGCTGGTGCTTTGCTTCTATAGTGTTGCTAAAGTTTTGATGGTGAACACTAGGTGGCGCTGGTGCTTTGCTTCTATAGTGTTGCTAAAGTTTTGATGGTGAACACTAGGTGGCGCTGGTGCTTTGCTTCTATAGTGTTGCTAAAGTTTTGATGGTGAACACTAGGTGGCGCTGGTGCTTTGCTTCTATAGTGTTGCTAAAGTTTTGATGGTGAACACTAGGTGGCGCTGGTGCTTTGCTTCTATAGTGTTGTTAAAGTTTTGATGGTGAACACTAGGTGGCGCTGGTGCTTTGCTTCTATAGTGTTGCTAAAGTTCTGGTGGTGAAAACTAGGTGGCGCTGGTGCTTTGCTTCTACTGTGTTGCTAAAGTTCTGGTGGTGAACACTAAGTGGTGCTGGTGCTTTGCTTCTATAGTGTTGCTAAAGTTCTAGTGGTGAACATTTCAGAACTCGAACAAAACTTTCAAAATTTCATTATTATTTCATTATTCGAGATTTTAAAGACAGAACCAATTAGGAACTCCCATTTATAATGAAAGTTTGAAAGTTTTGTTGGAGTTCTGAAATTTTCACCACCAGAACTTGAGCAACACTGTAGAAGCAAAGCACCAGCGCCATCTAGTGTTCACCACCAGAACTTGAGCAACACTGTAGAAGCAAAGCACCAGCGCCATCTAGTGTTCACCACCAGAACTTTAGCAACACTGTAGAAGCAAAGCACCAGTGCCACCTAGTGTTCACCACCAGAACTTTAGCAACACTGTAGAAGCAAAGCACCAGCGCCACCTAGTGTTCACCACCAGAACTTTAGTTTTGTAAGTACTTTAGAACCATTTAGAAGCATGATTGCCCAGGCCTAGTATCCAAGGATTCTCCATCCATGGAATCAACTGCCCTTTCGATCCATCGATTGGGCCGCGGTGGCACAACGAGTTAAACCGTCGAGCTGCTGAACTTGCTGACTGGAAGGTCGACGGTTCAAATCCGCGAGACGGAGTGAGCTCCTCTTGTTAGCCCCAGCTTCTGCCAACCTAGGCATGTGCGATCCATTCTTATCAAATTTTGGAACCTCTAAATAAACTTACGAATCCGCATGCCTCGGAACTCACCTTCGTATGTCCACATCCGAGTTCCAATCAAATCCGAAATTTTGCTCAAGCCTACCTAGCAGTTCAAAAACATGCAAATGTGAGTAGATCGATAGATATCTTTTTTTACACAACCATCCTACAATAAACCAATTAATCCTTTCGTAAGAATGATTCTTCCGAGCGTGTTTTTTTTCTCTCCCCGTCAGAACTGCTGACGTTGACTGCTGAGTGGCCAAATGCCTTCAGCAAAGGAAAGGCCTTCCTCCGTGAAATCGCAAGCGAGGTATTAGCAGCCTATTATTGCGCTTTGTTTATGGTCAGCAGGGTTTACTTCCAGCCGGGTTGTTTGGGGGGTGGGAGTAGCAACAGAGGTGATGCAATGGAGAGACAGGCCCAAAGGTTAGAGACAATGGACAACAATGAGAAGCAAAAGGCCTCGAAACGCCCGCCTCGTTAGGCGAGTTTTTGATTCTATGGATATATGTTGTAATTTTGGCCACTTTTCAGAGGTTATGTGGAGTTTTATGGAGTTTGAGTCAAGCCTTTTCGCCCGTTGTATAGCCTCTGTGTCATTTGGGAGCCAACATTGCTCCCAAAGCACAGTGGGTTAAAGCAGTGTTTCCCAAGCAGTGTGCCGTGGCACAGTAGTGTGCCGTGCGCGATCCTCAGGTGTGCCATGGGAAATGGGAACCTCCAATACCCTTTCTTCCCCCTCCTGCCGAACACTTTTCCTTCTCCCCTCGGGCTCCCTTCTTCCCAGCCTCGCTCTGCTCGCTTTGCCTCGCTTTGCTCTGGGGCGAGTTTGCGCAGTAGTGCCCGCACGGGTCACGCCTTCCTCCCTCCCCCCTCCCCTCCTGAACACGCTCGCGCTGCCCCCTCCGATCAAAATGGTGGCAGAAGCGGCAGCGTAGATGGAAAAGTCAGTGTCCGGCGGGAGGGGGAAGAAAGGGCGCGAAGGGGAAGGGGGAGGAAGAGGTCTCTGTCGAAAGCTGGCATGGGCAAACTTGGACCTTCCGGGTGTTTTGGACTCCAACTCCCACCATTCCTAGCAGCCTCAGGCCCTTTTCCTTTCCCCCCCTCAGCCACTTAAGCAGGCTGTTAGGAATGGTGGGAGTTGGAGTCCAAAGCACCCAGAGGGCCGAAGTTTTCCCATGCCTGTTTTAGGGACCTGAAAGTGGTGAGCCTCCTTCCAACATTGTGATTCTGGATAGAAAACAAACAACAACATAACGTAACATTGTTTGAGTTCATAGTGCTCTCTGGGTGTAGGTGAACGACAACTTCCAAACTCAAGGTCAATTCCCAAGCAAACCCTTTCAGTACTTTCTGTTGGTAATGAGAGTTCAATAGGCCAAGTTTGGTTCAATTCCATTGTTGCAAGAGTTCAGGATGCTCTTTGATTGTGCGTTAACTAGAAATCCCAGAAACTGTAACTCCCAAATGTCAAGGTCTATTTTCCCCAAACTCCATCTGTGTTCACATTTGGGCATATTGAGTATTCATGCCAAGTTTGGTCCTGATCCAACATTGTTTGAGTCCACAGTGCTCTCTGGATATAGGTGAACTACAACTCCAAAACCCAAGGTCAATGCCCACCAAACTCTTATAGCATTTTCTCTTGGTTATGGGAGTTCTGTGGGGGAAGTTTGTGTCTTTCTGCCATTCCTGCCAGGATATCTCTGTTGTGTTCATCGAAACAGGCCCAGGTTTCACACTAAGTGTATAAATACATTTACAAACATATTAACTATATGTATGACTGTGTTAACGTGTCATTTTGCGTCATTTTGGTTGGTTATGGGTGTTCTGTGTGGGAAGCTTGTGTCTTTCTGCCATTCCTGCCAGGATATCTATGTTGCGTTCATCGAAACAGGCCCAGGTTTCACACTGAGTGTATAAATACATTTATAAACATATTAACTATCTGTATCACTGTGTTGGAGTGTCGTTTTGTGTCATTTTGGTTGGTGGTGTGCCCCAGGGTTTTGTAAATGTAAAAAGTGTGCCGCGGCTCAAAAAAGGTTGGGAAACACTGTACTAACACACCGAGGCCCTGTTTTCAAACAATTTGGAAGAGCCACAAAGTGAGATCCGAGGCTGGCGCGATGCCCACTCCTGGTCTAAACTCAGAAACTGCCCCTTTGCTGATGCTTCGCTCCATCCTGTTATGTTCAGAAACAAGTCCCATCATTGTGAGTAACTCTTTTTTCCCTTTTCCAGCGAGCTGAAGTTTTGGGAACTGGATTTCACCAGCCGGTCGTTCCTCTACAAACAGGTACCGCAAGAGATCAAGCTTTTCCTTTACAGAAGTAAGACCAACTATGAAATTGTTGACATGGGGCTTCGGTGTGGGAAGTTAGGCCCAATTCTATCGTGGGGTTCAGAATACTCTTTGAATGTAGGTGAACTATTTATTTATTTATTTTTTATTTATTATTATTATTATTATTATTATTATTAATTGAGGCTTCTACGCCGCCGCCGACTCCCGGGGGCTCGCGGCGGCTCACAGGAGCCGATGGCACAACGCCAAAGGGTTAAAAACATAAAACAGTTAAAACATAATTAAACAGTACAATACAAGTTAAAACTAAAGAGCAGCAGCAGAAATTGCAGCCCAGTGAATATACACACGGGCCTACTCACCGAAGGCCTGCCTAAACAAATGAGTTTTGCAGGCCCGTCTAAACGGGAGTAGGTCCCTCAGGGCTCTGGCTTCGGCCGGGAGGGCGTTCCATAGCGTGGGAGCTATAACAGAGAACGCCCTCCGGCGGGTGGATGTCAAATGCGCCAACTTTACAGATGGTACAACCAAGAGGTTGGCCTCTTCGGACCGAAGCGATCTCGATGGGCAATATGGAGTGAGACGGTCCCTCAGGTACGCTGGCCCCAGGCCGTGTATGGCCTTAAAGGTAAGAACCAGCACTTTGAAGGCGACCCGGTGCTCAATAGGCAGCCAGTGCAGATCCTGCAAGATTGGTGTTATGCGGCAACCTGCTGGAGCCCCAGACAGGAGCCGGGCGGCAGTGTTCTGCACCAGCCTGAGCTTCCGGATCGACGACATAGGCAGGCCAACGTAAAGCGCGTTACAGTAATCTAGCCTCGAGATGACCGTGGCTTGGATCACCGTGGCTAGGTCGCTCCGGGAGAGATAGGGGGCCAGCCTCCTTGCCTGGCGGAGGTGGAAGAAAGCAGCCTTGCTGGCCATGGAGACCTGGGCCTCCATGGTCAGCTGGGAGTCCAGATGGACACCCAGGCTCTTCACAGACGGCGCTGGGTATAGCGCCGTACCGTCCAGGGTCGGAAGCCGGGCACCCACCCCGCCCGGGCGGCCCAGCCACAAGATCTCCGTCTTCGCCGGATTCACCCTCAACCTACTGGCTCGCAGCCATCCAGTAACGGCCTCGAGGCACTACGCTTCTATACCGCCTCTCTCAGCCCGAAGGCGACTCGAGGCGGTGAACAAGCGGCAGCAAGTGCCCACATACAACACATCGTAATAACATAAAAACAGCCATATAAAAACCATATAAAATTAAAACTACAAAATACAAAACTCAGCTCCACAATCTAAAATCGGTTTCCATTCCGTCGTCATACTAATCCGTTGATCTCGATTAATTAAAGTTTGTCTGCGAACGCTTGCTCGAACAGCCAAGTCTTGACTTTCTTACGAAATGTCAGGAGGGAGGGGGCCGATCTGATGTCACTAGGAAGGGAGTTCCAAAGCCGAGGAGCCACCACTGAGAAGGCCCTGTCTCTCGTCCCCGCCAGGCGCGCCTGCAAAGCAGGGCCCCTCCGGATGATCTTAAGCATCTTGATGGTTCATAGGGAGAGATGCGTTCGGACAGGTAAGTTGGACCCGAACCGCTTAGAGCAGTGTTTCTCAACCTTTCTAATGCGGCGACCCCTTAATACAGTTCCTCATGTTGTGATGACCCCTAACCATAACATTATTTTCATTGCTTCATAACTGTATTTGTGTGTGTGTGTGTGTGAGGGGGGGGGGGTGATTTTGTCATTTGGAAGCTGTAGTTTCTGGGATTTATAGTTCACCTACAATCGAAGAGCATTCTGAACTCACCAACAATGGAATTGAAACAAACTTGGCACTCAAAATTCCCATGGCCAACAGCAAATACTGGAAGGCTTTCGTGGGCATTGACCTGGAGTTTGGGAGTTGTAGTTCACCTACATCCAGAGAGCACTATAGACTCAACAAGGATGGATCTGGACCACACTTGACACGAATCCTCAATATACCCAAATGTGAACACTGGTGGAGTTTGGGGAGTTGTAGTTGCTGGAATTTATAGTTCACCTACGATCAAAGAGCCCCTTGCACCCCACCAATGATAGGAATGGGTCAAACTTCCTATACCGAACCCTCATGCCTTGAAGGGACTAGCTGGCGTGAGCCTCCATCCCACCTCTCACACTCTCCCTCACCCACACATGCGCGTCATGCTGCCATGAGCCAGCGCGCCTGCTCCCCCTCCTTGCTTGAGTCTCAGAAACAGCCCTCCCCTTGGCTGGGAGGCCTGCCAATCACAGGACAAGTGGAGAGATCTTCAACCTTCTCTGCCAAAGGGCTTCCTAAGACCATCAGAAATATATGTTTTCTGATGGCCTTTGGCGACCCCTCTGAAACCCTCTCGCGACCCCCCTGGGGGTCCCGACCCCCAGGTTGAGAAACACTGGCTTAGAGCTTTAAAGGCCAAAACCAGCACTTTGATTTGTGCCCGGTAGCAAACTTGCAGCCAGTGGAGCTGGCACAACAGGGGAGTTGTACGCTCCCTGAGTGCTGCTCCTGTTACCAACCTGGCTCATGTCCGTTGGACCAATTGAAGCTTCCAAGCAGTCTTCAAAGGCAGCCCCGCGTAGAGTGCGTTGCAGTAGTCTATTCGGAATCTAACCAGCGCATGCACTACTGTGGCCAAGTCAGGCTTCCCAAGGTACGGGCGCAGCTGGCACACAAGTTTTAACTAGAAATCCCAGCAACAACAACTCCCAATGTCAAGGTCTATTTTCCCCAAACCTCCACCATTGTTCACATTTGGGCATATTGAGTATTCGTGCCAAGTTTGGTCCAGATCCATCACCGTTTGAGTCCACAGTGCCTCCTGGATGTAGGTGAACTAAAACTCCAAAACTCACGGTCAATGCCCACCAAACCATTCCAGTATTTTCTGTTGGTCCTGGGAGTTCTGTGTGCCAAGTTTGGTTCAATTCCATTGTTGCAAGAGTTCAGGATGCTCTTTGATTGTAGGTGAACTATAAATCCAAGCAACTACAACTCCCAAATGACAAAATCAATCTCCCCCCACCCAACCCCAACAGTATTCAAATTTGTGCCAAATTTGGTCCAGTAAATGCAAATACATCCTGCATATCAGATATTTACATTACGATTCACAAAAATAATGTGATGGTTGGGGGTCACCACAACATGAGGAACTGTATTAAGGTCTCCCGGCATTAGGAAGGTTGGGAAACACTGGGCTAGATTAAGCAGAATGAAATGGTGCTCTCTGGTGGTGACTTCTGGGAGAGCGGTTTGCTTTTATGCATAGTTGTTTCGCGGGTTTCAAAAATGTTAATTTAAAATATATATATCGCGGTACTTTCGCTGTTTCGCGGATTTAAAAAAATATTAATTTAAAATATATATATCGTGGTACTTTTGCTGTTTCGCGGGTTTCAAAAAATATGAATTTAAAATATATATATCGTGGTACTTTTGCTGTTTCGCGGGTTTCAAAAAATATTAATTTAAAATATATATATCGCGGTACTTTTGCTGTTTCGCGGGTTTCGAAAAATATTAATTTAAAATATATATCGCAGTACTTTCGCTGTTTCGTGGATTAAAAAAAATATTAATATAAAATATATATATCGTGGTACTTTTGCTGTTTCGCGGGTTTCGAAAAATATTAATTTAAAATATATCGCGGTATTTTCGCTGTTTCGCAGGTTTCAAAAAATATTAATTTAAAATATATATATTGCGGTATTTTCGCTGTTTCGCGGGGTTTTGCCGCCGACGCTCTCCGAGGCGCTTTCCCTCCTTAAGTCCTTCCTCCCTCCAGCCTTGAATCAATCAATCAATCAATCAGTTTATTTATATGCCCCCCTTCTCACCATAAAGGGGATTCAGATCAGCTCACAACATAATACAATACAAGACAGTGAGGACAGGCCTTTCCTTCCTTTCCTTCACTTTATTTTAAGTTTATAAAGACTTAAAATAGTGCATAACTACTAAAAATCTCTATCTGTATATCTGTATCTGTATACCTGTATAAAACGGAATGTTTGTATGTGTGTATGCGGAGGGCGGGAGGGCAGAAGGGCGGAAGCAGCCACTTTCACAGGCCAGGGCGGATATGTGGCAGCCACTTTCACAGGCCAGGGCGGATATGTGGCAGCCACTTTCACAGGCCAGGGCGGATATGTGGCAGCCACTTTCACAGGCCAGGGCGGATATGTGGCAGCCACTTTCACAGGCCAGGGTGGATATGTGGCAGCCACTTTCACAGGCCAGGGCGGATATGTGGCAGCCACTTTCACAGGCTACAGCGACCAGCGCGGGTGATGGACCTGCACCAAACTTGGTACACATAACCCCTCCTAACCCCCTTTACGTCCTGGCGCGGGTCGGGGGACATGACCCACGGATTATGGGATTTGTAGTACTTTCCAACACTTTGGTTCCCACAGACCACTGAGGCCACCAAAAAGGACCAATACAGACCACACTCAGCACACACACCCGGCCCCATGACCCACTCTACGTCCTGGTGCAGTTCGGAGGAGGGTGGACCATGGATGATGGGACTTGAAGTGCCTCTACTCACTTCCCAAGTCTGCTGCAACCCTCATCCAATCACTGATCGAGACCAAACTTGCCATACATAACCCCCATGACTGCCTTCACGTCCTGGTGAGGTTCGGGGGAGGACTGACAATGGATGATGGAATTTGTAGTATTTTCACACCCCTCTGTTCCCACAGACCACTGTGGCCCCCCAAAAACACCGAGAAAGTCCACACTTGGCACACAGAGCCCCAGTGACCCACTCTACATCCTACTGAAGTTTGGAGGGGGAGAGAACATGGATGATGGGACTTGCAGTACCTTCCCTCACTTCCCAATCCTGCTACAAACCTAATTCAATGACTGATCAACACCAAATCTGGCACACAGAGCCCTCATGACCCACTCTACAGCCTGGTGCAGTTTACTGTGAGACGGACCACGGATGATGGGACTTGAAGTACCTTCACTCACTTCCGATAAAGAATGCATCCCTCATCCATTCACCAATACAGACCAAACTTAGCACACAGAGCCCCCATGACCCAATCTACATCCTTCTACACTTTGGGGGGGGGACGGACAGAGAGGATGGGACTTGCACTACCTTCAGTAATTTCATGATACCACTGCAACTCCCAATAATGATGGATCAAGACCAAACTTGGCACACAGAGCCCCCATGACCCACTCTACATCCTGCTGCGCTTCACAAATAACCCAGGCAGGGCCGGGTCCCCAAGCTAGTATATAATAAAGCGGAATGTTTGTATGTATGTTTGTATGTGTGTATGTTTGTATGTATGTGTGTGGCAGCGTTCAGATTGGCTCCCGGCCTCTACATTCTGACAACATGATTGGTTGCCACTGAGGGAGCATTTGCATAACGCCTCTATTGGCCAGCCAACATGAACATTCCGACCCTCTAAACTGGCAGAGGAGGAGAAGGCAAAGGCCTGAGGCAGTCAGGCATGGTGGGAGTTTCAGGCCAAAACACTTTGGGACCCCTTTGCAACCCCAAACAATGAGAGAACAAGACCAAACTTGGCATACAGAACCCTCAAGACCCACTCTACATCCTGGTGCAGTTTGAGGGAGGATGGACCATGGATGATGGGACTTGCAGTACTTTAACTCACTTGCTTAGAGCACTCTGGCCCACACCATAGAAGGATCAGGACCACACTTGGCACACAGATGCCCACTGGCCCACTTTACAACCTGGTGCGGTGTAGGGCAGGATGGGCCACAAATGATGGGATTTGCAGTACCTTCACCCCATTCATTTCCCACAGAACATTGAAGCCCCTACAAATCACAGACCAGGTCCAAACTTGGCACACAGAGTACCCATGACTCACTCTACATCCTACTGCAGTTTGGAGGAGGGCAGACCATGGATGATGGGATTTGATGTACCTCCAATCACTTCCCGAGACCCCTGCAATCCTCACCCACTGACTGATCAAGATCAAACTTGGCACACAGAGCCCCCATGACCCACACCACATCCTACTCCAGTTTGGAAGACATTGGACCACAGATTATGGGACTTGAAGTACCTTCACTAACTTCCTGAGACCACTGCAAGCCACGTAAACATCTCATAAGGACCACCCTTGGCACACAATGCCTTTCTCAAATAACCGGGGCAGGGCCAGGTCCCCAAGCTAGTATATAATATAGCGAAATGTATGTATGTATGCAGTGTTTCTCAACCAGTGTGCCATGGCACACTAGTGTGCTGTGAGCGATCATCAGGTGTGCCGCGGGAAAAGCTCTCTGCCCCCCTTCCTTCCCCCCTCTTCCTGCCAAACTCCTGCTGCTTGGGAGAGGAGGAGGAAGGGCCAGGTGGCGGCGAAGAAAAAGAAGGGACCGGGGCGCTGCCTCCTTCAGCCGTTTCCCCAACCGTTTCCAATCCGCCATGACTCTCGCCCCTTGCTTGTTGAAGCCGCGCAGAGGAGCCCTGCCTACTGAAGCCCGTCCACCGCTCATGCTCCTCCTCTGTGGGAGAGCTGAAGCCAGGGGGGAGGGGGGCATGATGCAGCCTGTCTCCGCACCTTCCCCCCGGCTTCAGCACTCTCACAGCACTCTCACAGCTTTGCCAGCCTTGAGGGGGCAGTGCCAAGCCAGCGGAGGCAGAGCCAGCACAATGCTGGCTTGGTACTGCCCTCTCAAAGCTGGTGAACCTGTGGGAGAACTGAAGCCGGGGGAGGGGCAGGGCATGGTGCGGCCTGGCTCCGCCCCTCCCTGGCTTCAGCACTCCCACAGCCGCCAGCCTTGAGGGGCAGTGCCAAGCCAGCGGCGGCAGAGCCAGCACAATGCTGGCTTGGTACTGCCCTCTCAAAGCTGGCGAACCTGTGGGAGAACTGAAGCCGTGGGGAGGGGCAGGGCATGGTGCGGCCTGGCTCCGCCCCCTCCCGGCTTCAGCACTCCCACAGCTTCGCCAGCCTTGAGGGGGCAGTGCCAAGCCAGCGGTGGCAGAGCCAGCACAATGCTGGCTTGGTACTGCCCTCTCAAAGCTGGCGAACCTGTGGGAGAACTGAAGCCGGGGGGGGGGCAGGGCATGGTGCGGCGTGGCTCCGCCCCCTCCCTGGCTTCAGCACTCCCACAGCCACGCCAGTCTTGAGGGGGATGTGCCAAGCCAGCGGTGGCAGAGCCAGCACAATGCTGGCTTGGTACTGCCCTCTCAAAGCTGGCGAACCTGTGGGAGAACTGAAGCCGGGGGGAGGGGGCAGGGCATGGTGCGGCCTGGCTCCGCCCCCTCCCTGGCTTCAGCACTCCCACAGCTTTGCCAGCCTTGAGGGGCAGTGCCAAGCCAGCGGCGGCAGAGCCAGCACAATGCTGGCTTGGTACTGCCCTCTCAAAGCTGGCGAACCTGTGGGAGAACTGAAGCCGGGGGAGGGCAGGGCATGGTGCGGCCTGGCTCCGCCCCTCCCTGGCTTCAGCACTCCCACAGCCGCCAGCCTTGAGGGGGCAGTGCCAAGCCAGCGGCGGCAGAGCCAGCACAATGCTGGCTTGGTACTGCCCTCTCAAAGCTGGCGAACCTGTGGGAGAACTGAAGCCAGGGGGAGGGGGCAGGGCATGGTGCGGCCTGGCTCCGCCCCCTCCCTGGCTTCAGCACTCCCACAGCGCCAGCCTTGAGGGGGCAGTGCCAAGCCAGCGGCGGCAGAGCCAGCACAATGCTGGCTTGGTACTGCCCTCTCAAAGCTGGCGAACCTGTGGGAGAACTGAAGCCGGGGGAGGGGGCAGGGCGAACCTGTGGGAGAACTGAAGCCGGGGGGAGGGGGCAGGGCATGGTGCGGCCTGGCTCCGCCCCCTCCCTGGCTTCGGCACTCCCACAGCTTCGCCAGCCTTGAGGGGGCAGTGCCAAGCCAGCGGTGGCAGAGCCAGCACAATGCTGGCTTGGCACTGCCCCCGCAAGGCTGGCGAAGTTATGGGAGAACTGAAGCCGGGGGAAGGGGCGGGGCATGGCGTGGCCTGGCTCCTCCCCCTCCCTGGCTTCGGCACTCCTCACAGGTCACCATCCCCCAGCCGTTCTTTACTGTGTTAGAGTGTCATTTTGTGTCAGTTTGGTTGGTGGTGTGCCCCGGGTTTTTTTTAATGTTAAAAGTGTGCCACGGCTCAAAAAAGGTTGGGAAACACTGTATGTATGTATGTATATATGCGGAGGGATATGAGGCAGCATTCTCATTGGCTGCCATTTTCACAGGCCACAGCGACCAGCGCGGGTGATGGACCTGCAACAAACTTGGTACACATAACCCCCCTGACTCCCTTTACGTCCTGGTGCGGTTCGAGGGACATGACCCATGGATTATGGGATTTGTAGTACTTTCAAACACTTTGGTTCCCACAGACCACTTAGGCCACCAAAAAGGACCAATACAGACCACACTTGGCAAACACAGCCCCCATGACCCACTCTACGTCCTGGTGCAGTTCGGAGCAGGCGCTTCCCATGGCCAGGCGGAAGGACGAGTTGTCAGATTATTGCATTTTGAATAGCAATTCATGAGTCAGCACAAGATATATTTTCGCAGTTTGAGATGACCTGCAGTGTGACATGTTTGACACCAGATGGCGCTGTCTCAAGACTGCTAAATGGAACCTTGAGGAATTTCCGTTACAAAGTGACAGTTGGGATTTAATATCTGTGAGGAAAGGATGTTTAGAAAGGTAGCTGTGATGGCTGTTGTTTTTCGATGTTTTGCCAGTTATTGTTAAATACAATTCAATACAAAGTTATATATTTACCTTGTGAATTGAATGAGAGTTTCATTATTCACTCGAACAGAGACTGGAGTTTTTGGGCCGATGGGGAATTAAACTTCTATATTTCTGTTGCCTATCCGCTGTGACATAAATACTCAACGCCGAAGAGGAGTGTCCCGGGCAGCCGAGAGCCAGGGGCCGGGCCGCCTCGAGGAAAGCATTTAAAAGGCCAGCCTCTGAAGCGTGGAGGGAGAAGAAAGAACCAAAGGGAGGGGAGCGGGGGAGGATGGGGTGGGGGAGGGAGGAGGGGGCAGGAGGAGGAGGAGGAAAAGGGGGCGGGGGCAATAGCGAAAGGAAACGGAGGAGGAAAAAAAAGACGCGCTGTCAAAGCGGCCGGTGGTACCACCTACCAACCTACGAGTCAAATGTTTCCATAAAGAGACGGACCGCAACTCATTACTGCATTTCCGCAGCTTTCACACACATAGCCTTAAAGGGAACCTTCCGTATTCCCAGTTGTTGCGTCTCAAGAGGAATTCCTCACTGGAAAAGGATTACCGGCCCTCACGGAGAAATTAAAACAAAGGGGATACCCGGCCAACATTATCAACAGGGCCAAAGATAGAGCTGAGAAAGTACCACGATCCCAATTGCCCTTCCCTAAGAATAAAACACCGCCGCAATGCTTGGTGTGGCCATTGGTCCTTACCTCCAACTCCAATGCCATTAGGAAAATCATCACGAAATATTGGACTCTTATTGAACATATCCCTGGACTGTCCCATCCACCTATGATAGCCAACAAGAGGACGCAAAATTTAAGAGACGTTTTGGTCTCTTCCAAATTGAAGACTTTGCACAAAGAAGCATCCTCTCAAAAAAAACCCCCCATAAATGCGGTCACTGTGCACAATGCGAATTCGTGTTTATGGAAAAGGAACTATACATTCCCAGTATCAAATACACACATCAATTCAGAGAAGCATTCAACTGCTCCACGGAGTCCCTCGTGTACAGTCTTCTATGCCCATGTTCCCGGGTCTACGTAGGAGTAACGAGTAGAGGCTTGCGCACCCGTGTTTGAACACCGCTCCCAAATCCGGAGACATTCCGAGGATTCACCACTCTATCAACACTACAAGCAGATGGCACATGGACCAAACGCAATCCGCTTCTTTGGCATACAGAGCATTCGAGCCTCTCCTCATGGGAATTTACATGTCGCTTTAAGGAGGGCCGAAGTGTTCTGGATCCACGAACGTCACAGCGAGATTCCTTGTGGACTCAATGAGCAATTAGGGATCTCAGATCTCCTGATTTAATTTACCAGTATTTTTCGCTCCATAAGACGCAGTTTTTTTCCTCCCAAAGTAGGAAGAAAAATGAGCCGCGTCTTATGGAGCAAAGATGCAGGCGGGGGAGGCGCTGAGCAGAGGGGGCGGCGATATACTCACGCTATATTCGCGCGCCCGCATCTCCCGGGCTCCCGGCTGCGCCCAGCGCATGGCCAGGCTCCCGCTGCCGTGTGGCCGCAGCCAGTTGGTGGCGCGGAGGAACGGGGCGGAAGAGGGGACTCACGGGCGGGAGGGGAGGGAGGGAAGGAAGAGCCGCAGCGCCTCCGCAGGGCTCCCTCCCTCCGGCGAGGCCTTCCTCCTCTTCCTCCCTCGGCAGAGGCGCGACGGAGTGATGTCACGAAGATGCGCCTCTGTCTTCGGCCCTTCCGGGCGCTGCTGCTGCTACCGCTGCGTCTCCGGAAGGGCCCGAAGCCAGAGGCGCATCTTCGTGACGTCCTCCGCCGCGCTCTGGCGAGGAGGAAGGGGAGGGAAGGGCTGTAGCGCTGGCAGGACGGCCGAAGAGAGGCCGGAGGGAGGGAGGGAACTCTTCCTCCTTCCCTCCCTCCCTCCGGCCTCTCTTCCGGCTGTCCTTAGCGGCGGCCGGCGAGGCCTTCCCTCTCCTCCTCGCCAGAGGCGCGACGGAGTGAAGTCACGAAGATGCGCCTCTCTTTCGGGCCCTTCCGGAGACGCAGCGGTAGCAGCAGCAGCGCCCGGAAGGGCCCGAAGACAGAGGCGCATCTTCGTGACATCACTCCGTCGCGCCTCTGCCGAGGAGGAAGAGGAGGAAGGCCTCGCCGGAGGGAGGGAGCCCTGCGGAGGCGCTGCGGCCTCTTCCTCCTTCCCTCCCTCCCTCCCGCCCATGAGTCCCCTCTTCCGCCCGCGTTCCTCCGTGCCGCCGACTGGCTGCGGCCACACGGCAGCGGGAGCCTGGACATGCGCTGGCGCAGCCGGAGCCGCCGGAGATGCCGGGGCGCGAATATAGCGTGAGTATATCGCCGCCCCTCTGCTCCAGCCCCCTCCATATTAGTGTCCAATATAGTAGACAGCCCCCATTTTTCCCCCCTAATTTTCCATCTCTAAAATCTAGGTGCGTCTTATCAGCAGGTGTGCCTTATGGTGCGAAAAATACGGTAATTGATTTACACACCGGTTTACCGGTCAGTTAATCTGTAGCATTGTGACTATTTCACTCTGTTGAACCCGCTTTTCTTTGCATTTGCCGTGTGATTTTGGCATCAGCCGGAGCATTTCTTGGAGGATACTTACCTCAGCATATGGAATTGGTATGCCCTGTATATTACATTATATTTAGGTTGCTTATGCATTTATTACTATGGTCACTATAGATGTATGATTGCATTATATATATACTTATTGTCTGTTTATGTTTGTATTTTAGGCAGGATAGCCTATGCAAATTTTTCGATGGAATGTACAATTGAATATTTACTTTGAAGACACCCACTTTTGTTTGACTTGTTGACAAAAGGTCTTGACAAAGATCCCTGGGGGGATCGAAACGAGTGGGGGACCCTGTAACATCACTTGTCCTCATTGGCCACAGGGGTGGATGTCCCCCTGCACCCGTTGCGGGACTCCTCCCTTTTCGTTGACCCATGTATTTGAGTTCTACGTGTGGCTAGACTATATCCGTGATTATGACTACTGGATGAAGTTGTTTGCGGTTTTGCTTTGATTTTGTATCAGTGCATTCTATGTATATTTAGCACTGCAACACTTCAATTATTGAGAATTCAATACACTTATTTTTGACCACTTATTGGATATTTTCGTGTACCTCATTGGACTCAGTGGGACATCTTCTCCTGTCTATGTTATTTTTTCATTCATACACCTTTGCACAGCGTTTGAGAACTTAGTGCAACTTCCCCAGTGATTCTACAAACCACCTCCCCTCCCCCCCCATGGCCCCTCCTCTCTTACTCTCTCTCTGTCAGCACCGCCAGGGAAACTGAGGCAACCGGAAAGGGACCCTCCCAAATGGCTAAGAAGCTATCCCACTGACCCACCAACCGCCCGTTTTGGGGCAGAAAAAGGGGCTATTTCTAGCTCTGCAATGAAACGGGGGGAGAGGCGATGTGGGGAAGCGGCCGCGAGGGAGCGGGGGGCGCGCACGCTAAAGTTTTGATGGTGAACACTAGGTGGCGCTGGTGCTTTGCTTCTATAGTGTTGCTAAAGTTCTGGTGGTGAACACTAGGTGGCGCTGGTGCTTTGCTTCTACAGTGTTGCTAAAGTTCTGGTGGTGAACACTAGGTGGCGCTGGTGCTTTGCTTCTACAGTGTTGCTAAAGTTCTGGTGGTGAACACTAGGTGGCGCTGGTGCTTTGCTTCTAGAGTGTTGCTAAAGTTCTGGTGGTGAACACTAGGTGGCGCTGGTGCTTTGCTTCTACAGTGTTGCTAAAGTTCTGGTGGTGAACACTAGGTGGCGCTGGTGCTTTGCTTCTATAGTGTTGCTAAAGTTCTGGTGGTGAACACTAGGGTGGCGTTTGGTGCTTTGCTTCTACAGTGTTGCTAAAGTTCTGGTGGTGAACACTAGGTGGCGCTGGTGCTTTGCTTCTACAGTGTTGCTAAAGTTCTGGTGGTGAACACTAGGTGGCGCTGGTGCTTTGCTTCTACAGTGTTGCTAAAGTTCTGGTAATGAACACTAGGTGGCGTTGGTGCTTTGCTTCTACAGTGTTGCTAAAGTTCTGGTGGTGAACACTAGGTGGCGCTGGTGCTTTACTTCTACAGTGTTGCTAAAGTTCTGGTGGTGAACACTAGGTGGCGCTGGTGCTTTGCTTCTATAGTGTTGCTAAAGTTCTGGTGGTGAACACTAGGTGGCGCTGGTGCTTTGCTTCTACAGTGTTGCTAAAGTTCTGGTGGTGAACACTAGGTGGCGCTGGTGCTTTGCTTCTACAGTGTTGCTAAAGTTCTGGTGGTGAACACTAGGTGGCGCTGGTGCTTTGCTTCTATAGTGTTGCTAAAGTTCTGGGGGTGAACACTAGGTGGCGCTAGTGCTTTGCTTCTACAGTGTTGCTAAAGTTTTGATGGTGAACACTAGGTGGTGCTGGTGCTTTGCTTCTATAGTGTTGCTAAAGTTCTGGTGGTGAACACTAGGTGGCGCTAGTGCTTTGCTTCTACAGTGTTGCTAAAGTTCTGGTGGTGAACACTAGGTGGCGCTGGTGCTTTGCTTCTATAGTGTTGCTAAAGTTCTGGGGGTGAACACTAGGTGGCGCTGGTGCTTTGCTTCTACAGTGTTGCTAAAGTTTTGATGGTGAACACTAGGTGGTGCTGGTGCTTTGCTTCTATAGTGTTGCTAAAGTTCTGGTGGTGAACACTAGGTGGCGCTAGTGCTTTGCTTCTACAGTGTTGCTAAAGTTCTGGTGGTGAACACTAGGTGGCGCTGGTGCTTTGCTTCTACAGTGTTGCTAAAGTTTTGATGGTGAACACTAGGTGGCGCTGGTGCTTTGCTTCTATAGTGTTGCTAAAGTTCTGGTGGTGAACACTAGGTGGCGCTGGTGCTTTGCTTCTACAGTGTTGCTAAAGTTCTGATGGTGAACACTAGGTGGCGCTGGTGCTTTGCTTCTACAGTGTTGCTAAAGTTCTGGTGGTGAACACTAGGTGGCGCTGGTGCTTTGCTTCTATAGTGTTGCTAAAGTTCTGGTGGTGAATATTTCAGAACTCGAACAAAACTTTCAAAATTTCATTATTATTTCATTATTCGAGATTTTTAAGACAGAACCAATTAGGAACTGCCATTTATAACGAAATTTTGAAAGTTTTGTTGGAGTTCTGAAATTTTCACCACAAGAACTTGAGCAACACTGTAGAAGCAAAGCACCAGCGCCATCTAGTGTTCACCACTCGCGCTTGCTCACTCTATCGCTCACTTCCTTGTTCGGAAGGCAGGCTCTCCGTCTGCTCCTGCAGATGGAAAGGACCACAGGGAGGGAAACAGGCACGCGCAGAGTGGCTGAGGGCGTCCCGGGGGGCGGGGTGCCGCTGAGTTGGGAGAGACCCCAGGTTGCCGGCCACGGCGTTTTTATTTGTTTCAACATATATTTTTTTGGTCCGTGATTCGGCGCCCCCCTCGGCTTGCGCCCCTAGGCCATGGCCTAGGGTGGCCTTATGGGTAATCCGGGCCTGGTCGGGAGGGCTCGGATTGTGTATTCCTGCAAGACAGAAGCGGGTTGGACTGGGAGGCCCTTGGGATCTCTTCCGACTCTAGGATTCATTGAGTTGTTTTGGAAATACCTTTTAGGATCGGAGAGAAAATATCTGTAAATAATGCCGTGCCGTGTGGGTGTTGGAAATGTTTTCTCATTGAACGTGGGCAAGCGGGCGGACCGTTCCTTTCGTATTCAATGTTTCCCCTACTTTAGAAGGGATGTGGTCAAGTTGCTTTTTTGTCTTTTCTCCCCACGCTTCTCGTGTGTTTCTCTATTTCAAAAGGAAACTCGTACCTTTATTTATACCTTTGTCGCTTTCCCAAATGAATTCGGAGGAAACGCACTCACGCACGTTGCAGTCTCTTCGTTGGCTGCCGTTTCCTGCTGTTACTGCCATTTGGTTCACGGTCAGTTCACGATTCAGAATGTGTGTCAGTAAGAACATAAGAACATAAGAAGAGCCATGCTGAATCGGGCCTCAGCCCATCTAGTCCAGCATTCTGTGTCACACAGTGGCCCACCAGTTGTACGCAGGGATCTCTAGCAGAAAGGAGGGCAAAACCCTCACCTGCTCCCGCCCCCCCACAACCAGTACCCAGGGATAATCCTGCCCTCCTCAACCAACTCCGAGGTGGCACTTGGATGTCCTTTTCAGTAACTCCTGATTCCCTTGGTATCCATGAATCTGTCTAATCCTGCCTTGAAGCTGTCCAGGCTGACCGCTGTCACAACCTCCTCTGGAAGTGAGTTCCATAACCCAATGACCCTCTGGGTGAAGAAATATTTCCCTTTATTAGTCCTAACTTTCCCTACCTTGGAGCTTCAGGGAGTGCCCCCTAGTCCTAGTGTTGTGTGACAGAGAAAATATTTTTTCTTTATTCACCTTTTCTATCCCATGCATGATTTTATACACTTCGATCAAGTCACTTCTTAAACGCCGTCTTTCAGGGCTGAAAAGACCAAGGCGTTGCAACCTGGTTTCGTAAGGGAGCCGCTCCATCCCTTGGATCATTCTTGTTGCCCTTTTCTGTACCTTTTCCAGTTCCGTTATATCCTTCTTGAGGTGCGGAGACCAGAATTGTACACAGTACTCCAAATGTGGCCTTACCATCGATTTGTAGAGAGGCAATACAACATTTGCCGACCTATTTTTCGATTCCTTCCTGATCATGCCTAGCATAGAATTTTTTTTTTTCACTGCTGCTGCGCACTGGGTTGACATCTTCATTGAGCTGTCCACCAAAACCCCAAGATCCCTTTCCTGGTTTGTCTCGAAAGCTTTGACCCCATCAATTTGTAGGTGTAGTTGGGGTTCTTTGCCCCAATGTGCATGACTTTACACTTGTTTAGGTTAAACTGCATTTGCCACTTTGTTGCCCATTCACTCAATTTCGAGAGATCTTTCTGGAGCTCTTTACAATCAGTTTCATTTTTAACTACCCTGAACAGTTTAGTGTCGTCTGCAAACTTTGCTACCTCAGAATTCACTCCTACATCCAGGTCATTAATGAATAAATTAAAAGTAACGGACCCAAAACTGAACCTTGGGGTACGCCACTTCTCACCTCTTTCCACCCAGAGAAGTGTCCATTTATTACCACCCTTTGTTTCCTACAGTTGAGCCAGGTTCCAATCCAGGACAAGACCTGTCCCCTGATTCCATGGCTGAAGAGCTTATTTAGGAGCCTTTGGTGAGGGACTTGGTCAAAAGCCTTTCCACAAAAGGGGGAAAAAAGCAAATTGCAATGGTTTCCTTTCTGAAAGCACAGTGGTTTCTGCTGAGTGAAATGTCACGTTTCTAAATAAATAAAATCATGGAATCCTAGAGTTGGAAGGGCCCCCGAGGGCCACCCAGTCCCACCCCTTCTACTATGCAATCCACGTCCAAAAATATTAAAATTAACTGGGTATCTTTAATTACAAAAATGTGAGGCAAGCATTGAAAAGGTTAAACGGATGCCGTGACCCAACTAAAGCTGTACTTCAATATAAACACGTATGCCTGTAGCTTAGTAGGCCTCAGTGTGTGGAAAGGCCTCAGTGTGAGGTAGGCCTCAGTTTGTTAGTAGGCCTCTGTATGAGAAGGCCTCAGTGTTTGTTCTACATAAGCTGTAGTTCTATATAAGTTGGTGTGTCTCAGGCCCGGATTACCCATAAGGCCACCCTAGGCCATGGCCTAGGGCAGTGTTTCTCAACCTGGGGGTCGGGACCCCTGGGGGGGTCGCGAGGGGATGTCAGAGGGGTCGCCAAAGACCATCAGAAAAGACAGTATTTTCTGTTGTTCATGGGGGTTCTGTGGGACAAATTTGGCTCAATTTTATCATTGGTGGGGTTCAGAATGCTCTTTGATTGTAGGTAAACTATAAATCCCAGCAGCTACAACTCCCAAATATCAAGTCTCTTTTCCCAAACTGCACCAGTGTTCATATTTGGGCATATTGCCAAGTTTGGTCTAAATCCATCATTGTTTGAGTTCACAGTTCTCTCAGGATTTAGGAGAACTACAACTCCAAAACCCAAGGTCAATGCCCGCCAAACCCTTCCAGCATTTTCTGTTGGTTATGGGAGTTGTGTGTGTCAAATTTGGTTCAATTCCATCATTTGTGAAGTTTAGAATGCTCCTTGATTGTAGGTGAACTATAAATCCCAGCAACTACAACTCCCAAAGAACATAATCAACACCCATCCCCACCAATATTCAAATGTTGGCACATCGGTATTTGTGCCAAATTTGGTCCAGTGAGTGAAAATACATCTGGCATATCAGATATTTACATTACTATTCATAACAGGGGCAAAATTTAGTTATGAAGTAGCAATGAAAATAATTTTATGGTTGGGGGTCACCACAACATGAGGAACTGTATTAAGGGGTCACCGCATTAGGAAGGTTGAGAAGCACTGGCCTAGGGGCTCAAGCCGAAGGGGACGTAGTTCATGGACCAAAAAACACACGGCATGAGATGACTCTCTCTCTCTCGGGGGAGGGCGGGGGGAGAGCGCTGTGAGGGGGCCAGGGAGGAGTGAATGGCGCCCGCCCGCGGCATCGCCCCCACCGCCGCCCCCTTGTCAAGGAAGGAGACGGAGAGAAGCCCCCGGGGCCGCTGCTGGGCATGCGCGGCACCCAGGAACATGGCGGACGAGGCAGAGGCCGCAGCGCTCACGCCCACCCTCCTGCCGCGCATGCCCAGAAGCGGCCCTGGGGTGGGGCTTCCTTCCTTCTTCCTCCTCCCACGACCACCTTCCTTCAATCAAGGAAGGCAGTCATGGGGAGGAGGAAGAGGCGGAGGGAAGCCCCGCCCCCGGGCGCTGCCGCACATGCCCAGCAGCGCCCCAGGGGGGGGGCTTCCTTTCTCCTCCTCCCACGATCGCCTTCCTTGACTGAAGGAAGGCGGTCGCGGGGCGAGGAAGAGGCGGAGGAAGCCCTGCCGGGCCGCTGCCGCGCATGCCCAGCAGCTTCCAAAGTGTGGCCTAGGGCTCCAAAAGGACTTAATTCGGGCCTGGTGTGCCTGTAGCTTAGCAGGCCTCAGTGTTAGTTCGCCTCTGCGTGAGAGAGGCATCACTCCGAGAGAGCCCTCAGTTTGAGAATTTATTTTATTTATTTATTTGCCATACTTATACCCCGCCCCTTTTCTACCCCATACAGGGGCAGTCAAGGCAGCTGACAGTAGCACATATATCGTGCCTCAACCTACCTTATACTGAGAAGGCCTCAGTGTGAGAAGGCCTCAGTGTTTGTTCTACATAAGCTGTAGTTCTATATAAGAGTGTGCCTGTAGCTTAGCAGGCCTCAGTGTTAGTTCGCCTCAGTGTGAGAGAGGCATCAGTCTGAGAGAGCCCTCAGTGTGAGAATTTATTTATTTATTAGCCATACTTATACCCAGCCCCTTTTCTACCTTATACTGAGAAGGCCTCGGTGTAAGGTAGGCCTCAGTGTGAGGTAGGCCCAGTGTGTTAGTAGGCCTCTGTATGAGAAGGCCTTAGTGTTTGTTCTACATAAGCTGTAATTCTATATAAGTAGGTGTGCCTGTAGCTTAGCAGGCCTCAGTGTTAGTTCGCCTCAGTGTGAGAGAGGCATCAGTCTGAGAGAGCCCTCAGTGTGAGAATTTATTTATTTATTTGCCGTACTTATGCCCAGCCCCCTTTCTACCCATACAGGGGGACTCAAGGCAGCTTACAGTGGCACGTATATCGTGCCTCAACCTACCTTATACTGAGAAGGCCTCGGTGTAAGGTAGGCCTCAGTGTGAGGTAGGCCTCTGTATGAGAAGGCCTCTGTGTTTGTTCTACAGAAGCTGTAGTTCTATATAAGTAGGTGTGCCTGTAGCTTAGCAGGCCTCAGTGTTCGTTCGCCTCAGTGTGAGAGAGACATCAGTCTGAGAGAGCCCTCAGTGTGAGAATTTATTTATTTGCCATACAGGGGGACTCAAGGTAGCTTACAGTTGCACATACTGTATATCGTGCCTCAACCTACCATACTGAGAAGGCCTTGGTGTAATGTAGGCCTTAGTGTGAGGTAGGCCTCAGTGTGAGGTAGGCCTCAGTGTGTTAGTAGGCCTAAGTGTGTGAAGGCCTGTTGTGAGAAGCTTCGGTGAGAGGAATCCCCAGGTTGGAGGCCATCATGTGTGACAGCTGCTATGTGTAAAAAGCTACTGTGTAAAGCTCCTGCTAGACCTTCTCCATCATCTCAATTTCTGCGCTCCCTTTCCTGTCCTTCCAGGTCCGTCGCATGGCTGGTGTGTTGGTGGCCGTGGGCCAGCACCGCCTGGATCCTGACCATGTGAAGAAGCTCCTGGAGATCCGAGACCTGATGGCTTATCCCACAAGCACCATGGCACCAGCATGTGGCCTCTTTCTGAAGAACGTGAAGTACTGCGAAGCCGGTGAGGCCTCAGTCTGAGAGAGCCTTCAGTGTGAGACGGCCTCAATCTGAGAGAGCCCTCCGTCTGAGAAGGCCTTAGTGCTTCAGAGGCCTCAGTCTGAGAAAGCCTTAGTATGAGAAGGCCTTAGTGCGGGAAAGGCCTCAGTCTGAGAGAGTCCTCAGTGTGAGGAGGCCTTAGTGCAGGAAAGGCCTCAGTGTTATAGAGCCCTCAGTGTGAGAAGGCCTTAGTGCGGGAAAGGCCTCAGTCTGAGAGAGCCCTCGGTAAATCTATTATATAAAGGAGGTCCCGTCATGGAACGACTGCCATAGACAGAGAAACCATCCAAGGCAGAAATACCAAATTTGGCAACAAAAATAGGCCTCAGGCAAGGTAGGTTTTAAGCAAAGAAACTCTCCCCCCCAAACCTAGAAGGCCCCAAAAACAACGATACAAAAAATCCTACATTTCCCAGCGTCCTTTGCTTACATTTCCCAGCGTCCCATTGGCCGACATCGGCCCACACAAAATGCAGGGAGGCTGAGTTCCCATAGTATCGGTGGGCTGAGCCAGCCAAGGCTAGGTTAGAAAGCGGAGTGATTTGAATTTAGTCAGTTGGTGTTTGTGGGTTAAACATACCTCTGCTAAACAGAAACCTACACAGTACAACCAACTAACACAGGAGGACATAACAACTCCCAGGAGGACATAACACTAACACAAATAGGGCACCAGGGACACAGGCACCACTGACAAACCCATACCGCCGGAATAACACAAACTTGCAAAACCCACACAAAAAAAACCCTGCAACACAAAAACCCACCCCAACCAAAATTCACAACAAACACCACTGGCAAAAGCCACATCCCCTCCACATCACCAACTATGTCACCACAACACACACAAAATAAACCCCACAAACACCTGACAACTTCCCCAACACAAAACCCAGGACTGCACTCACTACTCACCACCACGCACACCTCCAAATACACACACGTCCCAGGCACAATACTCCAGCAATTCCTACCCACACAACACAACACAACTTCCTATCACAACCCATCCCCCCAACCTTACGGGACCCCGCACACACAACACCTACCACCACCACAAACAAAAACCAACTTCACCTATACTCCAACCACAACACAACACTGCACTGATACTCTACAAACACACAAACACAAACAAACACACAAGCATTCCACAACATACTACCACCCCAATGCCACCACACAACTAACTCACCAAACCAGTAATACCTACACACAACACAATACACACATGACCCCACCAAGACCACAAGTAACATCAATTCCAACCCTTACATACTCAGACTTTCTCGCATCTCCTAAATAGGCCACAGCAACGCGTGCCGGGTACAGCTAGTTGTTAATAAGCCCACTCACCCAACAATTCTGACTATCCCAACCTGACTTTCCCCTTCATTTTGTCTTTGCAGATTTGGAGATTGGAAGAACTGAAGCAGAAACGTAGGGTTTATTGAAACTGGCTTGGCTTTGGAATGGACTTATTGGGCCAAGAAGGAACGCCGGCCCTTCCTGTATTCAAGTGTTTCCCAACCTTTTTTGAGCCACTGCACATTTTTTACATGTACAAAATCCTGGGGCACACCACCAACCAAAATGACACAAAATGACACTTTAACACAGTAATACATATAGTTAATATGTTTTTAAATGTATTTATACACTCAGTGTGAAACCTGGGCCTGTTTCGATGAACACAACATAGATATCCTGGCAGGAATGGCAGAAAGACACAAACTTCCCACACAGAACTCCCATAACCAAGAGAAAATGCTATAACAGTTTGGCGGGCATTGACTTTGGGTTTTGGAGTTGTAGTTCACCGACATCCAGAGAGCCCTGTGGACTCAAACAATGTTGGATCAGGACCAAACTTGGCAAGAATACTCAATATGCCCAAATGTGAACACATATGGAGTTTGGGGAAAATAGACCTTGACATTTGGGAGTTACAGTTTCTGGGATTTATAGTTAACACACAATCAAAGAGCATCCTGAACTCTTGCAACAATGGAATTGAACCAAACTTGGCATATTGAACTCTCATTACCAACAGAAAGTACTGAAAGGGTTTGCTTGGGGTTGTTGTTTGTTTTCTATCCAGAATCACAATGTTGGAAGGAGGCTCACCACTTTAAGGTCCCTCAAACAGGCATGGGAAAACTTCGGCCCTCTGGGTGCTTTGGACTCCAACTCCCACCATTCCTAACAGCCTGAGGCCCTTTCCTGCTTAAGTGGCTGGGGGGAAAGGAAGAGGGCCTCAGGCTGTTAGGAATGGTGGGAGTTGGAGTCCAAAGCACCCAGAAGGTCCAAGTTTGCCCATGCCAGCTTTCAACAGAGACCTCTTCCTCCCCCTTCCCCTTCGCGCCCTTTCTTCCCCCTCCTGTTGAACACTGACTGACTGACTGACTGACTTTATTATTTCTGAGTCGCCCTCCACGTTAGTGCTCCGGGCGACTTACACACAGCAATTCAACAGTTAAAATATTAAAATATTAAAATTAGATTAAAATATTCAGGGGTTAAATGCGGGAGCCAGGCTCAGGTAGTTGAGTTCCTGGTTCTGCATTAACCATGGGCTTTCCTAAATAGCCAGGTCTTCAGAGCGGTCAGGAACTGGGGCAGGTCGAGGGAGGCTCTCTGGTCCGGTGGCATCGAGTTCCAAAGAACGGGAGTCACAACGGAGAACGATCTCCGTCTCGTGGCCTCCAGGTGAGCCTCTTTCATGCTCGGGACGCAAAGAAGGTTCTTGTTTGCTGGCCGTGGTGTCCTTGAGCAGACATGCATCAGCAAGCGGTCTTTCAAATATGTTGGGCCCCGGCCCCGTAGGGCTTTGAAAGCCAAGGTCAAGATCTTATATAAGGCTCTGTACTCAACGGGCAGCCAGTGCAGACGCTGCAGAGATGGTGTAATGTGGCATCTCATTGATGTTCCTGTGAGAAGCCTGGCGGCCGCGTACTGTACAATCTGGATCCTGCGGGTTAGTGACCGGGGAAGACCCACATATAAGGCGTTACAGTAATCCAGCCGTGATGTAACCGTGGCATGGATAACTAGCCAGCGCTTCCGTCGGGAGGTAGGGCGCCAGTTGTCTCGCTTGGCGCAGGTGGAAGGCCCTTTTGCTTGTGGAGGCAACCTGGGCCTCCATCGACAGTTTGGAGTCCAGGATAACACCAAGGCTTTTTACTTACTTTTTCTTCTCCACTGCTGCTTCTGCCGCCATTTTGATCCGAGGGGGCAGCGTGAGCGTGTTCAGGAGGGGAGGGGGGAGGGAGGAAGGCGTGACCCGTGCGGGCGCTACTGCGCAGACTCGCCCCAGAGCAAAGCGAGGCAAAGAGAGCAGAGCGAGGCTGGGAAGAAGGGAGCCCGAGGGGAGGAGAAAAAGTGTTCGGCAGGAGGGGGAAGAAAGGGGATTGGAGGTTCCCATTTCCCACGGCACACCTGAGGATCGCTCACGGCACACTAGTGTGCCACGGCACACTGGTTGGGAAACATTGCTGTATTCAACGCAAATACATCAATAAACCCACTTGGTCTCCCTCCCTAAATCACACTATTGATCGTTTTGCTCTCTCTGTATCTATCAGAACTTGAGGATGCTATTGTGTCCCGCTATCCCGACATCCGAAATACTCAAAAAATCCAAAATTTCCCAAATGTATGTCTGAGATACTGAGCTGTTTGCTTTCAGATGTTTCAGCCTTTGTTCCATGTCCCAAATTGTTAAGATATCAAATTAACTTCTGGCTATATGTATATAAAACATAAATAAATGAGAGATCTCATTGCAGAGTGGCGACGAATAAATCGAAATAAATAAATAAATATTTGCAAATACTACAAAATCTGAAAAAATCCAAAAATACGTTGGGTTCCATTTTGGATTAAGCTTAATCTTGGCAGTTTCCGGATTTCTGCTCTTATTTAATCTGTCTATCTATCTATCTATCTATCTATCTATCTATCTAATAAAAGTCAGTGTTTGTATGTATGCGGAGTTGTGGATATGTGGCAGCGTTCTGATTGGCTCCCACTTTCACAGGCCACAGTGACCAGGACGGGTGACGAACCTGGACCAAACTTGGCACACATAACCTCTATGCCCCCCCTTTACGTCCTGGTGAGGTTTGGGGGAAGACAGACAAAGGATGATGGGATTTGTAGTACTTCCAAACTTTGGTTCCCATGGACCACTGCGCCCCCCTAAAAAGACCGATAAAGACCAAACTTGGCACACAGAGCCCCCATGACCCCCTTTCTGTCCTGATGAGATTTGGGAGAGGACAGATAATGGATGATGGGATTTGTAGTACTTTCAATCCTTTCAGTTCCCACAGACCACTGTGGTCCCCAATAAAGACCAAACTTGGCACACAGAGCCCCCATGACCCATTCTACATCCTGGTGCAATTTCGAGTAAGATGAACCATGGATGATAGGACTTGAAGTTCCCCCACTCACTTCCTGAGACCGCAGCAACCCTCATCCAAAGACTGATCAAGACCAAATTTGGCACACAAAACCCCCATGACCCCCTTTACGTCCTGGTGCACTTTGGAGGAATATGGACCACTGATGATGGGACTTGCAGTCTCTTCACTCATTTCCTGAGACCACTGCCACCCACACCAATGACTGAGCAAGACTAATCCTGGCACACGGAACCCCCGTCACCCACTCTACATCCTGGTGCAGTTTGGGGGGGGGGGGACGGACGGACGGACAATGGATGATCGGATTTGGAGTACCTTCACTCACTTCCAGAGACAATTGTGACCCATACGAATGACTGATCAAGACCGAACTTGGCACACAGAGCCCCCATGACCCACTATGCATCCTGGTGCAGTTTTGAGGAGAATTAACTATTGGACTCTCATATGGCAGTTGTACGAAGAGTATATTAATTCTCTCAGATCAGCAGACTTGGTTGCTCTTTCTATCTTAACAGGTAACCTCAGCTCCCCGCTTTTTGCTTCCTGTGGCTTCTTGCAACGCAACGAAAGAGTAGGTGGCCCTTTGTTTTGCAAAAAGAGACACGGAAACTGCAGCTCAGAGCACGCCGGAGTTCAAGAAGAGGCCTCAAGGTGCAGCAACCTGGAGACGACCATTGTTGGTAGCCCAACATTAGAAGACCGGCAAATGGGTAAGTCACGATTCTTATTACTACTACTGTTGGTCATCGGATTGAAAACTAGAGAGGCTCCCCTTCCACAAATATCTATAGCTCCCACTACTCAGAAGACACCAATGGCCCTCCCTCCAATGACATTGCAAGTTATAGAGAGTGCCAAGAAAGAACATGTCCTGCACCAACACCACCCTGCCCACCACCCAAGTGAAGGCTTCATACGGCGACAATTCCATCCTAGATATTATGTGTTTCCTCCACCACAGGCATCCTAGTGCAGTGATTCCCAGAGCCGCGACACACTTTTTACATTTACAAAATCCTGGGGCACACCACCAGCCCAGGAGATAACTCACAAGAGCGATCTGTATTGAAACGCGGAAACGCGAAATCTCTCGTTTCGACTTTGAGTCTAAATTGGTCTACTACAATACTGGGGAGGAGCGGTCAGAAGTGATCAGCGCCCTGAGGAAGCGGTTACGCGAAACGGCCATCTTGGCGTCGTCAGCTTACCTCCAGCCGTTAAAGGCGCCTGCCCACCATAGCAGCCACCAGCTCTGCCACCTACCAAGGTTCCCCTATTGACTCAGTCGCAGGTCCATGGGTCACTACACCCAGGACTTCACTAAGGGTTACTCAGTGCCAAGTGGAATACTCCTTCGCCCAACCATGTATATGGGCTTGTGATTCATGCTCATACTGTGTATTAATCACATGATTGATTATTTGCATTACATTGTACTGTTTGTAATATTGTTCTGCTATTGAGCATATACTGCCATACAATATAGTGGTTTTTACCTATATATGCTATGTCTTGGTATTCCTTGGACACTGCCCCTTTAAACATTGTGGTTTAGCAGTGTGTATAGGAGTTGCAATAGTGATTACTTTGTCGTGTATTGAAGTTATAGAGAGTGCCATGAACATGTCCAAGAGCCCTGCCAATGTCCTGCACCAACACCACCCTGCCCACCACCCAAGTGAAGGCTTCATACGGCGACAATTCCATCCTAGATATTATGTGTTTCCTCCACCACAGGCATCCTAGTGCAGTGATTCCCAGAGCCGCGACACACTTTTTTACATTTACAAAATCCTGGGGCACACCACCAACCAAAATGACACAAAATGACACTCTGACACAGTAATACATATAGTTAATATGTTTTAAAATATATTTATAAACGCAGTGTGAAACCTGGGCCTGTTTCGATGAACACAACATATTTATTTTATTTTTATTTCATTTATTCTTTCGGCTTCTAGACCGCTCCCTCTAGAACAGGGGTGCTCATTATGGTGATCGAGAGCACCTAGGTGACCTTTGGCCCTCTTCCAGGTGATCTTTGGGCTTCACCAGCCAAATGGCGCGCTCCTGCCATGCGCGCGCACGTGCGCTCCCGCCACCTCCTTTGTGGGGCTTCTTTTACCAAAATAAGGCTTTAGTGGGCGGGCCTTGGCGCTCGTCTTGCCACGCACAGTGTGGTGACATGACCGCCCATTGGTTGCTGCTGGGGGAGCAAGGCGAAAGCATGCACACGGATAGGATGCGAGGCTGTGGGAGGGATGGAGGGAGTGTGTGTGTGTGAGAGAGAGAGAGAGAGAGCCAAGGAGAAGAAAGAAATCCGGAGAACTTTTTCGGATCATTTTGGCAGGCAGGCAGGCAGGCGGGGCGCTGGAAGGAGAGAGGGGAGAGAGAGAGAAAGAGGCGAAGGAGGCCGGGCAAAGTGGGGCAAAGCCAAACAAGCCCCGCTGCAAACCCTGCTGCTGCCCTCGGGACTCCTGGGCGAGCGAGCTGTGTGGGGCTGCTTTCTTTCCTTGGTTGGGGGTGAGGAGGAAGGGCTCCGCCGTGTTCCTGGGGCTGAACCCGAGGGGAGGGGGCTGCGGGGATGGAAACTCCACTTGCTGCTGCTGCTTGTGCCCTCGCCACCTTTCTCTGCCTCGCCCTCTCTCGCCCTCGAAGGAGAAAGGCGGTGAGGGCCCACGAGAGAGGGGGGGTGGCTCTTCAGAGCCAGCTAGGAAGAGCCACCCTCTCTCTCCCTCTCACTCCCGTGGACATGGACTGCCACCAGTGGGAGGGGTCCTCCTTCCTGCCAGCCATCCACTTGGGCGTCCTTTCTGAGTGACACCCTTGAAAGGAAGAAAGGGTGCCCCCCCTGCATCTGTCACTTTGGGAAGCACCTCTTCCACTCTTCCTTTTTCTGCCCAGGTAAGGAAGCCTCGAGGGAGGGGGGCAGGCTGCCGTGGGGAGAACATAAGAACATAAGAACATAAGAAGAGCCATGCTGAATCGGGCCTCAGCCCATCTAGTCCAGCATTCTGTGTCACACAGTGGCCCCCAGTTGTACACAGGGATCTCGGGCAGAAAGGAGGGCAAAACCCTCACCTGCTCCCGACCCCCCACAACCAGTACCCGGGGAAATCCTGCCTGCCTCCATCAACACAGAGGTGGCACTTGGATGTCCATTTCAGTAGCTACTGATTCCCTTGGTATCCATGAATCTGTCTAATCCTGCCTTGAAGCTGTCCAGGCTGACCGCTGTCACAACCTCCTCTGGAAGTGGAGGAGGCTCCAGTCTCATGTGGGTCCCTCTCTCGGTTGAGTTTCCTGGCCCAGGCAGCAGACAGGTGGCCCCTCTTCCCAGCCCTGCGCCTTCCGAGCCGCCGCCGAAGCCATATCTGGCTGGAGCGCTGGCGGGTGCGCCTATAAATACCCTCCTGCTGCGTGCGTGGGAGGGGTCTGCTGTGCGCAAGAAGCAGGAGGGGAGGGGGACTTCCTGCTTCGCAAAAGCACGCAGCAGGAAGGAGGAAAGCAACGAAGATATTAAGAGAGAGAGAGCGCGCAGGCAAGGAGGATCCCCTTCCCGTGTGCGCGCGGCGAGTTCGTGGGCAGGCAAGAAAGAAGCCCCGCGGACGGAAGGCTGCAGTAGAGCATGCGCGTGTGCGCGCACACTCTCATGCACAACAGGTGATCTTTTCAACTTGATTGTTCATATAGTAGCTCCCATGATGAGAAAGTGTGGGCACCCCTGCTCTAGAAGGTAAAAAACAGGCGTAGAACTGACATTATAGAACAACGGTGTAAAAGCAGATAAGCAATGATTTAATCTAAAACATTACTAGCGCTAAAATAGTTCTAAAAGTAAGCTAAACTACACAGAAAGCATAACAGTCACTCAACTGGAAAAGCCAGGCGAAAAAGAGCCGTCTTGCAGGCTCGGCGAAAAGAGGACAGTTCCCCGATACCTCTGACTTCCTCAGGTAGGGCATTCCATAAGGTTGGTGCCACCACCGAGAAGGCTCTTCGTCTTGTTGAGGACAGGTGGAGTTGCCGGATGGAGGGGACGTTGAGAAGATTTTGTACACCGGAGCGTAGGGATCTCTGGGGACAATATGGTGAAAGGCGGTCCCTCAAGTACACTGGCCCAAGACCATACAAGGCCTTAAAGGTTAACACCAATACCTTGAAGGAGATCCAGTGCTCGATGGGCAGCCAGTGCAGTTGCCGCAATATTGGTGTAATATGGCATCTCGCCGGTGGTGCATTCTGCACCGGCATTCTGCACCAACTTGAGCTTCCGAATCATCCCCAAGGGTAGGCCGATGTAAAGGGCGTTACAGTAATCCAGTCTCGAGATGACCGTCGCCTGGATCAGTGTTTCCCAACCTTTTTTGAGCCGCGGCACACTTTTAACATTAAAAAAATCCGGGGGCACACCACCAACCAAAATGACACAAAATGACACTCTAACACAGTAAAGAATGGCTGGGGATGGTGGCCTGCTGGGAGCAGCTGCTGGGAGTGCGAAGCCAGGGGAGGAGCCAGGCCACGCCATGCCCCGCCCCCCCCTCCCCCGGCTTCAGTTCTCCCACAGCCGCCAGCTTTGAGGGGCAGTGCCAAACCAGCATTGTGTTGCACTGCTCTGCCACCGCTGGTTTGGCACTGCCCCCTCAAGGCTGGCAAAGCTGTGGGTGCGCTGAAGCTGGGGGAGGGGGCCGAGCCCGTCCGCTTCATGCCCCGCCCCTCTCCCGGCATCAGCACTCCCACAGCTTCGCCAGCCTTGAGGGGGCAGTGCCAAACTAGCGGTGGCAGAGCCAACACAATGCTGACTTGGCACTGCCCCCTCACGGCTGGCGAAGCTGTGGGTGCGCTGAAGCTGGGGAGGGGCCGAGCCCCGTCCGCTTCATGCCCCACCCTCTCCCGGCATCAGCACTCCCACAGCTTCGCCAGCCTTGAGGGGGCAGTGCCAAACCAGCGGTGGCAGAGCCAACACTATGCTGGCTTGGCACTGCCCCCTCAAGGCTGGCGAAGCTGTGGGTGCGCTGAAGCTGGGGGAGGGGGCCGAGCCCGTCCGCTTCATGCCCCGCCCCTCCCCCGGCATCAGCACTCCCACAGCTTCACCAGCCTTGAGGGGGCAGTGCCAAACCAGCGGTGGCAGAGCCAGCACAATGCTGGCTTGGCACTGCCCCCTCAAGGCTGGCGAAGCTGTGGGAGTGCTGAAGCTGGGGGGAGGGGGCAGAGCCAGGCTGCGTCATCCCCCCCCCCCGGCTTCAGCTCTCTCACAGAGGAGGAGCATGAGCGGTGGATGGGCTTCAGTAGGCGGGGCTCCTCTGCGCGGCTTCAACAAGCAAGGGCGGGAGTCATGGCGGGAGTCATGGCGGATTGGAGGCTGGTTGGGGAAGCGGCCGAAGGAGGCACCGCCCGGCCCTCCTTCTCTCCCAAGCAGCAGGAGTTTGGCAGGAGGAGGGGGGAAGGAAGGGGGGCAGAGAGCTTTTCTCGCGGCACACCTGAGGATCGCTCACGGCACACTAGTGTGCCACGGCACACTGGTTGAGAAACACTGGCCTGGATCACCGTGGCCAGGTCGTTCATGGAGAGGTAGGGTGCCAGCCGCCTAGCCTGGCGCAGATGGAAAAATGCGACTTTGCAGGCCGTGGAGACCTGAGTCTCCATGGACAGCAGTGGATCCAATTGGACTCCCAAGCTCTTTACTAGCGATGACGGGCATAGAGCCTCGCCATCCAGTGTAGGCAACTGGCACTTCCCCCCACCCAGGTGGCCCAGCCACAAGATCTCAGTCTTCGAGGGATTCACCTTCAATCGGCTGGATCGTAGCCATCCAGTCACGGCTTCAAGGCATAGATGGAAAGAATCGGGTACGGAGTCTGGCCGGCCCTCCATCCTCAGCACCAGCTGGGTGTCATCAGCATACTGGTGACACTCCAGCCCAAAGCTGCGCACCAACTGGGCCAGGGGGCGCATGTAGATGTTAAATAATAGAGGGGAGAGGATCGCTCCCTGGGGGACCCCACAATTTAGACCCCACATAGAGTTATAGTTCACCTGCAATCAAAGAGCACTCTGAACTCTACCAATGATGGAATGGATTCAGAACCCCTATGACTAACTCAACCTACTGGAAGGGTTTGAGGGGAGTGATTCACCATAGTAGGAGTTGTAGTTTACCCTGCAGCCAGAGAGCACACCGAACCCCACTGATGATGCACCTAGAGCAGTGTTTCTCAACCTTCCTAATGCTGCGACCCCTTAATACAGTTCCTCATGTTGTGGAGACCCCTAACCATAACATTATTTTCATTGCTACTTCATAACTGTATTTTTTGGGTGGGGGTGGGGTTGATTTTGTCAATTGGAAATTGTAGTTGCTGGGATTTATAGTTCATCTACAATCAAAGAGCATTCTGAACTCACCAACGATGGAATTGAACCAAACTTGGTACGCAAAACTCCCATGACCAACACCAAATACTGGAAGGTTTTGGTGGGCATTGACCTTGAGGTTGGGAGTTGTAGTTCACCTACATCCAGAGAGCACTATAGACTCAACAATGATGGATGTGGACCACACTTGACACCAGGCATGTAGCCAGGGGGGGGGGGGGGCTAAGGGGGCTTCAGCCCCCCCCCGAAATTCTCAGGTTGGTCCGCGAAAAGGCCTTACTGGTACATTATTTAAACTGTTATGTTTATTCATTTCATGATCTGATCACCATGCTCATTATATCCCACATTAATGGGGTTATTGGGATAACAATACAAAAGGTTTGCTAGGGTAGACCCTCTTCCACCCAGTCTCAGCCCCCTGAACCAAACTCAGCCCCCGAATCAAAATCCTGGCTACAGCCCTGCTTGACACGAATCCTCAATATACCCAAATGTGAACACTGGTGGAGTTTGGGGAAAATAGAGCTTGACATTTGGGAGTTGTAGTTACTGGGATTTATAGTTTACCTACAATCAAAGAGCCCCTTGCACCCCACCAATGATAGAATTGGGTCAAACTTCCTACACAGAACCCTCATGCCTTGAAGGGACTAGCTGGCATGAGCCTCTATCCCACATCACACACTCTCCCTTACTCACACATGCGCATCATGCTGCCATGCGCTGAACATGCCTGCTCTCCCCTCCCCACTTGGAGTTTCAGATTGGGAGGCCTGCCAATCACAGCAGAGGAGAGCTTTAGATGGGAAAATTCGCAGTCTGTTTCCAAAAAGAAAGAGAGGCGGTGAGATCTTCAGCCTTCTCTGCCAAAGGGCTTCCTAAGACCATCAGAAATATATGTTTTCTGATGGTCTTTGGCGACCCCTCTGAAATCCTCTCATGACCCCCCTGGGGGTCCCGACCCCCAGGTTGAGAAACACTGACCTAGAGCAAACGTGCCCAACATAACAAAATTTTAAGTACTTACGGAGTTCCTCGGGGTTAACCTGACATGATGGGAGTTGTAGTTTTACCCGCAACCTTATGCATTTAGTACAATTAAAAATGGACTTTTTCAAATAACCTGGGCCAGTGTTTCCCAACTGCTGTTCCGCGGCACACTAGTGTGCCGTGAGCGATCACCTGGTGTGCCATGGAAAAATCTCTCTTCCCCCCCCTTTCTTCCCCCTCCTGCCAAACTCCTGCAGCTATTGCTTGGGGGAGGGGGAGGAAGAGCCAGGCGGTGAAGAAGAAGGGGGGACCAGGGCACCGCCTCCTTCGGCCATTTCCCCAGCCAGCCAGCCTCCAATTGAGGGAGGACGGGGAACGGAAGCGGAAGTGCGCTTGTCTGGGCACATGCGCACTAGGTCCCGGGGGTGGCCGACACATGCACCTTCCTCCTGCGGCGGTGAAGGAAGCAAAGGAACCAGCTGCTTCTGGAGGCACACTGGCTCGGCCCTGCTGCGTCCCAGGTGAGGCCCCTTGGCCCGGGCCCCCCCAAAACCACTCGGGGAGGAAGGGCCCCAAAGGGGAGAAGCGGCCTTCCTTTGCGGGGGCGGGGGGGGGAAGGGTCAGGGCCTGGCAGGAGGACCCTCGGAGGAAGGAAAGGCAGGCGGGGTTCCATGAGGGACTCCCACGCCAGCCTTTCTCCCAAATGTCCAGGTCTATTTCCCCTGAACTCCATCTGCATTTCAGTACTTTCTGTTGGTAAAGAGAGTTCAATAGGCCAAGTTTGGTTCAATTCCATTGTTGCAAGAGTTCAGGATGCTCTTTGATTGCGTGTTAACTATAAATCCTAGAAACTGTAACTCCCAAATGTCAAGGTCTATTTTCCCCAAACTCCATCTGCATTCACATTTGTGCATATTGAGTATTCATGCCAAGTTTGGTCCTGATCCAACATTGTTTGAGTCCACAGTGCTCTCTGGATATAGGTGAACTACAACTCCAAAACCCAAGGTCAATGCCCACCAAACTCTTATAGCATTTTCTCTTGGTTGTGGGAGTTCTGTGTGGGAAGTTTGTGTCTTTCTGCCATTCCTGCCAGGATATCTATGTTGTGTTCATCGAAACAGGCCCAGATTTCACACTGAGTGTATAAATACATTAAAAAACATATTAACTATATGTCACGACTCCCACAGATGGCAAAGACAACGCCAAGCTAGTAAAAATATATACAGTTTATTTTTAACAAAACATAGCCTCAGTCCGGCATTCCAAAAACCCACACCCAAAACCGAAAGCAAAATAGATAAGCCGTCCGTCTTCAGAAGAATCTTGAGCTGTAAATCGGCTTGCAGTCTGTGATGCGAAGACCCGTCAAAGAAGGAAAGAAGGAGTGCTTCACATTCCAGGAGAGCAACACAGGAAATGGTCAAACAGGACGCGGTAGACAAGCTTGCTGGGAATCAAGAACCAAGACACTAACCCACAAAATCACAAGATACAGGAACCAGCAACCCACAGCAACACCTTGGCCGACCGCAGATTCCCAAATCCCCAAGCCTTACTGTTATACCCTTACAAATCAGAGTCATCAGACTCCCCACCCAAATCCGCCCTAGTGCCCTCAGCTGCAGCCCTGGGTGTGTTCCTCCAATTTTCCCACCTTTGCTCTGCAGTTAAAGGACCCCAGTCCAATTCCACATTCCCACTAGGCCAACCAATATCACTGGAAAAACCAAAAAATGAACTTTCGCTGGACTCAGCATTTAACACATTCCTGACATCCTGCACCAATGCTGAGTCCAGCTCAGTATCACTGTCTTCTGAGGGTAACTCCACGTCAAACCCCTCAAAAGTCTCATCACTGGTAGGCTCCCTAAGTATTTGCCGGACCTTCCTCCTATGTTCTGCCTCTTCCAAATGCTCATCACTTGCAGCCCTCTTTCTCCCAGCTGCAGGAGGCCCGCCCAAACCTCCCTCTTCCAAGGACATGTCTGACAAACTCTCCTCTTCCCAGTTACTACCTGTAGCAACTACAGGCTCAGGTTGCTCAACCACAACACTATATGTATTACTGTGTTAGAGTGTCATTTTGTGTCCTTTTGGTTGGTGGTGTGCCCCAGGATTGTGTAAGTGTCAAAAATGTGCTGCGGCTCAAAAAAGGTTGAAAAACACTGGTCCATAACACCTCAATTGGGACCTTCCAGTTCATGTTTTAGTGGCTCAAATCAGATGTCAACAAAACCCATACTTATATTGTTTCTTTTTGTTGTTGCAGTTCATGGTTGTGTTTTTCTTTTGATGTTCCTTCACAAGATCCAAGTGGCACATTTTTGTCAGCCAGGACTATTTCTGGAGTCAACTTGAGCACCAAAGTTGACTTCCTGTTTGAAGGCAACATGCACCGAGGCATCTGATCTCCAGGAAAAGAAACCGAAAAGGAAAATGGAGAACGCGACTCTTGCCATCGCGTGGCCTGCCAATGCCAGCTCGGAGTGCCAACTCCAAGCCGATTTCCAGTATTCCCTCTTCACCATCATCTACAGCGCCGTCTTTGTTCTGGGTCTCCTTGAAAACGGAGCCGCGTTGTACCTGCTGACCTACAATGTCCTCAAGACCCCTCGGTCCTCCATCTTCCTGGTGAACTTAGCCGTGGTGGACACCCTCTTCGCGGGCGTCTTGCCGTTCAAAATCCATTACCATTTCAACCACAACAACTGGGTCTTTGGGGACACGGCTTGCCGGATCACCGGGTGCATGTACTTCCTCAACATCTACCTCAGCATTGCCTTCTTCACTTGCATCTGCGTCGACCGCTACGTGGCCGTCTTGTACCCCTTTGCTTACATCCGGATCAAGAGTCCCCACTACCGGGTGGTGGTTGTGCTCCTCTGGGTGGTTGCTTTGAGCATCGCCGGCCCACTGGTCCTCGGAGGACCTCTCCACTCCACCGAGAACAAGGTCACCCTGTGCTTTGAGAACTTCGGGGCCGCCAGCTGGACTGGACGCATGGTGCCCTACAACGTCTGTGCCCTGGTCTTTGGCTTCGCCGTCCCATTTGCTGTCATCTTGGTCAGCTACCCGTTGATCGTCCACCGGATCGCTCACATCCCTCGCAGCGCCCACAAGAGGAAGGCCTTGGTCGCCATCTACCTCATCCTCTTGATCTGCGTCACCTGCTTCCTTCCCTACCACCTCACCCACTTGCTGCACTTCCTGATGCGGGCCGGGGTGATCCAGGACTGCGCCTTCGCCACATTCATTTACAAGATGCGCCGGGTCACATTGGCGCTGGTCAGTTTCAACTGCTGCCTGAACCCCGTGTTGTACTATTTCACTTCGGCCGCCCAAAAGTGGTGCTGGCCCATTTGCTTCCGGAAGAGGAAGACTCTGGTGTATACCATCTGCGGAGGTGACCAAGTTGGTGAGTGTACGGCCGAACTATGAGGAATAGCGGCGTTGCGGCAGGAGCAGAATAAGTAAAGCTCATCCAGACTTTGGTTGGAGCTTAGTTTTATGCATCTCACTTCAGCAGCCTCAGCTTAGGGACAGAGATTTTTTCAGCTATGCTAACGATCATGCCATCACCGCTCAAGCAGAGAGGAAGAGGAAGAACCTGGCCCAGACCTGGGCAACCTACAGCCTTTAAAATTCGGGATTTTGCTACCTGCACCTCGAAAATGGTCGTTTACGCGGTCACGTATGGCTGCCCCTTGATTTACGTGGGCCAGACATCTAGAGAGGTCTGATCGTGTTTCATTGAACACCATTCGAAGATATCCCGTGGTGCCACTTACCTTCACTGTAAAACCAAAAATCACTCTCCGGCCTCTTTAAAACTGAGAGTACTGGAAAGAATCACACCCACTCCACACATGGATTCATCTATTGCTTTAAGACATTGTGAAATCAAATGGATCCTATTACTTGATTCTGAGTGGCCCAGAGGCCTTAGTGATCCAATTTCCATCAATTCACTCCTCTTGTGATTTCTTCTTTATAAATCTCTTCTCTTTCCTGTATAATTCACCTTTGGGTCACCCTACTGCTATCTTGTATGGCAGGGGTGCTCAGGATGGTGATCGGGATCACCCGGGTGATCTTTGGGCCTCATCTGGGTGATCTTCAGGTCCCTGACCAGGTCAATTGCTGCTGGTCCTCTTCACGCTTCAAACAAGTCCTCCGTCATTGCTCCTCCACGCTGCCTGCTCACGCGCCACCTCCAAGAGCTGATGAGTCCAAGAGGCAGAATGGGCGCTTCGGCAGCCCCCTCTTTTGCATTCCTCCTCCTCCCTCCGTCCTTCTCCAGCCACTCAGAGCCGTCGGAGACCAAAGGGGTGGCCGTGGATGATGTGATGCATGGCTGGCGCGCTCATGCGCAGAAGCACCCATTCTGCCTCTTGGACTTCGTGAGCTCTTGGAGGTGGCGCACATGCTGGCGGCGTGGAAATAGAGCAACGACGGAGGAGAAGAAGGACGCTTTGGGGTCATTTCCTGACCGCATCACAAAGGTCGGTCTTTTACCTTTGGGGTGGGTGCTTGATTGTACGGTGGCAGGTCTCTTTGTTTCCTTTTTATTTTTAAAAATGGCCTTTGAGCTCCACAGCCTCTCTGCGTGCTTTTTCCTTGAGAAATATATGTTGGGGAATATGGAAATGTGGGAGAAATGGGGTGGTTGGATGTATTTTTGCATGCCCCTTTGTTTACCTTGCTGAGTATTAAATGGCCTTGCAGTTCAACAGCCTCTCTTCTTACTTTCTGGCTGATAATATGTGTGGTAATATGGCAGTGTGGGAGAAATGGGGTGGTTGGATGTATTTTTATGCTCTGTTTTATATTGTTGTTATTAAATTGAAATGTTGATGTTTTATAACTTCATTTTATGTAAACTGCCCCGAGCCTGCTGGAAGGAGCGGTACATAAAAATGAATAATAAATATAAATAAATAAATAAGAAAATAGTTATACGTTTTACATTTCTGGGTAGGTGATCTTTGGAGCTTGGTTTTTTAATCAGTAGCTCCCATGCTGAAAAAGTGTGAGCACCCCTGTTGTATGGGTTATGCCAGGGCTGTCCAACTGGCAGTCCGCGGGCTGTATACGGCCCCCCAGCCCCTTCCCCATAGCCCCCTACCCTCCTGCAAAATATCTGCTTTTTAAGATTTATTTTTTTTTATTTTTTTGAATATATTTTTTAATTTTTGTGTGGCAGGGGGGTGAGGGGCGGGGCAGGGAGGAGGAGCAGGCTCCCTTCCTCCTCCTCCTACTACTTCCCTCCCTCCCCCTCTCTCTCCTTCCCTCCTTCTCTCTCTCTTTCCCCTTTCATTCCTTCCCCTTCCACCACCTGAACGAAAGAGGGAAAGAGAGAAGAGTGCACCGAAAGGAGAGGGGCGTGGCCAGAGTGAAAAAGGGGCGGGGCCAAGTTCGGAGCGTGCGGGGGGGGGATGCTCATCCATTCCCTTTCCGGCTTCCTCCTCTTCTGAGGATTCGTGCCAAGTTTGGTCCTGATCCATTATTATTTGAGTCGACAGTGCTCTCTGGATGGAGAACTACAACTCCCAAACTCAAGGTTCAGTACTTTCTGTTGCTCTCATGAGAGTTTAGTCTGCCAAGTTTGATTCAACATGGCTGAGGAATGCTTTGATTGTGTTTTCCCCTTATGGCAGAAGGAGTGGAAGGGCCCTGGCTTCTTACTTGACATCCTTTCCACACATCTGAATAAAATCCCATGTTATTTGCTTTAAACCAGATTATATGAGTGCGGACTCCGATAATCCAGTTCAAAGCAGGTATTCTGGGTTATATGGCTGTGTGGAAGGGCCCTGAGTCCACACTGCAATATAATCCAGTTCAAAGCAGGTTTTGTGGGGTTTCCTGCCTGGATATTCTGGGTTATATGGCTGTGTGAAGGGCCCTGAGTCCACACTGCAATATAATCCAGTTCAAAGCAGGTTTTGTGGGGTTTCCTGCCTGGATATTCTGGGTTATATGGCTGTGTGAAGGGCCCTGAGTCCACACTGCAATATAATCCAGTCAAAGCAGGTTTTGTGGGGTTTCCTGCCTGGATATTCTGGGTTATATGGCTGTGTGAAGGGCCCTGAGTCCACACTGCAATGTAATCCAGTTCAAAGCAGGGACTGGGATTTGGATGTTCATCTCTATCTCCAAGTCAAAGCCCCGGTGTCGTCCACAGACACCTCCAAGGCGGGGAGGGGGTGGAGCTGGGGGCGGAGCAGGGGTGGAGCTGGGGAGGGGCGGAGCCAGGGGCGGAGCCAGACCCTTCGGCCCCCCAGGTCATCAGTAACCGGAATTCCGGCCACAGGTCCGGTAGAAGTTGGACAGTCCTGGGTTATGCTATGCTATGCTATTCTTACATATAGGTATGTATTATCCTTCCGTGGGCTCGAACTCTTTTGGCTGGTTTGTGGGTTTGTATATATATTTAATTGTGTATTATACTCTAGATACGCTGGACGCCTGATATTGTTTGTAAATGCCTTGAAAAAGCCGTCTTCGGTGAAACGGTTTCCCTGGCCTGTCAATACGCATCTACGGACCGTCGGCCTGTGTTCCAGAGACTCATATCTCCTGGAGGGTTTTATTGCTTCCCTCTGCGTCCTCGCACATCCTCACCCTTCTTGGATTACAAGTACTGTTATTCAACCACTCCAATCGGGAGTCCTCCTTCTTTGGAACTTTACAAATATCTCGCATTGATGAGATTCGGAGGTCTTTTTGCCTCCTTTCCCGGATCTCCTTGGAACTGTATCGGTTTCTCGCATTGGCGAGATTTCCAGTATATTTGATTTCAGCGTCTAATATCTACATTTTCACAACTACTTTCTGGGAATTTTCCATTGGGACTATTATCCTTGGACTCTTGGACTACCTGTGGTATGAATTTAATATCATTATACTGTGTCACTATCTATTATATAAATGGGTTCACGTCATGTGATGTATACCTCAAACAAAGAAACCATACAACGCAGAAACACAATACTTGCCAACAGAAATAGGCCTCAAGAAAGGTACGTTTGTAGCCAAAGAAACTTTCCCCCCCAAAACCTAAAAGGCCCCCAAAACAACGAGTAAAAATAAAACTACATTTACCAGCATCCTCCGGGGCAGCCAAAGACTCACCCAGCCTCTACATTCTGAACAACATGATTGGCTGCCAATAAGGGCGGATTTGCATAATTGCTGCACTGACCAGCCAACATGAAAATTCCGATCCATAATAAACTGCCAATCCCCAACACAAACACCCAAATCACTTCCAACCGAAAATTTACACCCCAAAAAATCACAGTGTACGCCCAAAATTGACAGTAAGGCTTCATTAACTTGATTTCCCTAACTAGCCCTCAGCTTACTGGGAAGCTGTTTATGGCCTGAATTGACAGTAAGGCTTCATTAACTTGATTCTCCTAACTAGGCCTCAGCTCATTGGACATTGTGTATGGCCTGAATTGACAGTAAGGCTTCATTAACTTGCTGTTCCTAACTAGCCTCAGCTCATGGGACATTGTGTATGGCCTGAATTTACAGTAACCTACCTTGGCACACAGAGCCCCGACCATGCATGATGGGACTTGAAGTACCACCATGGAAAATGGGATTTGTAGTACTTCAAAACCCATCATTCCCCACAGACCACTGTGGCCCAGAACCAAGACCAATACAGACCCAACTTGGCACACCATGCCCCCATGACCCACACTCCATCCAACTGCAGTTTAGAGGAGGGCACACCGTGGATGATTGGACTTCCTCGCATCTCCTAAAAAGGGCACAGCAACGCGTGCCGGGTACAGCTAGTAATTAATATAATATGTTGTTTATAGTGAGCTGGTGTGCTTTCTCGTTTCTTTCCCTCTCCGTTTTTCCTTTTCTACCACCTCACCCACTTGCTGCACTTCCTGATGCGGGCCGGGGTGATCCAGGACTGCGCCTTCGCCGCGTTCATTTACAAGATACGCCGGGTCACATTGGCGCTGGTCAGTTTCAACTGCTGCCTGAACCCCGTTTTGTACTACTTCACTTCAGCCGCCCAAAAGTGGCGCTGGCACATTTGCTTCCGGAAGAGGAAGACTCTGGTCTATACCGGGGCTGTCCAACTTCTACCGGACCTTGGGCCGGAATTCCGGTCACTGATCACCTGGGGGGCCAAGCCCCCGGCATTGCATAGATATACAATTACATATTATATTATTTAAATAAGGGGAGAGGGAGGCAGAAAATCCCACAATCTCTGCTTTGAACTGGAATATATGACTGTTCCACTGGCTGCATTAATCAGCATTGAGTGGCCTTGCAGTTGAAAGGTCTGTGTGCTTTCATTCTGCCAGTTTACCCCTGGCTGATTCCAGTCAGTGCAAGTCATCTAAGTAAACTTAGGTAATTGCAAAGAATGTAAATAATTCTGGGGAGGAAAAGGAGGGGGGAAAGGGGGTGGGAGGCCTTTCCTTGAGCTCCCTCTCTTTCAATTCCCCCTCCCCCTTTTCTCCTCCTCCCCCCTCTCCTATGGCTGGCCGGTTCTCTCCTTCTCATTAAAGAGACAGTACATGAAACGCAAATGAAGGCGTCAGAAAGGAAGGGGGCTGTGTGTGTGTGTGTGTGTGTGTGTCTGAGAGAGCCAGAGATCTTCCCTTTGCGCTGGGGAGAGGTGTACCCAGGGCAGGTCCCCCTCCTCTCTCTCTCTCTCCTCTCACGCACTCAGACCCACGCACTCAGACACCTCCCTCCCTCCCAAACCCCTTTTGCTTCCTTGGCGCTGAGGGCCTGAGCGCTCCCAGACGGAGCAGCAGCAATCCTGAGGAGGAAGCCATGCGGCCGGGTCGCTCTTCCTGTTTGCTGCCAAGGGGCGGGGCCCGAGAGACGACGTCACTTTCCCATTGGCCCCTCCCTCAGGAGAAGAGGAGGCGGCCAATAGAAAGCCAAGGGGCGGGACCAAAAATAATTAAAAAATATATTTTTTCAATTGAAAAAATATTTTTAAAATATTTTAAAAATATATTATTTATTGCAGGAGGGTAAGGGGCCGTAGCCAAGGGGCTAGGGGGCCGTGTACGGGCCCCCGGGCCGCCTGTTGGACAGGCCTGGTCTATACCATCTGCAGAGGTGACCAAGTTGGTGAGTGTACTGCCGAACTATGAGGAATAACGGCGTTGCGGCAGGAGCAGAATAAGTAAGGCTCATCCAGACTTTGGTTGGAGCTTAGTTTTACGCATCTGACTTCAGCAGCCTCAGCTTAGGGACAGAGATTTTTCATCTATGCTAACGATCATGCCATCACCGCTCAAGCAGAGAGGAAGAGGAAGACCCTGGCCCAGACCTGGGCAACCTACGGCCCGCGGGTCGGATGTGGCCCGGCAGCTGATTCTGTCCAGCCCGGGGAGAAGGGTGTCGTGGGCAGGGCCAAAAGGAAGAGGTGCCGCTGCCACCATCCCATCGCAGGCTGTGGAGCCTGTGTCGGCAGACAGCCCGCCGCTCCGGAGAACGATCGGAGGAGCGGCGGCTTTGGAGTGCCTGCCACCCCGGGAGGCGATCCGAGCCTACATTGGGAGCAGTCGGCGACTTGCGGCGGTTGATCGCCCTGGCGACCTGGAAGACTTGATCAAAGCCATTTTCCCCCTCCCCGCCCATCGCTCGCTGAAGCCGCTGAGCATGAGCAGTGGACTTCAGTGGGCGGGGCTGAAGCCCGTCCACCGCCCATGCTGCTGCTGCTGCTCCTCCTCCTCCGCGCGGCTTCAGCGAGCGAGGAGCGGGAGTCATGGCGGAAAGCAGCCCCCGTCCATGGTGCCGTTCTCCGCCATGACTCCCGCCCCTCGCTCGCTGAGACCGCACGGAGGAGCATGAGCGGTGAATGGGCTTCAGTGGGCGGGGTTGAAGCTCGTCCACCGTTCAGGCTCCTCCTCCTCTGCGCGGCTTTAGCCAGCGAGGAGCTGGAGTCATGGCAGGAATCATGGCAGAGAGCGGCCCCTGTCCCCGGCACCGCTCTCCGCCATGACTCCCACCCCTCGCTCGCTGAGGCTGCGCGGAGGAGGAACATGAGCGGTGGACGGGCTTCAGTGGGCAGGGCTGAAGCTTGTCCATCGCTCATGCTCCTCCTCCTCTGCGCAGCCTCAGCAAGTGAGGGGACGGAGTCATGGCGGAGAGCGGTGCCGGGGATGTGGAATTGCCGCCTTCTCCCTCTTCCCCACCGTCCCTTTCGCCCGTGAGCCGCTCCCCGTGGCAATGGGAGCGGCTGAGGCTGGCGGCGGGACCCTGGGCCGGAGCCTGGGCTTGGTGACGGCCCTCGGCCTGCTCTACTGCCTGAGGGGCCCGCTTGCCAAGTTTGGTCCAGATCCATCATTGTTTGAGTCCACAGTGCTCTCTGGATGTAGGTGAACGACAACTCCAAAACTCAAGGTCAATGCCCACCAAACTCTTACAGTATTTTCTCTTGGTTATGGGAGTTCTGTGTGGGAAGTTTGTATCTTTCTGCCATTCCTGCCAGGATATCTATGTTGAGTTCATCGAAACAGGCCCAGGTTTCACACTGAGTGTATAAATACATTTAAAAACATATTAACTATATGTATTACTGTGTTAGAGTGTCATTTTGGTTGGTGGTGTGCCCCTGGATTTTTTTAATGTTAAAAGTGTGCCGCGGCTCAAAAAAGGTTGGGAAACACTGCTCTAAACCATTAAGCTTGTTAACTATTTCTGAAAGTTCTCTCAAATATAAACTTTAGTGTTTTGTTGTTCATACAACTGCCTCAAGAGTGCTTCTGTCAGTAAGGGTTAAATCAGTTCCTGCAGCAATCAAGAGTCCAAAGGTGGCAGCATACCTTATTTGAAGTAGAAATCACTTTTCAGGTTGCCAAGAATTTAGAAAAAAAATCTTTATTTATTTTTTTTGAAAAGCATATACACCCGCACACACACACACCCTTTAGCAACGCCAATATTTACAGTGTCTTTTTATGGCAGTCTCACGTCTGGTCTCCTAAACATACCCAGGGCTTAGGCAGTGATTTGGGGCAGCGCTTTCTTCAGGAGAGAGGTCACATAGCTACCCATTTCTTCATCCTACACAAGTAATCAATACACAGAGATATATTTAAAGTACCGTATACACTCGAGTATAAGCCGACCCGAATATAAGCCGAGGCACTTAATTTTACCACAAAAAACCCTGAGAAAATGGATTCACTCGAGTATAAGCCGAGGGAAATGGAAAATGCAGAAGCTATGGGTCAATTTCAAAATAAAAATAGATACCAATAAAATAAAATTGAGGCATCAGTAGGTTAAATATTTTTGAATATTTACATAAAACTGTAATTTAAGAGACGACTGCCCGACTCTGATTAAACCATTCTGACCTTCAATGTAAATGTGCTTCCGATAAAAATAGAGTAAAATAATAAAGATAATAAAAGTAATAATAATAGAATAAAATAATGGAAATAATGATAATAGAGTAAAATAATGGAAATTTAATAAAAACAGTAATAATAGAGTAAATAATGGAAATAATAATAGAGTAAAATAATGGAAATGTAATAAAAACAGTAATAAGTAAAATAAAGAAATAAAATAATGGAAATAATAATGGAGTAAAATAATGGAAATGTAATAAAAACAGTAATAATAGAGTAAATAATGGAAATAATAATAATAGAGTAAAATAATGGAAATGTAATGAAAACAGTAATAATAGAGTAAATAATGGAAATAATAATAGAGTAAAATAATGGAAATGTAATAAAAACAGTAATAATAGAGTAAATGGAAATAATAATAGAGTAAAAAATATAATAAAATAATATAAACAGTAATAATAGAGTAAAATAATGGAAATGTAATAAAAACAGTAATAATAGAGTAAAATAATAAAAAATAATAATAATACAATAAAATAATGGAAATGTAATAAAATCAGTAATAATAGAGTAAAATAATGGAAATAATAATAGAGTAAAATAATGGAAAACTAATAATAGAATAAAATAATGGAAATGTAATAAAAACAGTAATAATAGAGTAAAATAATGGAAATAATAATAGAGTAAAATAATGGAAATGTAATAAAAACAGTAATAATAGAGTAAAATAGTGGAAATAATAATAATCCTTCCTCCTTCCCTTTCACCCCTTTCTCCTCCCTCCCTCCCTCCCTCCTTCCTTCTCTTTTGTCTTTCCTTCCTTCCCTCATTCCTTCCTCTTTCCCTTTCACCTTTCCCCTCCCTCATTCCTTCCTCCTTCCCTTTCACCCCTTTCCCCTTCCTCCCTCCTTCCTTCCTTCTCTTTTGTCTTTCCTTCCTTATCTCTTTCCTTCATCCTTCCCTTCCTTCCCTTCCCATGCCTGAGCTACAGGGAGAGACAGGCAATATTATTATTATTATTATTATTATTATTATGACAACAAACCTGGTACGTCCATGACACCAGCAGAAGTTTGGTGGCAGGGTCTTCGGACTGCACGGTCACTTGGATCAGAATGGACTCCACCATGATCGAGGTGTCGGAGAGGTGCTGAACGGAATAATCCTTCAGGACACTGGGGAGAGAAATGCACTCAAACTCCAGACTCCCAACACCCCATTGATAGGGTTGCCGTAAGTTGGGAACCACTGAAAGCCACACCACAACCAGCTTTTCGGAGTCGATGTTGCTCATTCTCGAACTCAAAGCCCTACCCACCTCTTGAGGTGGTTGTAAACGCGAAGGCCCGCCTCGTGCTCCTTGCGAGGGTCCTGGAAGTGGATGCGGCAGGTGAACCTCAGCTGGTGCTCTCCCAGCCCGAGCTCCTTGAGTGCTTGCTCCGGGGAGACCAGGCGGAAGCTCTGGCCGGAGGGAAAGAAGCAGGAGGTAAACCAGAAGTGGTACCTTGGGCTCTTTTCTCAGGCCCTCCTCTCGCTCACCCTCCTATCCTTCCTTCCCTTTCATTTTTTCGTCCTTCCTTCCCTCTTTCCTCCCTCTGCCCCTTTCTCCTTCCTTCCCTCCTCTCCTTCCTGACCTCCCTCTTTTACTCCCACCCTTTCGTCCTTCCTTCTTTCACACTTTCTTCCCTTTTTCTCCCCTTTTGTCTTTCCTTCCTTCTCTCTTTCCTCGCTCTCCCTCTTTCTCCTTCCTTCCTTCCTTCTTTTTGCTCTTTCCTTCCGTCCCTCTTTCCTCCCTCCGTCCCTCTTTCTCCTTCCTTCCCTTTTTTTCTTCCCTCCCTCTTTCTCCTTCCTTACTTCCTTTCTTTTGGTCTTCCTTCCCTCTTTCCTTCCTCCCACTTTCTCATTCCTGCCTTCCCTTTGGTCTCTCCTTCCGCCCCTCTTTCTCCTTCCTTTCCTTTTGTTTTTTCCTTCGCTCCCTCTTTCCTCCCTCTCACCCTCTTTCTCCCTCCTTACTTCCTTCCTTTTGGTCTTCCTTCCCTCTTTCCTTCCTCCCATTTTCTCATTCCTGCTTTCCCTTTGGTCGTTCCTTCCCTCCCTCTTTCCTCCCTCCCTCCCTCCCTCCTCTTTCTCTTTCCTTTTCTTTTTTCCTTCCCTCCCTCTTTCTCCTTCCTTCCTTCCTTCCTTCCTTTTGGTCTTTCCTTGCTTCCCTCTTTCCTTCCTCCCACTTTCTCATTCCTGCTTTCCCTTTGGTCTTTCCTTCCTTCCCTCTTTCCTTCCTCCCACTTTCTCATTCCTGTCTTCCCTTTGGTGTTTCCTTCCGTCCCTCTTTCCTCCCTCCCTCTCTCTTTCCTTCGTCCCTCCCTCTTTCTCATTCCTTTCCTTTTGCTTTTTCCTTCCGTCCTTCTTTTCTTCCTCTCTCCTTCTTTCTCCTTCCTTACTTCCTTCCTTTTGTTTTTTCCTTCCTTCCCTCTTTCCACCGTCTCTCCCTCCTTCTCCTTCCTTACTTCCTTCCCTTTGGTCTATCCTTCCCTCCCTCTTTCTCCTTCCTTCCTTTTGTTTTTCCTTCCTTCCCTCCTTCCTCCCCCTCTCCCTTTCTCCTTCATTTCCTTTTGTTTTTTCTTCCCTCCTTCCCTCTTTCCTCCCTCTTTCTCCTTCCTTCCCTTGTTTTTCCTTCCTTCCCTCTTTCCTCCCTCCCTCTTTCTCCTTCCCTTTTGTTTTTTCCTTCCTTCCCTCCTTACCACTTCCCTCCCTCTCTTTCCTCCCTCCTTCTCCTTCCTTCCCTTTCCCCCCCTTCCTTACATTATCCTTGATGATCAGGGTCCCGTGCATGAGCTTCGGCTTCTTGGAATCCGGCACCAGCCCTGCCACAAGGGAGAGAAGACCCAACAAGTCCACCAAAGATCCTCTTGAGGGCCGTGAACCGGCCTTTGTGGCCCCTCCCAGACCTCTACGTCTCCGGCTTGACATTTACCAATACTGAGTTCTCTCTTCAACAGTCCGAGGGAAACGTCGACAGGGATGTTGGGGTTGGTGAAAACCGTCACCGTCTCTCCGTTCGCAGGCATGTGGCAGTTGACATCTGCCAGAGAAAAGGCACGAAAGAAAAACAACTACCGTATATACTCGAGTATAATCCGACCCGAATATAAGCCAAGGCACCTATTTAATAACGATAATAGGAGTAAAATAATAAATGTAATAAAAATAATAATAGAGTAAAATAATGTAAATGGAAAAATAATAGCATACAAATAATAAATGTAATAAAATAAGAGTAAAAGAATAAATGTAATAATAGAGTAAAATAATAAATATAATAATAAAAACTAGAGTAAAATAAATGTAATAAAAATAATAGAATAAAAGAATAAATGTTGTAACAATAATACTAGAGTAAAATAATAAATAAATTGATAAAAATAGAGTAAAATAATAAATATAATAACAATAATAGAGTAAAATAAATGTAATAAAAATAAAAATAGAATAAAAGAATAAATGTAGTAACAATACTAGAGCAAAATAATAAATGAATTGATAAAAATAGAGTAAAATAATAAATATAATAATAATAATAAATAGAGTAAAATAAATGTAATAAAAATAATAATAGAATAAAAGAATAAAAGTAACAATAATACTAGAGTAAAATAATAAATGTATTGATAAAATAGAGTAAAATAATAAATATAATAACAATAATAGAGTAAAATAAATGTAATAAAAATAAAATGAATAATAATAAATGATAATTAGAGCAAAATAAAAGAATAAAAATGTAATAATAATAATAAGAGTAAAAGAATAAAAATGATAAAGTAAAAATAATAATAAAGAGTAAAAGAATATAAATATTAATATAATAAAGTAAAATAATAAATATAATAATAATAGCTAGAATAAAATAAATGTAATAAAAATAATAATAGAATAAAAGGATAAATGTAATAATAGAGTAAAATAATATAATAACAATAATAGAGTAAAATAAATGTAATAAAAATAATACTAGAGTAAAAGAATAAATAATAATATTAGAGTAAAAGAATAAATGTAATAATAATAATAGATTAAAATAATATATATATTAATAATAATAGAGTAAAAGAATAAATGTAATAATAATAATAACAACAGATTAAAACAATAAATAACTTTGACTCGAGTATAAGCCGAGGGGGGCTTTCTCAGCCTGAAAAAAATGTGAGTATATACGGTATGTGGGTCAGATTAAAAGTTTGCCAGTTCAACATATGGTTTCCAGCTGTGGCCAACTGGAGGAGGATGGGGAGAGATGGTGGGGTCATTTTCTCAGAGTGAAGACCCTTGGTGTCGTGATGGGTGGGAATTGGACCTACACCAAGGCTAACGTCTCGGGGCCGCCCCACCTCCCCGAACGGCATCCTTACGGAATTCCTGCTCGATCTTCTGCTTCAGGAACTCCATCTTCTTGGCCTCGCCGTGGACCAGGAGGACGTTGCGCGGCTCTGCTTGGCGGATGAGCTGCATGATGCCTTTGGCGTCTGCGTGGGCGCTGAAGGACATATACTCCACTTGCATCTTCACCTCTAACTAGGAGCGACAAGGGCGGAAATAGGCAGGGCACGCACATCAATGGGGGCAAGGGCGAGCGTCTAGCTCCCCTTTTTCTCCCTCCTGACGTGCCCTTCAATGGGAATGTAGACCATAAGGGTCAGCGTATCAAAAGATGGACTGAATATTGACTTCCTTCCTTCCTCTTCCTTTCTCCCCCTTCACCCTTTCCTTCTTCTCTACTTCCTTTTCCCTCCCTCTCTCCTTTCTTTCCTCCATCCTCCCTCCCTTCCTTCCTTCCTTTCTCTTTCTCCTTCACCCTTTCCTTCTCTCTTCCTTCCTTTTCCCTCCCTCTCCCCTTCCTTCCTTCTTCCTCCATTCTCCCTCTTCCTTCCTTCCTTTCTCCCCCTTCACCCTTTCCTTCTCTCCTTCCTTTTCCCTCCCTCTCTCCCCTTCCTTCTTTCCTCAATTCTTCCTCTTCCTTCCTTCCTTTCTCCCCTTCACCCTTTCCTTCTCTCCTTCCTTTTTCCTCCCTCTCCCCCCTTCCTTCTTTCCTCCATTCTCCCTCTCTTCCTTCCTTCCTTTCTCCCCTTCACCCTTTCCTTCTCTCCTTCCTTTCTCCCCTCACCCTTTCTCTCCTTCCTTCTTTCCTCCATTCTCCCCTCTTCCTTCCTTCCTTTCTCCCCTTCACCCTTTCCTTCTCTCCTTCCTTTTCCCTCCCTCTCTCCCCTTCCTTCTTTCCTCCATTCTCCCTCTTCCTTCCTTCCTTCCTCTCCCCTTCACCCTTTCCTTCTCTCCTTCCTTTTCCCTCCCTCTCTCCCCTTCCTTCTTTCCTCCATTCTCCCTCTTCCTTCCTTCCTTTCTCCTCTTCACCCTTTCCTTCTCTCCTTCCTTTTCCCTCCCTCTCCCCTTCCTTCTTTCCTCCATTTTCCGTCTTCCTTCCTTCCTTCCTTTCTCCCCTTCACCCTTTCCTTCTCTCCTTCCTTTTCCCTCCTTCTCTTCCCTTCCTTCTTTCCTCAATTCTCCCTCTTCCTTCCTTCCTTTCTCCCCTTCACCCTTTCCTTCTCTCCTTCCTTTTCCCTCCTCTCTCCCCTTCCTTCTTTCCTCCATTCTCCTCTTCCTTCCTTCCTCTTCCTTCCTTTCTCCCCTTCACCCTTTCCTTCTCTCCTTCCTTTTCCCTCCCTCCCCCCTTCCTTCTTTCCTCCATTCTCCCTCTTCCTTCCTTCCTTTCTCCCCTTCACCCTTTCCTTCTCTCCTTCCTTTCCCCTTTTCCCTCCCTCTCCTTCCTTCTTTCCTCCATTCTCCCTCTTCCTTCCTTTCTCCCCTTCACCCTTTCCTTCTCTCCTTCCTTTTCCCTCCATTCTCCCTCTTCCCTTCCTTCTTTCCTCCATTCTCCCTCTTCCTTCCTTCCTCTTTCCTTCCTTCCTTTTCTTTCCCCTTCACCCTTTCCTTCTCTCCTTCCTTTTCCCTCCCTCTCTCCCCTTCCTTCTTTCCTCCATTCTCCCTCTTCCTTCCTTCCTTTCTCCTCTTCACCCTTTCCTTCTCTCCTTCCTTTTCCCCTCCCCCCTTCCTTCTTTCCTCCATTTTCCGTCTTCCTTCCTTCCTTCCCCTTCCTTTCTCCCCTTCACCCTTTCCTTCTCTCCTTCCTTTTCCCTCCTTCTCTTCTCTTCCTTCTTTCCTCAATTCTCCCTCTTCCTTCCTTCCTTTCTCCCCTTCACCCTTTCCTTCTCTCCTTCCTTTTCCTTCCCTCTCTCCCCTTCTTTCTTTCCTCCATTCTCCCTCTTCCTTCCTTCCTCTTCCTTCCTTTCTCCCCTTCACCCTTTCCTTCTCCCTTCCTTTTCCCTCCCCTCCCCTTCCTTCTTTCCTCCATTCTCCCTCTTCCTTCCTTCCTTTCTCCCCTTCACCCTTTCCTTCTCTCCTTCCTTTTCCCTCCTTCTCTTCTTTTCCTTCTTTCCTCCATTCTCCCTCTTCCTTCCTCCCCTTCACCCTTTCCTTCTCTCCTTCCTTTTCCCTCCCTCTCTCCCCTTCCTTCTTTCCTCCATTCTCCCTCTTCCTTCCTTCCTTTCTCCTCTTTACCCTTTCCTTCTCTCCTTCCTTTTCCCTCCTTCTCTCCCTTCCTTCTTTCCTCAATTCTCCCTCTTCCTTTCTTGCTCTTCCTTCCTTTCTCCCCTTCACCCTTTCCTTCTCTCCTTCCTTTTCCCTCCCTCTCCCCTTCCTTCTTTCCTCCATTCTCCCTCTTCCTTCCTTCCTTTCTCCCCTTCACCCTTTCCTTCTCTCCTTCCTTTTCCCTCCTTCTCTCCCCTTCCTTCTTTCCTCAATTCTCCCTCTTCCTTTCTTCCTCTTCCTTCCTTCCTTTCTCCCCTTCACCCTTTCCTTCTCTCCTTCCTTTTCCCTCCCTCTCCCCTTCCTTCTTTCCTCCATTCTCCCTCTTTCTTCCTTCCTTCCTTCCTTTCTCCCCTTCACCCTTTCCTTCTCTCCTTCCTTTTCCCTCCTTCTCTTCCCTTCCTTCTTTCCTCAATTCTCCCTCTTCCTTCCTTCCTCTTCCTTCCTTCCTTTCTCCCCTTCACCCTTTCCTTCTCTCCTTCCTTTTCCCCCCTCTCTCCCCTTCCTTCTTTTCTCCCTCTTCCTTCCTTCCTTTCTTCCTCTTCACCCTTTCCTTGGACCAAACTTGGCACACAGAGCCAAGGTTCTTCTTCCAGTCCTGCCACTCACAACTTGTCTTCCTTCCATTTCCAGCTTCCGCTGCCCACCTAGGATTTTGTGGCCCACCGTTCCTTGCACGCAATACCCCGGCATGATCACCTGGGAACAAGACAAAGAAAAGACTCAAAAAGACATCTTGCAAAGGCAACGGTCACTTTCCATTCAGACATAAGCACCAGCATGATAAATTGGCAAGAGGACACCACAGGGATGGGAAGGCTGTGGCCCTAGCCAGGTGGTTAGGAACTACCATATATACTCAAGTCGCGAGCCCCAGGTGAAGAATCGCTGCATTAGGGACTGTGGCACAGCCGGTTGGGTGTCAGATACATTAAAGATCACTACTGACCGAAAGGTCATGAGTTCGAAGCCAGCCCAGGTCAGAGTGAGCTTCCAGCCAATTGTGTAGCTTGTTGTCAACCTTTGCAACCCGAATGACAGTTATATAATAATAATAAATGTTATAATAACAATAATAATCGAGGAAAATAAGGGAAACATAATAACAGTATTAATAGAGTAAAATAATAAATGTAATAAAAACAACAATAATAAAGTACAATAATAAATGTAATAATAATAGAGTAAAATAATAAATGGAATAATAATAATAAATAGAGTAAAATAATAAATGGAATAATAACAACAATAATAAAGTGCAATAATAAATGTAATAATAAATAGAATAAAATAATAAATGTAATAATAACAACAATAATAAAGTGCAATAAAAATGTAGTAATAATAATAATAAATAGAGAAAAATAATAAATGCAATAATAACAACAATAATAAAGTACAATAATAAATGTAATAAGAATAATAGAGTAAAATAATAAATGTAATAATAACAACAATAATAAAGTACAATAATAAATGTAATAATAATAGAGTAAAATAATAAATGTAATAACAATAATAAAATACAATAATAAATGTAATAAGAATAATAGAGTACAATAATAAATGTAATAATAACAACAATAATAAAGTGCAATAATAAATGTAATAATAACAACAATAATAAAGTGCAATAATAAATGTAATAATAAATAGAGTAAAATAATAAATGTAATAACAATAATAAAATGCAATAATGAATGTAATAATAATAAATAGAGTAAAATAATAACTGTAATAATAACAATAATAAAGTGCAATAATAAATGTAATAATAATAAATAAGAGTAAAATAATAGGAGGAACCCCACAGCGTCCCATACCATGTTCTTATCATTTCCAGCCCATTTCTTGAAAATCTGGAGGGACTGCCCTGCGTGAAGCATCCCTGGCGTAGCAAACACAACCTGAGAAGGAAGAGAATGAAATACATTGACCTCTCAAAGAAGTGGAAATCTATGCAAATTGGACCCCAAAGCCCGGCCGCCTCTTCATTTCCCCGCTTCCTGCCACGTACCATTGGCCCCGGGTTGTCAGCAAACGCCCTGTCGAAGGCCTTAATGTGCTTGAACTCAAACATGTTCCTCTGGACAAAGGTCTTGCGGATCTTCTGGTTGGTCCAGGTGATGAAGAGCTTGTAGTAATGGTTGGCCTTCTCCGTCAGGCCCATGGAGAAGTAGATGGGTGCCTTGAGGTTCATGCGCTCCCTTCGGAGGAAACGAAGAGGGGGAAACAAGTCGGGAAAGGGACAAATCATAGAATCCTGGAGTCGGAAGAGACCTCGCGTCCATGAAACGTCTGTGTGTGTTCGGTGTGCGGGAAAGGGGACCCGGCATTAGCCAGGAAAGACTAGGGTTAGGGTTGGAAGAGACCTCGTGAGCCATCCAATCCAAGCCCATCCTGCCAAGAAGCAGGAAAATCGACTTCAAAGCACCCCCAACAGATGGCCATCCAGCCTGTGTTTCAAAGCCTCCACCACACTCCGGGGCAGAGAGTTCCACTGCTGAACAGCTCTCACAGTCAGGAAGTTCTTCCTGATGTCCATGAAACGTCTGTGTGTGTTCGGTGTGCGGGAAAGGGGACCTGACATTAGCCAGGAAAGACTAGGGTTAGGGTTGGAAGAGACCTCGTGGGCCATCCAGTCCAAGCCCACCCTGCCAAGAAGCAGGAAAATCGACTTCAAAGCACCCCCAACAGATGGCCATCCAGCCTGTGTTTCAAAGCCTCCATAGAAGGAGCCCCCACCACACTCCGGGGCAGAGAGTTCCACTGCTGAACAGCTCTCACAAGAACAAACACAAGAGCTATAGTCACAACAGCTAAACACTGGGTCAATAGAGAACAGACCTCACAAAAATATAATCATTCATAGATAGTGTAATGATCATACAAAAAAGAACAGTACAATGAAATTGACAGCATATACAATACCAGTCCAAGGCGTCTGTAGTATATAAAGCTCCCAATGAGTCGGATATGCGTTCTGTATGAAGTTCGTGCCCAAAACCACAAATTAGTGGTATTCCAGAAGAAGTATATTAAGTTCAGAACGAATGCAAGGGTTCTTAATCCAAAATATAGAGGAACATTCAAAATAATCCAAAGGAATGGGAACGCTAATCCCTTGTCAAGCAGACGCTGCCGGCAAATGCTTTGGCGTTGCTGGCATGGAGAGGCGCAAAGCAATGATGAAGTAAAAGCGTCGCAAAACGCAAAAGTAACTGGACGCGAAGACCAATTTCCAAGGTAGGAAATGGAGAGCCGACAGCTTGCTAGTGCTTGGTATATGCGGCCAAAAAACCGTTTCACCAAAATTACGGCTTTATCAAGGCAGAATAAATCATAAAGCATCCATATATATCTGGAGAAATAAATTTACATCGTAAAGATATCATTGCCTTATTCAAAAACCCAAAATAGCCCATATACTGAAACAATATAAAAGTATATACATACCGGTATCATGAAAACATGATTGGGTTTTCAGGGTGACCAAAAGGTAACTACAAAACAGAGGTTACAAGTATATATATACTGATCCACACACAGCTGATTACAACAACATAGAATTGACGCGGATGGGGTCATTGAGCTCCCGTGGCCACTCAGTAGCTAGTAAAGTTATCTAATAATTTTCTAAATGACGTAGTTGATTAGTGACATCAATCCCTGGGCGTGGGGTAAGCTTCTCCAGGACTCTGACTTTTAAAGAGGGAATGGAATGATCCACTTGCTTACAATGCAAATAAAATGCTGAGTCTGTAGAACCTGATGGAATTCTCGAACGATGTTTGATAAATCTGGTTCCCTCCCTGTCTGTCCCACGTAAATATTTGGACAGTCACAGGTGATGGCATAGACAGCTGTTTTTGTTGCGTAAGTGGCAAAAGATCTCACATTAAAGTATCTCCTTTTGGAAGGGCTGTATATGGTCCTGCTACAATCAATTTTGGTGAAACGGTTTTCTGGCTGCATAGACCAAGCACTAGCAAGCCGTCGGCTCTCCATTTCCTACCTTCGAAGCCCGAGAATTAGTCTTTGCGTCCAGTTACTTCCGCGATTTGCGACGCTTTTACTTCATCATTGCTTTGCGCCTCTCCATACCCGCAACGCCGAAGCATTTGCCGGCAGCGTCTGCTTGACAAGGGATTAGCATTCCCACTCCTATTTTGGATGTTACTACATATATTTAGATTAAGAACCCTTGCATTCGTTCTTAACTTAATATACTTCTTCTGGAATACCACTAATTTGTGGTTTTGGGCACGAACTTCAAACGGAACAGCTCTCATAGTCAGAAAGTTCTTCCTAATGTTAAGAAATGGATAAAGGGAAGAGACAGGGGTCTCGCCTTGGCAAGCTCCTCTCACGGAATCAGTCCTGCAAATGCAGAATTTTATTTTATTTATTTTTTACGAAATTTATATGCCGCCCTTCTCACTCCGAAGAGGACTCAGAGCGGCTCACAATTAAAATGTAAATACAATATATTATATTATTGCCATAGCACAATATTAATATTAAATATTACATTCTATTATAACATTATACTGTAATATTATGAGTAATATTACATGTAATATATAATTATAATATCACATTATTAGTAGTATTATATTGTATTACATTATAGTATTATTAATATTATATGTATATACAATATATTATATTATAAGCACAGTGCATGTTGTAATTCAGCCCTCGGCATTGCCTGAGTCATCAGCGTCTGAGAGTAGTATACAATTGGGAGGGGCTGATAGTACTCTAAACGCTGGAGCAGGCAGAAAAAGGAATGCAAGCAATTCCAGCAGTGAAGGGTTGGCACAGAGGAAGAGAATTCGGCAGATACTTGTGTCTCCCACGGATTCTGAATCCTTTGAGGGCTTTCAGAGATGAGGAACTGGAGTCAGAAGAGAGTGATATTGAGCTAGATTGGACCTTGGTACAGGAAGTTAGGGATGTGTGTAATGCTGACTCCAGTAGTGATACGTTTATGGGATTTGACAGTGACAAAGACTGGCCCTCTGAAACTTCTGGGAATGACTGGGAAGCACTAAGTTTTGAGAGACGCTGGGGGGCCTGGAGAGACTCACAAAGGGTGTCAGCTGCAGAGAGGGAAGCAGCTGCATCGCCTGATCCAGGAGAGTGTTCTTCGGCCGAGTCTGATCTTTAGGGCTATAAAATGTGGGTTGGGGAAATGACTCTTTGCGGCGGGCAAGGAGTTGTGTCTGGTATCCTGTTATCTTGCATCGTGTTCCTGATCCAGTTTACTCGTGAGTTAAGGTTTTTACTGAGATGCTGCTGCTGCTCCAGTTGGGAAAGGTGGGGTTGGGTTTCAATGTTCTGTTTTCTGTCCAACTACAGCCGTGTGTTCCTAGTGGCGGGATTTGAACTCCGCTGGACCTTCTGTGAGTATCAAGCTGCAAGACTGGTATTGTATTATAACAGAGGGAGGTTGACAATGTGATTTATGGGGGTTACGATGTGTGTTGTCCCTATACATTTAGCTCCTGTTGGACCTTGGACTGTCTCCTCATTTCCTCCATCATTCTCCTGCCCTTGACTCCGGACCAGTTACAGACTACGCTTTTGGATCATCCCACGAAGGACGTCACAGAGGATTCTCTGGATTCTCCCGCAGTGATTTTTTGGGCTTTCCCTGGGTTTTTGTGGGGTTTTGACGGTTAGGCTAGTCTTTTGTTAGTCCCATTCCCATTCCTTGTATAATAAACCTTTTGTTACCCCCTTTTACATCTGGGCTTGGCTTTAATTGGCGTCTGCATCACTACAGTGCAGGATGCAAGATGGAACTGCCTTCCTGGCCCCTCTCCTCACTCTGATCTCAGAACAGAGTTTGGAGTGGCTTTGAAAGGAAATTCCTTACCAGAAAGTCTCCAGCAAAATGCAAAGCTCCTGCGCGCGTCCCAGGGCGAACACCGGGATCAGGACCTACAATCGGGGAAGAGAGCGCAGAATTTGGAAGGACAGTTTCCACAGGACACAACAACTATTTTATATTTATCATGTCAGAGTTGAGAGTACAGTTAACATGTATTGAAAAACACAAAATCTGTTCTATGAAAGTGGAGCAGGTATATCTCACCTTCCCTCCTCGTTCTATGGTCTCGTGAACTTTCTTTAAGAAGTCCCTCTCTCTGCAGCGTTTGGAGTCTCGGATGGTCGTGGCGTACGTGGACTCCGAAATGAGGAGGTCGGGGCGGCATTTATCAATCCAGGCAGCTCTGAGAAATGGAAAAAGAACAGAATGAGTCCTTGCGTTACACCGAGACACAAACAGAACATACTATAAAGCCGTGGATCCCAACTCGTGGGCCGCGGACAAGACCTAAAAGAAGGTCCACAGCCAGGGGTGCGTGTCACCATTGGAGGAGAGTAACAGAGAAGGAGAGGGAGAGAAAGAAGGAAGGAAGGAAGGAGGCCAGCGCCGTTGCTTTCGCCCTCTCGTGGCTTCCTCGGCACCATTAGTGGAGAGGGAGAGAAGGAAGGAGGGCAGCGACGTTGCCCTCACCCCTGTCATGGCTTTCCCGGCACCAGTGGAGGAGAGCGAGAGAGAGGAGAGCGAGAGAAGGAAGGAAGCCAGCAACATTGCCCTCGGCCTCTCACGGCTTCCCCAGTGCCATTAGAGGAGATTGAGAGAGAGGAGAGGAAGAGAAGAAAGGAAGGAGACCAGCACCATTCTTGCGGCTTCCGTGGCGCCATTGGAGGAGAGACAAAGAGAGAAGGAATGGGAGGAAAGGCAGGAAGGAAGAAAGGAAGAAAGGAGGGAGGGAAGCAACATTCTCACGGGTTTCCGTTGGAAAGTGAGAGAGAGATGGAGAGGGAGGGAGGGAAGGAAGGAAAGAAGGAAGGTAAGAAGGAAGGAAGTAACTTTCCCACGGCTTCCCCATCACCGCTGGAGAGAGAGACAGAGAGAGAGGGAGGGAGGGAGGGAAGGAAGGAAAGAAGGAAGGAAGCAAGCAACATTCCCACGGCTTTCCCGGCACCATTGGAAAGTGAGAGAGAGAGACAAGAGAGGGAGGGAGGGAGGGAGGAAGGAAAGAAGGAAGTAACATTCCCACGGCTTCCCTGACACCGTTGGAAAGCGAGAGAGAGAGACAAGAGAGGGAGGGAGGGAGGGAGGGAAGGAAAGAAGGAAGGAAGTAACATTCCCGTGGCTTCCCCAGCACCGTTGAAGAGGGGAGAGGTGGAGAGGAATAGAAGGAAGGAAGCAACATTATCACGGCTTCCAATGCCACCGTTGGAAAGCGAGAGAGAGAGAGACAGAGAGGGAGGGAGGGAAGGAAAGAAGGAAGCAAGCAACATTCCCACGGCTTCCTCAGCACCATTGGAGAGCGAGAGAGAGACAGAGAGGGAGAGAAGGAAGGAAATAAGGAAGGAAGCAACATTCCCACGGCTTCCAACGCCACAGTTGGAAAGCGAGAGAGAGACAGGGAGGGAGGGAAGGAAAGAAGGAAGCAAGCAACATTCCCATGGCTTCCCCGGCACTGTTGGAGAGCAAGAGAGAGACAGAGAGGGAGAGAAGGAAGGAAAGAAGGAAGGAAGCAACATTATCACGGCTTCCAACGCCACCGTTGGAAAGCGAGAGAGAGACAGAGAGGGAGGGAGGGAAGGAAAGAAGGAAGCAAGCAACATTCCCACGGCTTCCCCAGCACTGTTGGAGAGCGAGAGAGACAGAGAGGGAGAGAAGGAAGGAAAGAAGGAAGGAAGCAACATTATCATGGCTTCCCCGGCACTGTTGAAGAGCGAGAGAGAGATGGAGAGGGAGAAAAGGAAGGAAAGAAGGAAGGAAGCAACATTCCCACGGCTTCCTCAGCACCATTGGAGATGGAGAGGAAGAGAAGGAAGGAAGCAACATTATCACGGCTTCCCCGGCAACATTGGAAAGCAAGAGACGAAGAGGGAGGAAAGGAAGGAAGGAAGGGAAGCAACATTCTCACGGCTTCCCCGACACCGTTGGTAAGCGAGAGAGAGACGGAGAGGGAGGGAAGGAAGGAAGGAAGCAATATTCCCACGGCTTCCCCAGCACCATTGGAGAGCGAGAGAAAGACGGAGAGGGAGAGAAGGAAGGAAGGAGGCCAGCAACATTCTCACGGCTTCCCTGGCGCCATCAGAGAACTGAGAGAGAGAGAGAGAGAGAGAGAGAGAGAAAGAAAGAAAGAAAGAAAGAAAGAGGAGAAAGAGGGAGAGAAGGAAGGAAGGAGACTAGCAACATTCTCGTGGCTTCCCTGGCGGAGAAGAGCGAGAGAGAGAGACGGAGAGTCCTCCAATGTTATTATTATTAGCATTCTAATTATTAGTATTAGCTTCCGTCGCCACACCTCACTTGTAATGGGAAAGCAGTCCTTTGTAAGAGCCTATTTAGACCCCCCAAAGTAATTATTATTATTTGATAAACAACAAGGTTAGTACACAGCAAACAAGAGCAAGATTGTTATGATCAATGTCATACATTGAAGCCTAAGAACTCACCCCAAGTGTCTGTCCGGGGTCATGTTATAATCACCCTAATGACGGAAAGAAGAAAGAAAAAGTCTCACATTTCAGATTATTTTCTCATTTAGAACAGTTGACTTTTGGAGGAAAATATCCTCATTCGGGACTTTATGATGTGTTTATGCTGCTAGACTTTATTAATATTATACCTTAATAATATTATACATTGGTAGAAATTGATACATTGGTAGAAATAGGGGCCGGGCTGGTAGCACAGCTAGTTAATTGCTAGCAGCAATAAATCACTGCCGACCGAAAAGTGGTAAGTTCGAAGCCCGAGTTGGAGTTGAGCTCCCGACTGTTACATAGCCCAGCTTACAGTTCACCTAAAACAGGGGTGCTCACACTTTTTCAGCATGGGAGCTACTGATTAAAAAAACCAAATCCCAAAGATCACCTACCCAGAAATGTAAAACGATAACTATTTTTCTTATTTATTTATTTATATTTATTATTCATTTTTATGTACCGCTCCTTCCAGCAGGCTCGGGGCAGTTGACATAAAATGAAGTTATAAAACATCAACATTTCAATTTAATAACAACAATATAAAACAGAGCATAAAAATACATACAACCACCCCATTTCTCCCACACTGCCATATTACCACACATATTATCAGCCAGAAAGTAAGAAGAGAGGCTTTCGAATTGCAAGGCCATTTAATACTCAGTAAGGTAAACAAAGGGGCATGCAAAATACATCCAACCACCCCATTTCTCCCACACTGCCATATTACCACACATATTATCAGCCAGAAAGTAAGAAGAGAGGCTTTTGAACTGCAAGGCCATTTAATACTCAGTAAGATAAAAAAAGGGGCATGCAAACATACATCCAACCACCCCATTTCCCCCACACTGCCATATGACCACACATATTATCAGCCAGAAAGTAAGAAGAGAGGCTTTTGAACTGCAAGGCCATTTAATACTCAGCAAGGTAAACAAAGGGGCATGCAAAATACATCCAACCACCCCATTTCTCCCACACTGCCATATTACCACACATATTATCAGCCAGAAAGTAAGAAGAGAGGCTTTTGAACTGCACGGCCATTTCATACTCAGCAAGGTAAACAAAGGAGCATGCAAAATACATCCAACCACCCCATTTCTCCCACATTTCCATATAACAACATATATTTCTCAAGGAACAAAGCAAGCAGAGAGGCTTTGGAGCTAAAAGGCCATTTTTAAACATTAAAAATAAACAAAGAGACATGCCACAGAATAATCAAGCACCCACCCCAAAGTAAAAAGACCGACCTTTGAGATGTGATAAGGAAATGACCCCAAAGCGTCCTTCTTCTCCTCCTCCGTCGTTGCTCCTATTTCCACGCCGCCAGCATGCGTGCCACCTCCAAGAGCTCACGAGAAGTCCGAGAGGCAGAATGGGCGCTTCTCCGCATGCGCGTGGGGCCAGCCATGCATCGCGTCATCAGGCCCCCCCCTTGGTCTCCTACGACTCTGGAGTGGCTGGAGAAGGACGGAGGAGGAGGAGGAATCCAAAAGAGGGGGCCCATTCTGCCTCTTGGACTCTGGAGCTTTGGAGGCGTGCGCGAGCAGGGAGCGGGAGGAGCAACGATGAAGGACTTCTTTGCAGCGTGCAGGGCGCGTGAAGAGGACCAACAGCAAAAAACCTGGTCAGGGGCCTGAAGATCACCAGGATGAGGCCTGAAGATCACCCTGGTGATCCCGATCACCATTCTGAGCACCCCTGACCTAAAAAGTTTGAAAACAGCTGTGATGTGAGTAGACAAATTAGGGACCGCTTAAAGCAGGGAGGTTAATTTATGACGCCATAAAAATGCCAGAGAGCAAGGAGGAAATACTACGGTCAAAAAGGCTCAGCATCCTGGTGGGTGAAGCGACAGCTCACTCCTGTGGCTGGAATCGAGCAACCTCCAGGAGCCAAAGTGGAAAAACTGCTGAATGACCTCTATCGGTCTGTCTGTTTTTGTATGACTGTTTGCTGTGTATGTGTGCATTGTAATCTGCCCTGAGTCCCCTTTCGGGGTGAGAAGGGTTTAATTTGATTTACGACATTTACACCCCTTGTTGGGTTGTGTCTGTATGTGGCCTGGTTTGGTGTGTCTGCGTTGTGTGGTTTTGCTGTCTATAAGCCTGTGAGCACGACAGCTCTTATTTTATATATATAGATCAAAAACACAATGTAGTGCCTTTTTATTATTATTAAAGAAATTCAATTGATATTATGCAGAATGCAGTTCAGCCTTTAGGTGCGGCCCTCCATATTTTTTGGCTCGTGTAGCCCCTTGGAAAAAATAATTGCCCACCCCTGATGTAGAGCCACGAGGAGTGAGTCGGGTTACTAACACCAGTGTTTCCCAACCAGTGTGCCGGGGCACACTAGTGTGCCGTGAGCGATCATCAGGTGTGCCGGGGAAAGTGGAACCTCCAGGAGGGGAGGGGGGAGAGTCTAGTGTTTGAAGTATAAAAACCCTAAGAAACCTACACCGATAAAAGGCCCCTTCCCACCGTTGTCTACTTTCTCTCCCCTCCATGCATTGGG
>JARBWK010000017.1:14108492-14172678 GCA_030556195.1 Anolis apletophallus | reverse complement strand
TCCTTCCATTTCCAGCTTCCGCTGCCCACCTAGGATTTTGTGGCCCACCGTTCCTTGCACGCAATATCCCGGCATGATCACCTGGGAACAAGACAGAGAAAAGACTCAAAAAGATGTCTTGCAAAGGCAACGGTCACTCTCTATTCCAGTGTTTCTCAACCTAGGGGTCAGGACCCCTGGGGGGGTCGCGAGGGGATGTCAGAGGGGTCACCAAAGACCATCAGAAAAAACAGTATTTTCTGTTGTTCATGGGGGTTCTGTGTGAGAAATTTGACCCAATTTTATCATTGGTGGGGTTCAGAATGCTCTTTGATTGTAGGTGAACTATAAATCCCAGCAACTCTAACTCCCAAATATCAAGTCTCTTTTTCCAAACTGTAGCAGTGTTCATCTGTGGGCATATTGCCAAGTTTGGTCTAAATCCATCATTGTTTGAGTTCACAGTGCTCTCAGGATTTAGGAGAACTACAACTCGAAAACTCAAGGTCAATGCCCGCCAAACCCTTCCAGCATTTTCTATTGGTCATGGGAGTTCTGTGTGCCAAATGTGGTTCAATTCCATCATTGGTGATGTTCAAAATGCTCTTTGATTGTAGGTGAACTATAAATCCTAGCAACTACAACTTCCAAAGAACATAATCAACCCCCCCACCACCACCAATATTCAAATGTGGGCACATCAGGTATTTGTGCCAAATTTGGTCCAGTGAGTGAAAATACATCTAGCATATCAGATATTTACATTACTATTCATAACAGGGGCAAAATTTAGTTATGAAGTAGCAATGAAAATAATTTTATGGTTGGGGGTCACCACAACATGAGGAACAGTATTAAGGGGTCACCACATCAGGAAGGTTGAGAACCACTGCTCTATTCAGACATAAGCACCAGCATGATAAATTGGCAAGAGGACACCTCAGGGATGGGAAGGCCATGGCCCTAGCCAGGTGGTTAGGAACTACTGTATATACTCAAGTCACAAGCCCCAGGTGAAGAACCGCTGCATTAGGGACTGTGGCACAGCTGGCTGGGTGTCAGATACAGTAAAGATCACTACTGACCGAAAGGTCATGAGTTCGAAGCCAGCCCAGGTCAGAGTGAGCTTCCGGCCAATTGTGTAGCTTGTTGTCGAACTTTGCAACCCGAAAGACAGGTATATAATAATAATAAATGTTATAATAATAACAATAATAATCGAGGAAAATAAGGGAAACATATTAATAACAGTATTAATAGAGTAAAATAATAAATGTAATAAAAACAAAAATAATAAAATACAATAATAAATGTAATAATAAATAGAGTAAAATAATAAATGTAATAAAAACAACAATAATAAAGTGCAATAATAAATGTAATAATAATAATAGAGTAAAAAAATAAATGTAATAATAATAATAAAGTGCAATAATGTAATAATAATAATAAATAGAGTAAAAAATAATGTAATAATAACAATAATAAAGTACAATAATAAACGTAATAATAATAGAGTAAAAAATAAAAGTAATAAAAACAACAATGATAAAGTGCAATAATAAATGTAATAATAATAATAAATATAGTAAAAAATAAATGTAATAATAACAACAATAATAAAGTACAATAATAAACGTAATAATAATAGAGTAAAATAATAAATGTAATAATAACAATAATAAAGTACAATAATAAATGTAATAATAATAAATAGAGTAAAATAAATGTAATAATAATAGCAATAATAAAGTACAATAATAAATGTAATAAAATAATAAATGCAATAATAACAATAATAAAGTACAATAATAAATGTAATAATAATAATAAAGTACAATAATAAATGTAATAATAATAATAAATAGAGTAAAATAATAAATGTAATAATAACAACAATAATAAATGTAATAATAAGAATAATAGAGTAGTAATAAATGTAATAAAAACAACAATAATAAAGTGCAATAATAAATGTAATAATAATAATAGAGTAAAATAATAAATGTCATAATAACAACAATAAAGTACAATAAATGTAATAATAATAGAGTAAAATAATAAATGTCATAATAACAATAATAAAGTACAATAATAAATGTAATAATAATAATAGAGTAAAATAATAAATGCAATAATAATAGCAATAATAAAGTACAATAATAAATGTAATAATAATAGAGTAAAATAATAAATGTAATAATAACAATAATAAAGTACAATAATAAATGTAATAATAATAATAAGTAGAGTAAAATAATAAATGTAAAATAATAATAATAACAACAACAGAGTAAAATAATAAATAACCTTGACTCGAGGTAGACTTTTCCAGCCTACGAAAAGGGATGAAAAACTAGGCTTATACTCGAGTATATACATTAATTAATTAATTAATTGTTCTACTCTTTCTCATGTTTAGGTGGAATCTGCTGTCATTTGAATCCATGGCCTCATTCCTTACTCTCTGGGAGAGCGGAAGACAAGTTATCTCAGTCTCCCATCAGATATTTAAACATAACTATTGCGATAGGAGGAACCCCACAGCGTCCCATACCATGTTCTTCTCATTTCCAGCCCATTTCTTGAAGATCTGGAGGGACTGTCCTGCGTGAAGCATCCCTGGCGTAGCAAACACAACCTGAGAAGGAGAAGGAAGAGAATGAAATACGTTTACCTCTCAAAGAAGTGGCAATCTATGGAAATCAGACCCCAAAGCCTGGCCGCCTCTTCATGTCCCCGCTTCCTGCCACGTACCATTGGCCCTGGGTTGTCAGCAAATGCCCTGTCGAAGGCCTTAATGTGCTTGAACTCAAACATGTTCCTCTGGACAAAAGTCTTGCGGATCTTCTGGTTGGTCCAGGTGATGAAGAGCTTGTAGTAATGGTTGGCCTTCTCCGTCAGGCCCATGGAGAAATAGATGGGCGCCTTGAGGTTCATGCGCTCCCTTCGGAGGAAACGAAGAGGGGGAAACAAGTCGGAAAGGACAAATCATAAAATCCTGGAGTCGGAAGAGACAAAGAGGCCATGGCCTAGGGGCGCAATCCGGGCGCAGATCACGGACCAAAACCCAAAACTGGTCTGTGCCCCTCTTTCCTCCTTTCTCATGCCCGTCCTCGGTGCTTCTCCCGGCAAAGTCTCTGCTCCGTCCCCTCCGTCTCTCGTGCTCTCTCTCTCTCGCACGCGCTCTCACTCTCTCGCACGCGCTCTCACTCTCTCGCACACTCTCTCTCTCGCTCACTCTCGCGCACTCTCTCTTACGCGCGCTCTCTCTCTTGTGCTCTCTCCCGCTCACTCTCTCGCGTTCATTCTCTCTCATGCTCTCTCTCTCTCTCGCACTCTCTGTCTGTCTCGCGCTCACTCTCTCTTGCGCTCTCTCTTGCGTGCTCTCTCTCTCTTGTGCTCTCTCCCGCTCACTCTCTCTCTCTCGCGTTCACTCTCTCTCATGCTCTCTCTCTCTCTCTCTCGCACTCTCTGTCTGTCTCGCGCTCACTCTCTCTCTTGCGCTCTCTTGCATGCTCTCTCTCTTGTGCTCTCTCCGCTCACTTTCTCTCTTTCGAGTTCACTCTCATGCTCTCTCTCTCCCTCGCACTCTCCCTCGCGCACACTCTCTCTTGCTCTCTCTTGCGTGCTCTCTCTCTTTGTGCTCTCTCCCGCTCACTCTCTCTCTCTCGCGTTCACTCTCTCTCATGCTCTCTCTCTCTCTCTCTCGCACTCTCTGTCTGTCTCGCGCTCACTCTCTCTCTTGCGCTCTCTCTTGCGTGCTCTCTCTCTCTTGTGCTCTCTCCCGCTCTCTCTCTCTCTCTCTCGCGTTCACTCTCTCTCATGCTCTCTCTCTCTCTCTCGCACTCTCTGTCTGTCTCGCGCTCACTCTCTCTCTTGCGCTCTCTCTTGCGTGCTCTCTCTCTCTTGTGCTCTCTCCCGCTCACTCTCTCTCTCTCGCGTTCACTCTCTCTCATGCTCTCTCTCTCTCTCGCACTCTCTGTCTGTCTCGCGCTCACTCTCTCTCTTGCGCTCTCTCTTGCGTGCTCTCTCTCTCTTGTGCTCTCTCCCGCTCACTCTCTCTCTCGCGTTCACTCTCTCTCATGCTCTCTCTCTCTCTCTCGCACTCTGTCTGTCTCGCGCTCACTCTCTCTCTTGCGCTCTCTCGCATTCACTCTCTCGAATCACTCTCCCTCGCGCTGACTCTCTCTCTCGCGCTCCCCCTCTCTCGTGCTCTCGCTCTCGCTAGCGCTCTCGCTAGCTCTCTCTCTTTCGCGCTCTCTCTCACGAGCGTGCTCTCGCTCTCTCGCGAGCTTTCTCTCTCGCGCACACGTGCCCGCTCTCTCTCTCTCTCTCGCTCATCCTGCCATAAACCGCACCAAGTTGTAAAGTGGGCCATTGGGCCTCTGTGTGCCAAGTTTGGTTCTGATTCGTCATTGGTGTGGGCCACTGTGCTCTAAGGAAGTGAATTAAAGTACTGCAAGTCTCATCATCCTCCCTCAAACTGCACCAGGATGTAGGGTGCATCTTGGGGGGGGTCGGTGTGCCAAGTTTGGTCTTGTTCTGTCATTGTTGGGGGCCTAGTCAGGAAAATCAAGTTGAGGAAGCCTTGCTCTCAATTCAGGCCCTAAAAATATCCCATGACCTGAGGCCTAGTCAGGAAAATAAAGTTAAGGAACCCTTGCTGTCAATTTTGGGCCTGGTCTGTGATTTATAGGGGCTACAGTGTTGTTTGAGAAGTGAATCAGGTGAAGGTACTGCAAATCCCATCGTTCATGGCCCATCCTGCCCTAAACCACACCAAGTTGTGAAGTGTGCCAAGTTCGGTCCTGATCCGTCATTGCTGTGGGCCGCAGTGACTGCCTGCCTGAGGCCTTTCCTTTTCCATCTGTGTCACCTTAGAATGTTGGAATGTAGATGGCCAATCAGAGTCCTTTATGCAAATAATCCCACAGTGGCAACCAATCCAAACGCTGCCACATATTCCTCTGCACCTCCGCCCACAAACACTGACTTTTATTATATAGATAGATAGATAGATAGATAGATATTATATTCACAGTGCAGGAGGCAAGATGGAACTGCCTTCCTGGCCCCTCTCTTCACTGCGATCTCAGAAGAGAGTCTGGAATGGCTTTGAACAGAAATTCCTTACCAGAAAGTCTCCAGCAAAATGCAAAGCTCCTGCGCGCGTCCCAGGGCGAACACCGGGATCAGGACCTACAACCGGGGAAGAGAGCGCAGAGTTTGGAAGGACCGTTTCCACAGGACACAACAACTATTTTATATTTATCGTGTCAGAGTTGAGAGTACAGTTAACATGTATTGAAAAACACAAACAAAAGGTCGTTGTGTGTTTTCTGGGCTATCTGGCCAAGTTCCAGAAGCACTCTCTCCTCACGTTTCACCTGAGGAGTCATAGGTGTTGGCGATAGGTGACCCATGTTTCAGATCCACAGAGGAGAATAGACAGTACGATAGCTCTGTACACACTGACTTGGGTGCTTTGCCTCAGGTGCTTGTTGCTCCAGACTCTTGTGTGAAGCCTTCCGAATGCACTCTATGCCTTTGCTAATCTGTGATCTATCTCTTTGTCGATCTTGGCGTCTGAAGAGATGATGCTTCCCAGGGAGGTGAACTGCTGAATGGGCTTAAGCACAGATTGGCCTATGCTGACGTGGGGATGGTGGTGTTCTTCCTGTGTTGCGGGCTGGTAGAGGACTTCCCTTTTCTTCAGGCTGACTTCCAACCCAAACAGCTCTGCAGCTGCTGCAAAGCAGGATGTGAGGCGCTGCAGGGCTGCTTCTGAATGGGCGACAAGGGCAGCATCGTCTGCAAAAAGCAGCTCACGGACTAGATAAATTAGAGTCTTAGTGCGAGCCCTCAGGAGGCTTAAGTTGAACAAGCTACCATCAGTACGACAGCGCATATAAATGCCATCTTCTTCTTCGAGGTCTGCCGTAGCCCTTTGGAGCATCATGCTGAGGAAGATTGTAAATAGCTCTTGTTAGCGCTGAAGCCGCATTGGTTTTCCGGGAGAAGTTCTTCTGCAATAGCAGGAACTAATCTGTTCAGGAGTATCCTCGCAAGGATTTTTCCAGCAATGGAGAGCAGTGTTGTACCTCGATAGTTTGAGCAATCGGATTATCACATCACAGTGTAATGATAACTGCATCTCGGAGATCTGACGGCAGTTCACCTTTTTCCCAGCAACTCACAAGGAGCTCGTGGAATTTAGCATGGAGTACATGACCTCCCTGTTTCCGAGCTTCAGGTGGGATTCCATCGATCCCGGCTGCCTTGCCATTTTTCATCTGCTGTACGGCCTCAAGGGTCTCTTCCAGAGTGGGAGCTGTGTCCAGTTCATTTTTCATTGGTTGTTGTATTATACTATGTTATATCTATTATTATATTATATTATATAAATAATCAATAAAATTATTCATTTAAATAAAATGAAATTATTCATTTAAATAAAACTATTTTTACAAAAATTATTTTTAGACACAGCAAGACTTAGACAAAAGAAGCTAGGCAAGTGGGGTTTATATATCCGTGGAACCATCATTCCAGACTACACAGAGAAGCCATTGAAATCCACAAGCAGGTGGACAATGTCAACAGAAAGGAGGAAACCATGAAAATGAAACGAAATTATGGCTACCAGTATTTAATAAACTCTAAAATCAGGACAGTAAATAAAGAGTAACACTCAAAAAACATGGGAATTCCAGACAGGAAACAATCATGTCTGGAATTGGCACAATGGGTTAAACCAGACTGGACTTGGGATGGCGGAGAGCGGCGCAGCAGACCAAGACGACCGAGGAGGAGGCAGAGAAGACAGACGAAGGAGGGTGAGTGGGGCGCCTGCAGCTGCCCTCCTGCACGAGGGGCCCCTGAGTGTGCCAGACCCCTCGGACTCCGGGGCCTCTGGAGCTGCCGCTCGGGCCACCCCCTCCCCGAACCCCGCTGCTGGGACCGCCGAGGGAGGCCTCCCCCCCGAGGAGAGGCCCCCGGCTGGAGCTGAGTCCGCGGCGGGAGCCATGCAGGACCCATGGTGGAGCCCTTGGAGGGCACTGGGACGTCGGTCTCCCCCTGGCCGGGAGGAGCGGCTGGTGGCCGAGTCCACCAAGATGGCGCCTGGCGCGAACTGCTCGGCGTCCCCTGCCCTGCCCTCCTTGCCCACGTCGGCGCCTTGACTCCGCCTCCCCCTCGGTCCGGGTACCCACCACCACTGGACACGACATCGGAGGCCTTCAATGTCTCCCAGGTGCTGGCAGGGGCCCCTGGGGCCCGGCCCCGCCGTTGGGCCTGCCGCTTGCTGATGGCGGCCCCGAAGACCCTACCTGGGCCACCTTCTGTTCCGTCACCGGCCGGTGACCAGGGTAAGACCGGTGGCCCAGCCCATAGAGGTCAACTTTAGGGGCAGCCAACCCGGAGGACAACACAGCGAGCGGATACCCCGTTCGGAAACCACTCCGCCGCCGGAGGAGGCGCCTTCGCAGGCCAGGGAGCACCACCCCCTTTCCCTCCGACCCCGCCAGAGACCTCCAGCGCCGGAGCCACCGACTCCTTGGACCCCCCCGCACGCTCGGCCAGCCACCAAGAAGGGGTGAAGCCCTCCGCCCCTGAGCCCAGGCGATTTTTCGCCCGAGAACCTTTTGGGGCTCGGGCTTCGAGCGCTGCCGTCGGCCCCATCTAAGGCCGATAAACAACATCTCTCCATTATGCCTGGCTCCTTCTGCCAGGCCACGGACGGAGGAAACCGGCCCTCACTCTTTCTGATGGCCAGCGGCGGGATTTTTCCCAAGACCCCAGCCTCCCATCCTTTGATGGTTTAGTGGGTCCAGCCTAGGCCCTGGATCATCTTTGCTGTGTCCCGAACCTGACCTGTTCCCCTCTCCCACTCCTTTTGATTGTGTATTGTCTTGTTTGTTATTTATGATTATGTTATTTGTTGCCTCTTGGCTTTGTAAGCCGCTGCGAGCCGTATGGAGTTCAGCGGCATAGAAGTCCAAAGTAATAAATAAATAAATAAGATCAAACTCAAGGAGCGGGGTGAGCTCCCGTCTCAGCTCTAACTTCTCGTGCAGAGACATGAGAGAAGCCTCCCACAGGATGATAAAACATCAAAATATCCCACCTAGGTAACGTCCTCACAGGCGGCCAATTCTCTCACACCAAGCAGGAAGCAGCCAGGCTTTGAAGCTGCAAGGCCATTCAATACTAATCAAGGCGATCAATTGCAACATTCAAACAGACAAGTATTCTTTCTCCCTCCCTGGACATTATTCCACAGGTATATAAACCCTATTTTCCTAGTTTCCAACAGACCTCACAACCTCTGGGTATGCCTGCCATAGATGCAGGCGAAATGTCAGGAGAGAATGCTTCTGGAACACGGCCAGACAGCCCGAAAGCCTACAGCAACCCAATATTTGAATCTGTTCTATGAAAGTGGAGCAGGTATATCTCACCTTCCCTCCTCGTTCTATGGTCTCGTGGACTTTCTTTAAGAAGTCCCTCTCTCTGCAGCGTTTGGAGTCTCGGATTGTCGTGGCGTAAGTGGACTCCGAAATGAGGAGGTCGGGGCGGCATTTATCAATCCAGGCAGCTCTGAGAAATGTGAAAAGAACAGAATGAGTCCTTGCGTTACACCGAGACACAAGCAGAACATACTATAAAGCAGTGGATCCCAACTCGTGGGCCGCGGACAAGACCTAAAAGAAGGTCCACAGCCAGGGTGCGTGTCACAATTGGAGGAGAGTAACAGAGAAGGAGAGGAAGGAGGCCAGCGCCATTGCCTTCACCCTTTCGTGGCTTCCTCGGTACCATTAGTGGAGAGGGAGAGAAGGAAGGAAGGCAGCACCGTTGCCCTCACCCCTGTCACGGCTTTCCCGGCACCAGTGGAGGAGAGCGAGAGAGAGGAGAGCGAGGGAAGGAAGGAGGCCAGCAACATTGCCCTCGGCCTCTCACGGCTTCCCCAGTGCCATTAGAGCAGTGTTTCTCAACCTTCCTAATGCTGCGACCCCTTAATACAGTTCCTCATGTTGTGGAGACCCCTAACCATAACATTATTTTCATTGCTACTTCATAACTATTTTGGGGTGGGGGTGGGTGGGTTGATTTTGTCATTTGGAAAGTGTAGTTGCTGGGATTTATAGTTCCCTACAATCAAAGAGCATTCTGAATTCACCAACAATTGAATTGAACCAAACTTGGTACAGGGTTTGGTGGGCACTGACCTTCAACTTGGGAGTTGTAGTTCACCCATATCCAGAGAGCACTATAGACTCAGCAATGATGGATCTGGACCACACTTGACACAAATCCTCAATATACCCAAATGTGAACACTGGTGGAGTTTGGGGAAAATAGGTCTTGACATTTGGGAGTTGTAGTTGCTGGGATTTATAGTTTACCTACAATCAAAGAGCCCCTTGCACCCCCTCAATGATAGAATTGGGTCAATCTTCCTACACAGAATCCTCATGCCTAGGGACTAGCTGGCGTGAGCCTCCATCCCACCTCACACACTCTCCCTCACCCACACATGCGCATCATGCTGCCATGCGCCGAGCACACCTTCTCCCCCCTTGGAGTCACAGAAACAGCACTCCCTTTGGCAGGGGAGGTCTGCCAATCACAGCAGAGGATAGCTTTAGGTAGGAAAATTCGCAGTCTGTTTCCAAAAAGAAAGAGAAGGACAAGCAGAGAGATCTTCAACCTTCTCTGCCAAGGGATTCCTAAGACCATCAGAAATATATGTTTTCTGATGGTCTATGGTGACCCCTCTGAAACCCTCTCGCGACCCCCCTGGGGGTCCCAACCCCCAGGTTGAGAAACACTGCATTAGAGGAAATTGAGAGAGAGGAGGAGAGGGAGAGAAGGAAGGAAGGAGACCAGCACCATTCTTGCGGCTTCCTTGGCGCCATTGGAGGAGAAAGAAAGAGAGAAGGAGTGGGAGGAAAGGAAGGCAGGAAGGAAGAAAGGAAGAAAGGAGGGAGGAAGCAACATTCTCACGGGTTCCCCAGCACCGTTGGAAAGCGAGAGAGAGATGGAGAGGGAGGGAGGGAGGGAGGAAAGGAAAGAAGGAAGTAACATTCTCACGGCTTCCTCGGCAACGTTGGAAAGCGAGAGAGACGAAGAGGGAGGGAGGGAGGGAGAGAGGGAAGGAAGGAAGGAAGCAACATTCTCACGGCTTCCCTGGCACCGTTGGAAAGCGAGAGAGAGACGGAGAGGGAGGGAGGGAGGGAGGAAAGGAAAGAAGGAAGGAAGTAACATTCCCATGGCTTCCCCGGCACCGTTGGAAAGCGAGAGAGAGAGACAGGGAGACAGGGAGGGAAGGAAAGAAGGAAGGAAAGAAGGAAGTAAGTAAGTAACATTCCCATGGCTTCCCCAGCACCGTGGGAGAGGTGGAGAGGAATAGAAGGAAGGAAGCAACATTCCCACGGCTTCCACGCCACTGTTGAAAAGTGAGAGAGAGACAGAGAGGGAGGGAGGGAGGGAGGGAGGGAGGAAAGGAAAGAAGGAAGGAAGCAACATTCCCACGGCTTCCACGGCACTGTTGAAAAGTGAGAGAGAGACAGAGAGGGAGGGAGGGAGGGAGGAAAGGAAAGAAGGAAGTAACATTCCCACGGCTTCCCCCGCACTGTTGAAAAGTGAGAGAGAGACAGAGAGGGAGGGAGGGAGGGAGGAAAGGAAAGACGGAAGGAAGTAACATTCCCACGGCTTCCCCGGCACTGTTGAAAAGTGAGAGAGAGACAGAGAGGGAGGGAGGGAGGGAGGAAAGGAAAGACGGAAGGAAGTAACATTCCCACGGCTTCCCCCGCACTGTTGAAAAGTGAGAGAGAGACAGAGAGGGAGGGAGGGAGGGAGGAAAGGAAAGACGGAAGGAAGTAACATTCCCACGGCTTCCCCGGCACTGTTGAAAAGTGAGAGAGAGACAGAGAGGGAGGGAGGGAGGGAGGAAAGGAAAGACGGAAGGAAAGTAACATTCCCACGGCTTCCCCGCACTGTTGAAAAGGGAGAGAGAGACAGAGAGGGGGAGGGAGGGAGGAAAGGAAAGACGGAAGGAAGTAACATTCCCACGGCTTCCCCGGCACTGTTGAAAAGTGAGAGAGAGACAGAGAGGGAGGGAGGGAGGGAGGGAGGAAAGGAAAGACGGAAGGAAGTAACATTCCCACGGCTTCCCCGGCACTGTTGAAAAGTGAGAGAGAGACAGAGAGGGAGGGAGGGAGGAAAGGAAAGAAGGAAGGAAGGAACATTCCCACGGCTTCCCCGGCACTGTTGAAAAGTGAGAGAGAAACAGAGAGGGAGGGAAGGAGGAAAGGAAAGAAGGAAGGAAGGAACATTCCCACGGCTTCCCCGGCACCATTGGAAAGCGAGAGAGAGACAGAGAGGGAGGGAGGGAAGGAAGGAAAGAAGGAAGTAACATTCCCATGGCTTCCCCAGCACCATTGGAGAGGAAGAGAGGTGGAGAGGAAGAGAAGAAAGGAAGCAACATTATCACGGCTTCCCCAGCACCGTTGGAAAGCGAGAGAGAGACGAAGAGGGAGAGAAGGAAGGAAGGAAGGAAGCAACATTCTCACGGCTTCCCTGGCACCGTTGGAAAGCGAGAGAGAGACGGAGAGGGAGGGAGGGATGGAAGGAGGGAAGGAAGGAAGTAAGCCACGTTCTCACGACTTCCCCAGCAACGTTGGAAAGCGAGAGAGGAAGGGAGGGAAGGAGACAACATCCCCACGGCTTCCCTGGCACCATTGGAAAGCGAGAGAGAGACAAAGAGGGAGAGAAGGAAGGAAGGAAGGAAGGAAGGAAGGAAGGAAGGAAGGAAGGAAGGGAAACAACATTCTCACGGTTTCCTCGGCACCATTGGAAAGCGAGAGAGACAGAGAGGGAGGGAGGGAGGGAAGGAAACAACATTCCCACGGCTTCCCTGGCACTGTCGGAAAGTGAGATAGAGACGAAGAGTGAGAGAAAGAAGGAAGGAAGGAAGGAAGGAAGGAAGGAAGGAAGGAAGGAAGGAAGGAAGGAAGGAAGGACGGGAAGCAACATTCTCACTGCTTCCCCGGCACCGTTGGAGGGAGATGGAGAGGAAGAGAAGGAAGGAAGCAACATTCCCACGGCTTCCTCGGCAACGTTGGAAAGAGAGAGACGGAGAGGGAGGGAAGGAGGGAAGGAAGGAAGGAAGGGAAACAACATTCCCACGGCTTCCTCGGCAACGTTGGAAAGAGAGAGACGGAGAGGGAGGGAGGAGGGAGGGAGGGAAGGAGGGAAAGAAGGAAGGGAAGCAACATTCTCACGGCTTCCACGACACCGTTGGAAAGTGAGAGAGAGACGGAGAGGGAGGGAAGGAAATAAGGAAGGAAGCAGTATTCCCACGGCTTCCCCTGCACCGTTGGAGAGCGAGAGAGAGACGGAGAGAGAGAGAAGGAAGGAGGCCAGCAACTTTCTCACGGCTTCCCTGGCGCCATCAGAGAACAGTGTGAGAGAGAGAGAGAGACAAAGAGGGAGAGAAGGAAGGAAGGAGACTAGCAACATTCTCGTGGCTTCCCCGGCGCTGTTGGAGGAGAGCGAGAGAGAGAGACTGAGAGTCCTCCAATGTTATTGTTATTAGCATTATAATTATTAGTATTAGCTTCCGTTACCACACCTCACTTGTAATGGGAAAGCAGTCCTTTGTAAGAGCCTATTTAGACCCCCCAAAGTAATTATTATTATTATTTGATAAACAACAAGGTTAGTACACAGCTAGATCAAGATTGCTATGATCAATGTCATACACTGAAGCCTAAGAACTCACCCCAAGTGTCTGTCCGGGGTCATGTTATAATCACCCTAATGACAGAAAGAAGAAAGAAAAAGTTTCACTTACAATTCAGGTTATTTTCTCATTTAGAACAGTTGACTTTTGGAGGAAAAAAATCCTCATTTGGGACTATGATGTGTTTATGCTGCTAGACTTTATTAATATTAAACCTTAATCTATTATATAAAGGGGTTCCCGTCATGGAACGACCGTCCCAAACAGAGAGACCTTACAACGCAGAGACACCAAACTTGCCAACAGAAATAGGCCTCAAGCAAGGTACTGTATGTTTGTAGCAAAGAAACTTTCCCTCCCAAACCTAAAAGGCCCCCAAAACAACGAGTAAAAAAACCTACATTTCCCAGCATCCTCCGGGGCTGCCAACGACTCTCCCAGCCTCTACATTCTGACAACATGATTGGCTGCCAATAAGGGGCGGTTTGCATAACTCCTGTACTGGCCAGCCAACATGAACACTCCAACCCATAATAAACTTTCAGAGGAGGATAAGGCAAAGGGCTGAGGCACAAACACAAACACCCAATTCACTTCCCACAGAAAATTTACACCCCTACAAATCACAGACCACGCCCAAAATTGACAGTAAGGCTTCATTAACTTAATTTCCCTTACTAGGCCTCACTTAATGGAATGCTGTTTACGCTCTGAATTGACAGTAAGGCTTCATTAACTTGATTCTCCCGACTAGGCCTCAGCTCATTGCACATTGTGTATGGCCTGAATTGACAGTAAGGCTTCATTAACTTGATTCTCCCGACTAGGCCTCAGCTCATGGGACATTGTGTATGGCCTGAATTGACAGTAAGACTTCATTAACGTGCTGTTCCTGACTAGGCCTCAGCTCATGGGACATTGTGTATGGCCTGAATTTACAGTAACCTACCTTGGCACACAGAGCCCCTATGACCCACGCTACATTCTACTACAGTTTGGAGGGTGGACCATGGATTATGGGACTTGAAGTACCTCCATGGATAATGGAATTTGTACTACTTCAAACCCCATCATTCCCCACAGACCACTGTGGCCCAGAACCAAGACCGATAAAGACCAAACTTGGCACACAATGCCCCCCATGACCCACACTCCATCCGACTGCAGTTCAGAGGAGGACACACCATGGATAATGGGATTTCAAGTACCTCCACTCACTTCCAAAGTTAACTTCCAAGCATCAACCTCTACATCAACACAGCAGACGGAAAAACAAAAAACATTGTATATCCACAAGCTATGCAGAACGCCAGCAACACCACACACCAACAACTCCCCAGGACTTCAACATCCTACGCACCAGAATAACCCACAACGACACAGCCAGGGCCCCAACAACACCATAACTAACAACAATTCCAACCCTTACATACTCAGACTTTCTCGCATCTCCTAAATAGGGTACAGCAACGCGTGCCGGGTACAGCTAGTAATATTATACATTGGTAGAAATTGATAGGTAGGGGCCGGGCTGGTAGCACAGTTAGTTAATTGCTAGCAGCAATAAATTACTGCCGACCGAAAGGTGGTAAGTTCGAAGCCCGAGTTGGAGTTGAGCTCCCGACTGTTAAATAGCCCAGCTTACTGTTCACCTAAAAAGTTTGAAAACAGCTGTGATGTGAGTAGACAAATTAGGGACTGCTTAAAGCAGGGAGGTTAATTTATGACGCCATAAAAATGCCAGAGAGCAAGGAGGAAATACTACGGTCAAAAAGACTCAGCATCGTGGTGGGTGAAGCGACAGCTCACTCCTGTGGCTGGAATCGAGCAACCTCCAGGAGCCGAAGTGGAAAAACTGCTGAATGACCTCTATTGGTCTGTCTGTTTTGTATGACTGTTTGCTGTGTATGTGTGCATTGTAATCTGCCCTGAGTCCCCTTCGGGGTGAGAAGGGTTTAATTTGATTTACGACATTTACACACCTTGTTTGTGGCCTGGTTTGGTGTGTCTGCGTTGTGTGGTTTTGCTGTCTATAAGCCTGTGAGCGCGACAGCTCTCATTTTATATATATAGATCAAAAACACAATGTAGTGCCTTTTTTATTATTATTACTAGCTTAACCCGGCATGCGTTGCTGTGCCCTATGTAGGAGATGTTGAAAAGTATGTAAGGGTATGTAGTGATGTGAGTGTGTGTTGTGTGTGTGTATATATGTGTTTGGTTGTGTGTATGTATGGCTGTATGTGTGTTTATTTGTTGTGTGTGTGTTTTTATTGGTGTCTGTGTATATTTGGGGGTGTTTGTGTGTGTGTGGGTGAAGGTATGGGTTTGTGTATATATGTGTTTGTGGTTTTGTGTGTGTATGTATTTGTATGTGTGTATATATATGGTATTGCTGTCTATGTATGTGTTTATTTGTGTTGTTTTTTGTGTGTGCAGTAGTGGGGTTTTTTTTGTTTTGTTTTTGTCAGCTTGCCTGTGTCTTCGTTGTCCGTCTGTTCTGGTTCCTGGTGGCCGCCTTCTCGCTCTCCTCCGGTGCCTCTCTGCCGTTCCCAGAAGAGGAGGGGAAGGGAGAGAGAGACCGTGCGGGCCCCTTTCGCAGGAGGAGGTGGAGGACGTGGGCCCGACCAGAGCACCGTTCTCCACCGCAGCCCTCTTCCCTGCGAAGGTCGCTCTTCGGGCCACCCTGTGGCAGTGAAGTGGCGAAGGGGGAGCGATGGCGGCGGCGCCATGGCCGTTCTTCCGGCCCCTGTGCGCTCTCCTCCGCCGGTTCAGTGCTGCTTCCTGAAGAGGAGGACGAAAGGGGCCCCCGCGCGATCTCTCTTCCGCCCCCAGAAGAAAAGAGGCGAAGAGAGAGCGTCGCGAGGGTCCCTTTCGTCCTCCTCTTCAGGAAGTAGCTGCGCGGCGGAGAGTGAAAAGGGGCCGGAAGGCGTCCCATGGCGCCGTCGCCATCTCCCCTTCGTCACTTCAGCCACAGGGTGGGCCAAGAGCGACGCCGCAGGGAGGAGGGCTGCGTTGGAGAACGTTGCTGTGGTCGGGCGCCGTCCCCCAGCTCCTCCTGTGAAAGTGGCCCGCACGGTCCTCTCCCTTCCGGTCCTCTTCTGGGAGCGGAAGAGAGGCAGCGGAGGAGAGAGAAGGCTACGAACTTTCTGTTAGCGTGTTAGGTATGTGTTTCCTGCCAGGTTTTTTTTTTTTTGAGGACAACTTCCGGGAGTGTTATTTGCGGGGCAGGAAGTGGTTTCTGCGCCATTTTGGTTGTAGTTTTTGGTGTTCGGATCCTTCCATAGGTTTGCATGGGGGTTTTTGGGGGCCGGTTTTAGGGGTCTTAGGAGTTATGCTTTGGGTTTTTTTTGTGCCACGATTGTAGCTGCTGGTCTGTTGAAATGTGTGTGGTGGGTTTTGTGGGCCTGGGTGTTATGGTGTGTCCGTGCATAAGCGTCAAAAACGGACTCTCTCTTTTTATATATATAGATTAAAGAAATTCAATTGATATTATGCAGAATGCAGTTCAGCCTTTAGGTGCGGCCCTCCATAATATTTTTTGGCTCTCGTGTGGCCCCTTGGAAAAAATAATTGCCCACCCCCTGATGTAGAGCCACGAGGAGTGAGTCTGGTTACTTACAGTATAAACCACGGACTCACAGCCAACTTTAATCTGGAACATGGCTGCTCCAAGGACATGCCCGGCGTAATAGGCTTTGATCTCCAGCTCATCATCCACCTGCAACGAAAAGTACTGTATATGTATGCGGTGTAACAAAAATGACAAAGACAAGCACTCCTCAAAACACCATCTATCATTTACTAGAACACACAAGAAAAGGCTCTGTTCCCCCATGGGTCACAAACGATGCAAATCACCCTAGGACCCATCCAAAGCAAGAGTAAACATTACAGGGACTGGGGGACAAGTCCAGGGCTTGGCATGGGTTGCCCACCTGAACGGTTTGATGGAGATGGACAGCCACCACTTTCTTCATGCAATCTTTAATCATTTGGGAGGTGAAGAAGTTGGTCTCGCCTTTCTTGTCCACCGTGATTTTGCGGAAATCCTCCAAGAGGATGGGGCAGATGGCTTTGGTCGGGTGGGTCATGTAAATGGGACCGTCGTAGCCAACCATCTCGCTGAAGTACGGAAGGGCGCCACAGTGGTCCAGATGGAAGTGGCTGGGGAAGAGAAAGAGCCAAACTCCAACATTAGGAAGAACATCCTGACCTTTAACCTGGGGTTTCCCCTCACTGAAGCTTCTCACACCATGCTTTCTCATACTGAGGCCTACTAACACTGAGGCCTTTCTCCCACTGAAGCCTTCTCACACTGCGGGCTCTCTCAGACTGCCACCTTTCACCCACTGAGGTGAACAGACACTGAGGCCTTCTCACACTGAGGCCTACTAACACTGAGGCCTTTTTCCCACTGAAGCCTTCTCACACTGAGGGCTCTCTCGGACTGCCACCTTTCACCCACTGAGGCGAACTAACACTGAGGCCTTCTCACACTGAGGCCTACTAACACTGAGGCCTTTTTCACACTGAGGGCTCTCTCGGACTGCCACCTTTCACCCACTGAGGTGAACAAACACTGAGGCCTTCTCACACCGAGTCTTGCTAACACTGAGACCTTTCTCCCACTGAAGCCTTCTCACACTGAGGGCTCTCTCAGACTGCCACCTTTCACCCACTGAGGTGAACAAACACTGAGGCCTTCTCACACTGAGGCCTACCAACACTGAGGCCTTTCTCCCACTGAAGCCTTCTCACACTGAGGGCTCTCTCAGACTGCCACCTTTCACCCACTGAGGTGAACAAACACTGAGGCCTTCTCACACTGACGGCTCTCTCAGACTGCCACCTTTCACCCATTGAGGCGAACTCACACTGAGGCCTACTAACACTGAGGCCTTTTCCCACTGAAGTCTTCTCACACTGAGGGCTCTCTCAGACTGCCACCTTTCACCCACTGAGGCGAACTAACACTGAGGCCTTCTCACACTGAGGCCTTTTTCCCACTGAGGCCCTTTTCCCACTGAAGTCTTCTCACACTGAGGGCTCTCTCAGACTGCCACCTTTCACCCACTGAGGTGAACAAACACTGAGGCCTTCTCACACCGAGTCTTGCTAAAACTGAGACCTTTCTCCCACTGAAGCCTTCTCACACTGAGGGCTCTCTCAGACTGCCACCTTTCACCCACTGAGGCGAACTAACACTGAGGCCTACTAACACTGAGGCCTTTTCCCCACTGAAGTCTTCTCACACTGAGGGCTCTCTCAGACTGCCACCTTTCACCCACTGAGGCGAACTCACACTGAGGCCTTCTCACACTGAGGCCTATCAACACTGAGGCCTTTTTCCCACTGAAGTCTTCTCACACTGAGGGCTCTCTCAGACTGACACCTTTCACCCACTGAGGTGAACAAACACTGAGGCCTACTACCATGCTGAGGCCTTTCTTACACAGAGACCTCTCACAGACTGACGTCTGCTAACACTAAGGGCTCCCTCTGACTGAGAGCTACTACGCTACAGGCACACCTGCTTTTATTGAACTGCAGTTTTTGCTGAGCTATGGTAATAATAATAATAATAATAATAATAATAATAATCTTTATTTGTACCCCGCCACCATCTCCCCAAGGGGACTTGGAGCAGCTTACATGAGACCACGGCCATCGATACAGTAAACACAATCCAAAAGCACAACAGAAAATCAGAAAATCAAATAACTTAAAATACAAAACCAATGTAAATAAAACAACACAACAATATGAAATTAAAACATTAAGACGCTAAATAAATTGTATCCATTTAACCCTTTCAGTGCTTGACTCACATTTTTGTAATTAAAAAATACCTGGTTAATATTTAATATTTCTGACAAGTACTGCCCAGATAAACAGCGACTGGAGTGAATTCCTGCACGGAGTAGGAAATTGAACAACGATTCAATTCTATGATTCTATAGCACAGATCAATCCCGATAAATAATGTTGTTCTATGGGAGGCTGGGCAGATAAGTCCATTGCGTGGAAAAGTTGCTTAGAAAATGATAAATAATACTCAAAATATCAAAACATATGTGCATACCTGATTATTAAGCAGTCTAAGAAGTCAGTCAGCCGCCCGTTCTGAGTGATGTATGAGAAGTCAGGAAACCGCCTCTAAAATAACAATAATAATAATCACGGCGATGCTCCCTCTGAGCCCTTTCTCATAACTAATGGAGTGAAACAAGGTTGTGNTCTTGCACCAACCCTATTTACAATCTTCTTCAGCATGATGCTCCAAAGGGCCACGGCAGACCTCGAAGAAGAGAAGACGGCATATATATACGCTATCGTACTGATGGTAGCTTGCTCAACTTAAGCCGTCTGAGGGCTCGCACTAAGACTCTAAACTATCTAGTCCGGGAGCTGCTTTTTGCTGACGATGCTGCCCTTGTCGCCCATTCAGAAGCAGCCCTGCAGCGCCTCACATCCTGCTTTGCAGCAGCTGCAGAGCTGTTTGGGCTGGAAGTCAGCCTGAAGAAAAGGGAAGTCCTCTACCAGCCCGCACCACAGGAAGAACACCATCGCCCCCACGTCAGCATAGGCACATCTGTGCTTAAATCTGTTCAGCAGTTCACCTCCCTGGGAAGCATCATCTCTTCAGACGCCAAGATTGACAAAGAGATAGATCACAGATTAGCAAAGGCATAGAGTGCATTCGGAAGGCTTCACAAAAGAGTTTGGAGCAACAAGCACCTGAGGCAAAGCACCAAAATCAGTGTGTACAGAGCTATCGTACTGTCTATTCTTCTATATGGGTCTGAAACATGGGTCATCTATCGCCAACACCTACGACTCCTCAAACGCTTTCATCAGCGCTGTCTTCTCACAATCCTCAATATACACTGGACCGACTATGTGACGAATGTTGCTGTCCTTGAGCAAGCAGGGATCACCAGCGTTGAGGCCATGCTATTGAGAACGCAGCTGCGCTGGGCAGAGCACGTCTCTCGGATGGAGGACCACCGCCTCCCAAAGATACTACTCTATGGTGAACTCGCCACGGGTCAGCCCAAGAGAGGCGCCCCTAAAAAGAGATATAAGGACTCCCTGAAACAACATCTCAGGCTCGTCCAGATTGATCACCAACAATGGTCCACCCTGGCCTCACATCGGGAGGCATGGAGGCCTTACTATCCACAATGCTGCGGCCTCTTTCGAGGAAGACACGCCAATGGGTCTCGACAACGCAGAAAGAACACATAACTTGGAAACATCACCCAGGAGACTTTCTGCTGTGCTTTCTGCAACCGAACTTGCCTATCTCAGATTGGCCTTTTTAGTCATCAACGCGCTTGTAAAAAGTGTGGGATGAGTCCTTCCTAAGAATCTTCATTCGCAAAGTAATGCCGAGACATCCAGAGAGCACTGTGAATGCAAACCATGATGGATCTGCACCAAATTTGACATGCACACCCAATATGCCAAAATTTGGTGGGTTTGCGGGGGGGGGGGGGGAGAATTGGCCTTGACATTTGTTAGTTGTAGGTACTGGGATTTATAGTTCACCTCCAATCAAAGAGCACTCTGCACCCCACCGATGATGGACCTTGACCTAACTTGGCACACAGAACCCCTTTGACTGACTCAAGCTACTGGAGGGATTTGACTCGCCATAGTGAGAGTTGTAGTTTACCCTGCAGCCAGAGAGCACACCGAACCCCAGCGATGATGCATCAGGAGCAAACTTGCCCAACATGACAAACTTTTAAGTATTGATGAAGTGTCAGGGGGTTAATCTGGCATGATGTGAGTTGTAGTTCACCCACAACCTTATGCATTTTGCACCAGGACTGTGGCGCAGCTGGCTGGCCAAAAGGTCATGACTTCGAAGCCAGCCCGGGTCGGAGTGAGCTCCTGACCAAAAAAATGAGGAAGCGACAGCTCCCCTGGTGGCCAGAAGCTGGAATGTTAAATAGACTCTGACTGTCTGTCTATATATGTTGTGTGTCTATGGCATTGAATGTTTGCCATGTATATGTACATTGTAATCCGCCCTGAGTCCCCTGCGGGGTGAGAAGAGTGGAATATAAATACTGTAAATAAAATAAATATATAAATAGATATAATATAATATATAATATTATAATATAATGTAATACAATATAATAATAATATTATTATTATAATATATTACATGTAATATCACTTATAATATTACAGTATAATGTTATAGTACAGGGCTGTCCAACTGGCGGCCCCGGGGCCGGATCCGGCCCCATAGCCTGTTGGACACGGCCCCACCTATGCCCTCAGCCGCCATTTTTAAATTTAAAAAAAAAACGAATTTTTATTTTAAAAAATGGCAGCCGGGGGGGAGGGGGAGGCAGGGCAGGGAGGAGGAAGAGAGCTAGCTCCTCCTTTTCGCGCCCCCTCCCTACCTGGGGGCGGGGCCGCCGAAAAGGGCAGAAGGCAGCGCCAAGAGCAGCGCGTCACAGGCCTGGCGTGACGCGCTGCTCTTCTTCCGCCCTCTCCTCCTTTTCGGCTCCCCCCCCTAGAAAGGAGGGGGCGCGAAAAGGAGTAGTAGGCGGTGCCAAGGGGCAGCGCGTCACGCCAGGCCTGTGACGCTGCTGTTGGCGCCGCCTTCTGCCCACCGGCGCCCCCCTTTCCTGGGGCAGGGAGCCGCCCGAAAAAGGAGAGTAGGCGGTGCCAAGAGCAGCGCGTCACGCCAGGCCTGTGACGCGCTGCTCTTCGCCGCCTTCTGCTGCACCGGAGGCGGGGCCTGGGCTGGGGCAGGGCCTGGGGGCGGGGCCTGGGGGTGGGGCCGAGCGGCCCCGCAGGTCATCAGTGACCTCTTATCCGGCCCTGGACCCGCCAGAAGTTGGACAGCCCTGTTATAGTACAATGTAATCCGCCCTGAGTCCCCTGCGGGGTGAGAAGGGCGGAATATAAATACTGAAAACAAACAAACAAACAAACAAATAAACACAACCGGATACCCAAGCAAGTACATATATAAAACAGAAGAGCAGGTGTTTACGAATAGGAGGCTAGAATTTCAACTTCACTGACCCGTTTGAAAGCTGTTATGTCAGAATCCATGATGTTAGAAAAAGGAAGCTCAATTACATTACAATAAATTAATTTACATCCCGAATAGATTACTGCAACGCGCTCTACGTGGGGCTGCTTTTGAAGACTGTTCGGAAACTAGTCCAACGGGTGGCAACCGGATTGCTCACTGGAGCATCATACATTCATTCAAACAACATGGATTGGTTGCCACTGAGGGACATTTTGCAAAACTGTATCTGATTGGCCAGCTTCTAGATTCCAACATTCTAAGGTGCCGCAGAGGGAAAAGGAAAGGCCTCAAGCACTCAGGCACTGCGGCCCACAGCAATGACGGATCAGGACCAAACTTGGCACACAGAGGCCCAATGGCCCACTTCATAACCTGGTGCGGTTTAGGGCAGGATGGGTCACGAATGATGGGATTTGCAGTACCTTTACCTGAGTCACTTCCCAATCAATGACCCACTCTCCATCCTACTGCAGTTTAGAGGAGGGCGGACCATGGATGATGGGACTTGAAGTACCTCTACTCATTCCCCATGACCGCAGCAGCCCCCAACAAAGACGGATAAAGACCATACTTGGTACACAGAGCCCCCATGATCCACTCTACATTCTACTGCAGTATGGAGGAGGGTGGACCATGGATGATAGGACTTGAAGTACCTCCACTCACTTCTCGAGTGCGCTGCGACCCTCATCCAATGACTGCTCAATACCAAACTTGGCACACATAACCCTCATTACCCCCTTAACATCCTGGAGAAGTTATGGGGAGGTGGACCACGGATTATGGGATTTGTAGTACTTTCAAATGCTTTTGTTCCAACAGACCACTGCGGCCCCCAACAAAGACCAATAAAGACCACACTTGGCACACAGAGCCCCCATGACCCACTCTATCTTCTACTGCAGTTTGGAGGAGGGTGGACTATGGATTATGGGACTTGAAGTACCAAAGACCAACCTTGGCACACAATGCCTTTCTCAAATAACCCAGGCACCGCCGGGTCCCCAAGCTAGTAAATAAATAAATAAATAAATAGGTCTCATGATGATGGCCCTTCCAAAAATGAACTTTTTGTTCGCAACGCTCCCGATCATTAAAAAAGACTCCCAATTTAATATCTGGTCGAGGGATATCTCCAGATTTATCTGGATGGGAAAAAAACAGAGAGTCAGAATGAAAATACTCCAAGAAAACAAACTAAATGGAGGTCTCGGAGTCCCTGACTTGAGGAGATACTTTGAGGCGAACTACTTGGCTTGGGTCGGAGCTTGGATAAAATTAGAGGACAATAGATTATTGAATTTAGAAGGCCATGATCTTAAATTCGGGTTTCACGGTTATTTGGGTTATAATAAAATATTAATGGACAAGAATTTCAAAAATCATTATATCAGAGACCCGCTAATTAGAATATGGCACAAACACAGCTCCAAAGTTCATCCCAAAACCCCCACCTGGCTTTCACCGGTGGAGGCATTCCGAATAAGACAATTGGCTGACAAAAAATGGTATACTTACAAAGAATTATTATATTGGAATGGTCTTAACTATGTACTCAAAAGTAAAGAACAACTAGTAACTGAAGGAAGGGAGCTGGGTTGGCTACCCCAGTCTTTCTCAACCAGTGTGCCGTGGCACACCAGTGTGCCGTGACGGACCTCCTGCTGTGCCGCGAGAAAAGCTCTCTGCCCCCCTTCCTCCCCCCTCCTGCCGAACTCCTGCTGCTTGGGGGAGGAGGAAGGGTCGGCAGTGGCGAAAGAAAAGAAGGGACGGGGCGCGCCTCCTTCGCCATTTCCCCAGCCAGCCTCAATCCACCATGACTCCCACCATGACTCTCGCCCCTCACTCGCTGAAGCCGGGTGGAGGAGGAGCTCTGCCCACTGAAGCCCGTCCACCGCTCATGCTCCTCCTCTGTAGGAGAGCTGAAGCTGGGGAGGGGCGGCATGGCGCGGCCTGGCTCTGCCCCCTCCCCCGGCTTTGGCACTCCCAGCAGCTGCTCCAGCCTTGAGGGGACAGTGCCAAGCCAGCATTGTGCTGGCTCTGGCACCGCTGGCTTGGCACTGCCCCTTCAAGGCTGGAGAAGCTGAGGGAGAGCTGAAGCCGGGGGGAGGGGGTGGGGCATGGCGCAGCCTGGCTCTGCCCCCTCCCCAGCTTCGGCACTCCCAGCAGCTGTTCCCAGCAGGCCACCAACCCCCAGCCGTTCTTTACTGTGTTAGAGTGTCATTTTGTGTCATTTTGGTTGGTGGTGTGCCCCCGGATTTTTTTAATGTTAAAAGTGTGCCGCGGCTCAAAAAAGGTTGGGAAACACTGGGCTACCCTATTGTCAAGTGGCTGAAAAGTTCAAACTAGATTTAAAAAGAGGGTTTGAGAGCGACCAGGAAGAGCTGGAGAAGGTTCTGCTAGGACCGGATAAAAATCTAGTCAGAAAGATCTACAGCCAGCTTTCCCAAAATGTTCCAAAGTTAGAAGACCACATGAAAAAATGGTCACGAAATATTGGCTACAAGATAAATTGGAACACCTGGCAAACCATTTGGGAAAAAAATGCAAACTCTTCTGTTTGCTATAAGTATAAGGAAAATTGGATAAAAATCTTATACAGATGGTACTTGGCCCCAGACAAATTAGCAAAAATATATAAAAACTAGCTGTACCCGGCACGCGTTGCTGTGCCCTATGTAGGAGATGTGAGGAAGTCTGGGTGTGTAAGGGTTGGTAATGATGTGACTATGTGTTTTGTGTGTGTTTATATGTGTATGTTTGTGTGTATATATGTGTATGTATATGTGTGTATATATCTGTGTGTGTATATGTGTAGTTATATGTGTTTGTGTATATATGTGTGTTTGTATGTATGTGTAGGTATGTGTGTGTATATATGTGTATGTGTGTATGTGTGGGTTTATGTATATGTTTGTGTATGTATGTGTATATATGTTCATGTGTATATATGTGTGTGTGTACATTTATGTCTGTGTGGTGTTGTGTTGGAGTCGTAGTGTTTGGGGTGTTTGTTTTTATGGGTGTTATTATGTCTTTTGTAAGGTTGCCTGCCTGTTGCATGTGTGTCTGGTGTGTTGCCTGGGCGCTCTTCTTCGCAACCTACAAGTCGGTGTGTGTGGGGGGTTGATGGGGACGTAGGGTAGGAGGACGGCTGGTCTGCGGTGTCTGTCCCTGCGGTCTCTTCTTCAGGGAGTGGGAGGGTGGTGGGGTGCCGCCGGTGCAGTCTTCTGCCCTACTGTCGCCTCCTGGCCTTCCTCTTTGTCTTCCTTATGTTCCCTGGAGCCAAGCTGCGTGGGGTCGGGCCAAGAACGTTTGGGAGGCTGGGAGACGGAGGAGGAGGTGGGTAAGGCCACGGAACTACATCTCCCAGAAGGCTCCGTGGCAGGTAGCTGGGAAGCAGGGGCGGAGCTTTTTGGGGCAGAGACTTCTGGGAAGTGTAGTCCCATGGCCTTACCCGCCTCCTCTTCCGTCTCTCAGCCTCCCAAACGTTCCTCATGTTGGTGTTCCCGAGCCGTGTGGGTTCGGGCCGGGAACGTTTTGGAGGCTGGGAGATGGCAGAGGAGGCGGGTAAGGCCATGGGATCATACTTCGTAGAAGGTTCTGCCCCCAGGAAGCTCCGCCTCTGCCTCCCAGCCCGGCGCGGAGCCTTCTGGGAGGTGTAGTGCCATGGCCTTACCGCCTCCTCTTGCGTCGCAGCCTCCCAAACGTTCCGGGCCGACCCCACGCGGCTCGGGACCACCAACATGAGGAAAGGTAGGAGGCGACAGTGGGGAAGAAGAGCGCTGAGGCGGCGCCCCACCTCCCTCTCACTCCCTGAAGAGGAGACCGCAGGGGGAGACAGCGACCGATGCGGCGGAGAGCGGCTGCGGGTCTCCCTCTGTGAGGCGGCGGCGGAGGCGGGTGGGGCGCCGCCGGTGTGGCGGTGAAGTTGCTGGTGTGTGGGGAGAGAGGGGGACGGGATGGGTTGGGGGGTTTGGGGGAGTCAGAGTGCACAGTGTGTTTGGTTTCCTTCTGTCCTGCGTTGTGTTGGGGGGGTTGGAGTGCGCCTGCGCGATGGCTCTCCGATGTTCTGCGCTCGTGGCCAGCGCAGAACGGGAGCCAATGGGCGGTTTTGGGGGCTGATTTTGGGGGTTGGAAGGTAGGAAGGTGGGTTTTTTTGTGTGATGGTAATACCTCGTGGTCTGTGGGAATGTGTCTCGTTGGATTGGTGTTTGTGGGGGGCGTAGTTTGGCCGTGCATAACGTCCTTTGCACGACCACTCGATTTTTATATATATAGATGTCAAAACAGAATGCTGGAACTGCGGGGCCCGGAGCAGAACCTTCTTCCACCTATGGCTGTGCCCGAAAGCCCTAAAATATTGGAAACTTATAAATACAGAAATAAACAAAATCTTTTCAAAAAGGTGGAGAGAAAACCAGACACATTCCTTTTAGGGATTACGGATCCAAGCTTCAACACCAATGAAAAGCGTATATTTCTGGCCATAACCACCGCAGCCAAACTGGTGTATGCCAGATATTGGAAATCTGCCAGCGAACCAAGGATAGAGGAATGGCTCTATAAGGTGATAGAAACCGTTCAGATGGAGTGGTTGACAGAAGAGCTCAAAACCACTGAGAAAAATCCGATCAAGAAAACTGACTGGTCGATTGTACAAAATTATTTTAAGAAGGAACACAAGATGGACTTAGTATTGAATTGGAATTACTAGGGTAAAAACACTACGCAAAATCGGCTGGACCTAATGGTTGGCATATGTATATAAGTGTAAGAGTAAGGGCAAATGATGCCGGCAGGTAAGTACACAAACTCACTGCCGTAAGCAATATGGATGGGATATAAATAAGAGTATTGAATATCATGCTTGTATTTTTCTATAGGCACAAATAGGTAATCGATAAAGAGGGGGACGAAGATTAAGAATATAACCACAAGTTGTAAAACCTACAGGAACCAAACTACCCCCCAACCCCCTTGTATTGTGTTTTCACACTTGCCCCTGCCCCTTCCCCCCCCCCCAGCTCTCCCTCCACCCTTGTTATCTTACCTTTTCCCCTCTCCCCTTATATTCTGTCGTTGTGTTATATGTTTCTTTTAATGTTTGAAATCACAATAAAGAACTTTTAAATCAAAAAATAAATAAATAGGTCTCATGAACAAACAAAGAAACGTAAGGTAGCCCTGGCTAACACTTACATCGTCATTGTAGCCCATGTGCATCCCGCAATCCAGCATGACGTTCTTCCCTGCGATGGACACAAGGATGCAGCTTCTGCCCACATCTTGACCCGCTCCTGAAAAGACAAAGGGAGAAGAGGTGAATGCTATGCAGAATTACAAGCGGCAATGTACTTAGTTGCCCCCTGGCAGCGACAAATTCATATATTCACCCCATCTCTCTTCCCTTGTAGAAGAAGGCACTTTTCCCACTGGCCTGCTATGAAACAGTCAACGTTTTCATCGTACGAATGCGAAGATTCACGTTCCTCACCTAAAGGAGTGACTTTTATTTCAGGCATGTTTAAAGAGCGAGGAAACCTCGGATGTCTAGTTGCAAGGATCTCACAAAACCATAACTGATCGAAGAGTCTGATGCGGAAGATGATTCAAGGTGTCCTGTGGAGACAAGAAAGGAGGAAAGGGAAATACATCTACACCGTAGAGCAGGGGTGCTCACACTTTTTCATCATGCGAGCTACTATATGAACTATCAAGTTGAAAAGATCACCTGTCGTGCATGTGAGCGTGCGTGCGCACATGCGCGCGCTCGCTCCTACTGCAGCCGTCCGTCCGCGCAGGGCTTCTTTCTTGCCTGCCCATGAACTCACCGCCGCAAGCACCCGGGAAGGGACCCTCCTTGCCTCTTGTGGCGCTCTCTTAATGTCTTCGTTGCCTTCCTGCTGCGTGCTTTTTGCGAAGTCCCCATCCCGTCCTGCTTCTTGCGTGCACAGCAGGCCCCTCCCATGCATGCAGCAGGAGGATATTTATAGGCACACCCGCCAGCGCTCTGGCCAGATATGGCTTCGGCGGCGGCTCAGAAGGCGCAGGGCTGGGGAGAGGGGCTGCCTGACTGCTGCCTGGGCCAGGAAACTCAACCGAGAGAGGGAGCCACGTGAGGCTGGAGCCTCCCCACGGCAGCCTCCCCCCCTCAATCCTCCCTCGAGGTTTCCTTACCTGGGCAGTAGAAGGAAGAGTGGAAGAGGTGCTTCCCCAAGGTGACAGATGCAGCGGGGGGCGCCCTTCCTTCTTTCCTTTCGAGGGTGTCACTCAGAAAGGACGCCCAAGTGGGCAGCTGGCAGGAAGGAGGACCCCTCCCACTGGTGGCAGTCCATGCCCACGGGAGAGAGAGAGAGAGAGAGAGAGGGTGGCTCTTCCTAGCCGTCTCTCTCTCTCTCTCTCCCGTGGGCCCTCGCCGCCTTTCTCCTTCGAGGGCGCGGAGGAGGCGAGGCGGAGAAAGGCAGCGAGGGCACAAGCAGCAGCAGCAAGTGGAGTCTCCATCCCTGCAGCCCCCCTCCTTGGGTTCAGCCCCAGGAACACGGCGGAGCCCTCCTCCTCGCCCCAACCAAGGAAAGAAAGCAGCCCCACACAGCTCGCTTGCCCAGGTCTCGGCTTGGAATGGGAGTCCCGATGGCAGCAGCAGGGCTTGCGGCAGGGCTTGCTTGGCTTTGCCCCACTTTGCCCGGCCTCCTTCACCTCTTTCTCTCTCTCTCTACCTCTCTGGTGAGGTCCAAAGATCACCTGGAAGAGAGCTGAAGATCACCTAGGTGCTCCCGATCACCATAATGAGCACCCCTGCTGTAGAGTTAATGCAGTTTGGCACCACTTGAACTGCCACAGCTCAATCCCTCATAAACCTTCCTCTTCCTTCCTATTCTTTGTGTCTTCCCTGCCTCTTCTTTTTCTCTTTTCCTTCTTTCTTTCCTTTCTCCTTCTTGTGTCTTTTCTTTCTTTCCTTCCCTCTCTTCCTTGTGTCTTTTTTCTTCCCTTCCTTCTCTTCCTTGTGTCCTTTCTTTCTTTTTTTCTTCCCTTAATTCTCTTTCTTGTGTCCTTTCTTTCTAGCCTTTATCTTTCTTGTGTCTATTTTTCGTCAAGGAAAAATAATCTTGCCTTCCTTGCCTATTCTACCTTCCTTCCTTCTCTTCCTTGTATCCTTTATTTCCTTCCTTCCTTCTCTTTGTGTCCTTTCTTTGTTTCTTGTGTCCTTTCTTTCCTTCCTTCTTCTTCCTTGTGTCCTTTCTTTTCTGCATTTCTTGTGACTTTTCTTATTTCTTTCCTTCCTTCTCTCTCTTGTCTTTTCTATCTTCCTCCCTCTTCCTTATGTCTTTCCTCTCTTTCCTTCCCTCTCTTCCTTGTTTCTTTTCTTTCTTCCTTTCCCTCCTTCTCTCTGTCTTTTCTTCCTTCCTTTTCCTTGTCTTTCCTTTCTTCCCGTCCTTTTCTTTATCATGTATTTCCTCTTTCCTTCCTTCTCTTCTTGTGTCCTTTCTTTCTTCCCTTCCTTCTCTTTATTGTGTCTTTCCTTTTTTTCTTTCTTTCCTTCTCTTCCTTGTGTCCTTTCTTTTCTTCCTTCCTCTTCCTTATGTCTTTCCTTTCTTTCCTTCCTTCTCTTCCTTGTATCCTTTCTTCCTTTCCCTCCTTCTCTCTCTTGTCTTTTCTTCCTTCCTCTTCCTTATGCCTTTCCTTTCTTTCTTTCCTTCTCTTTCAAGTGTCCTTTCTTCCTTCTCTCTCTTTTCTTCCTCCCTCTTCCATATGTCTTTCCTTTCTTTCCTTCCTGCTCTTCCTTGTGTCCTTTCTTCTTTTCCTTCCTTCTCTCATCCTACCTTCCTTCCTTCTTTCCTGTTCCTTATGTCTTTCATTTCTTTCCTTCTCTTCTTTGTGTCCTTTCTTTCTTTCCTTCTTTTTCTTGTCTTTTCTTCCTTCCTCTTCCTTGTCCTTCCTTTCTTCCCTTCCTTCTCTTTATCGTGTATTTCCTCTTTCCTTCCTTCTCTTCTTTGTGTCCCTTTTTCCTTTTCTCTTTTCTTCCTTCCTCTTCCTTATGTCTTTCCTCTTTCCTTCCTGCTCTTCCTAGTATCCTTTCTTCTTTTCCTTCCTTCTCGTTTTTCTTCCCTCCCTCCCTTCCTCTTCCTTATGTCTGTCCTTTCTTTCCTTCTCTTCCTTGTGTCCTTTCTTTCTTCCCTTCCTTCTCTTTATCGTGTATTTCCTCTTTCTCTCGCACGTTTTCTTCCTTCCTCTTCCGTAAGACTTCCCCTTTCTTTCTATCATGTCTTTCCTTCTCTCTGTTTTATTCTTCCTTCCTCTTCCTTACGACTTCCCTTTCTTTCTTTCCTGCCTTCCTCTTCCTTGTGTCCTTTCTTTCCTTCCTTCTCTCTCGCCTTTTCTTCCTTCCTCTTATCACTTCCCCTTTCTTTCTATCATGTCTTTCCTTCTCTGTCTTATTCTTCCTTCCTCTTCCTTACGACTTCCCTTTCTTTCCTTCCTTCCTCTTCCTTGTGTCCTTTCTTTCCTTCCTTCTCTCTCGCCTTTTCTTCCTTCCTCTTCCTTATCACTTCCCCTTTCTTTCTATCATGTCTTTCCTTCTCTCTGTCTTATTCTTCCTTCCTCTTCCTTATGACTTCCCTTCCTTTCTTTCCTTCCTTCTCTTCCTTGTGTCCTTTCTTTCCTTCCTTCCCTCTCTCTCTCGCCTTTTCTTCCTTCCTCTTCCTTATCACTTCCCCTTTCTTTCTATCATGTCTTTCCTTCTCTGTTTTATTCTTCCTTCCTCTTCCTTATGACTTCCCTTCCTTTCTTTCCTTCCTTCCTCTTCCTTGTGTCCTTTCTTTCCTTCCTTCCCTCTCGCCTTTTCTTCCTTCCTCTTCCTTATCACTTCCCCTTTCTTTCTTTCTATCTATCATGTCTTTCCTTCTCTCTGTCTTATTCTTCCTTCCTCTTCCTTACGACTTCCCTTGCTTTCTTTCCTGCCTTCCTCTTCCTTGTGTCCTTTCTTTCCTTCCTTCTCTCTCGCCTTTTCTTCCTTCCTCTTCCTTATCACTTCCCCTTTCTTTCTTTCTATCATGTCTTTCCTTCTCTGTCTTATTCTTCCTTCCACCTCCTTACGACTTTCCTTTCTTTCTTTCTTTCCTTCCTTCCTCTTTCTTGTGTCCTTTCCTTCCTTCTCTCTTGCCTTTTCTTCCTTCCTCTTCCTTATCACTTCCCCTTTCTTTCTATCATGTCTTTCCTTCTTTCTGTCTTATTCTTCCTTCCTCTTCCTTACGACTTCCCTTTCTTTCCTTCCTTCCTCTTCCTTGTGTCCTTTCTTTCCTTCCTTCTCTCTCGCCTTTTCTTCCTTCCTTATCACTTCCCCTTTCTTTCTATCATGTCTTTCCTTCTCTCTGTCTTATTCTTCCTTCCTCTTCCTTATGACTTCCCTTTCTTTCTTTCCTTCTCTCTCGCCTTCGCCTCTTCCTTCCTCTTCCTTTTCCCCTTTCTTTCTATCATGTCTTTCCTTCTTTCCTTCCTCTCTCTTCCTTCCTTCTTCCTTATATCCTTCCTTCCTCTTCCTTGTGTCTTTCCTTTCCTTCTTTCCTCTTCCCTCTTTCTCTCGCCTTTTCCTCCTTCCTTCCTCTTCCTTATGTCCTTCCTTCCTTCCTTCCTCTTCCTTATCACTTCCCCTTTCTTTCTTTCTATCATGTCTTTCCTTCTCTGTCTTATTCTTCCTTCCTCTTCCTTATGTTTCCTTCCTTCCTTCTTCCTTATATCCTTCCTTCCTCTTCCTTGTGTCTTTCCTTTCCTTCTTTCCTCTTCCCTCTTTCTCTCGCCTTTTCCTCCTTCCTTCCTTCCTTTCTTTCCTTCCTCTTCCTTCCTTCCTCTTCCTTATGTTTCATATCCTTCCTTCCTTTCTTTCTTTCTTTCTTCCTTCCCTTCTCTTCTTCTTCCTTCCTCTTCCTTAGGCCTTTCTTCCCTTTCCTCTTCCCTTTCCCTCAGGAAGCCACAGAGGGGCCTTTGGGGGCCAAACCAAGAGGCCTGCCTTCACTTCCAGATCCAGGAACAGCTCTCCCTCGCTTCCTCCATTCCTGTTCAGGCTGCTTCCCCGTCCCCAGCTCCCTCCATGCCTGGGGTCTCCCCCTGGGTCCCTCTGAGGAGGGGGGAAAAGACGCCACAACAATGAAGGAAGTTCACAAATAGCCAGCATAGGCCCCGTTTCCATAGCAACCGCCCTCCTCACCTGCCTGGCGGCGCCATGTTGCTTTCCCCCGCCGGGAGGCGCGTGCGCAGTCCAGACCACCTCAGGTCCCCTCCCTCCCTCCCGCGCATGCGCGCTCCGCCCACCCCTCTGCTCAAAAGGAGAGGCGAAGTCCTCAGAACCCAGAAGTATCGCTTACGAGCGGCGATTGGCCGGCGCGGCTGAGGAAGGCGCCGGTGATTGGCTGAGAGGGGAGAAGTGGGCGGGGCGAGAGGTCTGCATTGGTTTCCACTTCATTGGCTTCAGAAAGCAGGAAGCCCTGGCTCCAGGTGAGAGCTGCTTCTCTTCCTCACTCCATACAGAACCTTAATTACCATTATTATGCAGGGAATTAATAATATAATTAATATAATTGTGTTTTTTCTCTCTCCCTATAGAAGCTGTCTTATTGATATTGTGGTTATTTATATTAATTAGTATTGATATTAATATAATATTAATATTAAAGTGATTTCTAATATTATATAATATAGTTATTTATCATTTCTCTCTCTCTCGGCATTATTTCGCGGACGAAGGACTCATCCCACGCTTTCTACTAAAAAGGCCAATCTGAGATAGGCAAGTGCGGTTGCAGAAAGCACAGCAGAAAAAATCTCCTCGGGTGATGTCGTTTCCAAGTCGCGGTTCTTTCTGCCTTGTCGAGACCCGTTCGGCGTGTCTTCTCGAAAGAGGCCGCAGCATTGCGAAGAGTGCGTCTCCACGCCTCCCGATGCGAGGCCAGGGTGGACCATTGTCGGTGATCAATCTGGCCGAGCCTGAGATGTTGTTTCGGGGAGTCCTTGTATCTCTTTTTGGAGGTGCCGCTCTTGCGCGTTCACTGCAGAGTAGTATCTTTGGGAGGCGGTGGTCCTCCATCCGAGAGACGTGCCCTGCCCAGCGCAGCAGTGTTCTCAATAGCGTGGCCTCAACGCTGGTGACTCCTTGCTCAAAGACAACAACATTCGTCACATAGTCGGTCCAGTGTATATTTAGGATTGTGCGAAGACAGCGCTGATGAAAGCGTTCGAGGAGTCGTAGGTGCTGGCGATAGGTGACCCATGTTTCAGACCCATATAGGAGAACAGGCAGTACGATAGCTCTGTACACACTGATTTTGGTGCTTTGCCTCAGGTGCTTGTTGCTCCAGACTCTTTTGTGAAGCCTTCCAAATGCACTCTCTGCCTTTGCTAATCTGTGATCTATCTCTTTATCAATCTTGCCGTCTGAAGAGATGATGCTTCCCAGGTAGGTGAACTTCCGGACGGACTTAAGCACAGATGTGCCTATGCTGACGTGGGGATGATGGTGTTCTTCCTGTGGTGTGGGCTGGTAGAGGACTTCCGTGTTTTTCAGGCTGACTTCCAGCTCAAACAGCTCTGCAGCTGCTGCAAAGCAGGATGTGAGGCGCTGCGGGGCTGCTTCTGAATGGGCGACAAGGGCAGCATCGTCAGCAAAAACCAGCTCACGGACTAGATAGTTTAGAGTCTTAGTGCGAGCCCTCAGGCGGCTTAAGTTGAACAAGCTACCATCAGTACGATAGCGTATATATATGCCGTCTTCTTCTTCGAGGTCTGCCGTAGCCCTTTGGAGCATCACACTGAAGAAGATTGTAAATAGGGTTGGTGCAAGAACATAACCTTGTTTCACTCCGTTAGTTATGAGAAAGGCCTCCGAGAGAGCATTGCCGTATCTGACTTGACCGCGCTGGCCCTCATGTCACAGGATAATCATTTGGAGGAATTTGGGGAGACATCCCAGACGTTCCAGGGTCTGCCACAGACCTTTTCTGCTCACAGTGTCAAAGGCTTTGGTGAGGTCGACAAATGTGACATAGAGTCCTTTGTTCTGCTCTCGACATTTCTCTTGCAGTTGTCTTAAGGGCAAAAACCATCTCTGTGGTGCTCCTATTAGCTCTGAAGCCGCATTGGCTTTCCGGGAGAAGTTCTTCTGCAATAGCAGGAACTAATCTGTTCAGGAGTATCCTCGCAAGGATTTTTCCAGCAATGGAGAGCAGTGTTATACCTCGATAGTTTGAGGCAGTGTTTCCCAACCTTTTTTGAGCCGTGGCACACTTTTAACATTAAAAAAATCCGGGGGCACACCACCAACCAAAATGACACTGTAACACAGTAAAGAATGGCTGGGGGATGGTGACCTGCTGGGAGTGCCAAAGCCGGGAGGGAGAGGAGCCAGGCCACGCCATGCCCCACCCCCCCCCCGGCTTCAGCGCTCCCACAGCCGCCAGCCTTGAGGGGCAGTGCCAAGCCAGCATTGTGCTGGCTCTGCCACTGCTGGCTTGGCACTGCCCCTCAAGGCTGGCGAAGCTGTGGGAGCGCTGTAGCCGAGGGAGAGGGTGGAGCCAGGCCGCACCATGCCCTGCCCCCTCCCCCCCGGCTTCAGTTCTCCCACAGGTTCGCCAGCTTTGAGGGGGCAGTGCCAAGCCAGCATTGTGCTGGATCTGCCACCGTTGGCTTGGCACTGCCCCCTCAAGGCTGGCAAAGCTGTGGGAGCGCTGAAGCCGAGGGAGGGGGTGGAGCCAGGCTGCACCATGCCCTGCCCCCTCCCCCCGGCTTCAGTTCTCCCACAGGTTCGCCAGCTTTGAGGGGGCAGTGCCAAGCCAGCATTGTGCTGGATCTGCCACCGGTGGCTTGGCACTGCCCCCTCAAGGCTGGCAAAGCTGTGGGAGCGCTGAAGCCGAAGAGGGGGTGGAGCCAGGCTGCACCATGCCCTGCCCCCTCCCCCCGGCTTCAGTTCTCCCACAGCTTCGCCAGCTTTGAGGGGGCAGTGCCAAGCCAGCATTGTGCTGGCTCTGCCACCGTTGGCTTGGCACTGCCCCCTCAAGGCTGGCAAAGCTGTGGGAGCGCTGAAGCCGAAGAGGGGGTGGAGCCAGGCTGCACCATGCCCTGCCCCCTCCCCCCGGCTTCAGTTCTCCCACAGGTTCGCCAGCTTTGAGGGGGCAGTGCCAAGCCAGCATTGTGGTGGCTCTGCCACAGCTGGCTGGGCACTGCCCCCTCAAGGCTGGCGAAGCTGTGGGAGTGCTGAAGCCGGGGGATAGGGGCAGAGCCAGTCTGCGTCATGCCCCCACCTCCCCCCCCCCCGGCTTCAGCTCTCCCACAGAGGAGGAGCATGAGCGGTGGACGGGCTTCAGTAGGCAGGGCTCCTCCGCGCGGCTTAAACAAGCAAGGGGCGAGAGTTATGGCGGATTGGAGGCTGGTTGGGGAAACAGCCAAAGGAGGCAGCGCCTCGGTCCCTTCTTTTTCTTCGCCGCCACCCGGCCCTTCCTCCTCCTCTCCCAAGCAGCAGGAGTTTGGCAGAAGGAGGGGGGGAAGGAAGGGGGGCAGAGAGCTTTTCTCGCAGCACACCTGATGATCGCTCACGGCACACTAGTGTGCCACGGCACACTGGTTGAGAAACACTGGTTTGAGGTATACAGGGTGATGGTAACTGCATCTCGGAGATCTGATGGCAGTTCACCTTTTTCCCAGCAACTCACAAGGACCTCGTAGAATTTAGCATGAAGTATATGACCTCCCTGTTTCCAAAATAAATATACTACTACTACTAATAATAATAATAATTTTCAAGTTCAACTGACTGAATATAACATGGAAGGAGGGCAGAGAGTCCAAACAACGTTGCAATTAGATAAAATATTGATTAACATTATTAATTATTAACCACCTTGGTATTACTTTGCACCATTTGTATATTGTTTACTTCCCGCATTTATATCCTGTCACTTCTCAGCATGGCATTACATCGAGCCCCATTTAGAGGCTATGACAAAAAAATTACAATAATAAAATCACAAATTAAACATCTCGTAATTAAAACCATACATAAGGATTAAACAGTAAAACTAGTCTCGTCAGTCATATCACCATTGCGTTTTTATTTATGTAAGAACTGCCAGCCATTTCCGTTGTTTGCCTGCTTGTTTACCATTTACGATCAGCCTGTCGTCTTTTGCTACCTGCTTCCAGAGCTCCGCCATGGCGACTGGGGACGATGGGCACGGCCTGAAGGAAGTGCTGGTCACTTTTAAGAAATGCCTTACAGACAGTCAAGAAGTCCTTCTGGATCCGTACTTAGAAGGTTGGAAAGGCCTTGTGAGGTAAGACCAGGAGGCACACTTGGTGCTCCGAATTAGATTTCTTTCTCAAGGGGTGGGGTTTCTGCTTGAACCGCAGTCCGAAACACGTGGGAATCAATCTATGTCAGAAATATTAAAAATTAACTACGTATTTTTATTTACAAATAAGTAAGTCAAGCACTGAAAAGGTTAAAAGGATACAACGGCTCAGCAAAAGCTCTAGTTCTATATAAGCAGCTGTGCCTCTAGCTTAGTAGGCCTCAGTATTAGTTCACCTCAGTGAGAAAGAGGTGTCAGTGTGAGAAAGCCTCAATGAGAGAAAGGCCTCAGTGTGAGGTAGGCCTCAGTGTGAAGGCCTTGTGTGAGAAGCTTTGGTGAGAGAAAGCCTCAGGTTGAAGGCCATCATGTGCGAAGCTCCAGTGTGTGAAGGCTGCTAAGTGTAGGCCTTAGTGTTGAACCTCAGTGGAAGAAAGGCCTCAGTCTGAGAGAGCCGTGTGGGAGGCCTCAGTGTTAAAGTTCTGAGAGAGCCATCAGTGGAAGGCCTCAAAGAGGCCTCAGTCTGAGAGAGCTGTCAGTGGGAGAAGGCCTCAGTGTTAGTTCACCTCAAGGAAAAAAGGCCTCAGGGAGCCGTCTGGGAGAAGGCCTCAGTGTGAAAGAGGCCTCAGTCTGAGTGTGGGAGAAGGCCTTAGTGTTAGTTCACCTCAAAGAAAGGCCTCAGTCTGAGAGAGCCGTCAGTGGGAGAAGGCCTCAGTGTGAAAGAGGCCTCAGTCTGAGAGAGCCATCAGTGGGAGAAGGCCTCAGTGTGAAAGAGGCCTCAGTCTGAGAGAGCCGTCAGTGGGAGAAGGCCTCAGTTCACCTCAGTGGAGAGTCTGAGGCCTCAGTGGGAAAGTGTGAAAGAGGCCTCAGTCTGAGAGAGCCGTCAGTGGGAGAAGGCCTTAGTGTTAGTTCACCTCAGTGGAAGAAAGGCCTCAGTCTGAGAGAGCCGTCAGTGGGAGAAGGCCTCAGTGTGAAAGAGGCCTCAGTCTGAGAGAGCCGTCAGTGGGAGAAGGCCTCAGTCTGAGAGAGAGAAGGCCTCGGTGTTAGTTCGCCTCAGTGTGAAAGAGGCGTCAGTCTGAGAGAGCCGTCAGTGGGAGAAGGCCTCAGTGTTAGTTCACCTCAGTGTGAAAGAGGTGTCAGTCTGAGAGAGCTAGAAGTGAGAGAAAGGCCTCAGTGTGAAGGCCTTGTGTGAGTAGCTTTGGTGAGAGGAAGCCTCAGGTTGAAGGCCATCATGTGCGAAGCTCCAGTGTGTGAAGGCTGCTAGGTGTAGGCCTTAGTGTTAGTTCACCTCAGTGGAAGAAAGGCCTCAGTCTGAGAGAGCCGTCAGTGGGAGAAGGCCTCAGTGTGAAAGAGGCCTCAGTCTGAGAAAGCCGTCAGTGGGAGAAAGCTTCAGTGTTAGTTCGCCTCAGTGTGAAAGAGGCGTCAGTCTGAGAAAGCCGTCAGTGGGAGAAGGCCTCAGTGTTAGAAAGCCTCAGTGTGAAAGAGGTGTCAGTCTGAGAGAGCTAGAAGTGAGGGCCTCAGTGTGAAGGCCTTGTGTGAGAAGCTTTGGTGAGAGGAAGCCTCAGGTTGAAGGCCATCATGTGCGAAGCTCCAGTGTGTGAAGGCTGCTAGGTGTAGGCCTTAGTGTTAGTTCACCTCAGTGGGAGAAAGGCCTCAGTCTGATAGAGCCGTCAGTGGGAGAAGGCCTCAGTGTGAAAGAGGCCTCAGTCTGAGAGAGCCATCAGTGGGAGAAGGCCTCAGTGTTAGTTCACCTCAGTGTGAAAGAGGCATCAGTCTGAGAGAGCCAGCAGTATGAGAAAGCCTCAATGAGAGAAAGGCCTCAGTGTGAGGTAGGCCTCAGTGTGAAGGCCTTGTGTGAGAAGCTTTGGTGAGAGGAAGCCTCAGGTTGAAGGACATCATGTGCAAAGCTCCAGTGTGTGAAGGCTGCTTAGTGTTAGTTCACCTCAGTGGGAGAAAAGCCTCAATGGGAGAAAGGCCTCAGTGTGATAGAGCTGTCAGTGGGAGAAGGCCTCAGTGTGAAAGAGGCCTCAGTCTGAGAGAGCCATCAGTGGGAGAAGGCCTCAGTGTTAGTTCACCTCAGTGTGAAAGAGGCATCAGTCTGAGAGAGCTAGCAGTGTGAGAAAGCCTCAATGAGAGAAAGACCTCAGTGTGAGGTAGGCCTCAGTGTGAAGGCCTTGTGTGAGTAGCTTTGAGGAGAGGAAGCCTCAGGTTGAAGGCCATCGTATGCGAAGCTCCAGTGTGTGAAGGCTGCTAGGTGTTAGTTCACCTCAGTGGGAAAAAGGCCTCAGTCTGAGCAAGCTCTAAGTGTGAGAAGGGCCTCAGTCTGAGAGAGCTCTCAGTGGGAGAAAGGCCTCAGTATGAGTAGGCCTGATGTGAGAAGCTTCGGTGAGAGAAGCCCCAGATTGAAGGCCTCGTGTGTGAAGCCCCAGTGTGATGGCTGCTGTGTAAAAGGCTACTGTGTGAAGCTCCTGTGTAACTTCAGTGTGAGAAGAGGCTATGTGAGGGCAAAGCTGTTTATACGCATAAACACTGGGGGGGACGGGACTCAAAGCGGTTTACAACATAATACATGGCAAATTCAACGCCTCACATATATACAAAAATATCACATATCCAAATCAATAACATATAACTTTAGAAAATACCCATTAAAATTATACATCCACATAGATATAAGCATAAGAAAGAAGCCCAGTGTGGAAGCAAAGAAGGAAGCATAAAGCCTGGAAGATCTGCCTCTTCCAAGATGAGACGAAGCTCCAGGTTGAAGGGTGAAGGGAGAGGCAGTGGGCGGGCTTCATGCAAATTCCACACCAATGGAGAGCGTAAGAAACACTGGGATGTCTGAGGTGGAGAAAACACATACCGTGTTTCCCCGAAAGTATGACACCCCCGATTGTAAGACATATCGGGGGTGTCAGGGGGGTCGGCTAATGTAAGCCGTACCGAATGTAAGCCGTACCTGGTCGCCGCCGCCGCCGCAATCGGCCCATCGGCCGCGGCATACCTCCTCCGGCGCACCTTTCTGCTAGGCCTCTCCCACGCCTCTGGGACTCTTCCTCTTCCCTCCCTTTCTCCAACGAAGGAGGAGGAAGAGTCCCAGAGGCGTGGCTGCGGCGCTGCGTCAGGTGACGGCGTCGCCGCTTAGCCACGCCTCTGGGACTCTTCCTCCTCCCTCCCATTCTCCAACGGAGGGAGGGGGAGTCCCAGAGGCGTGGCTAAGTGGCGACGCATCACTCTGACGCAGAGCCCCTTAGCCACGCCTCTGGGACTCTTCCCTTCTGCTAGGCCTCTCCAAGCAGAGAGGAAGAGTCCCAGAGGCGTGGCTAGCGGCTCTGCGTCAGAGTGACGCGTCGCCGCTTAGCCACGCCTCTGGGACTCTTCCTCCCTCCCTCTCATTCTCCAATGGGAGGGAGGAGGAAGAGTCCCAGAGGCGTGGCTAAGCGGCGCCGTCAGAGTGTCGCGCCGCCGCTAGCCACGCCTCTGGGACTCTTCTTCCTCCCTCCTCCCATTCTCCAACGAGAGGGAGGGGAAGAGTCCCAGAGGCGTGGCCCTGGGACTCTTCCCCTCCCTTCCTTGGAGAGGCCTAGCAGAAAGGTGCGCCGTGGAGGTGTGCCGCGGTCGATGGGCCGGTTGCGGCGCGGGCGGGCGCGGCAGCGGCGTGGGGCGTGGCGAACGGGCACGTCTTTGTTTATATAAGACGTCCCGAAAGTAAGACGTAGGGGGACTTTTCGGGGGGAAAAGAAAGTAAGACGCTGTCTTACTTTCGGGGAAACACGGTACAACCTCGGATGGAATTCTCCCTAACAGCTCTCTCACTAATTTAAGGACTGCAAAACATGAACACATTCTTTTCACCTTGAGAGGCCTGCTCCTCTTCTTTCAGCGTATCAGGTATGTGTGCCAAGTTTGGCCTACATCCATAATGGCAGAGGATGACCCTTGTGATCGCTTCAATGTGTTTTCCCCCACTGTAGGTTTTTGAACACCATGGGCTCGATCTTCTCCTTCATCTCCAAAGATGTTGTGACCAAGATCCAAATCATGGAGGAATTCAGGAGCAGCAAGCAGAAGGACGACTACGCCAGCCTCCAGTCCATGGTGAGTTACGAGCTCTCCAACGACCTGGTGGACTTGAAGAAGCCCGGAGACCACCCTGCGTCCGGCTGCCGGACCATCCTGCGCCTGCACCGGGCGCTGCGCTGGCTGCAGCTCTTTTTGGAAGGCTTGCGGACCAGCGACTCGGACTCCCGGACGTCGGCGCTGTGCACGGACGCCTACAACGCCTCCTTGGCGAACTACCACCCGTGGATCATCCGCAAGGCCACCACCGTGGCCTTCTACACCTTGCCCGCCCGGGATGCCTTCTTGGAGAACATGAAGGTGGGCACCCACGAGGAGGCGGTGGAGATGCTGGGGGAGGCCTTGCCCAGCATCTGCGAGGTCTACGACGTCACGCAAGCACTCTATTCCCAACATAATCTACTCGACCTCCCGTGAAGCTCTGGCAACGAACATCCTTCCACGTCGTCTCGAAATCAGAGACTCTATTGCTGTAAAATCGGCCTTTTCCCCGTCTTATGTTTTCGACTTGACCTCCCATCAGCCCCTGACAGTATAATATACGGCCAGCGGCCAGGAAGGTTGGGATCGAGAGTCCAAAACGTTGCAAAGGCGGCAGATTGGAGAAGGCTGTTCCGATCAGAGGGCATTTTCGTATAAAAACAAACCTTGCACTTGAAATTGGCTTTAGGACCGTTCTCTCCCAACCCGACTGTTTTGACACCTTGATTTGAACATTCCCCCCAAGCAAACTTGGGTCAGGAGGCTTGGGAGTTGTAGCACAGTAGAGTCTCGCTTATCCGACCTTCGCTTACCCGACATTCCCTCTTATCCGACGCCCCCTTCAATTAAAAGAGCGCTCCCCAACTCCCTCTCCATTCCCAGTCAGGCCCGGATTACCCATAAGGCCACACTAGGCCCAGGCCCGGATCAGGCCCTTTTGGCGCCCTAGGCCAAAGGCTCTGAGTCTGCCCCCCGGCTCCGCCCCTGTCCCCGGCTCCGCCCCCACGCGAGAAGCAGAGAAACACAGGCTGGGGGGGGGGGGCGCGAGCCGAAGGAGGGAGGAGCACCTGCGAGAGAGAGAGAGAGAAAAGCAGGGAAACACAAACACACAGAGAGACTGAGGCGCGCAAGCCGGACAAGGGTGGCAGGGAAACAGACTGGGCGCGCGAGGAGGCGGGGGCGGAGCCGGGGGCGGAGCCGGGGGCGGAGCCGAGGGCGGGGGCAGAGCTGAGGAGAGGAGAGCTAAGGGGGGGGGCCCATGGATGGTGCTTACGCCGCCTCGCGCATGTGCCCTTTTTTTTTTGAATTTTTTTTTGGGATTTGTTTTGAATATTTTTTAAACTTTTTTGGTGGGTTCGGACCTGCTGCCCCCCAAAAGGTGCCGCCCTAGGCCATGGCCTAGGGTGGCCTTATGGGTAATCCGGGCCTGACTAGGCCATGGCCTAGGGTGGCCTTATGGGTAATCCGGGCCTGACTAGGCCATGGCCTAGGGTGGCCTTATGGGTAATCCGGGCCTGACTAGGCCATGGCCTAGGGTGGCCTTATGGGTAATCCGGGCCTGACTAGGCCATGGCCTAGGGTGGCCTTATGGGTAATCCGGGCCTGATTAGGCCATGGCCTAGGGTGGCCTTATGGGTAATCCGGGCCTGACTAGGCCATGGCCTAGGGTGGCCTTATGGGTAATCCGGGCCTGACTAGGCCATGGCCTAGGGTGGCCTTATGGGTAATCCGGGCCTGAATAGGCCATGGCCTAGGTGGCCTTATGGGTAATCCGGGCCTGACTAGGCCATGGCCTAGGGTGGCCTTATGGGTAATCCGGGCCTGACTAGGCCATGGCCTAGGGTGGCCTTATGGGTAATCCGGGCCTGACTAGGCCATGGCCTAGGGTGGCCTTATGGGTAATCCGGGCCTGACTAGGCCATGGCCTAGGGTGGCCTTATGGGTAATCCGAGCCTGACTAGGCCATGGCCTAGGGTGGCCTTATGGGTAATCCGGGCCTGACTAGGCCATGGCCTAGGGTGGCCTTATGGGTAATCCGGGCCTGACTACGCCATGGCCTAGGATGGCCTTATGGGTAATCCGGGCCTGACTAGGCCATGGCCTAGGGGTGGCCTTATGGGTAATCCGGGCCTGACTAGGCCATGGCCTAGGGTGGCCTTATGGGTAATCCGGGCCTGACTACGCCATGGCCTAGGGTGGCCTTATGGGTAATCCGGGCCTGACTACGCCATGGCCTAGAATGGCCTTATGGGTAATCCGGGCCTGACTAGGCCATGGCCTAGGGTGGCCTTATGGGTAATCCGGGCCTGACTACGCCATGGCCTAGGGGCGCAAGCCAAGGGGGTGGGGCGCAGTTCACACAGATCAAAAAAACATCTTGAAACAAAACCGCAACGCGCGGCATGGAGATGTCTGTCTCTCGGAGGAGGGCGGAGGGAGAGCGCTGCGAGGGGGCGGGAGAGGAGGGAATGGCACCTCCCCCTTGCCATCGCCCCACCCCCTCGTCAAGGAAGGAGGGTGCGAGGAGGCGGAGGGAAGCCCCCGGGGCCGCTGCCAGGCATGCGCGGCACCCAGGAACATGGCGGACGAGGCAGAGGCGCTCGCGCCCTCCTGCTGCGCATGCCCGGGGGCGGGGTTTCCCTCCGCCTTTTCCTCGCGCCCTCCTTCCTTGAGTCAAGGAAGGAGGGCGCGCCACGAGGGCCCAGGAGCTTCCCTTCCTTCCTCCTCGTGCCCTCCTTCCTTGAGTCAAGGAAGGAGGGCGCGTGGCGCCGCGAGGAGGAGGAGGAGGGGGGGGTGCAGTAGAGGTGGGTTTGGGGACGTAATTCCAAAGGGTGGCCTAGGGCGCCAAAGGGGGTTAATCCGGGCCTGTTCCCAGTAAGTGAAAAGGGCAAGACAAGGAGGAAGAGGAGGGAGGAAGGGGGAAAAAGAGGCGGGACCGGAAGCGGAAACGTCCTCCCTCCTTCCCTCTGTGATTTCCACGCTCCGCTTCCGCATCCGGGCACTTCCATCTGGGCCTCTCTAGCCCTGAGGGGTTGCCTTGCCTTAACTCTTTGACTCCCTGTTGTTAGTATTCTAGGTCAGGGCTGTTCAACTGGCGGCCCGGGGCCGGATCCGGCCCCGTAGCCTGCTGGACATGGCCCCACCTATGCCCTCAGCCGCCATTTTAAATTTGAAAAAATCAAATTTTTTTTAAATGGCGGCCGGGGTCGGGGAGGGGGAGCGGGGCAGGGAGGAGGAAGAGAGCTAGCTCCTCCTCCTTTTTGGCGCCCCCCCCCTACCAGGCGGGGAGCCGCCCGAGGCAGAAGGCGGCGCCAAGAGCAGCGTCACAGGCCTGGCATGACGTGCTGCCCTTGGTGCCGCCCTTTTTCGCGCCCCTCCTTCCTAGGGCGGAGGGGGCCGAAAGGAGAGTAGGCGGCGCAAGAGCAGAGCGTCACAGGCCTGGCGTGACGCGCTGCCCAGGCGCCGCCTCTTCTGCTCCTCGGCGCCCCCTCCTTCCTAGGGCGGAGGGGGCACCAAGGAGGAGTAGGCGGCGCCAAGAGCAGAGCGTCACAGGCCTGGCGTGACGCTGCTGCTCTTGGCGCCGCCTGTCCCTCCTTTTCGGCCCCGCCCTAGGAGAGGAGGGGGAAGCGCCCGGAAAGAGAGGCGGTGCCAGGGGCAGCGCGTCATGCCAGGCCTGTGACGCTGCTCTTGGCGCCGCCTTCTGCCCTTTTTTCGGCCGTTTTAGGAGGCGGGGCCTGGGGTTAGGGCGGGGCCTGGGGCGGGGCCGAGCGGCCCCTAGGTCATCAGTGACCTTTATCCGGCCCTGGACCCCGTAGAAGTTGGACAGCACTGTTCTAGGTGTCGGACGGGTAACAGTAGGAGACTCCGTATTATCCGACATTTTCGGTTATTCGATATTCTGCCCGTCCGAATGTTGGATAAGCGAGACCCTACTGTCGTTCCGAACGTTTTGGAAGTTCGGTACAGTTGCTGAAAGGTCTCGCGTACAATCTCTGTATCTGTTTACATATCCGTGCACGGGCTTTTCCTCTCTCGACTCCCATGTTCGCACGGCTTCTGGGAGTTTAATATCTAAAGAGTTTCCACCCAAAAAATAATCAGAACTTTAATATATCTTTGTATGCTGGAGAAATAATTAGAGATACTTTTTGTGTTGCTAGGATCTAGAGCAGGAATAGGTAAACGCAGGTTCTTCTGTCAGGCCGTCCTCTCCCTCACCATTCTCTCTTTCCTTCCTTCTGTCTTTCTTTTCTCTTTCCCTCCCTCCCTCTTTCCCCTTCCATCCTTCCATCCTTTCTTCTCTTCATCCCTCTTTCTCCCTCCCTCCCTTCCGTTCCAGCCTCTCGTCCTTCTTTCTCTTTCCTTCCTTCTTTCCCCCTCCATTTCTCCTTCCATCCTTCCCTTCCACCCTTTCGTCCTTCCTTCCCTCTTTCCTCCCTCTCTCCATCTTTCTCCTTCCTTCCCTTTTGTCTTCCCCTCCTTCTCTCTTTCCTTTATCCTTCCTTCTTTCCATCCTTATCTTCTTCCCTTTCTTCCCTCCTTCTCTATTTCATTCGCCTTTCCCTCCCTTCCTTCCTTCCTTCCTCCCTTCCTTTCATCATCCATGCTTCCCTTCCACCCTTCCATCCATCCTTACCTTCTACCCTTTCATACTTCCTTCCGTCTTTCCTCCTTCTCCCCATCTTTCTCCTTCCTTCCTTCCTTCCTTCCTTCTTCTTGTCTTCCTTCCTTCTTTCCATCCTTATCTTCCTCCCTTTCTTCCCTCCTTCTCTTTTTCCTTCGTCTTTCCCTTCCTTCCTTCCTTCCTTCCTTCTTGTCTTATCTTCCTTCTCTCTTTCCTTTATCCTTCCCTTCCCTTCTTTCCATTCTTATCTCCCTCCCTTTCTTCCCTTCTTCTCTTTTTCCTTCGTCTTTCTCTTCCTTCCTTCCTCCTTGTCTTTCTTTCCTTCTCTCTTTCCTTTATCCTTCCCTTCCTTCTTTCCATCCTTATCTTCCTCCCTTTCTTCACTCCTTCTCTTTTTCCTTCGTCTTTCCCTTCCTTCATTCCTTCCTTCTTGTCTTTCCTTCCTTCTCTCTTTCCTTTATCCTTCCCTTCCTTCTTTCCATCCTTATCTTCTTCCCTTTCTTCACTCCTTCTCTTTTTCCTTCGTCTTTCTCTTCCTTCCTTCCTTCCTTCCTTCCTTCCTCCTTGTCTTTCTTTCCTTCTCTCTTTCCTTTATCCTTCCCTTCCTTCTTTCCATCCTTATCTTCTTCCCTTTCTTCACTCCTTCCTTTTCCTCTTTTTCCTTCCTTCTTGTCTTTCCTTCCCTTCCCCTTCCTTCCTTCCTTCCTTCTTGTCCCTTTCTTCTTCCTTCTCTCTTTCCTTTATCCTTCCTTCTTGTCTTCTTCCATCCTTATCTTCCTTCCCTTCCTTCTTTCCATCCTTATCTTCTTCCCTTTCTCACTCCTTTTTCCTCCGTCTTTCCCTTCCTTCCTTCTTGTCTTTCCTTCCTTCTCTCTTTCCTTTATCCTTCGCTTCCTTCTTTCCATCCTTATCTTCCTTTCTTTCTTCACTCCTTTTCTTTTTCCTTCGTCTTTCCCTTCCTTCCTTCTTGTCTTTCCTTCCTTCTCTCTTTCCTTTATCCTTCCCTTCCTTCTTTCCATCCTTATCTTCTTCCCTTTCTTCACTCCTTCTCTTTTTCCTTCGTCTTTCCCTTCCTTCCTTCTTGTCTTTCCTTCCTTCTCTCTTTCCTTTATCCTTCCCTTCCTTCTTTCCATCCTTATCTTCCTCCCTTTCTTCACTCCTTCTCTTTTTCCTTCGTCTTTCCCTTCCTTCCTTCTTGTCTTTCCTTCCTTCTCTCTTTCCTTTATCCTTCCCTTCCTTCTTTCCATCCTTATATTCTAAAGCCAGAGTGGCCTCTGTTGTCATGGCAACAGCCTCTGCCTAAAGCTTGCTGCTGCGAACATTCCACTGCCTACTCTCTGCAGCTTTTAAAGAATGTCCCTTCTAAACATATAAACAAACATGTGATTAACATATAAATAACCACCTCATCACACTTCCCTTCCTTCTTTCCATCCTTATCTTCCTCCCTTTCTTCACTCCTTCTCTTTTTCCTTCGCCTTTCCCTCCCTCTCTTCCTTCCTTCCATTCATCCATGCTTCCCTTACACCCTTCCATCCATCCTTCCCTTCCACCCTTTCATCCTTCCTTCCTTTCCTTTTGTCTTTCCTTCCTTCTCTCTTTCCTTTATCCTTCCCTTCCTCCCCTCCTTCTCTTTTTCGTTCGTCTTTCCCTTCCTTCTATCCATCCATTCTTCCCTTTTGACTGCTTGGAGTGCTGTTCTGCAACGTACACAAAGCTTTAAAGGGAGAGGTAGAGCCGTGTTGTAGGACGTTGTATATTGTCATGACTCTGCCGCCAAATTAGAAGCATATCCTTCAACACAGGCAGATACTCAGACTGAGTCACACAGGAGAGTAGAAGATGGATTCTTTCTTCCTCCTTATATAAGTCATCACCGCAGCATGGTGGCGGGGGGACGGACAAAGCTCTTATGTTTGGTGTGCTGGATGCTCGAACAATCGTTTCCAAATGTCTCTTGTGTCCTTGGTCGTGTTGGCAGGGGGATTCTGGGAGTTGCAGTCCAAACTCAGGGCAGCAGACAACTAATTAATCACAGGGATTACAAGGAAATGCAAACGGACCCGGCATAGCCTGCAACGGACCTCGGAAGAAGCGACGTCGGCTCAATGTCAAAGCCGGACCACATCTTTGTAAAATAATATTTCCTGTAACCTTTCCATTGCACAAGAATCATGACAATCGAGGGCCAGTTTCAGGCCCAAATCAAAACAATGTGTTGTCTGTTGTGTCTTTGTGTGTCGTCTTTCACAATTCAGCTTCAATCACCTATGGAAGGGAAGAAGGTGGCGGGTGGTGTCGAAGCAGGCTGCCATAAAAAGTATTTGCACAATTATATTATGGGTTGGAAGCATGCACTGTGATTGGTAGACATTTTCTATCTCATGATATTTGGATTGAAATAAAGGTTTTCAGTCACGCACATTCGTACCAAAATCTTGTATTTTAGGGACTTGAGTTGAGAGAGAGAGAGAGAGAGAGTATGTATCTATTATATAAATGGGTTCACGTCATGTGATGTATACCTCAAACAAAGAAACCATACAACGCAGAAACACAATACTTGCCAACAGAAATAGGCCTCAAGCAAGGTATGTTTGTAGCAAAGAAACTTTCCCCCCAAAACCTAAAAGGCCCCCAAAACAACGAATAAAAATAAAACTACCAGCATCCTCCGGGGCATTTACCAGCATCCTCCAGGGGCAGCCAAAGACTCACCCTGCCAGAATAAGGAAAGGCTCTCACATTCTGAACAACATGATTGGCTGCCAATAACTGGGAAGCTGGCTCTATTTGCATAACTGCTGCACTGGCCAGCCTGGGAACATGAAAATTCATTAACATGATCCATAATAAACTGCCAAAACAGAATAAGGAAAAGGCCTGATTGACAGCTTCATTAATCCTAGGCAACACAAACACCCAAATCACTTCAACCGAAAACTTACTACACCCAAAAATCACAGACCACGCCCTCACTTCCTGGGAAAATTGACAGTAAGGCTTCATTAACATGATTTCCCTAACTAGGCCTCACTTACTGGGAAGCTGTTTACGCTCTGAAATTGACAGTAAGGCTTCATTAACATGATTTCCCTAACTAGGCCTCACTTACTGGGAAGCTGTTTACGCTCTGAATTGACAGTAAGGCTTCATTAACTTGATTCTCCCGACTAGGCCTCAGCTCACTGGACATTGTGTATGGCCTGAATTGACAGTAAGGCTTCATTAACTTGCTGTTCCTGACTAGGCCTCAGCTCATGGGACATTGTGTATGGCCTGAATTTACAGTAACCTACCTTGGCACACAGAGCCCCGACCATGCATGATGGGACTTGAAGTACCACCATGGAAAATGGGATTTGTAGTACTTCAAAACCCATAATTCCCCACAGACCACTGTGGCCCAGAACCAAGACCAATAAAGACCCAACTTGGCACACCATGCCCCCCATGACCCACACTCCATCCAACTGCAGTTTAGAGGAGGGCACACCATGGATGATTGGACTTTCTCGCATCTCCTAAAAAGGGCACAGCAACGCGTGCCGGGTACAGCTAGTATATCTATATATCTATATATTGAACGGTCGTGCATCCCGGCAAATAGACAGCTAAACTATAAGCCGCAGAAGCACGAAACTCGGCAACACATTCCAACATACCGCGAGGTACCTTTTCCGCCAAAAAAAACCCGGCCTACATACCTCACAACACCCCCAAACACAACCCCCAAAAAACGGGCAATGGAACCTGGCACCCCTGCCTCTTCGCTGCCAGCGCGCGTTTAGAACGTTCGCGCATGGCAGCCAGAGCGCAGAGGCCCGATTCCAAGATGGACGGGGTCTGACGCTGCCTGGAGGGCGGGTGGGGACGGAGGAGGGAGGAGAAGCCGAAGGAGGCGAAGGAAGGGAGCGCCAAGAGGGCCAGGAAGCGCGCCCCGGTCTTTCCTGAGCCGCCGAGCCGGGTCACCCTGCCAGGCCTGCAGCTGGGCCACGACGCGAGGGCCGCGGGTAAGAAGCGTTGGCGGCCTGTGAGGGGATTCCGAGTGGACGGAGACTGGGAAGGAAGGAGGGCCCACTCGAGGCCCCGGCTTGGCGGAGGAGAGTAGGCCCAAAGGGAGGGAAGGAAGGAAAGAAGGGGGCCGCTTCTCTCTGATAGTTCCCCCTGCGCCCGCTTGAGTCTGCCAAGACCTTCTCGGCCTCGAGGGACGCTGTCTCTGGGGCCTTCGCCTTTCACTGCCTCGACTTTGGGCCTCCTCTCTTTCTCTTCTCAGCCACATAGGACTTTCCATGCTTTCACACTGATAGGTTGGCAGAAGCTGGGGCTAATAGTGGGAGCTCACCCCACTCCCTGGATTCAATCTCCTAACCTTTTGGCCAGCAAGTTCAGCAGCTCAGTGGTTTACTCATTGGCCAAAAGGTTAAGATTTTCCCCTTACATTAAGTCCAGTTCACCCAACTCAGGGGAGGGGGGGGGCATTTCTAAGCCCACGAGCTGGCATTCCTCCTAGATGCCTCCAAGTTCCTGTAGGCAGCATGACTGCATGGAGCACCGTTACCTTCCCACCACAGTTGTACCTATTGCTCTACTCATATTTCCATGCTTTCAAACTGATAGGTTGGCAGAAGCTGGAGCTAATAGTGGGAGCTCACCCCACTCCCTGGATTCAATCTGCTGGCTTCAGTGAACGAGGGGCGGGAGTCATGGCGGATTGGAGGCTGGCTGGGGAAACGGCCGAAGGAGGCGGCGCCCTGGCCCCTCCTTCTTTTTCTTCGCCACCGCCCGGCACTTCCTCCTCCTCCCCCAAGCAGCAGGAGTTTGGCAGGAGGAGGGGGGAAGGAAGGGGGGCAGAGAGCTTTTCTCGTGGCACAGCAGGAGGTCCGTCACAGCACACTACTGTGCCGCGTCACAGCGGTTGGGAAACACTGCCCTAGGCCATGGCCTAGGGGCGTAAGCCGAGGCGGGGGCGCAATTCACGGACCCAAAAAAATAATATTGAAACAAAACCGCAACGCGCAGCATGATGACTCTCTCTCTCTCTCGGGGGAGGGCGGGGGGAGAGTACTACGAGGGGGCGGGGAAGGAGGGAATGCTGCCCCCCCTCGCCATCGCCCCCGCCCCCTGGACAAGGAAGGACGGCGCGAGGAGGAGGAAGGAAGGGAAGCCGCGCCCCCGGGGCCGCTGCCAGGCATGCGTGCGCGGCAGGAGAGCGCGAGCGCCTCTCCCTCCTTCCCCAATGTTTCTGGGTGCCGGCTCCGAAAGGCCCAGGGGCCGGGAAGGGTCCTGAGAGCGGTTCCCTGCGCTCCTGCCTGGCCCAGCTGCACAAGGGCGCCGAGCCAGGCCTGGGCGAGGCCTTGCTGGCCCTCCGCACGCAGCACATCAAGGAGGCTGGCGGCATCGCCCGCTTCCGTGAGTGCAGGGGGGGGCTGGCGCCGCTGCTGAGGGTCCTGGCCGGCGCCCAGGGGCGGTCCGAGCTCTCCTGGGGGGGTAAGCGAACATTATTTTGGCGCCCCGGGCGCCCACAATGCTCCATTGTGAGGTACCAAGGGCCGCCCGCCCTGCTGCTGCGCTGCGCTCCGTGGTTTGCAAGATGCGCAGTGCCTACGGACCTCTCTTGAAGCCCGTAGGCACTGCGCATGCGCGAAACCGCGGAGCGCAGCGCAGCAGCAGGGCGGGCGGCGCCGCGGCGCCGCGGCGCCTAAAAAAGGCGCCCCACCCCAGAGCGTCCAAGATGGTGCTCTACGCGGCTGCGTAGGCCGCGTAATGGCAAAGACCGCCCCTGCCGGCGCCCCCAGGCCCCGCCGCACCCTCGACCTTGCCCTCAGCATCCTGGGCAACTGCTGCACTGAAGACGGGAGCCGGGACCGCGTGCGCCAGCTGGGAGGCATCCCGCCGCTCGGTGAGAGAGGAGAGGCAGATGGAAAAAGGAATGTGCGGGTAGGGTGGTGGTGGTGGTAAAGGTTGGTTTGGGGGCGTAATTCCAAAATGTGGCCTAGGGCGCCAAAAGGGGTTAATCCAGACATGCCTCTTGTGACACCGTTTTGAATAAGCGACGGAGGAAACGGAGATCCGGGCCAATGATTTGCAAAGGAGCCCATTGCGGCGAGCTCTGGAGACCATTTGGTTAGGACCAGTGGCCATGACAGTTCCTTCCCACTCCTAGTTGCACGGTCACGCATGCACGCCGTATACACTTTGCTAAACAAATTCCCCTCGGCTGTTTTCTCTCGTCTTCCCATCGTCAAAATATTTGGCATTCGAAGTGCTTCCCATCGTCATCCCTTCTTTCCCCCGTTTTTGGAATTGAGCTGTTCGCGGAAAGACTGGTCTCGAAGTCGAGAAGGAAAAATGCTCCTGCTCGTTTTGCTCGGGATCGGTTGGGATCGAGCCTCGGCCCAAGACTTGCGCTGCATGTCTTCCCAGTTTAGGAAACCCGGAGATTACATCCTGGGCGGCTTGTTCCCCTTCACGGTCCTCACCACCAACCTGTCGGATCGGAGCCTGCCTGATACCTACAGCTGTGACAGGTAAGGATCAATACAAGACACATAGACATATACACACACAGATACATATAGGTATAATAAATACAGATCTATAATTATATATGCTAATTTCACATATGCATTTGCCCCTGAAACTTTTGCAAATCCTCTCTATATTTGCAAGCCCTATACATCTAGATTTATATCTAGACATCTCTCTATGTGTGTATGCATTTCCCTCCTGCAATATTTGCAAGCCCTATATATCTATATTCATATCTATCTAGACAAGTCTATATATATTTGTGTCTGCATTTCCCCTGTAATGTTTGCAAGTCCTATATATGTAATATTTGCAAGCCCTATAGATAGATATAATCATATCTATCTCGACATCTCTCTATATGTGTGTGTGCATTTCCCTCCTGCAATATTTGCAAGCCCTATATATCTCTGTTCAGACCTATCTAGGCATCTCTCTATGTGTGTGTGCATTTCCTTACTACAATATTTGCAAGTCCTATATATTGATATTAATACCTAGGTATCTCTATATGTGTATCTGTGTGCTTTTCCCTCCTACAACATTTGCAAGCCCTATATATCAATATTCATATGTCTAGATACATATGAATATCGATATATAGGGCTTGCAAATATTGTAGGAGGGAAATGCACACACACACACACACACATAGAGATATATATCTCTCTCTATATGTGTGTGTGTGCATTTCCCTCCTAAAATATTTGCAAGCCCTATATATTTATATTCATATCTGTATGCATTTCCCTCCTGCAATGTTTGCAAGCCCTATATATCCATATTCATACCTAACTCGACCCCTCTCTCTATATATGTGTATGTGTGCATTTCTCTCCTGCAGTATTTGCAAGCCCTATATATCTATATTCATATCTATCTAGACATTTCTCTCTATATGTGTGTGTATGCATTTCCCTTCTGCAATATTTGCAAGCCCTATATATCTCTGTTCAGACCTATCTAGACATCTCTCTATGTGTGTGCACATTTCCTTACTACAATATTTGCAAGCCCTATATATCGATATTAATATCTAGACATTTCTATATATTTATCTGTGTGCATTTCCCTCATACAATATTTGCAAGCCCTATATATCTATATTCATATCTATCTACATATCTATGTGTGTGTATGCATTTCCCTCCTGCAATATTTGCAAGCCCTATATATCGATATTCATATCTAGACATCTTTCTATATATGTGTATGTGTGCATTTCCCTCCTGCAATATTTGCAAGCCCTATATATCTATATTCATATCTAGATAAGTCTCTATATATATTTGTGTGTGCATTTCCCTCATATTTGCAAGACCTATATATCTATATTCATATCTATCTAGACATATATATATATGTGTGTGTATGCATTTCCCTCCTGCAATATTTACAAGCCCTATATATCGATATTCATATCTATCTCGACATCTCTCTCTATATGTGTGTATGCATTTCCCCCGTAATATTTGCAAGCCCTATATATCTATATTCATATGTATCTAGACATCTCTCTCTATATGTGTGTATGCTTTTCCCTCCTGCAATATTTGCAAGCCCTATATATTATATAGGGCTTGCAAATATTGCAGAGGGAGACATCACACATATATGAATATAGAGATAGTGTGCATATGTATCATAGAATATAGATATATGGTATATATCTATATTCATATGTATCTAGACCTCTCTCTCTATATGTGTGTGTGCATTTCCCTCCTACAATATTTGCAAGCCCTATATATCTATATTCATATCTATCTTGGCATCTCTCTATATGTGTGTACGCATTTCCCTCCTGCAATATTTGCAAGCCCTATATATCTATATTCATATCTATCTAGACATCTCTCTATATATGTGTATGTGTGCATTTCCCTCCTACAATATTTGCAAGCCCTATATATCTATATTCATATCTATCTAGACATCTCTCTATATATGTGTATGTGTGCATTTCCCTCCTACAATATTTGCAAGCCCTATATATCTATATTCATACCTATCTAGACATACAGTATACCTCTCTATATGTGTGTATGCAATTCCCTCCTGCAGTATTTGTAAGCCCTATATATCTATATTAATATCTAGACAAGGCTACATATATTTGTGTGTGCATTTCCCCCGTAATATTTGCAAGACATGATCGTCAACATAGATGAATCTCCTTGGCGCTTCTGGCAGTGGCCAATCACTTGTAGGGGTCACCACAATATGAGGAAATGCATTAAGAGGTCACAACAGCTCCTTTGGGCTGCTTCCTCCACAGGCTTTACGCCGCTGGACTCATCTGGGCGCTGGGCATGAAGTTTGCGGTGGAGGAGATCAACAACTCCACCTCGCTGCTGCCGGGCGTCACATTGGGCTATGACCTCTACGACAGTTGCATGGAGCCTGTGGTGGTCCTCCAGCCCAGCCTACTCTTCCTTTCTGAAATGGACACCAGCAGCATCGGCGTCTCCTGCGACTACACCGACTACTGGACCAGAGTGCTGGCGGTCATTGGGCCCCACAACTCAGAGCTCTGCATGGTCACGGCGAAGCTCTTCAGCTTCTTCCTGATCCCTCAGGTAAAAGAAGAGGGTTTCCTTGTAATGATTTGCCTGGATAGATACAGATATATTATCCAGGTACATGGAAATCCCCCTTTCTCTACTTCTTCCTTTGTCTCCTTCCTTCCTTCCCTGTTTCCTTCCTTCGTTCACTTTTTATTTCCCTTCCTTCCTTCCTTCCTTCCTTCCTTCCTTCCTTCCTTCCTTCCTTCCTTCTTCCTACCTTCCTTCCTTCCTTCCTTCTTTCCTTCCTTCCTTCCTTCCTTCCTACCTACCTTCCTTCTTTCCTTCCTACCTAGCTACCTTCCTTCCTTCCTATCTTCCTTCCTTCCTACCTTCCTTCTTTCCTTCCTTCCTACCTACCTTCCTTCCTTCCTTCTTTCCTTCCTACCTTCCTTCCTTCTTTCCTTCCTTCCTTCCTTCCTTCCTTCCTTCCTTCCTTCTATTCCTTCCTTCCTTCCTTCCTTCCTTCCTTCCTTCCTTCCTTCCTTCCTTCCTTCCTTCCTTCCTTCTTTCCTTCCTTCCTTTCCTTCCTTCTTTCCTTCCTTCCTTCCTTCTTTCCTTCCTACCTTCCTTCCTTCCTTTCCTTCCTTCCTTCCTTCCTTCCTTCTTCCTTCCTTCCTACCTTCCTTCTTTCCTTCCTTCCTTCCTTCCTTCCTTCCTTCCTTCCTTCCTTCCTTCCTTCCTTCCTTCCTTCCTTCCTTCCTTCCTTCCTTCCTTCCTTCCTTCCTTCCTTCCTTCCTTCCTTCCTTCCTTCCTTCCTTCCTTCCTTCCTTCCTTCCTACCTTCCTTCCTTCCTTCCTACCTTCCTTCCTTCCTTCCTTCCTTCCTTCTTTCCTTCCTTCCTTCCTTCCTTCCTTCCTTCCTTCCTACCTTCCTTCCTTTCCTTCCTTCCTTCTTCCCTTCCCTTCTTTCCTTCCTTCCTTTCCCTCTTTCCTTCCTTCCTTCCTTCCCTCTTTCCTTCCTCCCCCCTTTCCCTCCTTCCTTCCCTTTTCCCCTCAATCCTTTCTTCTCTCCTTCCTTCCTGTCTGTTCTCCCCTAATTGTATTCTATGAGTATTTAATATATAATAGTAATATTATATTATATAGTAATATATATATATCAATTATACATCTCAGTTGATCAGAAATATCCAAATAAATCAACAACCCGCGCCAATCAGCGCAGGTGTATCCGCGGGGCTCGCGGGGCGCCTGGACCGGACTCACCTGCAGCAGCGCCGTGCGCGGGCCCATTTTTTAAAATGCCATCCCAATGCAGTGGCAGGGAGTTCCACAGTCACGCTTTCTGCCCGAAGCGGGACTCGAACTCAGGGCGCTAAGACAGAAGCACCGCCCCGAAGAGGAGTCAAGGGAAGCGGGAGCCAATCACAGAGCGCTTTCCCAGGGCGGGAATTCAAATGGGAGAAGGCCAATGAGGGGATGGGATGGCGCCGAGGGAGCGGGGCCACCTGAGGCAAGCGACGTGGGCTCCCTGAGAGAGCGACTCCATGTCCGGCGGGGCGCTTACCTGCTTGAAGCGCGGCCTGCCCAGCTGGAAGGGCGGACCCTCCTCGGCGCCCTCCGCCATGCCCGCGAGTCCGCTCGCTCTTTTTCTGCCACTCAGCCACGCCCCCTGGCTCTGCTCCCGCCGCCTCCCATTGGTCCGGCCCCACCGCAGTCCTCGCAGGGCATGCCGCGAGGCGTAGTCTTTCTCCTGCAGGGAGGGAGGCAGAAGCGGAGAGAGGTGCACGACAGGAAGTGTAGTCTTCAGGACAGGGCCCGCTCTCATAGACATCTCTGGGCGAGGCCGAGGGAGGGTGGGAAAAACACATTGCATTTTCATTTGTTTTAACATTTATTTATTTTTTGGGCCCGTGATCTGCGCCCCCCTCGGCTTGCGCCCCTAGGCCATGGCCTAGGTTGGCCTTTTGGGTAATCCGGGCCTGAACACACTGTTTAGGAAGGGGAAGAGGAGAGAGAAGTAGATCATATACTGCAGTGCTGTCCAACTTCTAACCGGCCAAGGGCCGGATTCCAGGTCACTGATGACCTGGGGGGGTGCCCGGCCCCGCCCCTGGCCCCGGCCCCGGCCCCGGCCCCGGCTGCCGGGAAGCTTTGGGAGGAGAGGGAGGAGCCACGGCACCCCTTCCAAGGCATCCTAGCCACAGATGAAGCTGAGCGGTTTCGCCGGCTTCCAGCTGCTGCCGGGATGCCTTGAAGGGAGAGGCGCCGCCGGGGGACCCCCCTCCCTTGCAAAGCATCCCGGCAGCCGCAGAAGCCGGTGCCGCCGGGGATCCCCCTCCCTTGCAAGGCATCGGCGCCGGCGAGAGAGGGAAGAAGAGGGCGGTGCAGGGCGGAGGAGCTGGCCTCTTCCTCCTTCTTGTACCACCCTTGTCCCTCTCACCGCGCCGATGCAATCTGGCGGGCGCGGAGAGAGGGGACGGAGGGGCGGTGCAGGGAGGAGGAGCTAGCTCTTCCTCCCCCTGCCCCGTCCCCTCCCCGGCTGCCATTTTTTTAAAAAAATTTAAAAATTTTAAAAATGGCGTCTGGGGGCATAGCTGGGGCCGTGCCCAACAGGCTGGGGGGCCGGATCCGGCCCCAGGGCCGCCAGTTGGACAGCCCTGATATACTGCAAGCAATGGTCTTCAGGATCCGCTGCCTTATGTATTTTAGTATGTACTAGCTGTACCCGGCACATGTTGCTGTGCCCTATTTAGGAGATGCGAGAAAGTCTGAGTATGTAAGGGTTGGAGTTGTTGTTAGTTATGGTCTTGTTGGGGCCATGGCTGTGTCGTTGTGGGTTGTTCTGGTGGGTGGGATGTTGAAGTCCTGGGGAGTTGTTGTTGTGTGGTGTTGCTGGCGTTCTGCATAGCTTGTGGATTTACAATGTTTTTTGTCTTTCCGTCTGCTGTGTTGATGTAGAGGTTGATGCGTGTGTGGGTGGGGTACTTTGCAAGTGAGTGGAGGTACTTGAAATCCCATTATCCATGGTGTGTCCTCCTCTGAACTGCAGTCGGATAGAGTGTGGGTCATGGGGTGCATTGTTTGGCAAGTTTGGTCTTTATCGGTCTTGGTTCTGGGACACAGTGGTCTGTGGGGAATGATGGGGTTTGAAGTACTACAAATCCCATTATCCATGGAGGTACTTCAAGTCCCATAATCCATGGTCCACCCTCCAAACTGTAGTAGAATGTAGCGTGGGTCATAGGGGCTCTGTGTGCCAAGGTAGGTTACTGTAAATTCAGGCCATACACAATGTCCCATGAGCTGAGGCCTAGTCAGGAACAGCAAGTTAATGAAGCCTTACTGTCAATTCAGGCCATACACAATGTCCAATGAGCTGAGGGCTAGTCGGGAGAATCAAGTTAATGAAGCCTTACTGTCAATTCAGAGTGTAAACAGCATTCCATTAAGTGAGGCCTAGTCAGGGAAATTAAGTTAATGAAGCCTTACTGTCAATTTTGGACGTGGTCTGTGATTTGTAGGGGTAAATTTTCTGTGGGAAGTGAATTGTGTGTGTTTGTGCCTCAGCCCTTTGCCTTATCCTCCTCTGACAGTTTATTAGGGTCGAATGTTCATGTTGGCTGGCCAGTACAGGAGTTATGCAAATCCGCCCTTATTGGCAGCCAATCATGTTGTCAGAATGTAGAGGCTGGGAGAGTCGTTGGAAGTCCCGGAGGATGCTGGGAAATGTAGGTTTTTACTCATTGTTTTGGGGGCCTTTTAGGTTGGGGGGGAAGTTTCTTTGCTACAAACGTACCTTGCTTGAGGCCTATTTCTGTTGGCAAGTTTGGTGTCTCTGCATTGTAAGGTTTCTCTGTTTGGGACGGTCTTTCCATGATGACTCTTCCTTTATATATATACTGTAGATCAGGGCTGTCCAACTTCTACCGGCCCAGGGGCCTGAATTCCGGTCACTGATGACCTGGGGGGCTGTAGGGTCTGTCCCCGCCCCTGGCTCCGCCCCTCCCCTGGCTCCGCCCTCTCCCCAGCTCCGCCCCCACCCCACCCCCGCCCCCACCCCACCCCCACCCCCCGCATGCATACAGTCAAATATAATCTTTTACTGAGATAAAATGCAGGGATAAGCTATTAACTTATTTCAATTTAATATTAAATATATTTAATTCCATCCTCCCTCTCCCCTTATTTTAATTTAATATTAAATATATTTAATTCCATTCCCCCCTAATGTCCCATCTCCCTTATTTCATCTTTAAATATATTTAATTTTATATTTAATACATGAGGGGAGATGGGGGGAGGGAATGAGGAGCCCCCTGCTTCGGCCTACCTTTTCCAAACCCGCAGGATCCAGGAGTACCCGGACGATGAGAGAGGCGACGACCGACTGAGTCGAAGAAGGCCCTCATCGCGTCTGTGGGCCTCAGCGATCCAGTAGTAGAGTAGCCGAAGAGTATCGCGAGAATACGCAATCCACACGGGATTTCGCTGTCAACGCCGGTGTGATCTCGCGTTGACAGCGAAATCCGTGTGATTGCGATTCTCAGCGATACTTGCCCTCGACCCGGAAGTAGGTTTTTTAAAAAAAATATTATTATTTATTTTATTTTTCAATTTTTATTTTTCATTAAAAAGCTTAGGGGGCCATAGGGAAGGGGCTGGGGGGCCGTATACAGCTGAAAATACTATTCAGGTATATCAATGAAAACAGTAAACTGTACTATATCAAATAGTTATCTATTAGCGATAAATGAATCAATACGTTTGCATTTACAACCACAATGGGATATATAGGAAGGGGGTACAAGTGGAATCACCACTATGCAAGGTACAAAATACAGTCAAAAGACTAACAATTCATTTTATGCATCATAGCAATATACAAACATATCAAGAAGCCTGGGGCCAAGAGGGACAAATGATCCTTCCTGGTGCAAAGAGACACTACAGTTCGAAAAACATTACATATGCATCAAAATGAGGATCAGCGAACTGCAGGTGGAGGTGGGTGGATCCCAGGTGTGTCTGTGTCAAGCAGGGCAGGATGGTGACAGGAGACGCTCAGTGCAGGCCCAGACGTCTAGGGCGCATGCGCGGACAGGCGCTGTGGCCAGCCGCAAGTAGAGCTGGGCGTGGTAGTCCTGTCGGGACGCTCAATAGGCCGAACTGCGCTGTGCGCATGTGCGGGAGACGCTCAATGGCGGCCCGCAAGGGATGGTGGTAAAGGTAGTTCGGAAAGAAGCTAAGGGCGTCCGTGTGGTAAAGGGTGGATTGGCAAATGCCGAAAAGGTTGAATAGGAAACCGCTGGTCACTCGGTGGGTGAGGGCAGCGGAGGAGAGGTTGCCTGACGGCGGGAGCTCACTCCTAAGCCGGCGAAGGGCCGTTTCGTCTAAAAGACTTCTTCAGAGGCATAAAGTAGGCGTCCTCAAAGATAATACATCTAGAAAGTGACAATGATATCAATATTTAAAACCCGGAATGAACGGTGTGGTCAGGGCATGATAAAGTAAGAAGTAAAAAGTAGTTACCATCAAGAGTTGTCCAATCTGCGTGGAGGACGGAGCATTCCATCAGCAGGAAATGGCAAAGAGCAGAGGTCACCTTGAGGGCTTATATAGGATTTGGCTAGGAAAGTTGTTAAAGGGCCTCCTTCTCAGATAGGTGATCAAGGAAAGAATTAGGAAGGAACTGGGCAGTGTATTCTACTTGTTCAGGATTGCATTAATAGTCAGGGGTCATTGAGACCTCCCCAACGTTTTTCAGTGGCCAATTGGATAATCCAGAAAGTTTCTCTTTTCCTTAGTAGAGCTGTAATATCCATGTGTGGTGGGCATTTTACTTTTTCCAGGACCTGGATTTTAATGTTGTCAAAAGTGTGATTTTTAAGAGTACAATGGGAGTACAGAGTAGAGTCTGTCGATTTTAATTTAATTTTAGATTTGTGTTCAAGGGAGCGTTCTCTCAAACTCCTAGTGGTATAACCTGTGTACTGCAGGTGGCAGCTGCATTCTAATAGGTACACCAAGGCCGTGGTTTGGCAGTTGGCATATGAAGTTAGTTTGAATAGTCTTTTGTTGGTGGTACTGACTAGGCATGGGAAAAAAGTTATGAAAATTAAAAGATTCGTAAGAAATTCGTAAGAAATGCTACTTTCGAGCTTTTCCGCACCTGGAACGCCAACCAGGAAGTGGACTTTCTTTTTTAGAACCTCGGGGGCCAGGGTTTTCTTAAGTGTCGTTATTAGGTCGTAAGGGGGCATAAGGGGGCACCCTCCTTCTCTCTCACCACCCTCCCGCCTCCCTTGCCAATATTATGGCAAGGCAAGCCCTAAACTCGCTCCTTCCTCGGCTGGAAAGAAGCCTGGAAAAATGTAAACAGAGAGATTACTCAAGTAAATCTGCAAAGGAGGGCACTTTGGATGAAGGGCCCTCCTTTGTGGATTTACTTCTGAGTAATGCTCTCTGTTTACATTTTTCCAGACTTTCCTGCCTCTCCTGCCCTGCCAGGATCTAAGGCATCAAAGAGTATTGGGGTGAGAAACCAACCTAATGTATAATAGAATGAATGCTACTGTAAGTGCCACTGCCTAATATTATAAGTAATCCAACTGGTCATACCTAATTCCATGCACATGCAATAATACAGCAGTAATAACAATAACAAGAGGTAAAATTCAAACCGAAAAATTCTGAGTGTTCCCTGCCTCATGCAAACGGGCTCATGCGGTGCAAACGGTGCAACGGAAATTAGCCCGGGAAAAAGCCAGCTTGGGAGGACACACATACATATTCTTGGGAGGGGGGGATTTGTTGAAGAATCCGGCCTCATAGAGAAGATTCTGCAGCAACCCCCCAAAAGAATATGTATGTGTGTGCACCCAAGCTGTCTTTTCCCGGGCTAACCCTCGGGATCGGGGTGAGAGAGAGGCAGCGAGGAGCCAGGGGGGGGGGCTCCTCCTCCTTTTCTTTTGCTGCTTCCAAGAATAGAATACCCCCTCCCTCCCTCCTTCCTATTTAGAGAGTCCCATCTAGAATTCAGTGTGATTGATTCAAGTTTTTGGCCTACAACTCCCAGAAATCCCAGCCAATTTACCAGCTGTTAGGATTTCTGGGAGTTGTAGGCCAAAACCATCTGGAAAGCGCATGCTCTGGCATACGAATTTCTAACGAATTTCGTTAGTACTTAAGTTACATTTCCGAAATTTTTGGGAATTTTTTGTAAGTCTTTGATATACTAATCAAAAAAATCCCCCATTTGATTTTAGAATCGCCATTTTTCGATTTGTTCCCATGCCTAGTACTGACTACTGTTTTCTGTTGTCTAATGTGCTTACAAATACTGCAAGAGCCACATGGGTAAGTGCCAACTGCAAGGGCGCTCTTCAGTGTGGGTTGTGGTAGGTTAGTGTGTGAGAGAACGTCTCCTATGTTCCTGGTCCTCTTGTATACAGCCCCCGGGCCGCCAGTTGGACAGCCCTGCTGTAGATTATACTCTTATGTTAAATTTACAATATGAAAAGTATACCGCTTAAAATAAACGACCTCCTTTGTCCCAAGGTGAGCTATGGAGCCACATCAGAGAAGCTGAACAATGAACTCTACCCTTCTTTCTTCCGCACCGTGCCCAGTGACAAGATCCAAATAGACGCCCTCTCCCAGCTCCTGCTTGCTTTCAAGTGGAACTGGATTGCGGCCATCGCCAGCGACGACGACTACGGCCGCGAAGGCCTGAGCCTGTTGTCCTCCATGATGATCAGCCAAAGCATTTGCATCGCCTACGAGGGACTCATCCCGGCCGATATGTCCAACGCCAACATCCAAGAGAAGATGTCCCAGGTCATCCACTCCATCAATGAGACCAAAGTCAATGTCATCGTCCTGTTTTCCAAAGACCGTCCAGTCCGGGAATTCTTCAAAGTGTGGTTCAAATTGGGGTTAGGTCAGAAAGTGTGGCTCGCCACCGAAGCTTGGGTGATGTCCGACGTGGTCCTCAGCTTAAAAGATGTCCAGAACATTGGGACGGTCATCGGCTTCGTCATCAAGGCAAGGGACGTCGATGCCTTTAAGGAGTATGCCTCCGATCTCTTGGAACTAACGGAACAGGAGAGCTTCTGCCGGGAGTCCAGGGAGCAAGCTGGCCGGCTGGGCTCCGTCCTGGGGCCGCAGTGCCTGCAATGCAACAACATTTCCCACAATCAAGTCACCGCCGTCCTCGGACATCGTCAGACCTTCGCTGTGTACACTGCGGTGTATGGAGTGGCTCAGGCTCTTCATAAGGCACTGCAGTGCCAAAAAGGGAAATGCCGGCAAAACAGAGTAAAACCTTGGCAGGTATGTCGGGTTCAGAATGCTCTTTGATTGTAGGGGAACTATAAATCCCAGCAACTACAACTCCCAAATGGCAAGGTCTATTTCCCCTGAACTCCATCTTTCTGTTGGGAACGATAGTTCAATATGCCAAGTTTGGTTCAGTTCCATTGTTGCAAGAGTTCAGGATGCTCTTTGTTTGTGTGTTAACTATAAATCCCAGAAACCGTAACTCCCAAATGGTAAGGTCTATTTCCCCTGAACTCCATCTGCGTTCATATTTGGGCATATTGAGTATTCATTTCAAGTGTGGTCCAGATCCATCATTATTTCAGTCCACAGTGCTCTCTGGGTGTAGGTGAACTACAACTTCCAAAATCAAGGTCAATTCCCAAGCAAACCCTTTCAGTACTTTCTGTTGGGAACGATAGTTCAATATGCCAAGTTTGGTTCAGTTCCATTGTTGCAAGAGTTCAGGATGCTCTTTGATTGTGTGTTAACTATAAATCCCAGAAACCGTAACTCCCAAATGGCAAGGTCTATTTCCCCTGAACTCCATTTGTGTTCATATTTGGGCATATTGAGTATTCATGCCAAGTTTGGTCCTGATCCAACCTTATTTCAGTCCACAGTGCTCTCTGGGTGGAGGTGAACTACAACTTCCAAAATCAAGGTCAATTCCCAAGCAAACCCTTTCAGTACTTTCTGTTGGTAATAAGAGTTCAATATGCCAAGTTTGGTTCAGTTCCATTGTTGCAAGAGTTCGGGATGCTCTTTGTTTGTGTGTTAACTATAAATCCCAGAAACTGTAACTCCCAAATGGCAAGGTCTATTTCCCCTGAACTCCATTTGTGTTCATATTTGGGCATATTGAGTATTCATGCCAAGTTTGGTCCTGATCCAACATTGTTTCAGTCCACAGTGCTCTCTGGATATAAGGTGAACTACAACTCCAAAACTCAAGGTCAATGCCCACCAAACCCTTATAGCATTTTCTCTTGCTTATGGGAGTTCTGTGTGGGAAGTTTGTGTCTTTCTGCCATTCCTGCCAGGATATCTATGTTGTGTTCATCGAAACAGGCCCAGGTTTCACACTGAGTGTATAAATACATTCAAAAACATATTAACTATATGCAGGGGCGGTCCGAGCTCTCCCGGGGGGGTAAGCGAACATTATTTTGCCGCCCCCCCCCCCGGCGGCTCCCAAGCGCGCCGCCCGTATCTCCATGCTGCTGCGCGCTGCGCCTACAGGCGCTTCTGGGCATGCGCGGAGGTTTTCCACTTGGCTCCGTAGGCATGCCCAGTGCCTCACGGAGCTCCACTTGAGCTCCGTAGGCACTGCGCTGTGTCAAGTAAACGTATGCATTGCGAAAAAATCTCTGCGCGCTGTGCCTATGCGCTCTGTAGACACGGAGTTCACTTGAGCTCTGTAGACACAGCGCTCTGCGGCGCGCTGTGCTTGTGGAGATTTTCGTGTGCATGTGCTGTGTTTACTACGGAGCTCACTTGAGCTCCGTATGCATTGCGCATGGACGCAGAAATCTCCGTGCGCATGAGCTGTGTCTATGGAGTTCACTTGAGCTCCGTAGACACAGCGCTGTGCTCTGAGTTCACTTGAAAATCTCCGTGCACATGCGCTGTGTCTACAGACCTCAAGTGAACTCCGTAGGCACAGTGCATGCATGCGGAGGCGCGGCATGGGCAGCACTAGCTCCCGAGCACGCCTCCACCCAGCAGCGCGGCTGGTTGCGGAGGCGCAGCGGTGGGGCGGATGGTGCGGCGGCGCCCCTCCCAGGTGGCAACGTCCCTCCCAGGTCCCGTCGCCCTACGTGGCCGCGTAGTCGGCGGAATGGGAGGGGCCGGCCCGGACTATATGTATGACTGTGTTAGAGTGTCATTTTGTGTCATTCTGGTTGGTGGTGTGCCCCAGGATTGTGTGAATGTAAAAAATGTGCCGCGGCTCAAAAAAGGTTGGGAAACACTGGCATAGATGAAACTATGTTTCCAGTGCTGAGCAGGG
>JARBWK010000017.1:14025992-14105992 GCA_030556195.1 Anolis apletophallus | reverse complement strand
CCCACACAGAACTCCCATAACCAAGAGAAAATACTATAAGAGTTTGGTGGGCATTGACCTTGAGTTTTGGAGTTGTAGTTCACCTATATCCAGAGAGCACTGTGGACTCAAACAGTGTTGGATCAGGACCAAACTTGGCATGAATCCTCAATATGCCCAAATGTGAACACAGATGGAGTTCAGGGGAAATAGACCTTGACATTTGGGAGTTGTAGTTGCTGGGATTTATAGTTCCCCCTACAACCAAAGAGCATTCTGAACCCCACCAATGATAGAACTGGGCCAAACTTCCCACACAGAACCCCCAGGAGGCAAGAGGAGGTCTCTACTTGGGGAAAGGGAGGCGGGCCTTCCCAATGCATGGAGAGGGAGAGACCTAGTAGACAACGGGTGGGGAGGGGGGTGGTTGTAATTTTGTGCCTTTATCGAGGTACGTTTCTTAGGGTTTTTATACGTCAACACACTAGACTCTCCCCCCCCCCCTCCTGGAGGTTCCAATTTCCCACGGCACACCAGATGATCGCTCACGGCACACTAGTGTGCCCCGGCACATTGGTTGGGAAAGACTGCTTTAGAGAAACTTAGAGAAATTGACAGGGACCTGTCATGGTTCCACTACATCCAAATAAAAGATTATTTTAATAGTGACTCCAAAAAAGACTTTAACACCCAAGACACAGTATGGGACAAGATAATGAAATCAGACAAGAAATTAATAAGGACAATCTATAGACAACTCTTGGAATGGGACACTGAAACCGAACAGGTCAAAGACAACATGGTAAAATGGGCACAGGATCTGGGGCAGTCTTTCTCAACCAGTGTGCCGTGGCACACTAGTGTGCCGTGACGGACCTCCTGCTGTGCCGCGAGAAAAGCTCTCTGCCCCCCTTCCTTCCCCCCTCCTGCCGAACTCCTGCTGCTTGGGGGGAAGAAAAAGAAGGGACCGGGTGCCGCCTCCTTCGGCCGTTTCCCCAGCCAGCCTCCAATCTGCCATGACTCCCACCATGACTCTCGCCCCTCGCTCGCTGAAGCTGCGTGGTCCTCCGCCCACTGAAGCCCGTCCACCGTTCATGCTCCTCCTCTGTAGGAGAGCTGAAGCTGGGGGGAGGGGAGCAGGGCATGGCGCGGCCTGTAGGAGAGCTGAAGCTGGGGGGAGGGGGCAGGGCATGGCGCGGCCTGTAGGAGAGCTGAAGCTGGGGGGAGGGGGCAGGGCATGGCGCGGCCTGGCTCTGCCCCCTCCCCCGGCTTCGGCACTCCCAGCAGCTGCTCCAGGCTTGAGGGGACAGTGCCAAGCCAACATTGTGCTGGCTCTGCCACTGCTGGCTTGGCACTGCCCCCTCAAGGCTGGAGAAGCTGTGGGAGAGCTGAAGCCGGGGAGAGGGGGCGGGGCATGGCACAGCCTGGCTCCGCCCCTCCCCCGGCCCGCACTCCAGCAGCTGCTCCCAGCAGGCCACCATCCCCCAGCCGTTCTTTACTGTGTTAGAGTGTCATTTTGTAAAAGTGCGCCACGGCTCAAAAAATGTTGGGAAACACTGATCTGGGGCACCCAATCATGTTAAATGAATGGGAAGAAAACTGGAAAAAGAAAAATAAATACGCAGGTGATACTGTAATCACGGAGAACTGGTTCAAACTTTACTTTCGTTGGTACCTTACTCCCAGTAAACTCGTGAAGTTCTAGAAAGGCCTGAACAATAACTGCTGGAGATGCAAGGGGCAGATTGGCTCCTTCATCCATTGCTGGTGGAAATGTAGAAAAATAAAAAAAAATTGGAAAACTATCCACCAACATATAAGGAAAATCCTAGACTTTGATTTAGAAATGAAACCTGAATATTATTTACTAAACTTAACAGGCCAGAAACTAGACAGGAACAAAGATAAGTTATTCTTTTATCTGACAGCGGCAGCGAGGCTGGTAATGGCAAAGAACTGGGAAGCAAAGGAATCCTTACCAGAGACAGATTGGATACTAAAAATAAGGGAATTTATGGACATCGACTACCTAAAGTCAAGACTGAACGACAACAAGCAGAAAAACCCAATCGATTGGCAGCCTGTAAAAGAATCTATATATATAAAAATCGAGTGGTCGTGGGATGTCGTATATGCACGGCCAAACTATACCCCCAACACAAATCCCACGACACACATTCCCCAGACCACGAGGTACAGACATAACACAAAAACCCACCTCCATAACTTGTAACCCCCAAAAACAGCCCCCCAAAACCGCCCATAGACTCCCGTTCTGCGCTGCCCACGAGCGCTAGAGACAGGGAGAACAAACGCGCAGGCGCACAGCGAACCCCCCAAACCCCCAACCCATCCCCGTCACCCTCCCTCCCCACTCACCGGGACCTTCGCAGCCACACCGGCGACCCAATAACCACCTCCTCGCCATCCTCGCCCTTCACCACACGTCCCCGGTCCCAGAGCAGCTCTAGGCCGCCAAACTACACTTCCCAGAAACCTCCGCATGAACCGGAAGTGGCCATGCCGGGGTTTCTGGGAAGTGTAGTCCAAAACGCCGCACTTCAATACAGCGGACTGACGCCACCAACACAAAAAGGGGCGGGACGCGTACGACGCTGCCCATACGCGCCAGGGCGGGAAGCAGGCCCGGAGATCGGCGCTCCGCCCTCCGCCGTTTCCCCTGCGGTTCCAGCAGCCACGCCTGAAAGAAGGTAAGCTCCCGAGCTTACCTTGCTTCACGCGCAGCCGCCGCAACCACGGGGGACACGGCGGAGGGCGGATCGGCGATCTCCGGGCCTCCCTTCCGCCCTCCGCCGTGTTCCCCGCGGTTGCGGCAGGCGCGCCTGAAGCAAGGTAAGCCCGGGAGCTTACCTTGCTTCAGGCGTGCCCGCCAACGGGGGAACACGCCGGGAGGTAATGAGAGAGACAGAGGGGAGGCCTGAGAGAGAGGGGGGGGGAAGAGAGAGGGGGAGTGACACAGAGAGCGACGGGGGAGGGGAGAGAGAGGGAGGGAATGACACAGAGAGAAAGAGGGGGGAAGAGAAGGGGGTAATCAGGCACCGAGAGAGAGGAGGGGGAGAGAGAGAGAGGTGGGAAAGTGAAACAGAGAGAGGGGGGAGGGGAGAGACAAAGGGGGGAAACAGACAGAGAGAGGGGGAAGTGTACATACACACATACATACAGAAACACACACATACATACACATACATACAGAAACACAGACACATACATACTCACACACACATACACACACACACACACATCCATACACATACACACACAACTACATACACACACATACACATACATACACAAACACATATATATACACAGACACACACACATCCACACACATACATACACAAAAACACACAAACACACACACATACATACACACACACATACAAACACACATACACATATATACACACACAAAACACATTGTCAAATCATTTCCAACCCTTACATACCCACACTTCCATACATCTCCTAAATAGGGCACAGCAACGCGTGCCGGGTTCAGCTAGTATATAAAGAATCTTAAAGGCTAAGAAGCCCAAAAGAAAACTAGAGAAGCAAGACGGGATGACCCTACATCAGGGCTGTCCAACTGGCGGCCCGGGGGCCGTACACGCCCCCCCCCCCAGCCTGTTGGGCACAACCCCCGCTATGCCCCCGGCCGAGGGGGAGGCGGGGCAGGGAGGAGGAAGTGAACCAGCTCCTCCTCCCTGCACCGCCCCCACCGGCGCCGGTGAGAGAGGACAAGGGGTGGTACAAGGAGGAGGAAGAGGGCTAGCTCCTCCTCCCTGCACCGCCCTCTTCTTCCCTCTCTCGCGGGCGCCGATGCCTTGCAAGGAGGGGGTCCCCGGCGGCGCCTCCCTCCCTTGCAAGGCATCGCAGCAGCGGCTGAAGCCAGCGCCGGCTTCTGTGGCTGCCGCGATGCCTTGCAAGGGGGTCCCGCGGCGGCGCCTCCCTTCCTTGCAAAGCATCCCAGCAGCGGCTGAAGCCAGCGCCGGCTGCCGCGGCTGCCGCAATGCTTTGCAAGGGAGGGGGGTCCCCCGGCGGCGCCTCTCTCCCTTCCAAGGCATCCCGGCAGCAGCTGAAGCCGGCGAAACCGCCAGCTTCATCTGCGGCTAGGATGCCTTGGAAGGGAGGGTGCCACGTGGCTCCTCCCTCTCTCCCAAAGCTTCCCGACAGCCGGGGGCGTGGCCAGGGGCGGGGCCGGGCAGCCCCCTAGGTCTTCAGTGACCTGGAATCTGGCCCTTGGCCGGTTAGAAGTTGGACAGCACTGCCCTATATCACCTGGGAATGACGTATCAAGACCCTAGGAATGCCCCATGGAATGGATCGGAAGAGGATGGACGACTTTTCTCTTAACGTCATCCCCCTCAACTTATCTCTAAACTCATTCTCTTCACCTCTATCAATCACTTCCCCCTTTCCCCCTTCCCCTACCTTACCCCCTCCCTCTGTCCCCTCACTTTCTTCCCCCTTTCCAATTCTTCATTTCTAACTCTATGTTTTACTGTATTATTCTAGAAAATCCAATAAATAAAGAAAAAAAGACAAGAAGAAGAAGTCCCTCCTCATGAATGCAAAGCAGAGTAACTTATTAGCAACAGCGTGACCCAGCACCAGACCAATGTTATCTCTTCCATAGGAGGCTTTTCTTTATAGCAGTGTTTCCCAACCTTTTTTGAGCCGCGGCACACTTTTAACATTAAAAAAATCCGGGGGGCACACCACCAACCAAAATGACACAAAATGACACTCTAACACAGTAAAGAACGGCTGGGGGATGGTGGCCTGCTGGGAGCAGCTGCTGGGAGTGCCGAAGCCGGGGAGGGCGGAACCATGCCATGCCCCCCCGCCCCCCCGGCTTCAGCTCTCCCACAGCTTCTCCAGCCTTGAGGGGGGCAATGCCAACCCACCATTGTGCTGGCTCTGCCACCGCCTTTTTGGCACTGCCCCCACAAGGCTGGAGAAGCTGTGGGAGAGCTGAAGCCGGGGGAAGGGGCGGAGCCAGGCCATGCCATGCCATGCCCCACCAGCTACCCCTGGCTTCAGCTCTCCCACAGCTTCTCCAGCCTTGAGGGGCCAATGCCAATCCACCATTGTGCTGGCTCTGCCACCGCCTTTTTGGCACTGCCCCCACAAGGCTGGAGAAGCTGTGGGAGAGCTGAAGCCGGGGGAAGGGGCGGAGCCAGGCCATGCCATGCCCCACCCCCTACCCCTGGCTTCAGCTCTCCCACAGCTTCTCCAGCCTTGAGGGGGCAATGCCAATCCACCATTGTGCTGGCTCTGCCACCGCCTTTTTGGCACTGCCCCCACAAGGCTGAGAAGCTGTGGAGAGCTGAAGCCGGGGAAGGGGCGGAGCCAGGCCATGCCATGCCATGCCCCACCCCCTACCCCTGGCTTCAGCTCTCCCACAGCTTCTCCAGCCTTGAGGGGGCAATGCCAATCCACCATTGTGCTGGCTCTGCCACCGCCTTTTTGGCACTGCCCCCACAAGGCTGGAGGCTGTGGGAGAGCTGAAGCCGGGGAAGGGGCGGCCATGCCAGGCCATGCCAGGCCCCAACCCTACCCCTGGCTTCAGCTCTCCCACAGCTTCTCCAGCCTTGAGGGGGCAATGCCAATCCACCATTGTGCTGGCTCTGCCACCGCCTTTTTGGCACTGCCCCCACAAGGCTGGAGAAGCTGTGGGAGAGCTGAAGCCGGGGGAAGGGGCGGAGCCAGGCCATGCCATGCCCGCATTGTGCTTGCTCTGCCACAGCCTTTTTGGCACTGCCCCCACAAGGCTGGAGAAGCTGTGGGAGAGCTGAAGCCCGGGCAAGGGGCGGAGCCAGGCCATGCCATGCCATGCCCCACCCCCTACCCCTGGCTTCAGCTCTCCAACAGCTTCTTCAGCCTTGAGGGGGCAATGCCAATCCACCATTGTGCTGGCTCTGCCACCGCCTTTTTGGCACTGCCCCCACAAGGCTGGAGAAGCTGTGGGAGAGCTGAAGCCGGGGGAAGGGGCGGAGCCAGGCCATGCCATGCCATGCCCCACCCCCTACCCCTGGCTTCAGCTCTCCCACAGCTTCTCCAGCCTTGAGGGGGCAATGCCAATCCACCATTGTGCTGGCTCTGCCACCGCCATTTTGGCACTGCCCCCACAAGGCTGGAGAGGCTGTGGGAGAGCTGAAGCCGGGGGAAGGGGCGGAGCCAGGCCATGCCATGCCCCTCCCCCTACCCCTGGCTTCTGCTCTCCCAAAGCTGCTCCAGCCTTGAGGGGGCAATGCCAATCCACCATTGTGCTGGCTCTGCCACCGCCTTTGTGGCACTGCACACACAAGGCTGGAGAAGCTGTGTGAGTGCTGAAGCCGGGGGAAGAGGCGGAGCCATGCCATGCCATGCCTCACCCCCTACCCCTGGCTTCAGCTCTCCCACAGCTTCTCCAGCCTTGAGGGGCAATGCCAATCCACCATTGTGCTGGCTCTGCCACCGCCTTTTGGCACTGCCCCACAAGGCTGGAGAAGCTGTGGGAGAGCTGAAGCCGGGGAAGGGGCAGAGCCAGCCATGCCATGCCCCACCCCCTACCCCTGGCTTCAGCTCTCCCACAGCTTCTCTAGCCTTGAGGGGGCAATGCCAATCCACCATTGTGCTTGCTCTGCCACCGCCATTTTGGCACTGCCCCCACAAGGCTGGAGAAGCTGTGGGAGAGCTGAAGCCGGGGGAAGGGGCGGAGCCAGGCCATGCCATGCCCCACCCCCTACCCCTGGCTTCAGCTCTCCCACAGCTTCTCCAGCCTTGAGGGGCAATGCCAATCCACCATTGTGCTGGCTCTGCCACCGCCTTTTGGCACTGCCCCACAAGGCTGGAGAAGCTGGAGAGCTGAAGCCGGGGAAGGGGCGGAGCCAGGCAACCCCATCCCCCACCCCCACCCCTGGCTTCAGCTCTCCCACAGCTTCTCCAGCCTTGAGGAGACAGTGCCAAGCCAGCTGAACCCTAACCCGAAACCTGCAGATCGGGACAGTACCATAATGTGTTGACAGAACGGTCTCCTCTTTCTGCTCCTTTCTTCCAGATGACTCCACTTGCACCCTATGCCCCGAGCACCAGTGGTCTCCCAAGCGGAGCACTCAATGTTTTGACCGCTGTGAGAAGTACATCTTCTGGTCTGAGCCGCTGGCCGTCTGCTTGCTGGGCCTGTTGCTTGCGGCCTTTGTTCTCACCTGCCTTTCCGGTGTGTTGTTCCTGAAGAACCTCCAAACGCCGGCGGTGCAAGCATCTGGAGGTGGCCTGTGCCTCTTGGCCCTCCTCGGCTTGGCCGCCATGTGCATCAGTGGCGTCCTCTTCATTGGCAAACCCAACCTAACCATTTGCCGTGTCCAGCAACCCTTTTTCGCCCTGTGCCTCAACCTTTGCTTCTCCACCATCTTGGTCAAAGCTCTCCAGATCATGCTGGTCAATGACTTTGCCGACAGCCGGCCGAACGTCCTCCGCAGGATCATCCAGAGACATCCCTGGGTCCTGGTCACCGGATCCGTCTTCGCGGAGACCTTACTCTGCGCAGTGCACCTCTACGCCACCCCGTCTCTCCTGGTGAAGAACTACAAGCTCTTGCCCACCGAAGTCCTCCTTCAATGCCACGTCCAGTCCTGGCCCTCCTTCACCAGCATCCATGGGCTCAACGGCATCTTGGCGTTCGTCTCTTTCGTTTGCACGTTCATGGTGCAGTCGTCTCCCAAGAAGTACAACATCGCCCGGGCCATCACCTTCGCCATGCTCACGTACTTCATCACCTTGATCATCTTCATACCGACGTACGCCACTGTGCAGCAAGTAGACCAGCCGGCGGTCCAGATCGGCACCATATTAATGTGTGCTTTCGGGATGCTTACGGCTTATTATCTCCCGAAATGCTACATCCTTCGGTTTAAGCCGGAATGGAACACGCGGGACTATTTCCACGATTACGCCCAAGACAGAATCCAAGGGAAAGATACTCGAAATTAGCTCTTTTGAGGCCGGAAAGACAATTTAGCCACTAAGACGGTGGTCCTCAACCTTCTTAATGCCGCGACCCCTTCGTGCAGTTTCTCATGTTGTGGTGACTCCCCAACCATAAAATTATTTTCGTTGCTACTTCATAACTGTCATTTTGCTACTGTCATGAATCGTAATGTAAATATCTGATATGCAGGATGTATAAAATAAATAAATAAATAATAATAATCGATATATATAATAAAAGAGATTTTTTGTTTGTTTGTATGTATGTGGCAGCGTTCTGATTGGCTCCTGGCCTCTACATTCTGACAACATGATTGGTTGCCAGTGAGGGAGTATTTGCATAACGCCTCTATTGGCCAGCCAACACGAACATTCCGACACTCTAAACTGCCAGAGGAGGAGAAGGCAAAGGCCTGAGGCAGTCCCCAACACGAACATTCCGACACTCTAAACTGCCAGAGGAGGAGAAGGCAAAGGCCTGAGGCAGTCCCCAACACGAACATTCCGACCCTCTAAACTGGCAGAGGGGGCTAAGGCAAAGGCCTGAGGCAGTCGCCAACACCGAACATTCCGACCCTCTAAACTGCCAGAGGAGGAGAAGGCAAAGGCCTGAGGCAGTCCCCAACACGAACATTCCGACACTCTAAACTGCCAGAGGAGGAGAAGGCAAAGGCCTGAGGCAGTCCCCAACACGAACATTCCGACACTCTAAACTGCCAGAGGAGGAGAAGGCAAAGGCCTGAGGCAGTCCCCAACACGAACATTCCGACCCTCTAAACTGGCAGAGGAGGATAAGGCAAAGGCCTGAGGCAGTCGCCAACACGAACATTCCGACCCTCTAAACTGCCAGAGGAGGAGAAGGCAAAGGCCTGAGGCAGTCCCCAACACGAACATTCCGACACTCTAAACTGCCAGAGGAGGAGAAGGCAAAGGCCTGAGGCAGTCCCCAACACGAACATTCCGACCCTCTAAACTGGCAGAGGAGGAGAGGCAAAGGCCTGAGGCAGTCCCCAACACGAACATTCGACCCTCTAAACTGCCAGAGGAGGAGAAGGCAAAGGCCTGAGGCAGTCCCCAACACGAACATTCCGACCCTCTAAACTGGCAGAGGAGGAGAAGGCAAAGGCCTGAGGCAGTCCCCAACACGAACATTCCGACCCTCTAAACTGGCAGAGGAGGAGAAGGCAAAGGCTGCAGTTTGGAGGAGGGCAGACCATGGATGATGGGACTTGAAGTACCTCCAATCACTTCCCGAGACCGCTGCAACCCTCATCCACTGACTGATCAAGACCAAACTTGGCACACAGAGCCCCCATGACCCACACCACATCCTACTCCAGTTTGGAAGACATTGGACTACAGATGATGGGACTTGAATTACCTTCACTCACTTCCTGAGACCACTGCGAGCCACATAAACAACTGATAAGGACCAACCTTGGCACGCAATGCCTTTCTCAAATAACCCGGGCAGGGCCGGGTCCCCAAGCTAATAAATAATAAAAAATAAAAATAATAAAATAAAAAATAATAAAAATAATAAAATTTAAAAAATAATAAAATAATAATTTTTAAAAAGTATAAAAAAATTTTAAAAGACAATTTTAAAAAAGAACAAAAAGGATGTATTTTTATTAACTGGACCAAATTTGGCGCAAAAACGCGATACCCCCAAATTTGAATACTGGTACCACTTTGAGCTGGGAGGTAATAAAAGGCGCCCATAAGGACATGCCAGTGACTCGATCGGGAGGACATCTCCAGCAGGCCCGGATTAACACTTTTTTGCGCCCTAGGCCACACTTTGGAATTACGCCCCCTTTAAGCCAACCTCCCGCCACCTCCAAGGTCCCCATGCATTCTCACCGGCTAGAAAGCTCCGCTGTGCTCTGAAGGTCTCCTCGGGAGTCGGGAGGCTTGGAGAGAGCACAGCGGGTGCAAACTTGCTCCAAAGGCACGCACGAGAGAGAGAGCGCACGAGAGAGAGCACGTGCGAGAGAGCGTGCACGAGAGAGAGAGCATGAGAGGGAGCGCACGAGAGAGAGAGAGAGAAAGCATGCACGCATGAGAGAGAGTGAGAGAGTGAGAGAGAGAGTGCATGCATGCGTGTGAGAGAGCACACAAGAGAGAGAGAGCGCGCACGCAAGAGAGCACACGAGAGAGAGTGCACACGAGAGAGCGCACGAGGAGCGCACGAGAGAGAGTGCATGCGTGAGAGAGAGAGAGCGCACGCGTGAGAGAGAGCTACCTCCGCCCCCGGCCGCCAAATCCTCCTCCTCAGTCTCCAGCCTCGTGGAGGGTGCGAATGCGCACCAAAATAAGGTTTGCTTACTACTTTAAATTACCTTGGTCCGGCCCTGGTCCTACACTCCCATTGAAATAAAAGAATGCACAAAGAGTGTAGACTTCCTACAAAAGAGACAAACCTTCAATTCCTAAGTATATCAAATATGAGAAAAATTGGGGAAGGCCCTGGTCTCCAGAGTTGTAGTTCAACTCTCCAACCATTAGACCAGTGTTTCCCAACCAGTGTGCCGGGGCACACTAGTGTGCCGTGAGCAATCATCAGGTGTGCCGTGGGGAATTGGAACCTCCAGAATTGGGGGAAAGTCTAGTGTGTTGAAGTATAAAAACCCTAAGAAACCTACCTTGATAAAGGCATAAAATTACAACCACCCCCTCCCCACCCGTTGTCTACTTGGTCTCTCCCTCTGAATGCATTGGGAAGGCCCGCCTCCCTTTCCCCAAGTAGAGACCTCCTCTTACCTCTTGGGGGTTCTGTGTGGGAAGTTTGGCCCAGTTCTATCATTGGTGGGGTTCAGAATGTTCTTTGATTGTAGAGGAACTATAAATCCCAGCAACTACAACTCCCAAATGTCAAGGTCTATTTCCACTGAACTCCATCTGTGTTCATATTTGGGCATATTGAGTATTCATGCCAAGTTTGGTCCTGATCCAACATTGTTTGAGTCCACAGTGCTCTCTGGCTATAGGTGAACTACAATTCCAAAACTCAAGGTCAATGCCCACCAAACTCTTATAGTATTTTCTCTTGCTTATGGGAGTTCTGTGTGGGAAGTTTGTGTCTTTCTGCCATTCCTGCCAGTATATATATGTTGAGTTCATCAAAACAGGCCCAGGTTTCACACAGAGTGTATAAATACATTTTAAAACATATTAACTATATGTATGACTGTGTTAGAGTGTCATTTTGTGTCATTTTGGTTGGTGGTGTGCCCCAGGATTTTGCAAATGTAAAAAGTGTGCCGCGGCTCAAAAAAGGTTGGCATTAGACTACTCTTGCTATTTACTTTTGATTATCATCTTGGAAACTCTTGATGGGTCAAGAGAGGTTAAATACTTTAGAGCAGTGTTTCCCAATCTTTTTTGAGCCGCGGCACACTTTTTACATTGACCAAATCCTGGGGCACAGCACCAACCAAAACGACACAAAATGACACTCTAACACAGTAATACATATAGTTAATATGTTTCTAAATGTATTTATACACTCAGTGTGAAACCTGGGCCTGTTTCGATGAACACAACATAGATATCCTGTCAGGAATGGCAGAAAGACACAAAACTTCCCACACAGAACTCCCATAACCAAGCGAATATGCTATAAGAGTTTGGTGGGCATTGACCTTGGGTTTTGGAGTTGTAGTTCACCTACATCCAGAGAGCATTGTGGACTCAAACAATGTTGGATCAGGACCAAACATGGCATGAATACTCAATATGCCCAAATGTGAACACAGATGGAGTTTGGGGAAAATAGACCTTGACATATGGGAGTTACAGTTTCTGGGATTTATAGTTAACACACAATCAAAGAGCATCCTGAACTCTTGCAACAATGGAATTGACCAAGAGAAAATACTATAAGAGTTTGGAGGGCATTGACCTTGGGTTTTGGAGTTGTAGTTCACCTACACCCAGAGAGCACTGTGGACTCAAATAATGTTGGATCAGGACCAAACTTGGCATGAATACTCAATATGCCCAAATGTGAACACAGATGGAGTTTGGGGAAAATAGACCTTGACATATGGGAGTTACAGTTTCTGGGATTTATAGTTAACACACAATCAAAGAGCATCCTGAACTCTTGCAACAATGGAATTGACCAAGAGAAAATACTATAAGAGTTTGGTGGGCATTGACCTTGAGTTTTGGAGTTGTAGTTCACCAACATCCATTTGCCAGGAATAACAATATCTTGCCCATTTGCTTGGTTCTCCTTTGCCACTGATTGTGGTTGAAACCAAATCCGTAAAAGGAATGCCGGGGTGAGAGATACAAGGGATTTATTTTTCGCCAGGATTTGAATGCACTGGTTTAGTCCTCCGTCTTTGCAAAGGAGATGGAAATGAGGAGAGAAAGAGCAGGAAGGAGGCTCCTGTTTCCTATTCAAATCAAGAGGGAAAGCCAAATGGCTCTTGAAGGTATGCAAACGGAGCTGGGCCGAGGACTGAAAAATGACTCATCCACCCACATCTTGACATGAAAAACAAGGGAAAACAAAGGAAAGCGGGACAGCCAGCCAGCAAAACATGTTTTCAAACTGGAAAGTTTTGTTCACTGCTCAAGGTGTGGCTAGGAATTTGGTCGAAATCTTGCCATAACACTCTGTTTTCTTTAATTGATAGCAAAGCTAGGTCACCATAATTTGGAAGGCAGTGTGACGGTATATATAGACACAGGTTGAAAACAAGGACCCGAATACCCCCAAGGCATTAGATCAGCGGTTCCCAACCTTTTTTGACCAGAGACCACTTGACCTGGGACTGAATCAGGTTTTGGTCAACTTTACCTTTGCTTTGATTATTTGCGGTGCTGATTCAGAAAACTGCAGAAAATTGCATTGGGTAGACCACATCAGCTGATTCAGAAAATTGCACTAGATAGACCACATCAGCTGATTCAGATAATTGCACTAGATAGACCACATCAGCTGATTCAGAAAATTGCACTGGATAGACCACATCAGCTGATTCAGAAAATTGCATTGGGTAGACCACATCAGCTGATTCAGATAATTGCACTAGATAGACCACATCAGCTGATTCAGATAATTGCACTAGATAGACCACATCAGCTGATTCAGAAAAATGCACTGGATAGACCACATCAGCTGATTCAGAAAATTGCATTGGATAGACCACATCAGCTGATTCAGAAAATTGCATTAGGTAGACCACATCAGCTGATTCAGAAAATTGCATTAGATAGACCACATCAGCTGATTCAGAAAATTGCATTGGATAGACCACATCAGCTGATTCAGAAAATTGCATTGGGTAGACCACATCAGCTGATTCAGAAAATTGCATTCAGGTAGACCACATCAGCTGATTCAGAAAACCACATTGCATTCAGAAAATTAGACCACCACATCAGCTGATTCAGAAAATTGCATTAGGTAGACCACATCAGCTGATTCAGAAAATTGCATTAGGTAGACCACATCAGCTGATTCAGAAAATTGCATTGGGTAGACCACCTCAGCTGATTCAGAAAATTGCATTGGGTAGACCACATCAGCTGATTCAGAAAATTGCATTGGGTAGACCACATCAGCTGATTCAGAAAATTGCATTGGGTAGACCACATCAGCTGATTCAGAAAATTGCATTGGGTAGACATAGACCACCTCAGCTGATTCAGAAAATTGCATTGGGTAGACCACATCAGCTGATTCAGAAAATTGCATTGGGTAGACCACATCAGCTGATTCAGAAAATTGCATTGGATAGACCACATCAGCTAATTCAGAAAATTGGATTGGATAGACCACATCAGCTGATTCAGAAAATTGCATTGGATAGACCACATCAGCTGATTCAGAAAATTGCATTGGGTAGACCACATCAGCTGATTCAGAAAATTGCATTGGGTAGACCACATCAGCTGATTCAGAAAATTGCATTGGGTAGACCACATCAGCTGATTCAGAAAATTGCATTGGGTAGACTACATCAGCTGATTCAAAAAATTGCATTGGGAAAATGCAGACCACATCAGCTGATTCAGAAAATTGCATGGATAGACCACATCAGCTGATTCAGAAAATTGCATTGGGTAGACCACATCAGCTGATTCAGAAAATTGCATTGGATAGACCACATCAGCTGATTCAGAAAAATGCACTGGATGCATTGGGTAGACCACATCAGCTGATTCAGAAAATTGGATCAGCTGATTCAGTAGACCACCACATCAGCTGATTCAGAAAATTGCATTGGACAGACCACATCAGCCGATTCTGAAAATTGCATTGGATAGACCACATCAGCTGATTCAGATGCCCCACATCAGCTGATTCAGAAAATTGCATTGGGTAGACCACATCAGCTGATTCAGAAAATTGCATTGGATAGACCACATCAGCTGATTCAGAAAATTGCATTGGGTAGACCACATCAGCTGATTCAGAAAATTGCATTGGGTAGACCACATCAGCTGATTCAGAAAATTGCATTGGGTAGACCACATCAGCTGATTCAGAAAATTGCATTGGGTAGACCACATCAGCTGATTCAGAAAATTGCATTAGCTGATTCAGAAAAAATGCAGACCCACATCAGCTGATTCAGAAAATTGCATTGGGTAGACCACATCAGCTGATTCAGAAAATTGCATTGATTCAGACCACCACATCAGCTGATTCAGAAAATTGCATTGATAGGATAGACCACCACATCAGCTGATTCAGAAAATTGCATTGGCTAGACCACATCAGCTGATTCACAAAATTGCATTGGGTAGACCACATCAGCTGATTCAGAAAATTGCACTGGATAGACCACATCAGCTGATTCAGAAAATTGCATTGATTCAGGTGGAGACCACATCAGCTGATTCAGAAAATTGCATTGGGTAGACCACATCAGCTGATTCAGAAAATTGCACTGGATAGACCACATCAGCTGATTCAGAAAATTCCACTGGATAGACCACATCAGCTGATTCAGAAAATTGCATTAGGTAGACCACCTCAGCTGATTCAGAAAATTGCATTGGATAGACCACATCAGCTGATTCAGAAAATTGCACTGGATAGACCACATCAGCTGATTCAGAAAATTGCACTGGATAGACCACATCAGCTGATTCAGAAAATTGCACTGGTTAGACCACATCAGCTGATTCAGAAAAATGCACTGGGTAGACCACATCAGCTGATTCAGAAAAATGCATTGGGTAGACCACATCAGCTGATTCAGAAAAATGCACTGGGTAGACCACATCAGCTGATTCAGAAAATTGCATTGAAAAATAGACCACATCAGCTGATTCAGAAAATTGCATTGGATAGACCACATCAGCTGATTCAGAAAATTGCATAGACCACATCAGCTGATTCAGACCACACATCAGCTGATTCAGAAAATTGCATTGGGTAGACCACATCAGCTGATTCAGAAAATTGCATTGGGTAGACCACATCAGCTGATTCAGAAAATTGCACTGGATAGACCACATCAGCTGATTCAGAAAATTGCATTGGGTAGACCACATCAGCTGATTCAGAAAATTGCATTGGATAGACCACATCAGCTGATTCAGAAAAATGCATTGGATAGACCACATCAGCTGATTCAGAAAATTGCACTGGATAGACCACATCAGCTGATTCAGAAAATTGCATTGGATAGACCACATCAGCTGATTCAGAAAATTGCATTGGGTAGACCACATCAGCTGATTCAGAAAATTGCATTGGATAGACCACATCAGCTGATTCAGAAAATTGCATTGGATAGACCACATCAGCTGATTCAGAAAATTGCACTTGATAGACCACATCAGCTGATTCAGAAAATTGCATTGGATAGACCACATCAGCTGATTCAGAAAATTGCATTGGATAGACCACATCAGCTGATTCAGAAAATTGCATTGGGTAGACCACATCAGCTGATTCAGAAAATTGCACTTGATAGACCACATCAGCTGATTCAGAAAATTGCATTAGATAGACCACATCAGCTGATTCAGAAAATTGCACTTGATAGACCACATCAGCTGATTCAGAAAATTGCATTGGGTAGACCACATCAGCTGATTCAGAAAATTGCATTGGGTAGACCACATCAGCTGATTCAGAAAATTGCATTGGGTAGACCACATCAGCTGATTCAGAAAATTGCACTGGATAGACCACATCAGCTCCAGTTTCTGATACAGAACATCTGCTCTCCCACAGAAAACCATACTTAATAAACCTCTGTACTATAAGAGTGTTTCGCTAGACCAATTGCTCTCGTTGCAGCAGTGTAGTGTCTGTGAGAGCTGTTCAGCAGTGGAACTCTCTGCCCCTGAGGGTTGGACTGGATGGCCCACGAGGTCTCTTCCAACTCTAGGATTGTATGAATTAGGGTCTATTTCAGAGGACGGAACTAGTTAAACCACATCGGATTTGGACCACAGGTTGCTACGTGCCCATCCGTGGCTGCCATGTTCCTGGTATTGCATGTAAATGATGTGTTTTGTTTCTAATTTGACTTCAAGCTCCTTCGCCTGCTTCTTTCCTGGGCAAAGGCGCCCAGGAGGGAGCCATTTATCATGTCTTCGTTCTCTGTTTCCATCAACTGCTATTCAAATTGGGAAAAGGAATGACATTTGGGGGCTTTAAAGCCACCGCCTGCTGGGCAACATTTCCAAATGCCGCTTGCCCCGCAGCCATCGATGGGAGAAGAGAGCAGAAGCCGAGAGGAGAACGCAGAGCTGCCGAAGGGAACAGTCAGTATGCATATCGAGTATAGGTTAAGCAGGGCAACGCTGAGTTGAGGCAAAATTTCATCGCTGACAATCCCAATCCCTGGTTCAAGGTAAAGGTACGGGTAAAGGTACAGGCAAAGGTTCAGGTACAGGTATACATATGGGTACAGGTCAAGGTTCAGGTAAAGGTAAAGGCTCAGGTAAAGGTACAGGTACAGGTACAGATTCAGGTTCAGGTTCAAGTAAAGGTACGGGTACAGGTAAAGGTATAGGTAAAGGTACGGGTACAGATAAAGGTACGGGTACAGGTAAAGGTACAGGTAAAGGTACGGGTACAGATAAAGGTACGGGTACAGGAAAAGGTACAGGTAAAGGTACGGGTACAGATAAAGGTACGGGTACAGGAAAAGGTACAGGTAAAGGTTCAAGTAAAGGTACGAGTACAGGTAAAGGTACAGGTAATGGTTCAGGTAAAAGTATGGGTACAGGCAAAGGTTCAGGTAAAGGTAAAGGCTCAGGTAAAGGTACAGGTACAGGTTCAGGTTCAAGTAAAGGTACGGGTACAAGTAAAGGTACAGGTAAAGGTACGGGTACAGATAAAGGTACAGGTAAAGGTACAGGTACAGGTAAAGGTTCAGGTTCAAGTAAAGATACGGGTACAGGTAAACGTTCAGGTACTGGTACAAGTAAAGGTACCGGTAAAGGTAAATGCTCCGGGAAAGGTACAGATGCAGATAAAGGTTCAGGTTCAAGTAAAGGTATGGGTGCAGGTACAGGTACTGGTACTGGTAACAGTAAAGGTACAGGTATGGGCACAGGTACAGGTACTGGTACACGTAACAGTAAAGGTACAGGTAAAGGTACAGATGCAGGTAAAGGTTCAGGTTCAAGTAAAGGTATGGGTACAGGTAAAGGTTCAGGTACTGGTACTGGTACAGGTACTAGTACAGGTAACAGTAAAGGTAAAGGTATCAGTACAGGTACAGGTACAGGTACAGGTAAAGGTTCAGGTACAGATACTGGTACAGGTACTGGTACAGGTAACAGTAAAGGTGCAGGTAAAGGTATCAGTACAGGTAAAGGTACAGATAAAGGTACGGGTACAGGTAACAGTAAAGGTACAGGTAAAGGTACAGGTGCAGGTAAAGGTTCAGGTTCAAGTAAAGGTACAGGTACTGGTACAGGTAACAGTAAAGGTACAGGTAAAGGTATCCATACAGGTAAAATACAGGTAAAGGTAAATGTACAGATAAATGTACAGGTGCAGGTAAAGGTTCAGGTTCAAGTAAAGGTACAGGTACAGGTTCAGGTACAGGTACTGGTACAGGTACTGGTACAGGTAACAGTAAAGGTACAGGTAAAAATATCAGTACAGGTAAAGGTACAGGTACAGGTATGGGTACAGGCAAAGGTAAAGGGGAACAGGTAACAGTAAAGGTACAGGTAAAGGTAACGGGGAACAGGTAACAGTAAAGGTACAGGTAAAGGTACAGGTACAGGTAAAGGTATTCCCTTGACATTAAGTCTAGTTGTGTCCAACTCTGGGTAGTGGTGCTCCTCTCCATTTCTAAGCTGAAGAGCCGGAGTTGTCCGTAGAGACCTCCTAGGTCATGCGGTCAGCATGACCGCATGGAGCGCCCGTTACCTTCTCGACAAAGCGTTATTTATTGATCTACTCCCATTTGCCTGTTTTCGTTCTGCCCGGTAGGCTTGTGCAAAATTTCGGATTAGATCGGAACTCGGATCTGGACATACAAATTTGGACGTACAAAAGTGAGTTCCGAGGCGTGCAGATTCGTAAGTTCCGTTCATGTTTCAAATTTTTACACACACACACCCCAAATTTGGAAGGAACTGTAGAACCGAAGCACCAGCACCGTCTACTTTTGAACAGAGTTTGGAATCATTTTTTAAATGGATCGCACATGGCTAGGTCAGCAGAAGCTGGGGCTAACAATGGGAGCTCACCCCGTCTAGTGAATTCGCACCGCCAACCTTCTGGTCAGCAAGTTCTGCAGCTTAGCGGTTTAACCCGCTGTGCAACTGTGCCCCCTGATGTAAATTGCTACTAATAGTAAATACTAAATGAGAAACTGGGTTGGGGATACTATAGAGACCCTTTCCCTGAGGTTGAAATTTGAACCCGCCCTCTCCACTTCTCATCCAATTCACCTCCCTTCTCCACAGGCAAAGATGGCTTCCAAAGTGTCCATCGGACTCCTAGTTTCCGTGCTTTTTGTACAGATGGATGAGGGGAAGGCAGACTCTCCAGCCATCCAACTCAACGCTCCAGGAGACTTCATCATTGGCGGTTTGTTTGCATTTCACACCCAAGCCGAGTTCCAACTCCATGACGGAAGGCCAGAGACTCACACGTGTTACAGGTGAGCAAGGAGCAAAAACTACATGACAATGAGAACGACTGGTCTCACAAAACCCTCTGATAGTGCCGAGGCAATGGGGATGTCGGGAAGGAGAGTACAGATAACAGTAAAGGTACAGGTAAAGGTAAGGGAACATGTACAGGTACAGGTGAAGGTAAGGTACAGGTAAAGGTAAGGGTACAGGTAAAGGTAAGGGTACAGGTACAGGTAAAGGTAAAGGTAAGGGTACAGGTATAGGTACTAGTACAGGTGAAGGTGAAGGTACTAGTACAGTTGAAGGTGAAGGTACAGGTAAAGGTAATGGTACAGGTACAGGTACAGGTGAAAGTACAGGTAAAGGTAAGAGTACAGGTACAAGTACTAATACAGGTGAAGATACAGGTAAAGGTACAGGTAAAGGTAAGGGTACAGATACAGGTACTAGTACAGGTAAGGGTACAGGTACAGGTAAAGGTAAGGGTACAGGTACTAGTACAGGTGAAGGTGAAGGTACAGGTAAAGGTACAGGTAAAGGTAAGGCTACAGGTACAGGTACTAGTACAGGTGAAGGTGAAGGTACAGGTAAAGGTACAGGTAAAGGTAAGGGTACAGGTACTAGTACAGGTATAGGTATAGGTATAGGTAAAGGTAAGGGTACAGATACAGGTACTAGTACAGGTAAGGGTACAGGTACAGGTAAAGGTAAGGGTACAGGTACAGGTACTAGTACAGGTGAAGGTACAGGTAAAGGTACAGGTAAAGGTAAGGCTACAGGTACTAGTACAGGTACAGGTATAAATAAAGGTAAGGGTACAGGTACTAGTACAGGTGAAGGTACCGGTAAAGGTACAGGTAAAGGTTCAGGCACAGGTACTGGTACTCATGAAAAATTACTACCACCACATCAGCTCTAGATTATTAAATATGGGTTTATGTGGGTGAGCAGATGGTGAGTACTGGATGGCATATGTTCTGTATCAGAAACTAGAGCTGATGTGGTCTATCCAATGCAGTTTTCTGAATCGGCACCCCAAATAACCAAACCGAATCTAAAGTTGACCAAAAATGGATTCCTAACCCCTTTGGTACTAATGTTGGAGAGTGGTCCCAGGTCAAAGTGGTCCCTGTTCAAGTGGTCCCTGGTCACAGAGGTCCCTAGTCAAATAGGTTGATGGTCAAAGTGGTCGTTGGTCAAGTGGTCCCTGGTCAAAGTGGTCCCAGTTCAAGTGGTTCCTGGTCAAAATAGTGCATGGTCAAGTGGTCCCTGGTCAAAGTGGCCCCTGGTCAAGTAATCACTGTTCAAGTGGTCCCTGTTCAAGTGGTCCCTATTCAAGTAGTCCCTAGTCAAGTGGTCCCTATTCAAGTAGTCCCTTGTCAAGTGGTCCCTGGCCAAAATGGCCCATGGTCAAGTGGTCCCTGGTCAAGCGGTCCCTATTCAAGTAGTCCCTGGTCAAGTGGTCCCTGGTCAAAGAGGTCCATGGTCAAAGTGGTCCATGGTCAAAGTGGTCCCAGTTCAAGTGGTTCTTGGTCAAAATAGTGCATGGTCAAGTGGTCCCTGGTCAAGTGGTCCCTGGTCAAAGTGGTCCCTGGTCAAGTAATCACTGTTCAAGTGGTCCCTGGTCACAGAGGTCCCTGGTCAAGTGGTCCATGGTCACAGAGGTCCCTGGTCAAGTGGTCCATGGTCACAGAGGTCCCTGGTCAAGTGGTCCATGGTCACAAAGGTCCCTGGTCAAGTGGTCCCTGGTCAAGTGTTCCATGGTCAAGTAGTCCCTGGTCAAAGTGGTCCCTGGTCAAAATGGTCCCTTGTCAAGTGGTCCCTGGTCAAAATGGCCCATGGTCAAGTGGTCCCTGGTCAAGTGGCCCCTGGTCAAAATGGCCCATGGTCAAGTGGTCCCTGGTCAAGTGGTCCCTATTCAAGTTGTCCCTGGTCAAGTTGTCCCTGGGCAAATAGGTCCATGGTCAAAGTGGTCCATGGTAAAGTGGTCCATGGTCAAAATAGTCCCTGGTCAAGTGGTCCCTATTCAAGTAGTCCCTGGTCATGTAGTCCCTGGGCAAATAGGTCCATGGTCAAAGTGTTCCATGGTCAAGTAGTCCCTGGTCAAAGTGGTCCCTGGTCAAGTGGTCCCTATTCAAGTAGTCCCTGGTCAAGTGGTCCCTGGGCAAATAGGTCCATGGTCAAAGTAGTCCATGGTAAAGTGGTCCATGGTCAAAATGGTCCCTGGTCAAGTGGTCCCTATTCAAGTAGTCCCTGGTCATGTAGTCCCTGGGCAAATAGGTCCATGGTCAAAGTGGTCCATGGTAAAGTGGTCCATGGTCAAAATGGTCCCTGGTCAAGTGGTCCCTATTCAAGTAGTCCCTGGTCAAACAGTCCCTGGTCAAGTGGTCCATGGTCTCATGGTTCCTGGTCAAATGGTCCCTGGTCAAAATAGTCCATGGTCACGTGGTCCTTGGTCAAGTGGCCCATGGTCAAAGTGTTCCCTGGTGCTATATCAGGTGCTATATCAGGCATGGGCAAACTTCAGGCCCTCTATGTGTTCCTACACAATCATGTGAGTTGAAGTCCAGAACACCTGGAGGATCGTAATTTGCCCATGTCTGTGCCATTCCTCTCCGCCATAGATTCCACTCACCTGGCTACCAACAGCAGCTCGCCATGCGCTTTGCCATCGATGAAATCAACAACTCCACCTCTCTGCTCCCTGGCGTCACGCTCGGCTACGAAATCCACGACACCTGCAACGACGAAGTGGTGGCCACCAAGCTTGCCATCTCCTTCCTTTCCGAGGATCCCAGCGGCAGCCTCGCGATGCAATGCAGTTACGCCAACTACAAGCCTCGGGTCATGGCGGTGGTCGGCCCCAACGTTTCCGGGCTGAGCATGTTGGTGGCGCAAGTCTTGAATTTCCTCTCCATCCCTGAGGTAGGACCCACTCCATTTTCCTTTATGGAGGAATCGAGGAGAGGTGGGGCTGGTTGCCAATCATTTCTTGACCTACCAAGCCTTTGCAATCCCTATGTACCTATATATCTGTATCTATCCCTATACATTAATTTTATATATGAATTTCCCCTCATATGTGTGCAGGTCTTTGCAAATCCTATATACATATAGATATCTAGAGATGTCCATGTACATGCATATCTATACATTATTTTATGTTTTATATATTATTAATTAATTATTATTATGTAATATCTATACATTATTTTATATATGAATTTTCCCCTCACATGTTTGCAAGTCTCTGCAAATCCTATATACATATAGATATCGATAAGTATATATTAGTACCTATATATCTGAATATCTGTGTGCGTGTATGTGTATATATAAAAATAATTTTATATATGAATTTTCCCCTCACATGTTTGCAAGTCTTTGCAAATCCTATATCGATATAATGTCTAGATAGATATATGAATATAGATATATAGGGCTTGCAAATATTACAGGGGGAAATGCACACACACACATATATCTAGATAGATAGATAGATAGGAATATAGCTATATAGGGCTTGCAAATATTGCAGGGGAAATGCACACAGATGTGTGTGTGTGTGTGTGTATATATATATATATATATATGGCTTGCAAATACTGCAGGGGGAAATGCACACACACATATATCTATATATAGATCTATAGATATATAGATATAGATAGATATGTAGATATATATGAATATAGATATATAGGGCTTGCAAATATTACAGGGGAAATGTACACACACAAAGAGATGTCCAGATAGATATAAACATAGATATATAGGGCTTACAAATATTGCAGGGGAAATGCACACACAGAGATGTCTAGATAGATATAAATATAGATAGATAGGGCTTACAAATATGGCAGGGGAAATGCACACACAAACACACAAGCATATATATATATATATGTCTAGATATAAACGTAGATGCACACACACAAAGAGATGCACACACACACAGATGTCTAGATAAATATAAACATAGATATATAGGGCTTGCAAATATTGCAGGGGAAATGCGCACACACACAGATGTCTAGATAGATATAAACATAGATATATAGGGCTTACAAATATTGAAGGGGGAAATGCACACACACACATATGTAGTCTAGATAGATATGAATATAGATATATAGGGCTTGCAAATATTGCAGAGGAAATGCACACATACACACACATAGAGATGTCTAGATAGATATAAACATAGATATATAGGGCTTGCAAATATTGCAGGAGAAATGCACACACACACAGAGATGTCTAGATAGATATAGATATATAGGGCTTGCAAATATTGCAGGGGGGAAATGCAGACACAACATATATATATATATATGTTGTGTATATATATATATGTAGATAGATATGAACATATAGATATGAACAAATATTGCAGGGGAAATGCACACACGCACACACACAGATGTCTAGATAGATATGAATATAGATATATAGGGCTTGGAAATATTGCAGGGGAAATGCACACACGCACACACACAGATGTCTAGATAGATATAAACATAGATATATAGGGCTTACAAATATTGAAGGGGAAATGCACACACACACATATGTAGTCTAGATAGATATGAATATAGATATATAGGGCTTGCAAATATTGCAGAGGAAATGCACACATACACACAGACAGAGATGTCTAGATAGTAGGCATGAGAAAAAAGTTATGAAAATCAAAAGAATTCGTAAGTGATTCGTATGTAATGGGACTTTCAAGTTTTTACGGATCGCAAGGCCAATCCCGAAGTGGACTTTCTTTTCGAACCCCCGGATGTCAAAATTTCGTTAAATTCTAAATATTTTGGAAGGCTCCTATTACCCCCTCAAAAAATCCAAAATCCCAGACATTACTCTCAGTCAGATGGGGCCTTTCCATGCTCGAGGCCTACTTTAACTGAAAGGCCTTGTCTCCAGGAAGAGAAAAACCAGCCAGAACCATAGAGAGATCAAAACCAGAAGTCCTAGAGCGGCTGGAGGACTCAGGAAAAAAGCGCTTTAAACTGCAGGGAAAGGAGCCTGGAAAGGGCTGCCGTGCGGGTGGCCCCTTCCCCGCTAAGAAATAGGGCTGCCGTGCGGGCGGCCCCTTCCCGCTAAGAAATAACCCGACCCAAGCCTGGGTCGGCTTATATCTCAGCCATGAAGACGCTGGCCGCGCCAGCCTCTTCTTGGCTAAGATATCGGCCGACTGAAGCCCAATCACAACCTGTGTTCCCTTAACACGGGTTGGATTGTGAGCTCGCAGGGGGGAAGGGTGGTATCGATGTCTCCCTTCCCCCTGCCAGGTCAGAATCCAACCCGTATTAAGGGGAACACGGGTTGGATGGGACCTCGCAGGAGCAAAGGGTGGCATCGATGCCTCCCTTAACCCCTGCGAGTTCCCAATCGGAGGAATTTCCTCCTGTTCTCCAGGCTCTCCCTCCACTTCTGAGAGACAGCCTGGGAAACAGGAGGAAATTCCTCCGAATCAAACTTCGCTGCTTCCAAAGCGCTTTGGAAGCAGCCCGGGGCCGAGTTTCCTCCCTGTTTCCCCAGGCCTGGGTCGGGTTATATCTTAGCAGGAAAGGGGCCGCCCGCACGGCAGCCCTTTCCCCGCTATAGATATAAGCTGACCCAAGCCTTGGTTAATCTTAGCAGGAAATGCACGCCCGCACGGCAACCCTTTCCCGCTAAGATATAAGCCGACAAGCCTGGGTCAGGTTATATCTTAGCAGGAAAGGGGGCCGTGCGGGCGGCCCCTTTCTGCTAAGATATGTGACCCAGGCCAGTTGGACAGCCCTGTTCTAGTTTACCAAGAGCACATTCCTCATACCCTCCAGGTCACTATCACCCTTACTACATTCTTACTATTAGAATTTATTATTTAATTCTAATAAATGCTCTGGAGAAGCAAGCCTTGACTATTTTATTTAATAATAATAATAATAATACTAATAATATATCAATGCTTTATATCTCCCTGCAAGGAAACCAAGGGAAATGTTGCCCCTTGATTTGCCTGTGCTTAAAACAGTGTCAGTCCTGTTCCCCTGCTTTTCAGACTTTAGAACCAATTTAGAATTTCGTTAGTAATTGCGTTACATTTTAGAACCTTTTGGAATTTTTGTTGTACGTCTTTCTCTTACTAATCAAAAAATCCCCCATTTGATTTTAGAATCGTGATTTTTGGGTTCTAAACCATGCCTACTAGAAAGATATAAAGATAGATATATAGGGCTTGCAAATATTGCAAGAGGGAAATGCACTCATACTCGAGGATATACAGTATGTTTTCTCTAGAGATGAGTACTGCACCCAAATGCTTCTTCCTCCCTTCCTTTTGCTCCAGTTTGTCCTCTAACCGTCCATTTTTCGGTTTGTATTTTTGTTCTTCGCCTCTGCTCAGATAAGCGCGGGAAGTTCCAGCATTAGGCTGAGTGACAAGCAACTTTACCCGTCCTTTTTCCGAACCATCCCCAGTGACCAAAACCAAGCAGACGCCATGGTTCAGTTGCTGAACTATTTCAACTGGAATTGGGTGGCCGCTTTGGTGATGGACAACGAATACGGCCACCAGGTCCTGGAGGTCTTTGTCCAGTTGGCTCTCTCCAAGGATATGTGTGTGGCCTACGAAGCCACCTTCCCGCGCAATCTGGACGAAATTCAGAGGAAACAAGAGCTAATCAAAATAGCGAATCAGCTAGAGGTATCCCGCATCAACGCGACGGTCATCTTTTCACATTCCAGCGAAACCGAGGAACTGCTCCGGGTGGTGGCTGCACGGGGAATCACCGGCAAAGTGTGGATCGCCAGCGAATGTTGGTCAACTTCCTCTGCTATTGCTCTCATCCCAAACCTGAACAAGATCGGCACGGTACTTGGGATGGCTGTGGAAAGCGGGGAGATGCCCGGCTTCCGGGAATATATCCAAAACGAATGGGACCAGAAGAGACCGAACGTTCCCGATGCCTGCCCCGAATGCAGGGATCTGAGCCGGTCCAATTTCTCCACCAAGTTCTTTGAGATGTTCAACACCTACAAGGCTGTCTATGTCGTCGCTCACGCTCTCCACCAGCTGCTGAATTGCAGCATGACCCATAAGACGTGTGACATGGACCGGGAAATCTATCCTTGGCAAGTAAGTGCAGGATTGCTCACACTTTACGGCTGAAATTCAGGGGCTGATGGGTTCACTGATGACTATACTAGACAGGGGGCAACACTGTATGATTCGAACAAAACACACTAGAGCAGTGTTTTTCAACCTTTTTTGAGCCGCGGCACACTTTTTACATTTACAGAATCCTGGGGCACACCACCAACCAAAATGACACAAAATGACACTCTAACACAGTAATACGTATAGTTAATATGTTTTTAAATGTATTTATACGCTCAGTGTATAGAGTAGATCAGTGTTTCTCAACCAGTGTGCTGGGGCACACTAGTGTGCCGTGAATTTCATCTTGCCTTGGGGAGGGAACTGAGGAAGGGGGTAAGTGTCTGGATGTACCTAAGAAACCTACCTCGATATAGGGATGGTCTGGTTTAGTCTCTCCCTCTCCATGCATTGGGAAGGCCCACCTCCCTTTCCCCAAGTAGAGACCTCCTCTTGCCTCCTGTGTGTGAGGAAGTTTGGCCCAGTTCTATCATTGGTGGGGTTCAGAATGCTCTTTGATTGTAGGGAACTATAAATCCCAGCAACTACAACTCCCAAATGTCAAGGTCTATTTCCCTGAACTCCATCTGTGTTCACATTTGGGCATATTAGTGCCAAGTGTGGTCCTGATCCAACATTGTTTGAGTCCACAGTGCTCTCTGGATATAGGAGGTTGGGAAACACTGGAGTAGAGGACTTCAATTTTCTTCAGGCTGAACGGACTTAAGCACAGATGTGCCTATGCTGACATGGGGATGGTGGTGTTCTTCCTGTGGTGAGGGCTGGTAGAGGACTTCCATTTTCTTCAGGCTGAACGGACTTAAGCACAGATGTGCCTATGCTGACGTGGGGATGGTGGTGTTCTTCCTGTGGTGCGGGCTGGAGAGGACTTCCGCTTTCTTCAGGCTGAACGGACTTAAGCACAGATGTCCCTCAGCTGACATGGGGATGGTGGTGTTCTTCCTGTGGTGCGGGCTGGTAGAGGACTTCCGTTTTCTTCAGGCTGAACGGACTTAAGCACAGATGTGCCTATGCTGACGTGGGGATGATGGTGTTTTTCCTGTGGTGCGGGCTGGAGAGGACTTCCGCTTTCTTCAGGCTGAATGGACTCAAGCACAGATGTGCCTATGCTGATGTGGGGATGGTGCAGGCTGGTAGAGGACTTCCGTTTTCTTTAGGCTGAACGGACTTAAGCACAGATGTGCCTATGCTGACGTGGGGATGGTGGTGTTTTTCCTGTGGTGCGGGTTGGTAGAGGACTTCGTTTTCTTCAGGCTGAACGGACTTAAGCACAGATTCGCCTATGCTGACGTGGGGATGGTGGTGTTCTTCCTGTGGTGCGGGCTGGTAGAGGACTTCAGTTTTCTTCAGGCTGAATGGACTTAAGCACGGATGTGCCTATGCTGACGATGGGGATGATGGTGTTTTTCCTGTAGTGCTTCAGGCTGGAGAGGACTTCCGCTTTCTTCAGGCTGAATGGACTCAAGCACAGATGTGCCTATGCTGACGTGGGGATGATGGTGTTTTTCCTGTGGTGCGGGCTGGAGAGGACTTCCGCTTTCTTCAGGCTGAATGGACTCAAGCACAGATGTGCCTATGCTGATGTGGGGATGGTGGTGTTCTTCCTGTGGTGCGGGCTGGTAGAGCACTTCCGTTTTCTTTAGGCTGAACGGACTTAAGCACAGATGTGCCTATGCTGACGTGGGGATGGTGGTGTTTTTCCTGTGGTGCGGGTTGGTAGAGGACTTCGTTTTCTTCAGGCTGAACGGACTTAAGCACAGATTTGCCTATGCTGACGTGGGGATGGTGGTGTTCTTCCTGTGGTGCGGGCTGGTAGAGAACTTCCATTTTCTTCAGGCTGAACAGACTTAAGCACAGATGTGCCTATGCTGACGTGGGGATGGTGGTGTTCTTCCTGTGGTGCGGGCTGGTAGAGGACTTCCGTTTTCTTCAGGCTGAACGGACTTAAGCACAGATTCGCCTATGCTGACGTGGGGATGATGGTGTTCTTCCTGTAGTGCGGGCTGGTAGAGGACTTCCCTTTTTTTCAGGCTGACTTCCAGCCCAAACAGTTCTGCAGCTGTTGCAAAGCAGAATGTGAGGGGCTGCAGGGCTGCTTCTGAATGGGCGACAAGGGCAACATCGTAAGCAAAAAGCAGTTGATATCTCGATAGCTTCTTCTCTGCTTCCTGCTTTTTTTGTAGCTTCTGGAGGAAATACCGAAGGTCAGCTTCACCATCGAATCTCAGCTGGTGAATTTCAGCGAGACAGGAGATCCACCAGCAGGTTACGATCTCATCTTTTGGGACTGGATCCTACCCAATAACCATACTTTCGCAGTCGTCGGCAGATATGATGCTTTGAGGCACAATCTCAGTATCGATGAGTCAAAGATCCACTGGAGCACAAAGAACGGGAAGGTTTGTGCCAAGAGAACTACATTTCCCTTCCAGTTGGTGGTGGACTGGCTTTGCCTGCTGTATTTCCATTATAGTCTATAGCTTGGGGGGCAGATGTGGCCCCTTGGGCTCTTTTCTCAGGCCCTCCTCTCTCTCAGCATTCTATCCTTCCTACCTTCTCTCTTTCCTTCCTCCTTTCCTCCCTCTTTCTCCTTCCTTTCCACCCTTTCCTTCTTCCTTCCTCTCTTTCCTTCCTCTTTTCATCCATCCCTTCCCTCCCTCTTTCTCCCTCCCTCCGTCCTTTCCTTCCACCCTTTCGTCCTTCCCTCCTTCTTTCCTTTTTTTGTCTTTCCTTCCTTCTCTCTTTCATTTATCCTTCCAATTCTTCTTTCTCTTCCTCCCTTCTTTTCCCTTTCTCCTTCTCTTTCAGCCTTCCTTCCCTTTTGTCTTTCCTCCTCCCTTCTTTCTCTTTCCATCTTTCCCTTTCTTTTCTCTTTCCTTCCTCCTTCTCTTCCTTTCATCCTTCCCATTTTGTCTTTCCTTCCATCTCTTTTCTTCCTCTTTAGCTCCCTCTTTCTCCCTTCCCTCCTTCTCTTTTGTCTTTCTTTCCTTCTCTTTCCTTTAGCCTTCCCTTTCTTCCTTCTCTTCCTCCCCTCCTTCCTTCTCTTATTCCTTCCCCCTTCCCTTTCATCCTTTGTTCCCTTTTGTCTTTCCTTCCTCTCTTCTTCCTCTTTTTCCATCTGTCCTTTCCTTCCTTTCATCCTTCCTTCTCTTTCCTCCTTCCCTTCCTTCCATCCTTCCCTCCCTTTTCTTTCCTTTCATCTCTCTTTCCTCCCTCTTTACCTTCCCTTTTCTCCTTCCTTCCCTCCTTCCCTTGTGTCTTTCCTTCGCTTTCCTTTATCCTTCCCTTCCTTCTCTTCCTCCCCTCCTTCCTTCCTTTTTTTCCTTCCTTCCCTCTTTCCTTCCCTCTCTCCCTTCCCTCATTCTTCCTTCCCTTTCCCTCCCTCCTTTCCTCCCTCCCTCTTTCTCCTTCTTCCCTTCCCTTTGGTCTTTCCTTCCTTCCCTCCCTCTCTCTTTCTCCTTCCATCCTTCCTTTCCTTCCTTCCTCTCTTCTTCCTCTTTTTCCATCTGTCTCTTCCTTCCTTCCATCCTTCTCTTTCCTTCTTCCCTTCCTTCCATCCTTCCTTCCCTTTTCTTCCATTTCATCTCTTTCCTCCTTTCTTACTTTCCCCTTTCTCCTTCCTTCCCTCGTGTCTTTCCTTCTCTCTTTCCTTTATCCTTCCCTTCCTTCTCTTCCTCCCTTCTCTTTTTCCTTCCCCCTTCCCTTTCATGCTTTGTTCCCTTTTGTCTTTCCTTCCTTCCCTCTTCCCTCCCTCCCTCATTCTTCCTTCCCTTTTCCCTCCCTCCTACCCTCTTTCTCCTTCTTCCCTTCCCTTTGGTCTTTCCTTCCTTCCTTCCCTCCCTCTCTCTTTCTCCTTCCTTCCATCCTTCCTTTCCTTCCTTCCATCCCTCACCAGGCAGCCAGTCATTCTAGTAGGGAGTTAGAAAGTTTGCCCAGGCCCGGATTAGCGGACTGTGCCGCCCAAGGCCGCCTGTCTAAATGCCGCCCCCGGGGGGCGGGGCCTCTTGCAGGGGGCGGGGCCGGTAAGAGGGAGAAGGCGCCGCCGGAAGTCCCGCCCCTAGGGCAACTCGCGCGGTTTTCGCCGCCGACGCCCCGCTCGCCCGTGCCCCAACCACGAGCGGGGCGGCGAAAACCGCGTGAGATCAGAATGCTCTTTGATTATAGGTGAACTATAAATCCCAGCAACTACAATGCCCAAATGGCAAGGTCTTTTTCCCCTGAACTCCATATTTCTGCGTTCATATTTGGGCATATTGAGTATTCATTTCAAGTGTGGTCCAGATCCATCATTATTTCAGTCCACAGTGCTCTCTGGGTGTAGGTGATCTACAACTTCCAAAATCAAGGTCAATTCGCAAGCAAACCCTTTCAGTACTTTCTGTTGGTAATGAGAGTTCAATATGCCAAGTTTGGTTCAATTCCATTGTTGCAAGAGTTCAGGATGCTCTTTGATTGTGTGTTAACTATAAATCCCAGAAACTGTAACTCTCAAATGTCAAGGTCTATTTTTCCCAAACTCCATGTGTGTTCACATTTGGTCATATTGAGTATTCACGCCGGAAGTCCCGCCCATAAGGCAACTCACGCGGCTTCCCCCGCCACCGCCGCGCTCGCACCGGCGCCCCTTCTTGTCAGATTATTGCATTTTGAATAGCAATTCATGAGTCAGCACAAGATATATTTTCGCAGTTTGAGATGACCTGCAGTGTGACATGTTTGACACCAGATGGCGCTGTCTCAAGACTGCTAAATGGAACCTTGAGGAATTTCCGTTACAAAGTGACAGTTGGGATTCAATATCTGTGAGGAAAGGATGTTTAGAAAGGTAGCTGTGATGGCTGTTGTTTTTCGATGTTTTGCCAGTTATTGTTAAATACAATTCAATACAAAGTTATATATTTACCTTGTGAATTGAATGAGAGTTTCATTATTCACTCGAACAGAGACTGGAGTTTTTGGGCCGATGGGGAATTAAACTTCTATATTTCTGTTGCCTATCCGCTGTGACATAAATACTCAACGCCGAAAACTTCTCCCTTCACTGAAGGAAGGAGTGGCGCCCACCCGCGCGAGCGGGGCGATGGCGGGGGAAGCCACGTTCATCGCCCTAGGGGCGGCGGGACTTCCCCACACCCCTTCCTTCAGGCACGGAAATGCCGCCCCCCCAAATCCGCCACCCGAGGCCATGGCCTTGGGTGGCCTTATGGGTAATCCGGGCCTGAGTTTGCCCATGCCTGGTCTATATTCTACGCTGCCTCGCAGTGGTCCTCTGGGTTTTCCAGGAAGGGATTTGGAGAAATCTCCCGTTCTGGCAATAAGAGGATCCTGGAAGGAAGTTCCCCTAAATGCGTTATCCTTTCTGTTCTTCCAGGCTCCCGTCTCCAGATGTACGCAGGGTTGTAAGCCAGGGCAGAAGCGGTGGCTGAGAGGCGAACACAACTGCTGTTACCAATGTGAGGACTGCCCGGCTGGTTACTTCCAGGATATAAACAGTAAGTATCAGGCAGATAGTCTGAAGCAGTGCTTCCCAACCTTTTTTGAGTTGCGGCACACTTATTACATTTCCAAAATCCTGGGGCACACCACCAACCAAAACAACACTCTAACACAGTAATACATATAGTTAATATGTTTTTAAATGTATTTATACACTCAGTGTGAAACCTGGGCCTGTTTCGACGAACACAACATACCGTGTTTCCCCGAAAGTATGACACCCCCGATTGTAAGACGTATCGGGGGTGTCAGGGGGGTCGGCTAATGTAAGCCGTACCCGAATGTAAGCCGTACCTCGCCGCCGCCGCAATGTCGGCCCATCGGCGCGGCACACCTCATGGCGCACCTTCCTGCCAGGCCTCCAAGGAAGGGAGGGGAAGAGCCCCAGAGGCGTGGCAAGGGCGCTGCGTCAGAGTGACGCGTCGCCGCCGACACGCCTCTTGCTCTTTTCTCCTCCCTCCCTTCCTTCGTCCAGAAAACTGCGCCGCGGGAGGTGTGCCGCGCGGCGATGGGCCCAGTTGCGGGCGGCGGCGTGCGTGTGGCGGCAGCGGCGGCAGCAGCGGCGGCGGCGTGGGCGTGGCGACGGGTACGTCTTAGTTTATATAAGACGTGCCCGAAAGTAAGACGTAGGGGGACTTTTTCGGGAAAGAAAGTAAGACGCTGTCTTACTTTCGGGGAAACACGGTAGATATCCTGGCAGGAATGGCAGAAAGACACAATCGTCCCACACAGAACTCCCAAGAGAAAATGCTATAATAGTTTGGTGGGCATTGACCTTGAGTTTGGGAGTTGTAGTTCACCTATATCCAGAGAGCACTGTGGACTCAAACAATGTTGGATCAGGACAAAGCTTGGCATGAATACTCAATATGCCCAAATGTGAACACAGATGAAGAAGAAGGGGCCGGGGCGCCGCCTCCTTTGGCTGTTTCCCCAGCCAGCCTCCAATCGGGGGAGGGCGGGGAACGGAAGCGGAAGTGAGGAGCGCAGTCCGAGGCAGGCCCACCGGCTTCTTCTTTCGAACTGCAGGAAAGAAGGAAGGAAGGCAGGCAACCGCGGACCGAGTGAGTGCCTTCCCTTCTGGTGGGGAAGAGGGAGAGAGCCATTCAGGAAGGGAGCCACCTGGGGGTTCTGTGTGGGAAGTTTGGCCCAGTTCTATCATCGGTGGAGATCAGAATGCTCTTTGATTATAGGTGAACTATAAATCCCAGCCACTACAACGCCCAAATGGCAAGGTCTATTTCCCCTGAACTCCATATTTCTGCGTTCATATTTGGGCATATTGAGTATTCATTTCAAGTGTGGTCCAGATCCATCATTATTTCAGTCCACAGTGCTCTCTGGGTGTAGGTGAACTACACGTATTCAAAAGAAGGTAAGCTACAATAAAGATGTTCAGCAATATACTACAACTTCCAAACTCAAGGTCAATTCCCAAGCAAACCTTTTCAGTAATTTCTGTTGGTAAGGAGAGTTCAATATGCCAAGTTTGGTTCAATTCCATTGTTGCAAGAGTTCAGGATGCTCTTTGATTGCGTGTTAACTCTAAATCCCAGAAACTGTAACTCTCAAATGTCAAGGTCTATTTTCCCCAAACTCAGTCTGTGAGAGGTCTCTGTGGGAGGAGGGCCTCAGTGTGTTAGTAGGCCTCAGTGTTAGTTCGCCTCAGTGTGAGAGAGGCCTCAGTCTGTGAGAAGACCTCAGAGTAAAAAGGGCATCAGTCTGAGAGAGCCCTCAGTGGGAGAAAGGCCTTAGGCGTTCGTAGGCCTTAGTGTGAGCTATGCCTCAGTGGGAGAAAGGCCTCTGTGTTAGTAGACCTTGATGTGAGTTGGCCTGGTGTGTGAGAAGTGTTGGTGAGAGAAGCCCCACCTTGAAGGCCATCGTGTGTGAAGCTCCTGTTAGTTTACCTCAGTGTTAGTTTGCCTCAGTGTGAGAGAGGCATCAGTCTGAGAGAGCCCTCAGTGTGAGAAGGCCTCAGTATGTTAGTAGGCCTAAGTGTGTGAAGACCTGGTGTGAGAAGCTTCGGTGTGAGGAAGCCCCTAGTTGGAGGCCATCATGTATGAAGGCTGCTGTGTGTAAAATGCTGCTGTGTGAAGCTCCTGTCAGTTTGCCTCAGTGTCAGTTTGCCTCAGTGTGAGAGAGGCATCAGTCTGAGAGAGCCCTCAGTGTGAGAAGGCCTCAGTATGTTAGTAGGCCTAAGTGGTTGAAGACCTGGTGTGAGAAGCTTTGGTGAGAGGAAGCCCCTGGTTGGAGGCCATCATGTGTGAAGGCTGCTGTGTGTAAAATGCTGCTGTGTGAAGCTCCTGTTAGTTTGCCTCAGTGTTAGTTTGCCTCAGTGTTAATTTGCCTCAGTGTTAGTTTGCCTCAGTGTGAGAGAGGCATCAGTCTGAGAGAGCCCTCAATGTGAGAAGGCCTCAGTATGTTAGTAGGCCTAAGTGTGTGAAGACCTGGTGTGAGAAGCTTTGGTGAGAGGAAGCCCCTGGTTGGAGGCCATCATGTGTGAAGGCTGCTGTGTGTAAAATGCTGCTGTGTGAAGCTCCTGTTAGTTTGCCTCAGTGTCAGTTTGCCTCAGTGTGAGAGAGGCATCAGTCTGAGAGAGCCCTCAGTGTGAGAAGGCCTAAGTGGTTGAAGACCTGGTGTGAGAAGCTTCGGTGAGAGGAAGCCCCTGGTTGGAGGCCACCATGTGTGAAGGCTGCTGTGTGTAAAATGCTACTGTGTGAAACTCCTGTTAGTTTGCCTCAGTGTGAGAGAGGCATCAGTCTGAGAGAGCCCTCAGTGTGAGAAGGCCTAAGTGGTTGAAGACCTGGTGTGGGAAGCTTCGGTGAGAGGAAGCCCCTGGTTGGAGGCCACCATGTGTGAAGGCTGCTGTGTGTAAAATGCTACTGTGTGAAACTCCTGTTAGTTTGCCTCAGTGTGAGAGAGGCATCAGTCTGAGAGAGCCCTCAGTGTGAGGTAGGCCTCAGTATGTTAGAAGGCCTAAGTGTGTGAAGACGTGGTGTGAGAAGCTTCGGTGAGAGGAAGCCCCTGGTTGGAGGCCATCATGTGTGAAGGCTGCTGTGTGTAAAATGCTACTGTGTGAAACTCCTGTTAGTTTGCCTCAGTGTCAGTTTGCCTCAGTGTGAGAGAGGCATCAGTCTGAGAGAGCCCTCAGTGTGAGAAGGCCTAAGTGGTTGAAGACCTGGTGTGGGAAGCTTCGGTGAGAGGAAGCCCCTGGTTGGAGGCCATCATGTGTGAAGGCTGCTGTGTGTAAAATGCTACTGTGTGAAACTCCTGTTAGTTTGCCTCAGTGTGAGAGAGGCATCAGTCTGAGAGAGCCCTCAGTGTGAGGTAGGCCTCAGTATGTTAGAAGGCCTAAGTGTGTGAAGACGTGGTGTGAGAAGCTTCGGTGAGAGGAAGCCCCTGGTTGGAGGCCATCATGTGCGAAGGCTGCTGTGTGTAAAATGCTACTGTGTGAAACTCAGGTGGAAAAACACTGCCCTATCCTATTCTGGTATCTCATCTTCTTTTTTTCTGCCTAGAGCCAGATGAATGTACTCCATGCTCTAAAAACGAATGGTCTACCGCGCGGAGCACAACATGCCAGCAGAGAAAGGTTGAGTATCTAGAAATTACCGATCTCATTGCCATCGTCATGGTGGTGCTGACTATGCTGGTCCTTGCTCAGATGGTTGCCGTCACTGGGGTTTTCGCCACGTACCGAGGCACGCCGGGCATGCGGTACGTCGGTGGTTCCCCATTGCTCTCAATCCTGTTCTCCACAACTTGCTTCTGCATCAGCTTCCCATTTTTCGTCGTGAAGCCCACAAGAGCGACCTGCAAGGTCCGCCAGCCCTTCTTCTTTGGCAGCTTCACCATCGTCTTGGCCACGTTGCTCGGCAAGACTATCCAAAGCGTGGGACTCGAGCAAATCTTGAAGAGGCCTTGGGTGAGGAAGCATTTGATGGGCCTCTGCGTTACTTCCAACGCAGCTCTCCAAGCTCTCCTTTGTCTCTTTTGGTACTATTGGGAACCTCCCGTCTTGGAGGAGAACACGGAGATCGAGAGGACCATCCTGCTACAATGCTATGACAGCAAGTTCCCCGGCTTTGGGATCCTCCTTGCCCACGACTATTGCCTGACTGTGATTTGCTTCGCTTGCTCTCTTGTGGGCTTCGACCCAAAGAAGGACAACAGAGCCGCCAAGTCCATCAACTTCGCCATGCTCCTTATCCTCATCATATGGATCATCTTCATCCCCACCTTTTCCACCTCCCAAGGCAAGTTTGTCGCCTTGTTCCAGGTCTTTGCAGGCCTGGCCAGCATCTTTGCCATCTTTGGCTCCTACTACTACCCCGTGTGTTACGTCATGCTCTTCGCACCTCACTTGAACACCGACAACTACTTCCACTTGTCCCAGGACCCTCCCGTGGACAACAAGGAACCGAGCGCCAGAGACGGCAAATAAGGGAGTTGCTGTCACATTAGGAATGACCACTCGCCACTTGAAAATCGATCTCACTACATCAGCAAGCAGCAGGACTCACCTGGCTGTACCTGAAGCAGGACATTATAGCTCATCCAATAAGTGGTCCCTGGTCAAGTGGTCAAGTGCAACCCCTGGCAGTGAGACCAGGAAGAGGCCTGTGAACTATCTCTTTATCAATCTTGGCGTCTGAAGAGATGATGCTTCCCAGGGAGGTGAACTGCTGAACGGACTTAAGCACAGATGTGCCTATGCTGACGTGGGGATGATGGTGTTCTTCCTGTGGTGCGGGCTGGTAGAGGACTTCCATTTTCTTCAGGCTGACTTCCAGCCCAAACAGCTCTGCAGCTGCTGCAAAGCAGGATGTGAGGCGCTGAAGGGCTGCTTCTGAATGGGCGACAAGGGCGGCATCGTCAGCAAAAATCTGACGATGGTCAAAATGGTCCCTGGTCAAAGTGGTCCCTAGTCAAAGTGGTCCCAGTTCAAGTGGTTCCTAGTTAAAATAGTGCATGGTCATGTGGTTCCTAGTCAAAATAGTGCATGGTCAAGTGGTCACTGGTCAAGTGGTTCCTGGTCAAAATAGTGCATGGTTAATTGGTCCCTGGTCGAGTGGTCCCTGGTCAAGTGGCCCCTAGTCAAAGTGGTCCCCGTTCAAGTGGTTCCTGGTCAAAATAGTGCATGGTCAAGTGGTCCCTGGTCAAAATGGTCCCTGGTCAAGTGCTCCCTAGTCAAAATAGTCCCAGTTCAAGTGGTTCCTAGTTAAAATAGTGCATGGTCAATTGGTCCCTGGTCAAGTGGTCCCTGGTTAAGTGATCCATTATCAAGTGGTCCCTGGTCACGTGGTCCCTAGTCAAAGTGGTCCCAGTTCAAGTGGTTCCTGGTCAAAATAGTGCATGGTCAAGTGGTCCCTGGTCAAAATGGTCCCTGGTCAAGTGCTCCCTAGTCAAAATAGTCCCAGTTCAAGTGGTTCCTAGTTAAAATAGTGCATGGTCAATTGGTCCCTGGTCAAGTGGTCCCTGGTTAAGTGGTCCATGTTCAAGTGGTCCCTGGTCACGTGGTCCCTAGTCAAAGTGGTCCCAGTTCAAGTGGTTCCTGGTCAAAATAGTGCATGGTCAAGTTGTCCCTGGTCAAAATGGTTCGTTCAAGTGGTCCCTGGTTAGTGGTCAAAGTGGTCCCTGGTCAATGGCCCCTGGTCAAGTGGTCCCTAGTCAAAGTGGTCCCAGTTCAAGTGGTTCCTGGTCAAAATAGTGCATGGTCAAGTGGTCCCTGGTCAAAATGGTCCCTGGTCAAGTGGTCCATGTTCAAGTGGTCCCTGGTCAAGTGGCCCCTAGTCAAAGTGGTCCCTGGTCAAGTGGTCCCTAGTCAAAGTGTTCCCAGTTCAAGTGGTTCCTGGTCAAAATAGTGCATGGTCAAGTGGTCCCTGGTCAAAATGGTCCCTGGTCAAGTGCTCCCTAGTCAAAATAGTCCCAGTTCAAGTGGTTCCTAGTTAAAATAGTGCATGGTCAATTGGTCCCTGGTCACGTGGTCCCTAGTCAAAGTGGTCCCAGTTCAAGTGGTTCCTGGTCAAAATAGTGCATGGTCAAGTGGTCCCTGGTCAAAATGGTTCCTGTTCAAGTGGTCCCTGGTTAAGTGGTCTATGTTCAAGTGGTCCTTGGTCAAGTGGCCCCTGGTCAAGTGGTCCCTAGTCAACGTGGTCCCAGTTCAAGTGGTTCCTGGTCAAAATAGTGCATGGTCAAAATGGTCCCTGGTCAAAATGGTCCCTGGTTAAGTGGTCCATGTTCAAGTGGTCCCTGGTCAGTCAAAAGTGGTCCCTGGTCAAGTGGTTCCTGGTCAAAATAGTGCATGGTCAAGTGGTCCCTGTTCAAGTGGTCCCTGGTCAAAAAAGTTTGGGAACCACTGCCCTACACCAGGAGCCTTTCTGTGAAGGGCTGTAGGGAAGTGGAATACAACAGCATCTGGAAGGCCACATCTGGTTCCTATGTGGGGTAGGGCCGATGAAGGAACACAGACACACACTAACAGAAGCCGCCAAGAAAGCACCATCCCAAACGAAGGAAAGACTTTGGAGTGCATTGGTCACATAAAATTAAAAGCTTTTGTTGAGTCTTTAAAATAGCATTTACACATAAGCCACTATACATGAACTATACAGATAACTTGGGGTGTTTTTAATACAGTATCTACACAAAGAGGAGGATCCAAATTAGGTAACACACATCTAAAACAGGGAACAGTGCCGTTTACCCCACTAAGAACTCCGTCCTGGGAGAAGATTCCCGCTTCCACCCGTCACTTACAACCTTTTCCCTTTTCCTCTACTGTACATAAATTCTTTACACGTCGTTCTAATCACAGATTAGAATTATTGTTCTTTTCCAGTGATTTGTTACAACCCAGTAAACAATTTCCCATACTAACTCCTAGCCCTAAATCCCAGGTAGATCTCCTCACTATTTCGTCCGTCCCAGACTCCTCGATTCCTTCGTGAGAGTATAGGGTACTCCTCGCAGCAGTTGCATGAAAGGCCAACTCAAAAGGTTACGCTGGATCTAGATTGGGTCGCAAATAGAAGACTCCTCATCCGGTTTGAACTCCAAACTTGAAGAGTGGCCATCTTTTCTCTATATTGGGAACACCGTGTATCGATCTAATATAGCAGGGCTGCCCATGAAGTCCATGGCGATCGACCAGTCGATGGCGGGTCCAAAGGAGGTCGATCGCACCCGGATGGAGTGCTTCTGCCCTGCGAGCGGCGCACCTTCTGCGCGGCGCACCTTCCGCGCCGCTGCTCCTTCTGCGCGCCACTCCTTCTGCGGGGCATTGCGGGAACGAGGGAGCGCCTTCCGCGGGGCATTGCGGGAACGAGGGAGCGCCTTCCACGCGGGGAACGAATGCGGGAACGAGGGAGCGCCTTCCGCGGGGCATTGCGGGAACGGCCTTCCGCGGGGGCATTGCGGGAACGAGGGCGCCTTCCGTGGGGCATTGGGGAACGAGGGAGCGCCTTCCGCGGGGCATTGCAGGAACGAGGAGCGCCTTCCGCGGGGATTGCGGGAACGGGGAGCGCCTTCCGCGCGCGGGAACGAGGGAGCGCCTTCCACGGGACATTGCGGGAACGAGGGAGCGCCTTCCGCGGGGCATTGCGGGAACGCCTTCCGCGAGGCATTGCAGTTTGGAGGGGAGATCATGGATGATGGGACTTGAAGTACCTCCACTCACTTCACAAGACCGCTGCCAATCTCATCCAATGACTGATCAAGACCAAACTTGGGACACAGAGCCCCCATGACTCATTCTACATCCTGGTGCAGTATCGAGGAGGGCAGATCATACCATAGATGATGGGACTTGAAGTACCTTCACTCACTTTCCAAGAATGCTGTGACCCTCATCCAATGACTGATCAAGACCAAATTTGGCACACAGAACCCCCATGACCCACTCTACATCTGGTGCAATTTGGAGGAGTATGGACCATGGATTCTGGGACTTGAAGTACCTTCACTCACTTTTTGAGACCACTGCAAGCCACATAACCAACTGATAAGGACCAACCTTGCCACACAATGCCTTTCTCAAATAACCTGGGCAGGGCCGGGTCCCCAAGCTAGTATATAGATATATAAGAAAGTATGTATGTTTGTATGTTCTGCAGAGACTCCTACCTGGCTTGATGGATCTGGACCAAACATGGTACATATATCCTTCATTATCCAACCTAAAATACTGGTGGGATTTAAACTAAAAATATCAGCCCCATTTAAGACTAGGGCCCCAAAAACAAAACAATATCTCTGTATGCAGCACTCAATTGCAACCACAAGAGGGCAGTAGAATGATAGAAAGGCTACCTCAGAGAGAGTGATGACAAATAGAAGAGGGCTAAAACATTGTATATATGTTTGTACTGCAAAGGCTCTGGTATGGCTGGATGGATTTGAGCCAAACTTGGTACACAAACTCTTTTTTATGCAAGTTAAAAAACACTTTGGGTTTCAATTGAAAAAAATCTACCTTTTCCATGGAAAATGCTCCCAAAACAAACAAACAAAAATCCTGTATGCAGCACATGAGTGCAACCACAAGAGGGCAGTGTATAGATAGAAAGGCTACCTCAGAGGGAGAGATGACAAATGGAAGAGGGCTAAAACATTTTGTATATATGTTTGTTCCGCAAAGGCTTTGGCATGGCTTGATGGATCGGGGCCAAACTTGGTACACACACTTTTCGTTATGCAAGTTAAAAAACTGGTGGGGTTTCAACTGAAAAAAATCTACCTTTTCCATGGAAAATGCTCCCAAAACAAACAAATAAAAAGCCTGTATGCAGCACATGAGTGCAACCACAAGAGGGCAGTGTATAGATAGAAAGGCTACCTCAGAGGGAAAGATGACAAATGGAAGAGGGCGAAAACGTTGTATATATGTTTGTTCCGCAAAGGCTTTAGCCTGGCTTGATGGATCGGGGCCAAACTTGGTACACACACTTTTCGTTATGCAAGTTAAAATTCTGGTGGGGTTTCAACTGAAAAAATAAGTCCTTTTTGTGGATTGTTGTTGTTGTTTATTTGTTCGGTTGCTTCGGACTTTTCGTGACCTCATGGACCAGCCCATGCTATGCCCAGCTCCTTCAAGGTCCCTTCAAAGATAACATCCATTCAACTTGCCCTTGGTCGGACCCTCTTCCTTTTACCTTACATTTGGATAGGGCCCCCAAAACAAAAAATATGTATGCAGGCCCGGATTACCCATAAGACCACCCTAGGCCATGGCCTAGGGGCGCAAGCCAAGGGGGGCGGCGCAGTTCACACGGACCAAAAAATAATGTTGAAACAAAACCGTGAAGATGACTCTCTCTCTCTCTCAGGCGAGGGGAGAGCGCTGCAAGGGGGCGGGGGAGGAGGGAATGGCGCCCCCTCTCGCCATCACCCCCGCCCATTTGTCAAGGAAGGAGGGGGCGAGGAGGAGGCGGAGGGAAGCCCCCGGGGCCGCTGTCGGGGTGGGGCTTCCCTCCGCCTCCTCCGCGCGCCCTCCTACCTTGACACAAGGAGGGCGCGCCGCGAGGGTCCGGTGGCTTTCCTTCCTCCTCCGCGCACCCTCCTTCCTTAAGTCAAGGAAAAAGGGCGCGAGGAGGATGAGGCGGTGGGAAACCCTGCCCCCAGGGCGCACCGCGAGGAGGCAGAGGGAAGCTCCACCCCTGGGGGAGAGGCTTCCCTCCACCTCCTCCTCCGGGAGGGCGTGAGGATGAGGCGGAGGGAAGGAAGGGAAGCCCCCGGCACTGCGCGCTCCTTCCTTGAGTCAAGGAAGGAGGACGTGCGGAGGAGGCGGCGGAGGGAAGCCCCGCCCCCAAGGGTGGGGATTCCCTCTTCCTCCTCCTCACGGTGCGCCCTTGGGGCGGGGCCTCTTCCGCCTCCTCCTCCTCCGCGCGTCCTCGCTCCTTGACTTAAGGAAGGAGGGCGCGCCGCGAGGGCCCGGGGGCTTTCCTTCCTTCCTCCTCTTTGCAGCGCTCCCTCCTTCCTTGAGTCAAGAAAGGAGGGCGCGTGGAGGATGAGGCGGACGGAAGCCTCATCCCCGGGGTGCGCCAGGAGGAGGAGGCGGAGGGAAGCCCCGCCCCCAGGGGTGGGGCTTCCCTCCAACTCCTCCTCCGCGCACCCTCCTTCCTTGACTCAAGGACTCAAGGAGGAGAGCACGCCGCGAGGGCCCGGGGGCATCCCCTCCTTCCTCCTCCCGCGCACCCTCCTTCCTTGACTCAAGGAAGGAGAGCACGCCGCGAGGGCCCGGGGGCTTCCCTTCCTTCCTCCTCCGCGCACCCTCCTTCCTTGACTCAAGGAAGGAGAGCACGCCGCGAGGGCCCGGGGGCTTCCCTTCCTTCCTCCTCCGCGCGCCCTCATTCCTTGAGTCAAGGAAGGAGGGCGCGAGGATGAGGTGAAGGGAACTCTCAACCCTGGGGCGCCCTCATTCCTGAGTCAGGAGGAGGGGGTGATAGTGAGGCTGGTTTGGGGCGCACCACGAGGAGGAAAGTGGGGCCTCGGGCGCAGAAAAGGGGTTAATCCGCGTCTGTATGTATGTAGTACTCATACGTAATCACAAGAGGGCACTAAATAGATGGATGGATAGATAGGCTACCTCGGGGAGAAAGATGACAACTGGAAGAGGGCTAGAACAGGGCTGCCCAACTGACGGGAGAAAGATGACAACTGGAAGCCCGGGCTGCCCATACGGCCCCCAGTCCCTCCCTTCCTGCGGCCCCTAAGCTTTTAATAAAAATAAAAATAGAAAAAAATATATTTTTAATTTAAAAAAATCTTTAAAAAGTGTGGTTTTGCCCGCTTTGGAAGGCGGGAGCCCCGTGGCTCCTCCTCTCTCCCCAAAGCGTCACGCCAGCCTCGGAAGCTTCCGAGGCTGTTGTGATGCTTTGGGTGAGGGGGCGGAGCCGCGGAAGGCTCCCCGTGGCTCCTCCTTCTCTCCCAAAGCGAAATCGCCCGCTTCCAAGGCTATTGTGACGCTTTGGGAGAGGGGGCGGAGCTGCGTGGCCGGGGGCGTGGCCGAGTGGCCCCCAGGTGATCACTCACCAGAAGTCCGGCCCTTGGGCTGGCAGAAGTTGGACAGCCCTGGGCTAGAACATTGCTGTGGAGACACTCTTAAAAGTCCTTCTCAGATGGGAAGTGTTGCTACGGGTCAGGCAAGGATGGAAGCGAGCCGGAGAAAGGAGAAAGGAGTCCGTTGGATGACAAAACAGTTCTGAACACAATCCTATATTCAGAGAAGTGCAATTCTTTTTAAGAGTCGAGGGGAAAAAGAAGGAAAATAAACGAGTGATGCTGGGCAGAAAATATTTCAGATTTCTCTCTATGGGTGCAAACGTAAACACAGCGGGAAGAACGTCAACATCAACTCTCCGGAGAAGAGATCCGCGGATATTGTGGACTGCTAAATGGAGAAGTAAAGGGGAGCGTCACTTCAGAAACACATTGCACAATCTTTCAAATAATAATAATAATAATAATAATAATAATTTCCAACCACTAACATGAGGCTCTGCCTCTTTCTTCCTACTCCTCCTAACCTTTCCTTCCTCTTGACCCGATCCTCCTCATAGCTAACCAGAGCTAAATAAATCATTAAAATATACAGATAAGGGCAAATTAGGGTCGTTCTTTTTCATTATCTCTTTATAATAGTTATCAAAGACTTCAAACTTTCTAACTTGGGGGCCACGTGCTAGCAGTCCCTGCGAGGAGGACTGACTGTCCAGTGAAAGAAGGAATGAAGGGAAGGAGGAAGGAAAGAGAGAAGGGAGGAAGTACCAAAGGGAGGAAGCGAAGGGTGGAAGAAGAGAGACGGGGAAGGAGGAAAGAGGGAAGGAAGTAAAAACAAAATGAAAAGCAGGAAAGATAAAGGAAAGAGAGAAGGAAGGAAATTCAAAAGGGAAAAAGTAAGGCTGAAAGGGTGGAAAGGAAGGAAGGAAGGAAGGAAGGAAGGAAGGAGAAAGAGGGAAGGAAGAAAAGACAAAAGGAAAGGCAGGAAAGATAAAGGAAAGAGAGAAGGAAGGAAATACAAAAGGGGAAAAAAGTAAGGCTGAAAGTGTGGAAGGGAAGGAAGGAAGGAAGGAGAAAGAGGGAGAGAGGGAAGGAAGGAGGAAAGAGGGAAGGAAGGAAAGACAAAAGGAAAGGCAGGAAAGATAAAGGAAAGAGAGAAGGAAGGAAATACAAAAGGGGAAAAAGTAAGGCTGAAAGTGTGGAAGGGAAGGAAGGAAGGAAGGAAGGAGAAAGAGGGAGAGAGGGAAGGAAGGAGGAAAGAGGTAAGGAAGGAAAGACAAAAGGAAAGGCAGGAAAGATAAAGGAAAGAGAGAAGGAAGGAAATACAAGAGGGAAAAAAGTAAGGATGAAAGTGTGGAACGGAAGGAAGGATGGAAGGAGAAAGAGGGAGAGAGGGAAGGAGGGAGGAAAGAGGGAAGGAAAGAAATACAAAAGAGAAGGAAGGAGGAGAAAGAGGGAGAGAGGGAAGGAGGGAGGAAAGAGGGAAGGAAAGAAAGACAAAAGGAAAGGAAGGAAGCATAAAGGAAAGAGAAGGGGAAGGACGAAAGGAAGAGAAGGAAGGGTGGAAGGAGAAAGAGGGAAGGAGGGAAGGAGAAAGAGTGAAGGAAGGAAAGACAAAAGGAAAGGCAGGAAAGATAAAGGAAAGAGAAGGAAGGAAATACAAAAGGGAAAAAAGTAAGGCTGAAAGTGTGGAAGGGAAGGAAGGATTGAAGGAGAAGGAAGGAGAGACGGAAGGAGGGAGAAAAGAGGGAAGGAAGGAAAGAGAAAAGGAAAGGAAGGAAGCATAAAGGAAAGAGAGAAGGAGGGAAGGACGAAAGGAAGAGATGGAAGGATGGAAGGAGAAAGAGGGAGAGAGGGAAGGAGGGAGGAAAGAGGGAAAGGAGGAAGGACAAAAGGGAGGAAGCGAAGGGTGGAAGAAGAGAGACGGGGAAGGAGGAAAGAGGGAAGGAAGGAAAAACAAAATGAAAGGCAGGAAAGATAAAGGAAAGAGAGAAGGAAGGAAATACAAAAGGGGAAAAAAGTAAGGCTGAAAGTGTGGAAGGGAAGGAAGGAAGGAAGGAGAAAGAGGGAGAGAGGGAAGGAGGGAGAAAAGAGGGAAGGAACGAAAGACAAAAGGAAAGGAAGGAAGCATAAAGGAAAGAGAGAAGGAAAGAAAGACAAAAGGGAAGGGAGGGAGGGAAGGCAGAAGGAAAGAGAGAAGCAGGGAAGGACGAAGGGAAGGAAGGATGGAAGGAGAAAGAGAGGGAAGGAAGGAAAAACAAAACAAAAGGCAGGGATAAAGGAAAGAGAGAAGGAAGGAAAGACAAAAGGGAAAAAAGTTAGGATGAAAGTGTGGAAGGGAAGAATGGATGGATGAATGGATGGAAGGGGAGGGAGGGAAGGTGGAAAGAAAGAGAGAAGGAGGGAAAGATCAAAGGGAGGAAGGGAAGGAAGGAGGAAAAAGGGAAGGAAGGAAAGACAAAAGGAAAGGAAGGAAAGGGTCGAAGGGAAGGATGAAAGGAAGCAATGAAGGTGCAAGGGAAAAGAGAAGGAGAGAAGGACGAAAGGAAGGAAAGACAAAAGGAATGGAAGGAAGGATAAAGGAAAAGAAGAAGGAAAGTCAAAAGGGAAGGAAGGAAGGATGAAAGGGTCGAACGGAAGGAAGGAAGGAAGGAAGGAAGGAAGGAAGGAAGGAAGGAAGGAAAAAGAGGCTATGGGATCCTGGGAGTTGTAGTTCTTTCTGATTTTTCTTCTTTTTTCTTTTACTTCTCTCTCTCTCTTTCTCTCTATATTAAATACGAATCCTTGCACAAGCCAAGGAGGACACAGTATCATTGCACTTTGGGGGGGGGGGTGCCACAGATAACGAAGCACAAAAAAAGCTGAGAGGAGAACACCAACCGATCACTTTCAGAAAATCAAGGACTAGAAAAAGGGGGGAAGAGAAATCTCGCCGATTCGCGGATCTCGAACACCCTGGAGTTCCTCTCTCCGCGGTTTGCTTGCACACCACAAATCGAGAGCCGGGTAAGGCGTGACATGCAAGGGACAGTCGGAGCGGTCTCTTCCTAAAAAAAATTGTCCGACGTCGATTCGCCAACGGCGGGAAAAAGAACCGCACGCCCGAGGTCTCTGAAGGCACTTCCGTTCACATAATGTCCACAAAGAACTCGCAAGGGTTGCCCATGGCCTTCTGGAACGACTGGCGGCTCCCGGTCAGTTCGGGAGGGACGGAGCCCAGCTCTCGCACAGGGGGTCCCCCGGGGGGTCCGCTGGTCCCGTAGGCCGCCTTCGGGAAGCTGTAGAGCGGGGGCAGGCCGGGCGGCCCGTACGAGTGGTGGCTGCGGGGGCTCCTCTCGCTGGCGGCGGAGGCGTGGCTGCGGTGGCTGAGCTGGCTGGCGGGCGCTCCCTCCGCCCGAGGCTGCCCCCGCCCGTGCTCGGGTGGCGGGTTCCGATCGCTACCGCTGCCGGCCGACTTGCAGTCCTTCTCCCGGGTCAGAGCCCTCCGGCTGTTCTCGCTGTTGCTTCGGTTGGAGCCGCTGCTTTTGCTTCCTGGGTAGGGGAAGCGGGTTGGGACGGGGGAGAGGGAAAAGAGAAGCCAGTTAAAGTGGGTCAGAGTCACTACCCCAGGGGTGCCCACACTTTTTCACCATGCAAGCTACTTATAATAAAACCAAGTCAGAAAGATCTACCTCCTGCGCTGCGCACCGTCCACGTTTGATTCCGGACGAGAGAGAAGCAGGGTGGAGCAGGGGGAAGGGGCGTGGCTTGGCGTGGCCTGGCTCCGCCCCCCCTCTGGCTCCAGCTCTAGCAGCAGCTGCTCCAGCCTTGAGTAGGGCAGGGCCAAGGCAGTGGTGGCATAGCTAGCACAAGGCTGGCTTGGCCCTGCCCTCCTCGAGGCTGGAGCAGCTACTGGGGGTGCCAAAGCTGGAGAGGGGCGGAGCTTGGTACAGTCTGGCTCTGCCCCTCTGGCTTTAGCTCTAGCAGCAGCTGCTTCAGCCTTGAGGAGGGCAGGGCCAAGCCAGTGTTGGCATAGCTAGCACTAGGCTGGCGTGGCCCTGCCCTCCTCGAGGCTGAAGCAGCTGCTGGGAGTGCCTAAGCCTGGGAGGGGGCGGGGCTTGGCGCTGCCTGGATCCACCCCCTCTGGCTTTAGCTCTAGCAGCAGCTGCTTCAGCCTTGAGGAGGGCAGGGCCAAGCCAGCGGTGGCAGAGCCTGCACAATGCTGGCTTGGCATTGCCCCCTCAAGGCTGGAGAAGCTGTGGGAGAGCTGAAGTCGGAGGGAGGGGGCGGAGCCAGGCCGCACCATGCCCCACCCCCTCCCCAGCTTAAGCTCTCCCACAGCTTCTCCAGCCTTGAGGGGCAGTGCGAGCGAGGGGCGGAGTCATGGCCCCGCTCTCCGCCATGACTCCTGCCCCTTGCTCGCTGAAGCTGTGAGGAGGAGGAGGAGCATGAGCGGTGGACGGGCTCCAGTGGGCAGGGCTCCTCCGTGCGGCTTCAGCGAGCGAGGGGTGAGAGTCATGGCGGATTGGAGGCTGGCTGGGGAAACGGCCGAAGGAGGCGGTGCCCCGGCCCCTTCTTCTTTTTTGCCCCCCCCCCGGCCCTTCCTCCTCCCCCAAGCAGCAGGAGTTCGGCAGGAGGAGGGGGGAAGGAAGGGGGGCAGAGAGCTTTTCTCGCGGCACAGCAGGAGGTCCGTCACGGCACACTAGTGTGCCGCGTCACAGCGGTTGGGAAACACTGCTTTAGGAAACCTGGAGACCATTGTCCCGGTCTAAGGTATGAGACTCTACCATTGAAGAGAAGGTGTGGAATCCTCAACAGAAGAACTGGCTATATACAGCCTACTTCCTCATGGAAAGAAGACAGTGACGACTACTTCCAGAATATGCCCCATGAGGGATCAAAAAGCTTTGAAGTCTCACATAACCTTTGACCTTTTGTTTGACCTTTGACCGTTTGTCCTTTAACCTTTGATTTTTATTTTGACCTTTGACCATTTGACCTTTAACCTTAGTCTGGGTGCTCAGTTGTCCTACACCAGTTGGGTTGACCTCCAACACCTGCCACATCTCCTTCACCTCGGAGCTTTCCATGGTCCTGAAATACTCAGAATCCCCACGCTAGCTGAATCTGGCTCTACAGAACTGTATTTTTGTTGACCATGGTGCTGAGATGCAACCAGGTCTTCCACGCAGCCAGGCCCAGATTAATTCCTTTTGGCGCCCTAGGCCACACTTTGGAAGCCCGCCCCAGGGACGCTGCGCATGCCCAGCAGCGCCCGGGGCGGGACTCCCTCCGCCTCTTCTCCTCCTCGCGCGACCTCCTTCCTTCAGTAAAGGAAGGCGGTCGCGGGGAGGAGGAAGGAAGGGGGCTGGGCATGCGCGCCCGGGCGCTGCTGGGCATTCCTTCAGTCAAGGAAGGCGGCAGCGGCCCTGGGGCTGGGGCTTCCTCCGCTGGGGCTCTCCGCTCCTTCTCCTCGCTGCGACCGCCTTCCTTCAGTCAAGGAAGGCGGTCGCGGGAGGAGGAGGGAAGAAGGGAAGCCCCACCCCTGGGGGCTGCTGGGCATCAAGCGGCAGCGGCCCGGGGCGGGGCATCCTTCCGCCTCTTCCTCCTTCTCGCGCTGACCGTCTTCCTTCAGTCAAGGAAGGCGGTCGCAGGGAGGAGGAGGGGAAGCCCCCCCCACCCCGCACTGCTGGGCATGCGCGGCAGCGGCCCAAGGGGCGGGCATCCTTCCGCTCTTCCTCCTCCTCGCCGCGACCGTCTTCCTTCAGTCAAGGAAGGCGGTCGCGGAGGAGGAGGGAAGGAAGCCCCACCCGGGGCACTGCTGGGCATGCGCGGCAGCGGCCCCGGGGGCGGGGCTTCCCTCCGCTTCTTCCTTCTCGCTGCGACCGCCTTCCTTCAGTCAAGAAAGGCGGTCGCGGGGAGGAGGAGGAAGGAAGCCCCACCCCTGGGGTGCTGCTGGGCATGCGCGGCAGCGGCCCCGGGGGCGGGGCTTTCCTCCGCCTCTTCCTTCTCCTCGCCTCGCCCTCTTTCCTTAGGCGCAAGGAGGATGAAGCGGAGAGAAGCCCCGCCCCCAGGGTCGCTGGCAGACATGTGCGCGCGGCAGGAGGGCGCCTCTGCCTCTTCCGCCATGTTCCTGGGTGCTGCGCATGGCCGGCAGCAGCCACGGGGGCTTCCCTACTTTCCTCTTCCTCCTTGGGACCTCCTCGGCACTCAGGAACATGGCGGAGGAGGCAGACGCGCACTCCTGCGGCGCGCGCATGTCCGCCAGTGGCGCAGGGGCGGGGCTTCCATCCGACTCATCCTCCTCGCACCCTCCTTCCTTGACAAGGAGGCGATGGCGAGGGGGCGCGCCCTCCTCCCTCCCCGCCTCGCAGCGCTCTCCCCGCCCTCCCTGAGAGAGAGAGAGTCATCATGCCGCACGTTGCGGTTTTGTTTGGACATATTTTTTTGGTCCTTGATCTGACGCCCCCCTAGTACTGCGCCCATAGTCCATGGCCTAGTGTGGCCTTATGGGTAATCCGGGCTTACATGCAGCTTGTCCAGACAATATGGGGCTCAAAATAATTCAAAGCAAAAAAGAAATGGGTCAGGATGTGGGTAGAAACAAGCTAGACATTTGAGTGTGGAGAAAAGAAAGGGGTGGCAATAATCTAGGCCAGTGTTTCTCAACCTTCCTAATGCCGCGACCCCTTGAAAGTTCCCCATGTTGTGGTGACCCCCAACCATCACATTAGTTTTGTTGCTACTTCAGAACTGTAATTTTGCTACTGTTTTGAATCTGATACGCAGGATGTAATTTCATTCACTGGACCAAATTTGGCACAAATACCCAAATTTGAATACTGTTCGGGTTTGGTTGGGGTGGATTTTGTCATTTGGGAGTTGTAGTTGCTGGGATTTATAGTTCACCTACAATCAAAGAGCATTCTGAACTCCACCAACGATGGCATTGAACCAAACTTGGCACACAGAACTCCCATGACCAACAAAAAACTCTAGAAGGGTTTGATGGGTATTGACCTTGAGCTTTGGAGTTGTAGTTCCTAAGACCATTAGAAATATGTGTATTCTTATGGTCTTTGGCAACCCCTCTGCAATGCCTATTAGACCCCTCATGTGGTTGCGACCCCCAGGTTGAGAAACGCTGATCTAGATCAGTGTTTTCCAACCGCTGTTCCACGGCACACTAGTGTGCCATGAGCGATCACCTGGTGTGCCACAGAAAAACCTCTCTTCCCCCCTTTCTTCCCCCTCCTGGTCCTGATCCAACATTGTTTGAGTCCACAGTGCTCTCTGGGTGTAGGTGAACTACAACTCCAAAACTCAAGGTCAATTCCCAAGCAAACCCTTTAGGTACTTTCTGTTGGTAATGAGAGTTCAATATGCCAAGTTTGGTTCAATTCCATTGTTGCAAGAGTTCGGGATGCTCTTTGTTTGTGTGTTAACTATAAATCCCAGAAACTGTAACTCCCAAATGTCAAGGTCTATTTTCCCCAAACTCCATCTGTGTTCACATTTGGGCATATTGAGTATTCATGCCAAGTTTGGTCCTGATCCAACATTGTTTGAGTCCAGAGTGCTCTCTGGATATAGGTGAACTACAACTCCAAAACTCAAGGTCAATTCCCAAGCAAACCCTTTCAGTACTTTCTGTTGGTAATGAGAGTTCAATAGGCCAAGTTTGGTTCAATTCCATTGTTGCAAGAGTTCAGGATGCTCTTTGTTTGTGTGTTAACTATAAATCCCAGAAACTGTAACTCCCAAATGTCAAGGTCTATTTCCCCCAAACTCCATCTGTGTTCACATTTGGGCATATTGAGTATTCATGCCAAGTTTGGTCCTGAGTGCTCTCTGGATATAGGTGAACTACAACTCCAAAGCTCAAGGTCAATTCCCAAGCAAACCCTTTCAGTACTTTCAGTCTTTCTGCCATTCGTGCCAGGATATCTATGTTGTATTCATCAATAGAGGCCTAGGTTTCACACTGAGTGTATGAATACATTTAAAAACATATTAACTATATGTATTACTGTGTTAGAGTGTCATTTTGTGTCATTTTGGTTGGTGGTGTGCCCCAGGATTTTGTCAATGTAAAAAATGTGCCGCGGCTCAACGAAGGTTGGTTTAGGACTCATAACCCATGTCTTACTCTCATGATTTGGTTTGTTTCTGTTCAAATTGTTTACGAAAACATGTCCACGTCTCTTTTCGCGATGGAAAGTGCCGCGGCTCAAAAAAAGGTTGAAAAACACTGGTCTAGATGTGATCATGCTATGGACCAGTAAGACTCTTTTTACATTGAATGGAGAAGTGAAACGCTTACCGATCCCAGCCATTCCTTTATGAATCCTTCAGTCTAAGGCTTGCTCAGCACAAAACAAGGGAATAACAACAGTTACATAAAGCTTTCCCGCCGCAACAAACGACACAGCAGCAACCAAACAACAGTGACACACTTTAGCCAGAACAGACGTGAAAGGAAAAACAGCAAATGGCACATCACGCTCATCGCACCCTCATTCCCAGACAGCGCCAATGTGGCGATTTGAGTCCTCGTTTCCTGGGGGTTCATTCATCAAACCATGTTTCAAGCATTGATCACATAATTGGCCAGACAACTACAAGGGTTATAACAAAAGTATAAATATATTTTTACTTCTGGTACGATGTGATTCTTTTGGGTTTGTGACTACAGTGTTCCCTCACTTATTGCTGGGGTTATGTTCCAGGAAATCTCACAAAAACTCACATCTGCTGTACATGGATGACCTGAAGCTGTATGGGAAAACCGAAACTGAAATCCAGTCTCTAACTCAGACCTGGGTAACAAGCCCAGTTCTCCAATCTAGTCGAAACTAAGTCGAAGTTGATGTCCTCTTCTTTCACAGATTGCATGGAGTCAATGAATGAGTTGTAGCTCTGCCCCAAACTGCTTAGTAGAATTAAGCCTCTCTGATCTTCTGTAAAATTGGTGCCCCTTGCTGCTAAATCATTAAATAGGCTCAGCATTTTACTCAAATGAGTCTCTCTGGCACAATTTTCCATTGACAGAAGCTTCAGTGAAAACAGTTCTCTGCTCAATAAAACTTTTGAGCCTCCAGTAGCCTGCTGATACAGCTTTTCAAGCCTTTTCCAACAGTCAGCGGCTGTTTCTTCCAGAGCTAAATATGTGAGGTTCCTATCGTCAACTGACAGGATGATGGTAGCCCTTGCCTTGCCATCTTTCAACCTTTCTGCATCAGAAATAGGTCTATGTGTAAGGCAGGATAGCAGCTCCTCCTTTGCCAAAACTGCTCTCACTTTGGTAGCCCATATTAAATAATTTGAGCTGCCTCTGAGTTTTTCTATATGATGCTGTGCTCCAAATAATGCCATCTCTCTTCACACTACAGATGCTCCTGGCAATAATTCACTTCAGCTTTTTTTCTCTAACACTGAGGTAAACAGCGACTTCTGCTGCAATTTCCAGTGTTATTCAAAAACTTTTTCTATGAATTATGGGTTATGTAGTATCTCTGTGCCTCTGCAATTCTGGATTCTGTGTTCTGGGTTCTGGGATCTGGGCCCATAACCTCTTCGGCGTCGAGTATTTATGCCACAGCGGAATAGGCAACAGAAATATAGAAGGTTAATTCTCCATCGGCCCAAATACTCCAGTCTCTGTTCGTGTGAATAATGAAACTCTCATACAATTCACAAGGTAAAAAATATAACTTTGTATTGAATTGTATTTAACAATAACAAGCTAAGCATGGAAAAACAACAGCCATCACAGCTACCTTTCTAAAACATCCTTTTCCTCACAGATATTATAAACCAACTGTCCTCTTCAACGGACAATTCCCAACTGTCAGATCCCAACTGTCATTCCTCAAGATTCTATTCATCAGTCTTGAGACAGCGCCATCTGGTGTCAAACATGTCACACTGCAGAAAATACATCTTGTGCTGACTCATGAATTGCCATTCAAAATGCAATAATCTGACAATCCAGTCTCTAACTCAGACCTGGGCAACCTACAGCCTGGATGTGGCCCGGCAGCTGATTCTGTCCGGCCCAGGGAGAAGGGCGTTGGGGGTGGGGCCAAGAGGAAGGGGTGCCGCTGCCGCCATCCCATCGCGGGCTGTGGGGCCTGTGTCGGCAGACAGCCCGCCACTCCAAGGAACGCAAACACAAAAGGAAAGGCTGTTCAGAGTCCATAGCCGAAAGAATCGGACTAGCCAAGCATATTCCAGGCCATTTGACTGACACAATATAGAAAATGTGAACAGTGGGAGTTGTAGCTCAACAGCATCAGGTGGGACAACATAGACCCTATGTTGGTTGTCTATGTGGATAATAGGCAGGGTTCAAAATGGTTCAAAATGGTTCTAAAGTACTTACAAAACTAAAGTTCTGGTGGAGAACACTAGGTGGCGCTGGTGCTTTGCTTCTACAGTGTTGCTAAAGTTCTGGTGGTGAACACTAGGTGGCGCTGGTGCTTTGTTGCTAAAGTTCTACAGTGTTGCTAAGTGTTGCTAAAGTTCTGGTGGAGAACACTAGGTGGCGCTGGTGCTTTGCTTCTACAGTGTTGCTAAAGTTCTGGTGGAGAAACTAGGTGGCGCTGGTGCTTTGCTTCTACAGTGTTGCTAAAGTTCTGGTGGAGAACACTAGGTGGTGCTGGTGCTTTGCTTCTACAGTGTTGCTAAAGTTCTGGTGGTGAACACTAGGTGGCGCTGGTGCTTTGCTTCTACAGTGTTGCTAAAGTTCTGGTGGAGAACACTAGGTGGTGCTGGTGCTTTGCTTCTACAGTGTTGCTAAAGTTCTGGTGGTGAACACTAGGTGGCGCTGGTGCTTTGCTTCTACAGTGTTGCTAAAGTTCTGGTGGTGAACACTAGGTGGCGCTGGTGCTTTGCTTCTACAGTGTTGCTAAAGTTCTGGTGGGGAACACTAGGTGGCGCTGGTGCTTTGCTTCTACAGTGTTGCTAAAGTTCTGGTGGTGAACACTAGGTGGCGCTGGTGCTTTGTTTCTACAGTGTTGCTAAAGTTCTGGTGGGGAACACTAGGTGGCGCTGGTGCTTTGCTTCTACAGTGTTGCTAAAGTTCTGGTGGTGAACACTAGGTGGTGCTGGTGCTTTGCTTCTACAGTGTTGCTAAAGTTCTGGTGGTGAACACTAGGTGGCGCTGGTGCTTTGCTTCTACAGTGTTGCTAAAGTTCTGGTGGTGAACACTAGGTGGCGCTGGTGCTTTGCTTCTACAGTGTTGCTAAAGTTCTGGTGGTGATCACTAGGTGGCGCTGGTGCTTTGCTTCTACAGTGTTGCTAAAGTTCTGGTGGTGAACACTAGGTGGCGCTGGTGCTTTGCTTCTACAGTGTTGCTAAAGTTCTGGTGGAGAACACTAGGTGGCGCTGGTGCTTTGCTTCTACAGTGTTGCTAAAGTTCTGGTGGTGAACACTAGGTGGCGCTGGTGCTTTGCTTCTACAGTGTTGCTAAAGTTCTGGTGGAGAACACTAGGTGGCGCTGGTGCTTTGCTTCTACAGTGTTGCTAAAGTTCTGGTGGTGAAAATTTCAGAACTCTAACAAAACTTTCAAAATTCAATTATTATTTCATCATTGGTGATTTTAATGACTGAACCAATTAGGAAGTGCCATTAATAACGAAAGTTTTGTTAGAGTTCTGAAATTTTCACCACCAGAACTTTTAGCAACACTTTAGAAGCAAAGCACCAGCACCCTCTAGTTTTGTAAGTACTATAGAACCATTTAGAACAGACCTGGGCAACCCATGGCCCGCGGGCCGGATGCGGCCTGGCAGCTGATTCTGTCCGGCCCAGGGAGAAGGGCGTTGGGGGTGGGCCCAAGAGGAAGGGGTGGTGCTGCCGCCATCCCATCGCGGGCTGTGGGGGCTGTGTCGGCAGACAGCCCACCACTCCAAGGAACGATCGGAGGAGCGCCGGCTTTGGAGTGCCTGCCACCCCGGGAGGCGATCCGAGCCTGCAGCGGGAGCAGTCGGCGACCTGCGGCGGCTGATCGCCCTGGCGACCCAGAAGACTTGATCGAATCCATTTCCCCCCTCCTTTCCCTTTGGGAGGAAGGCGCCTTGCGGAGGGAAAGGCCTCTCCCCCGAAGGGAAGGGAAGAGCGGAGCGGGCCACGCGCTGTGTGTGTGTGCACTCCATAGAGTTCCTTATTCACCAAGCTCTGGCTGCAATGGGAAGGGAGTGGGGTCGCCGCCCCCTCGTGTGTTTGGGCGCCTCTTTGTGAGTCTCCCCTCCTGGCCGGCCTCGGTGGTGCTACCGCGGCTCCTTCCTTCCTTCTCCGAGGTGCCCTCCCGGTTCCTTTTCCACCGGCTCTGAGGCTCCAGATCCGCGTCCCGTCCAAAGGAGCCTCTCTCCACCCGCTCCTTTTTTCAACCAGAGCGGCATTTCTGGCTCTGCGGCAGGGAGGGAGAGTGCCTCCTCCTCGTCATCTACACGGGTCTTTTTCATGCCGTTTCAAACCGGTATGGAAGCTGTCCAGGTCAGAAAATCCTGTTTACTCTTTGAGCCCTCCAAACCCGGGATGGCAGGCACTTCCTTCCCCTCTATTCCTCCCAGGTTGTGAAGTGGGCCATTGGGCCCCTGGGTGCCAAGTTTGGTCCTTATCCGTCATTGCTGTGGGCTGCAGTGACTGCCTGCCTGAGGCCTTAAAGAGTATCCCATTAAGTGAGGCCTAGTCAGGAAAATCAAGTTAATGAAGCCTTACTGTCAATGTTGGGCCTGGTCTGTGATTTGTAGGTGCTACAGTGTTCTGTGGGAAGTGAATCGGGTGAAGGTACTGCAAATCCCATCATTCATGGCCCATCCTAAGCCACACCAGGTTGTGAAGTGGGCCTTTGGGCCCCTGGGTGCCAAGTTTGGTCCTGATCCGTCATTTCTGTGGGCCGCAGAGACTGCCTGCCTGAGTCCTTTCCTTTTCCCTCTGCGTCACCTTAGAATGTTGGAATGTAGATGGCCAATCAGAGTGATTTATGCAAATACTCCCTCAGAGGCAACCAATCCCCTTTGCTGCCTTAGAATGTTGGAGTTCTGAGGCTGGCCAATCAGAGTCCTTTACGCAAATAATCCCACAGTGGGAGCCAATCAGAAAGCTGCCACATATCCTTCTGCCCTCCGCACACATACATGCAAACATTGACTTTTATGATATAAATACACTATTTTAAGTCTTTATGAACTTAAATTGAAGGAAAGGCCCTTCAAGGCTGGAGGGAAGGGGATCTGAGGAGGGAAAGCGCCTCGGAGAGCGGCGGCGGCAAAAACCCGCAAAACAGTGAAAATACAGCGATATGTATTTTGAATTAATATTTTTTGAAAACTGCAAAACAGCGAGTCCGCTCAAAGCGAACCGTAAAGTAGCGAGGGAACGCTGTACTGTGCCTGTTTTAACTTTTGGAAAACGACGGGACGTTAATATTATTAACAGTAGTAATACAATAAACGTGTCGGCCAATGAAGGTTGCGATGAGCCAAGTATGGACACATTGAAACACGAAACGCATCAAATCCATGCAAGCCATTGGGGAATAATGAGCAATAGCCAGCCTTCTTTGGGCAGCAGAAGCAAATCAGTCCCAACACACGAGGAGAGAAGCAAAACAACGGTTGGGTGGGCAAGACAGGATTAAGCAAATGGTTGGAGGGGAATGGGAAGAGCAGGGAAATGTAGAGAATACCTTCGCTCTGTTGGCTTCCGGCACTGCCGCTTCCGTAGCTGAATCCAGGATCCTGATAAGGCAGTGGGAAGCATGGGGCGGTCAGTGGGTACTGGTATGGGTAGGCTTGCCCCAGCGGCCACGGCGCGGCCGAATGCGGGAGCGGACCAAGCGTGTCTTGGTCCGAAGCCCCACTGGAGCCGTTGTTAAGGTTGAGTGCGGCCAGATCTGGAAGGGAAGGTGGAGGCAGGCCCGGATTAACACCTTTTTGCACCCTAGGCCACACTTTGGAATTACGCCCCCTTTAAGCCAACCTCTACCCCCCCACACACACACACCACTCAGACCCACACTTGGCTGGCTTTCGCCATGGTGCCTCCGGAGCAGAAGAGACAGGCGAGTAGGCACCATCCCGCCACCTCCAAGGTCCCCATGCATTCCCACCGGCTGGAAAGCTCCGCTGTGCTCTCAAGATCTCCTCGGGAGGCTTGGGGAGAGCGCAGTGGGTGAAAACTCGCTCCAAAGGCACACACGAGAGAGAGAGAGAGCATGCACGAGAGAGCGAGAGAAAAAGAGAGAGAGCGCACAAGAGAGAGAGCACGAGAGAGCGAGAGAAAGAGCAAGCAAATGAGAGAGAGTGCGAGAGCACGCGCGAGAGAGAGCGTGCGCGCAAGAGAGCAAGAGAGCGCAAGAGAGAGAGAGCGCACGAGAGAGAGAGAGTGCGCGTGAGAGAGAGCGCACAAGAGAGCGAGGGAAAGAGCAAGCGAGAGAAAGAGCAAGCGAGAGAGCGCGGGAGAGAGCAAGAGAGAGCGAGAGAGAGTGCACGAGAGCGAAAGAAAGAGTGTGAGAGAGCGAGAGAGTGCGTGCGAGAGAGTGCGTGCGAGAGAGAGAGCGCGCGAGAGAGAGTGCGCGTGAGAGAGAGCGCACAAGAGAGCGAGGGAAAGAGCAAGCGAGAGAAAGAGCAAGCGAGAGAGCGTGAGAGAGAGCGTGAGAGAGAGAGCGTGAGAGAGAGCAAGAGAGAGAGCGAGAGAGAGCGAGAGAGAGTGCACGAGAGCGAAAGAAAGAGTGTGAGAGAGCGAGAGAAAGAGCGAGAGAGTGCGTGCGAGAGAGCGAGAGAGAGAGAGTGCGCGTGAGAGAGAGCGCACAAGCGAGCGAGGAAAGAGCAAGCGAGAGAAAGAGCAAGCGAGAGAGCGTGAGAGAGAGCAAGAGAGAGAGCGAGAGAGAGCGAGAGAGTGCACGAGAGCGAAAGAAAGAGTGTGAGAGAGCGAGAGAAAGAGCGAGAGTGCGTGCGAGAGAGCGAGAGAGAGAGAGTGCGCGTGAGAGAGAGCGCACAAGCGAGCGAGGGAAAGAGCAAGCGAGAGAAAGAGCAAGCGAGAGAGCGTGAGAGAGAGCAAGAGAGAGAGCGAGAGAGAGTGCACGAGAGCGAAAGAAAGAGTGTGAGAGAGCGAGAGAAAGAGCGAGAGAGTGCGTGCGAGAGAGAGTGCGCGTGAGAGAGAGCGCACAAGAGAGCGAGGGAAAGAACAAGCGAGAGAAAGAGCAAGCGAGAGCGTGAGAGAGAGCAAGAGAGAGAGCGAGAGAGAGCGAGAGTGCACGAGAGCGAAAGAAAGAGTGTGTGAGAGAGAGAGAAAGAGCGAGAGAGTGCGTGCGAGAGAGAGCCAGAGAGAGAGTGCGCTTGCGTGAGAGAGAGTGCACAAGAGAGCGAGGAAAGAGCAAGCGAGAAAGAGCGAGAGTGCGTCTTGCGAGAGAGCGAGAGAGGTGAGAGAGAGCGCACAAGCGAGCGAGGGAAAGAGCAAGCGAGAGAAGGAGCAAGCGAGAGAGAGCGCGAGAGAGAGCGAGAGAGAGAGCGAGAGAGTGCACGAGAGCGAAAGAAAGAGTGTGAGAGAGCGAGAGAAAGAGCGAGAGAGTGCGTGCGAGAGAGAGAGCGCGCGAGAGAGAGAGAGCGCAAGAGAGCGAGGGAAAGAACAAGCGAGAGAAAGAGCAAGCGAGAGCAGAGAGAGAGCAAGAGAGAGAGCGAGAGAGAGCGAGAGTGCACGAGAGCGAAAGAAAGAGTGTGTGTGAGAGAGAAAGAGCGAGAGAGTGCGTGCGAGAGAGAGAGCGCGAGAGAGAGAGTGCGCGTGAGAGAGAGTGCACAAGAGAGCGAGGGAAAGAGCAAGCGAGAGAAGGAGCAAGCGAGAGAGAGCGAGAGAGCGAGAGAGAGAGCGAGAGAGAGAGTGCAGAGAGCGAAAGAAAGAGTGTGAGAGAGCGAGAGAAAGAGCGAGAGTGCGTGCGAGAGAGAGAGCGCGCGAGAGAGTGCACGTGAGAGAGAGCGCGCGAGAGAGAAAGAGAGCGAGAGAGAGAGAGAGAGTGCACGAGAGCGAAAGAAAGAGCGTGAGAGAGCGAGAGAAAGAGCGAGAGAGAGAGTGTGAGAGAGCGTGAGCAAGCGAGAGAAGGAGCAAGCGAGAGAGAGAGCACGAGAGAGAGCGCGAGAGAGAGAGCGAGAGAGAGCGAGAGAGAGAGAGAGAGAGAGAGAAAGCGAGAGAGAGAAAGCGCGCGCGAGAGAGAGAAATGTCCGTTTGGGGTGCGCTCCCGGAGGGGATGGAGCAGTGACTTTGGGAGAAGGAGCGAGGAGGGGCATGAGAAAGGGGGAAAGTGGGGCGCGGACCGTGATCTGCGCCCCCCCCCGGCTTACGTCCCTAGGCCATGGCCTCGTTGGCCTTATGGGCAATCCGGGCATGGGTGGAGGGAGCTTTCAGAAGGGCAAAATGCATCGCCACAAAGCATGCCTTGCTTCAATGTCCAGTGTTTCCATTTCCGGGCGTGGAAACATTCAGTTCTCAAAACCTAAGGGATCAGCCTCAATATCAGGTCACTCAAGAGAGACCGGGCTTAGTGGTAAACCTCCCACTGCAAATGGGATTGCTGGCATTAATCTTCATTGTTGCAATATATACAGATACGAGCTGTACCCGGCACGCGTTGCTGTGCCCTTTTAGAGATGCGAGAAAGTCCAATCATCCTTGGTGTGCCCTCCTCTAAACTGCAGTTGGATGGAGTGTGGGTCATGGGGGCATGGTGTGCCAAGTTGGGTCTTTATTGGTCTTGGTTCTGGGCCACAGTGGTCTGTGGGGAATGATGGGTTTGAAGTACTACAAATCCCATTTTCCATGGTGGTACTTCAAGTCCCATCATGCATGGTCGGGGCTCTGTGTGCCAAGGTAGGTTACTGTAAATTCAGGCCATACACAATGTCCCATGAGCTGAGGCCTAGTTAGGAACAGCAAGTTAATGAAGCCTTACTGTCAATTCAGGCCATACACAATGTCCAATGAGCTGAGGCCTAGTCGAGAAATCAAGTTAATGAAGTCTTACTGTCAATTCAGAGCGTAAACAGCTTCCCAGTAAGTGAGGGCTAGTTAGGGAAATCAAGTTAATGAAGCCTTACTGTCAATTTTGGGCGTGGTCTGTGATTTTTGGGGTGTAAATTTTTCGGTTGAAGTGATTTGGGTGTTTGTGTTGGGGATTGGCTCAGGCCTTTTCCCTTATTCTGTTTTGGCAGTTTTTTATGGATTGAATTTTCATGTTGGCTGGCCAGTGCAGCAGTTATGCAATTCCGACCTTATAGGCAGCCAATCATGTTGTTCAGAATGTAGAGGCTGGGTGAGTCGTTGGCTGCCCCGGAGGATGCTGGTAAATGTACTGTTACTTTTACTCGTTGTTTTGGGGGCCTTTTAGGTTTTTTTGGGGGAAGTTTCTTTGTTACAAACGCGTACCTTGCTTGAGGCCTATTTCTGTTGGCAAGTATTGTTTTTCTGCGTTGTAAGGTTTCTTTGTTTGAGATATACATCACATGACGTGAACCCATTTATATAATAGATACAACCAGGGCTGGCAGATCCTCATTTCTTGTACTTGCAAACAATCAGAGTCATCAAATCGCCAGGCAGATACTCACACTGAGTCACACAGGAGAGAGTAAGATGGATTCTATGTTATACGATTTCTGAATCATAGGATTTTAATGTTTATTTATTTATTTACTCTCTAGTATACATTACATATACATTATTTATTTGGCGGGCGATGAGTTCTGGGAAATATATAGCACGGCATCGAATAAGAGGAGACTTACTGCCACAGAGATCGCCAAAGACGTAGTAGCATTGCTCCGAGAAAGTGATTTTGTTCACAGTGTGCCTGAGGTAGCCATGTTTTAACATGCTGCTGGCGTACTTCCGGGCTTCCCTTCGGTCTTTGAAGCCTTCCACGTGCGTATAAAGCCAGTCCACCACGTCTGCGCCTGCAAATGGAAAGACGGGGAAAAATTGAATGTATCGTTTAACCGCCAGCAAGTAGGGTTGTGCTTTTGGGGTAATTTTATTATTTATTTGTTTGTTCGTTTGTTTACATTTATATCCCATCCTATCTCAACCTACGCAGAGGAACTCAGGGCAGTTAACAAACCGGCACCCCATGGTGCCCATAACCCAAATCATAAATATACAATTTAAACAGCAATATAGCAATAAAACCGTATAAAACAGTATAACAACAACCAAGCTGTTGTAAGTCAGCCCTCGGCGTCGCCTGATAGCAGTGTTGTAGTATTTTTATTTATTTATTTATTTATGTTTCAAACTTCTATACCGCCACTCCCGGAGGGCTCGGAGCGGTTTACATAGTTTGACACATAACACAGCAAAACAATAGGGAGGGAGGGAGGGAGGGGAGGGTATAGGGACAACAGACATAAAAGGACAGTGGGACAGTGGCTGGTGGACCCAGAGTCCATAGACTGACACCTTGCTGACGGTCGACTCAAGGTGGCATCTGTCGACAATCAAAAGAAGGTAGCCGTGGGGTTCCTAGAAAGCCAAGGAGGATCTCAGATCTAGAGGGAGGGAGACCATCTCCACCCCCCGGTCCCTGCATCGAGAGGTCGGCCTCCCACCAGTTTGGACGTCCTGTCTCTGGGGCTGGGACCCCACCGAGGAGTGCTCCCAGCGCCCAACGTTTGTGCTCCAAAAAGTCCTAGAGTGGAACCTCCTCCGTGTCTAGTAGTTATCTAGTAGTTATCTAGTAGATCAGTGTTTCCCAACCTTTTCTGAGCCGTGGCACACTTTTTACATTTGTAAAATCCTGGGGCACACCACCAACCAAAATGGCACAAAATGACACTCTAACACAGTAATACATATAGTTAATATGTTTTTAAATGTATTTATACACTCAGTGTGAAACCTGGGCCTGTTTCGATGAACACAACATAGGTATCCTGGCTGGCAGAAAGACACAAACTTCCCACACAGATCTCCCATAACCAAGAGAAAATGCTATAAGAGTTTGGTGGGCATTGACCTTGAGTTTTGAAGTTGTAGTTCACCTACATCCAGAGAGCACTGTGGACTCAAACAATGTTGGATCAGGACCAAACTTGGCATGAATACTCAATATGCCGAAATATGAACGCAGATGGAGTTCAGGGGAAATAGACATTGACATTTGGGAGTTGCTGGGATTTATAGTTCCCTTACAATCAAAGTGCATTCTGAACCCCACCAATGATAGAACTGGGCCAAACTTCCCACACAGAACCCCCAGGCCCCGCACACTGGTTGAGAAACACTAGTAGATAACTAGTAGAAGCTGAGTTATCTCCAGCTGGGAGCAGCATGCAGTTGGGAGGGGCTGATGAGACTTCAGAGGCTGGAGTCAGCAGAAAGAGAACTGCAAGTGATACTAGCACTGATGAGTTAGAGCAGAGGAAAAGAATTCAGCAGGTATTTACTGCTCCTACAGATTCAGAGTCGTTTGAGGGTTCTCCTGGAGATGTGGAACTGGAGTCAGAAGAGAGTGATACTGAACTAGATTGGACTCTGGTAAAAGAAGTATGTAATGCTGACTCCAGTAGTGACACGTTTATGGGGTTTGACAGTGACAAAGATTGGCCCTCTGAAACTGCTGAGAATGACTGGGAAACACTAAGTTTTGAGAAACGCTGGGAGACCTGGAGAGACGCTGAATAGGTGTCAGCTGTTAAGAGGAATGCAGCTGCTTCGCCTGAGTCGGAAGGGTGTGACTCAGGTGAGTCTGATCTTTAGAGTATAAATTATGAGCTTGGGAAAGGAATCCTGGCGGCAGGCAAGGAGTTGTGTCTGTTGTCCTGTTACCTTGGCATCCTGTTACCTGGTATCGTGTTCCTGACTACTCGTGAGTTAAGGTTTTTTACTCTGCCTCTTTTTGGGGCTGGAATGCTGCTGCTGCTCTGGCTGCAGTTGGGAAAGGTGCGGGGTTTTGGGTTTCAATGTTCTGCTTTTTATCCAGCTACAGCCATGTGTTCCTAGTGGCGGGGTTTGACTCTGTTGGATCCTCTGTGAGTTCAAGCTGCAAGACTGGTATTGTATTACAACGGAGGGAGGTTGACACTGTGATTTATGGGGATTACGATGTGTATTATCCCTATACAGTACATTTAGCTCCTGTTGGACCTTGGACTGTCTCCTCGTTTTCTTCCATCATTCCCCTGCCCTTTGACTTCGGACCGGTTACAGACTTCGCTTTTTGGATCATCCCACGAAGGACGTTACAGAGTACGTCCCTGTGTTTGTTTTGGCTTCTCCTGCAGTGCTTTTTTCTGGACTTTCCTTGGGTTTTTGTCAGTTTGGCTAGGTTTTTGTTAGTCCCCCTCCCATTCCTTGTAAAATGGACCAGTTGAAGCTTCTGGGCAGTCTTCAGAGTAGAGTGCGTTGCAGTAGTCTATTCGGGATGTAGCCAGAGCGTGGACTTCCCAAGATATGGGCGTAGGTTTAACCCATTGCACTATTGCGGCCCCTTATACATTAGTTAGGGCAGTGTTTCCCAACCACTGTGACACGGCACAGTAGTGTGCCTTGGCGGACCTCCTGCTGTGCCGTGAGAAAAGCTCTCTGCCCCCCTTCCTTCCCCCCCTCCTCCTGCCAAACTCTTGCTGCTTGGGGGAGGAGGAGGAAGGGCCGGGTGGTGGTGAAGAAAAAGAAGAAGGGGCCGGGGCGCCGCCTCCTTCGGCCGTTTCTCCAGCCAGCCTCCAATCCACCATGACTCCCGCCATGACTCCTGCCCCTCGCTCGCTGAAGCCGCGTGGAGAAGGAGCCCCGCCTACTGAAGCCCGTCCACCGCTCATACTCCTCCTCCTCCACGCGGCTTCAGCGAGCGAGGGGTGGGAGTCATGGCGGAGAGCGGCGCCGGGGATGGGGGCCATGACTTCTGCCCCTCGCTCGCACTGCCCCCTCAAGGCTGGAGAAGCTATGTGAGAGCTGAAGCCGGGGGAGGGGGCGGGGCATAGTGTGGCCTGGCTCCGCCCCCTCCCCTGGCTTCAGCTCTCACACAGCTTCTCCAGCCTTGAAGGGACAGTGCCAGCATTGTGCTGGCTCTGCCACGGCTGGCTTAGCACTGCCCCCTCAAGGCTGGAGAAGCTGTGGAGAGCTGAAGCCGGGGGAGGGGCATAGGGCATAGCCTGGCCTGGCTCCACCCCCTCCCCCGGCTTCAGCTCTCACACAGCTTCTCCATCCTTGAAGGGACAGTGCCAGCATTGTGCTGGCTCTGCCACCACTGGCTTAGCACTGCCCCCTCAAGGCTGGAGAAGCTGTGGAGCTGGGGCCCGGGGGAGGGGCGAGTTGAGCATCAGCGTGGCCTGGCTCCGCCCCTCCCTGGCTTCAGCTCTCACACAGCTTCTCCAGCCTTGAAGGGACAGTGCCAGCATTGTGCTGGCTCTGCCACCGCTGGCTTAGCACTGCCCCCTCAAGGCTGGAGAAGCTGTGGGAGAGCTGAAGCCGGGGAGGGGAGAGCTGAGCATAGGGCGGCCTGGCTCCCCTGGCCAGCTCTCACACAGCTTCCAGCCTTGGCTTCAGCTGCTCTTCAGCACTGCCCCATCCTGAAGGGACTGCCAGCATTGTCTCCAGCCTTGAAGGGACAGTGCCAGCATTGTGCTGGCTCTGCCACCGCTGGCTTAGCACTGCCCCTTGAAGGGACCGTCAAGGCTGGAGAAGCTGGCTGGAGAGCTGAAGCTGGGGGGGAGGGGCGGCATACTGCATAGCGTGGCCTGGCTCCCCCTCCCCTGGCTTCAGCTCTCACACAGCTTCTCCAGCCTTGAAGGGACAGTGCCAGCATTGTGCTGGCTCTGCCACGGCTGGCTTAGAACTGCCCCCTCAAGGCTGGAGAAGCTGTGGGAGAGCTGAAGCCGGGGGGAGGGGGCGGGGCATAGCGTGGCCTGGCTCCGCCCCCTCCCCTGGCTTCAGCTCTCACACAGCTTCTCCAGCCTTGAAGGGACAGTGCCAGCATTGTGCTGGCTCTGCCACCGCTGGCTTAGCACTGCCCCCTCAAGGCTGGAGAAGCTGTGGGAGAGCTGAAGCCGGGGGAGGGGGCGGGGCATGGCGTGGCCTGGCTCCGCCCCCTCCCCCGGCTTCAGCTCTCACACAGCTTCTCCAGCCTTGAAGGGACAGTGCCAGCATTGTGCTGGCTCTGCCACCGCTGGCTTAGCACTGCCCCTCAAGGCTGGAGAAGCTGTGGAGAGCTGAAGCCGGGGAGGAGGCGGCCTGGCCTGGCTCCACCCCCTCCCCGGCTTTGGCACTCCCTGCAGCTTCTTCCAGCAGGCCACCATCCCCCAGCCCAGGGGTGCCCACACTTTTTCAGCACGCGAGCTACTTATAATAAAACCATGTCAGGAAGATCTACGTACCACCTCAAGGCTGGAGAGGGGAGGGGGCGGGGCTTGGGGCGGCCTGGCTCCGCCCCCCTCTGGCTTAGGGTAGGGTACTTGTAACATCGGTTATATAACACTCACCGATCACAGCGTTGGATATGGTAATTTTTAACCACATCCTATCTCGGATTTCAAGGCCGGAATCGGGTAACTGCATAATCTTGACAATGGTGGCCATATCGCTTTTGACCGTCAAGGGGGTTTCGTCTAGTTCTGAAACAGGACAAAAATATTGGGATAATTATGTCATGTAAGGCAGAAAATGGAGACAGAACGAGAGATTGAGAAGGAGCAGCTGCATCGGGAGGAAAGATGAGGCAAACGCTTCCGATTTTAGCTTCAATGAAGGGTAGCAGCCTGGGAGAGCATCAAGGATAATAATAATAATAATAATATATTTTGTATTCCGCCCTATCTCCCCGAGGGCAATCTGGGCGGATTCCAGCATATATACAGACACAGGCGAACATTCAATGCCTGGAAACAATGAAACGGAAATACACAGACAAAGGCAAAGGCTTCCCCTTTCATCTCCGGTTCTCAGGGAAGTGCTCATCTGCATTTCCAAGCCAAAGAGCTTGCATTGTCCGTAGACACCTCCTAGGACATGTGGCCAGCATGACTCCACGGAGCACCATTTACCTTCTGTTAAAGCAGTACCTATTGATTTACTTGTCCGAAATATTAAAAATTAACTAGGTATGTTTGATTTAAAAAGTGTGAGTCAAGCACTGTTAGAGTGATCTCACTGACTTGAACAGGTTTCGTCCTACTCACTCTCCTCAGGACGATACTAGCTTTAGCTCACTGACTCAAACAGGTTTCGTCCTACTCACTCTCCTCAGGACGATACTAGCTTTAGCTCACTGCCTTGAACAGGTTTCGTCCTACTCACTCTCCTCAGGACGATACTAGCTTTAGCTCACTGACTCAAACAGGTTTAGCTCACTGCCTTGAACAGGCTCTCACTCTCTCCTCAGGACGATACTAGCTTTAGCTCACTGCCTTGAAACAGGTTTCGCTCTACTCACAGCCTCTCAGGACGATACTAGCTTTAGCTCACTGACTTGAACAGGTTTCGTCCTACTCACTCTCCTTAGGACGATACTAGCTCTAGCTCACTGCCTTGAACAGGTTACGTCCTACTCACTCTCAGAACGATACTAGCTTTAGCTCACTGACTTGAACAAGTTTCGTCCTACTCACTCTCTTCAGAACGATACTAGCTTTAGCTCACTGACTTGAACAGGTTTTACTCACTCCCACTCACTCTCCTCAGGACGATACTAGCTTTAGCTCACTGCCTTGAACAGGTTTCATCCCACTCACTCTCCTCAGGACGATACTAGCTTTAGCTCACTGCCTTGAACAGGTTTCGTCCTACTCACTCTCCTCAGGACGATACTAGCTTTAGCTCACTGACTCAAACAGGTTTCGTCCTACTCACTCTCCTCAGGACGATACTAGCTTTAGCTCACTGACTCAAACAGGTTTCGTCCTACTCACTCTCCTCAGGAAGATACTAGCTTTAGCTCACTGACTCAAACAGGTTTCGTCTTACTCACTCTCCTCAGGACGATACTAGCTTTAGCTCACTGACTCAAACAGGTTTCATCCTACTCACTCTCCTCAGGACAATACTAGCTTTAGCTCACTGACTCAAACAGGTTTTTAGCTCCTACTCACTCTCCTCAGGACGATACTAGCTTTAGCTCACTGACTTGAACAGGTTTTGAAAACGTCTTACTCACTCTCCTCAGGACGATACTAGCTTTAGCTCACTGACTCAAACAGGTTTCTGACTCCTACTCACTCTCCTCTCAGGACGATACTAGCTTTAGCTCACTGCCTTGAACAGGTTTCGTCCTACTCACTCTCAGGACGATACTAGCTTTAGCTCACTGACTGACTTGAACAGGTTTTACGTCCTACTCACTCTCCTCAGAACGATACTAGCTTTAGCTCACTGACTTGAACAGGTTTTTAGCTCACTGTCCCTACTCACTCTCCTCAGGGTTTCGATACTAGCTTTAGCTCACTGACTTGAACAGGTTTCGTCCCACTCACTCTCCTCAGGACGATACTAGCTTTAGCTCACTGCCTTGAAACAGGTTTTGCTCACTACTCAAACTCTTACCTCTCAGGACGATACTAGCTTTAGCTCACTGACTCAAACAGGTTTAGCTCCTGACTTGAACTTTCACTCTCCTCAGGACGATACTAGCTTTAGCTCACTGACTTGAACAGGTTTAGCTTTAGCTCACTGACAAACAGGTTTTGTCCTCTCCTCTCCTTGGACGATATTAGCTTTAGCTCACTGCCTTGAACAGGTTACGTCCTACTCACTCTCAGAACGATACTAGCTTTAGCTCACTGACTTGAACAAGTTTCGTCCTACTCACTCTCTTCAGAACGATACTAGCTTTAGCTCACTGACTTGAACAGGTTTCGTCCCACTCACTCTCCTCAGGACGATACTAGCTTTAGCTCACTGACTTGAACAGGTTTCGTCCCACTCACTCTCCTCAGGACGATACTAGCTTTAGCTCACTGACTTGAACAGGTTTCGTCCTACTCACTCTCCTCAGGACGATACTAGCTTTAGCTCACTGACTTGAACAGGTTTCGTCCTACTCACTTTCCTTAGGACGACACTAGCTTTGGCTCACTGACTTGAACAGGTTAAGTCCTACTCACTCTTCAAGTCAGGAGGACGAAATAGCTTTAGCTCACTGACTTGAACAGGCTTTGGCTCACCTCACCACCAGCTTTAGCTCACTGACTTGAACAGCAAAGCTCACTCACTTTCCTTAGTGTTCGCCCCAGAACTTTAGCAACACTGTAGAAGCACTAGCTTTGGGACACCCAAATACCTACAACACTGTAGAAGAAACTGACTCACTGTTTTAGGAACACTGTGAGTAGGACCAGCGCCACCTAGTGTTCAGAACACCAAAACCTGTAGCAACACTGTAGAAGCAAAGCACCAGCGCCACCTAGTGTTCGCCACCAGAACTTTAGCAACACTGTAGAAGCAAAGCACCAGCACCACCTAGTGTTCACCAGCAGAACTTTAGCAACACTGTAGAAGCAAAGCACCAGCGCCACCTAGTGTTCGCCACCAGAATTTTAGCAACACTGTAGAAGCAAAGCACCAGCGGCACCTAGTGTTCACCACCAGAACTTTAGTTTTGTAAGTACTTTAGAACCATTTTGAACCATGGATTGTCCAGGCCTAATAGCGAACTGTCGGGAATGCTTTGATTTTATTTTCCTACATGACGTAATGAGGTTGCACTGGACGGCTCTTAGGATCTCTTCCAACGCTAGGATCCTATGACTGACCAGAGTCGTGGCTCTCCAATACAAAAAATGTATTGTCTTTGGTGAGGAAGGAAAGATGGAGAGGAAGCCAACAAGTTTTATGCTGCCCAAAAATTACGAAAGCAATTGTTTTTGGTTATTGCTAATTTTTTTCCATTTTCTGAACATAACATCATTTTTGGAGTGTGGTTGTGTGTTTTTGTTGGTTTGTTTAGCTCTACACTGCCAGCCCTGTGCAGGAAGAAGACCTGCCCGGTGCCTGGCGGCAGTGTGACTTACTTTCCGAATCAGGAATTGAGCTTGTTAGTGAGGAGCTGGTAGAGGTGATGGTGCTCATGGAGGGGCTCATACCGTAACGGGGGTACGCTCCCGTCAGGGCTGTGGTATGAGAGATCCAAGCCGCCGGGTCGATCGGTCGAACGGGTTCAGCTGCAGGAGAGGAGAGAGACGCCGAGGGAAAGATAAGAAGGAGACAGACAAAACCGTGTTAGCCCTGGAAGGTTGATTTTAGTTGTGTAAAAAAACCAAAAGACCTTGGGTATGAGTATCTTGCAAACATATTTTTGGAATAGTAATCGGAACATCTTTCAGACCAATTTTAGATCCGTTCTTAAGGGCCACATTGCTCTGAAGGGCAAAGGCAAAAGGGATGGGTCCTAAGAAACATGACGCTGAGATCATGGGTCATATTGGCTCTAAGACTGCCAACTTCCTCTGCAAAACTAACCCTAGGATACCACTTCTGTATCTCCTGCCCAAGATTCATAAAAGCAAGAGACACCCCCCCAGTCGCCCAATCGTCTCGGGCAGTGGTGGCATCCTCGAACCCCTGTCCCAGTTTTTGGATTTCCATCTTCAACCCTTTGCCTCCCAGTCAGAGTCATTCATCAAGGACACCACAGACCTCCTAAACAAGATTGCAGACCTGCATATTGGCCCCAACGATTTCCTCATCACAGCCGATGTTGAGGCTCTATATACCAACATACCAACTTCTGAAGCTAGACAGATTATCATAGACAATTTAGACACCAGAGCCCCGCCTCATCACCCGCCCACCCATTTTTTGGCTGAAATTTTCAACTGTATTACAGACTACAATAATTTTCAATTTAATGATAATTTTTTTATACAATGTGGAGGTGTTTCCATGGGAGCCACTGTAGCCCCTACTATCGGCAACATTTTCATGAACTCCTTAGAGAAAACACATCTCTTCTCAACTTCCCATCATCCCATGAAATCCAAAATTTTAGGCTATTGGCCTTTCATTGATGATGTCCTGATTTTGGCCCATCAATCTACCAACATTCATGCTCTCAAGACCTGGCTTAATATATGGCACATGAGTCACCCTACTTCATTCAGAGCAGGGTTATGTGTATTCCATCACCTGAAATGTGACAGACGCTTGGTTTAAAACTAAGAGCCTTGAAAAAGGAACCCGCAAGGAAGCCAAAACGGTTTTGAAATGTGGCCGCAGAAAATGGAGCATTGGCTTGCCGTCAGCTCAGGTTTCTACCAAGCTTCCAAGTGAAGGAGACGCTTCAACTGCCTCTCCCTCCTTGCGTCTTTGGGAATTTCCCCACTGAAGCATTGAGCTCACCACCGGACTTCGTTGTGCTGGTGCCTTGGATCACACCTTACCTTTCGGAGAACCAGCAATCCCCATCTGTGTGCTGATATCCCTTTATTTTACCATCCATTGCAACGCTACACGGAGCCCCGCCTGATTCGCAGACGGAGCCGCGAGACTTCCCAAACTACACGAGAGGACGCCAGGGTTTCCCTTCACGTTCCGCATCTTGGGGATTCCCCCAATAGCATCATTGCTCTCCTTCTGCAGAACCCGGAAACCCCTCCTGTGTGCTTTTCCTTCCACTTGGCTGAAACGGGGGCATTTACCCCCCTCCGGCACGCATTTGGCCCGCCTCTTTAACCGTGCACTGGCATTTGCCACACCAACTCCTCTTTGATTATTGCACCATCCACAAGGAGCCAGCACGGACCAGGATGTCCCTCTCTCGCATTCCCATCATTGGGCAAGTACTCTGGGGTGATTATCCCCATCCACGCAACTATTGGAATATATTTCTTGTATTGAAGCATATATATTTGTATATCCCATGGTTGTGTTTGTTTACATGTATGTTCTCCTGTTTGAAATCAATATAGATATATTTTGAATAATATTGCTTGTGTGATCCCACCTCACTTGCACTTTGTATCGCACAGTCTGGTCTCCATTGTGTTTCCTGACACTGTTGTTTTGCTTTAATACATGGCACCCCAATATTAAATTCACCCTCACTGCTAGCAACCATTCGGTCAACTACCTGGATCTTACCATTTTCAAGGACAATAACTCCCTTAAAACCGAAACCTATCACAAACCAACTGATCGCAACAACCTTCTCCACTACAACAGTTTTCATTCCCATTCATTAAAAAAACAGCTTACCTTTTTCACAATACATCCGCCTCAAGAGAAACTCCTCCTCTGTACACCAATATCATCAGGATGCAGACACCCTCACTACTAAGCTTCAAGCCAGGGGATATCCCCTCAATGTTTTACACTCAGCCAGAAACAAAGCCAATTTGAAATCTAGATCAGAATTATTGACTCCATCCATCAGGCAATCTCCATCGCGCCTCATTTGGCCTCTAACTCTTTCACCACACTCCCAACAGATATCTGCGATTGTGGAGAAATTTTGGCCTATGGTCTCCTTGATTACAGGCCTCGAATCCCCACCACTTATAGCACACAAGCGTTCAGCCAGCATTAAAGACCTTGTAGTACACACCAACCACTCTATAAAGACCAGCAATCCCACACATAATCAAAGCACCAAGCCCTGTGGTCATTGTGGTATATGTGACCAAATCAATAGATCCAAATCTATCACCAATAAAACCACAGGGTGAGAACTTTTTTTATGTGATGAAATAATATGTGCCCACTCTGGGATTGTTTATTGTTTAGAATGTGGGTGTGGCCTTCATAATGTTGGGCAGAGTACGAGACCTCTACGAGTGAGGATGTATGAACATAAATCAAAAATTAGATGTCAATCACAGGAATCAACTCTGTACAATCACTTCCTGCGATGCCACCACTCACCTGACAGCTTTAAGATCTAGGGTTAGCAAAGAGTTAACCCCGCTCCACACTGTGATCTCACTACTCAGCTGCTGAAGCTGAGAAGAAATGGGTCCTTCTGTTAACAAGTGAAACGCCCTGTGGGTTGAATGACTCCCTCTCTTTACAACAATTATTGCTGTAATCATTTACATCTGTTGTGACTGCTTTAAATTGTGTTGTGTCCTCTTGCCTCTTGCTGTATCCAGCCATATGGATTTCCATTTGTGATGTTCTTAGATGTATTCGCCCTGGTATGTATCCCACTGACATTTTCTATGCTCACTATTTGAACCTTTATTAGCCAGCACCACTATGTTATGTATCATTATTGTGTTTGTATAGATATCCTTTATCAGCGACGCGCCCTGAAGAAGTGTCCATGTGACACGAAAACGGCAATTCAACGGCGCCCAGGAGAATCTTAGCCGTTCGGCATCGCCCCGGCTTCCTTTCCCTGCATTGGGTTCCTTCCAGGCTCACCCTAGAGACTCCCAAGGCTTCATCGGCGCTGCTGCAATTTGCCAGTACTTGGCGGCTTTCCCGGCACTTTCCGGCAGACTCGCATCCTCCCTAAACGCGGCCGAAGCTCTTTTGCCTCGTCCTGACGCTGCGGCTTGAGTTTCCCTCGCCGCTCCGAATCTTAGTGGATTACCAGCTACCTTTCGTCTCAACTTGGATATTTACTACCTGCCTTTTGGGACTTTGCGTTCTTCTACGAAGTTTGGACACTCGGGCCATCTTGTAGCACACCAGTTCTCGTTTGTGCCTGGAGGGCAGGGGCAGCACCGGGGTCCCACTCGCATTGGAGCCAGCTGATTCTGAAGAGGATTTGGAGGGGCTAGAAGAAGGGGATTTTGAGGTAGCTGGGCCTTCTTCCCCCACAGAAAGCCTGGCCTGGGATGACGGCTGGCCTGATCCTTACGAGAGGCAGGAAGGCCAGTCGGAATTGAAAGCAGTGATAGTGAAGATTACGAACGGCCGGGGGAGGCTCGCAAGAAAGAATGTGGGAAACAACCGAGGGAGAGGCCCGGGAAGCAGATGGGGAGTTCGACTCTCACGAAGATAGGGAACCAGGTGCTGGGAGGCAAGGTCGAACGTTTGATAGGAGACGGAGCATTGAGGCGAGCAGGAGGGGTTGGTTCCACAGCCTAGACCGACCAAGGGCTCGCAGCACAGATTGGAGGAGGAGAAGCCTAGAGCGTCGGGGCCTCGCCAAGGGATTAAGTATAGGATCCGTGGGAACGGATCCTCAGTACTCGCCACGTCTATCCATACAGATGTGTAGCGAAGCCAAGACCACGTAGCTAAGTTTGGGGCTAGTGACCTGCCAAGAAGAGTTTGTATCTTGTAACCTTGTTTTGTCCTTTGATCCGCTAGCTAAGCGGAGCCTTGCCAAGTCTTTGGATTTTTCTGCCAAGTTCGCTTTTGGACATTACCTTTTACCTTTTGGATTACTTTTGATATTTTATGAACAATTACCCTTTTCAACTGTTTCTTATTATTCAATAAAGTAGTTAGCTGATTCTCGTCTCTGCGTGTGTGATTAAGGGGCCGGCCAAGGTCTTGCATCGTGACACATCTTTATTTGCCCAGGACAAGGTTTGCTTTTGAACTTCTTTCCTATTTCCATCACAGAGACGATTGTGTTTACTCCTCAAACATCTATATATTTCTATGTGTTTTTTTGGCACTATACGCCCTAGAGGCACTCAAATATAATATACCTGTTTGATATCATTGCGTTATTGGTTGTATATACTAGGCTTGGTTGATCCAAAAAAAAGTGGTAAAATCAAATTTGGGGGGGGGGTTGGATTAGTAATAGAAAGACTTACAAAAAATGCCAAAAAAATTTCTGAAATGTAACGTAATTAATAACGAAATTCGTTATTAGTTCTTATTCCAGCGCATGCTTATTCCAGATGGTTTTGGCCTACAACTCCCAGAAATCCTAACAGCTGGTAAACTGGCTGGGATTTCTGGGAGTTGTAGGCCAAAACTGGAATAAACCACATTGAATTCTAGATGGGACTCCAAATAGGGAGGAGGAGGAGGCTGGTGCAATCACAATGTATCGGCAAGGTGTGAGGGGAAAGCAAGCAAGTCTACAGGGGTGGTTTCCGCAAGAGTAGTAGTCTATCCACACAAAAGCAGCTTCACAATAATCAACACAATAGCAACTTCATAATAATAAACTCAGAACAACTTTACCAAGCAACTTCACACAGAGGTCTTCATAGTAGCAATTTCACAATGATTGATGGATATATCTGAGTCTTGTCGTGCCATGTGGCAGTACTCACTGTACTGGTGAGCGTGGATAGAAATCCTGTGGGGAAGTGTCCTTGAATAAGGCACTTGTGAATCCTGGTGGAGAGAGGCAGCCAAGTGTGGCGCTGCCGCACTGGGCGCTTCCATAGCTGAACACAAGCGGCAAGACAGGAAAACTTTTGCGACAGTTCATCAAAGCCGCGGTTGTTAGCTAGCGCCGTAAATCAGCTCTCTGGTCACGTAGGGAAACTTTGGCGACACTTGCTATTTCGGCGGTTTTTTCGAAAATAACAGGATTCATGCAGCTTCACAGGGACAGGAGGACAGGATGGTGAGGTGAAGGTGCTAGGTAGGCTGTAGCAATAAGATGAATGAAGGTGGGAGCCGAGGGGGAGCCAGGAGAAGACAGGGAGAAGGGTCGATCCGTTCCCTCTGCCATCCATTCCTCATGTCTGCGGCTTTGGCAATGCTTTAGCATGCTTCCCCCTGCTTCTCCCGACCAGACAGAAGGTAGGGACAGGACTCTCTGGTGTGTGTTTACAATAATTAAGAATTAATTACACGGTCTATACGCGGTCTATACTTCCTAGTGATGCCCTTAGTTATCTGACCTTTGATCTGATTAAGTATGGATTATGGATTTCCTTGAATATTATTGAGAAGCTATATGTATCCAGAGCCCCGCCCTGAAGAAGTGCAATACGAAACGGGATTGGGCCCATTCATTTTTACCCGTAGGCGGATTGGAGCCTTCTCCTTGTCTTCTCTGAGTTCCTCCGTGGCTTCACCCTTTTGACTCTACCTTACGCCTCCCATCCATGGTATTTTCCCTCCACGTTTCCCTGTTCTCCTGTCTGCTACATTCCTGTCTGCTACATTCACTGGCTTGGATTCACCACCAAAACAAACCACGAAGTCGCAAAAATTTTCCTACGCGACGGAGAAGGGAGACTTGCGGCGCGCCCTAGCAACCGCTTGATTTACGGCTTGGCGCAAACATTTGTGGATGAGCCGCGGGAGTTTGGCTGCATAAGCCCATAGCGCGGAAGCGCTTCCCCTTCGTACTTTCCATTTGTGGATTACAAGTGCCTCATTTTGAGGACACACAGACGCCAGGACAGTGAGTACCATCGCTTGGCACACTGTGGTACACACGGACGCTGCATTAGCACGTAACCATTTGGAATTGACGAACTGTATACCATGTGGCCACTACTGTGCTAACGGGGGATTATAGTTACTCTGTAACTCTCTGTATGGTGAAGCAGTGTGTATATATCACCTTGTCACATATTACCATCCACTGTGGGTAGATTTTAGAACTTGAGAATTTACTTGATATATAATGAAGCTGTTTGTGATTGCATAGTGATTTCTATGGTAAGAGTGACACCACAGGGGGAACCCTTTTTTTGTATATATATATATATATTGCTGCATTGATAAATTGATTATTTCAGTGCTGTCCAACTTCTATAGGCCCAAGGGCCGGACGTCTGGTGGCTGACCACCTGGCGGGCCGGAGCGGGGGCGGGGCCAATTGCGGGGGCGGGGCCAATCGCAGGGGGCAGGGCCGATCCCCGGAGTGACGCTGTAGGAGGGAGGGCGGAGCAAAGAGGGGTTCCCCTTTGCTCCTCCCTCCCTTCTACAGCGTCAAACTGGGCAAGAGGCACGGCGATTTCGCCATGCCTCTTGCCCGGCTTGACGCTGTGGAGAAGGAAGGGAGCGCAGAGAGGGGCTCCCTTGCGCCTCTCTTTCTTCTGCAGCGTCAAACTGGGCCAGAGGCACGGCGATTTCGCCAAGCCTCTTGCCCGGATTGACGCTGTGGAGAAGGGAATCTCCCTCCTCCTCCTCTTTCCTGGGCACCGCAGCTGTCCCGAAAAGCGCCGCGCCCGGGAAAGGCACGGCGCCCGGAAAGAGGAGGAGGAGGGAGAGCAGAAGGCGGCGCCAAGGGCAGCAGCGTCACAGGCCTGGCGTGACGCGCTGCCCTTGGCGCCGCCTACTCCTTTTGGCTCCCCGCCCTTCCTAGGGAGGGGCCGCCGCCGGTGCAGAGGCGGCGCCAAGGGCAGCGCGTCACAGGCCTGGCGTGACGCGCTGCCCTTGAGCGCCGCCTACTCCCTCCTTATCGGCGCGGAGAGGGACGGAGGGGCGGTGCAGGGAGGAGGAGCTAGCTCTCTTCCTCCTCCCTGCCCCACCCCTTCCCCGCGCCATTTTTAAAAAAAATAGATTTTTTTAAAAAAATTAAAAATGGCGGCTGGGGGCATAGCTGGGGCCGTGTCCAACAGGCTGGGGGGCCGGATCCGGCCCCAGGGCCGCCAGTTGGACAGCCGTGGATTATTTGATACATTTATAGTGTGATTAGTAGGCTTGCGTTTACAGTGTACTGTAACACAAGATAGGTATATCCTTTTCTGTTGTTTAGGAAGGTGCTAGGTAGGCTGTAGCAATAAGATGAATGAAGGTGGGAGCCGAGGGGGAGCCAGGAGAAGACAGGGAGAAGGGTCGATCCATTCCCTCTGCCATCCATTCCTCATGTCTGCGGCTTTGGCAATGCTTTAGCATGCTTCCCCCTGCTTCTCCCGACCAGACAGAAGGCAGGGACAGGACTCTCTGGTGTGTGATTACAATAATTAAGAATTAATTACAATAATTAAGAAAAATGGCGGCCCCCAGGTTCGGTAAACAAAGTCCACTTCCGGGTTGGCGCTCGAGGTGCGCCCCCTGGCCCAGCTGGCCCGCGACTTTGGTCTGGAGTGTTATCAGTACGCTGATGACACCCAGCTTTTGCTGAGAATGGACGGCAGGCCGGACTCCGTACCCGATTGTTTCCATCAGTGCCTGGAGGCCGTGACTGGTTGGCTGCGGGCCAGCCGGCTGAAGGTGAATCCGTCGAAGACGGAGATCCTGTGGCCCGGTCGACCTGGGCTGGGTGGGTGTCGGTTGCCTGCCCTGGATGGCGAGCAGCTTAGCCCGTCATCTTCGGTTAAGAGCTTAGGTGTTCAGTTGGACTCCCTGCTGACCATGGAGTCCCAGGTCTCTGCGGTCAGCAGGGTGTCCTTCTTTCACCTATGACGGGCTAGGCGACTGGCACCCTACCTGTCCAGGACTGACCTGGCGACGGTAATCAAGCGACGGCCATCTCGAGACTGGACTACTGTAACGCCCTCTACGTTGGCCTTCCCTTGTCGACACCGGAAACTCAAGCTAGTGCAGAACGCCGCTGCTCGCTGCTGACGGGTTCGCCGGTGAGGGAGCATATCACGCCCACTCTGCGGCAGCTGCACTGGCTTCCCATCGAGTACGAATAGCCTTCAAGGTGTTGGTATTGACCTTTAAGGCCTTACACGGCCTAGGGCCTGCGTACCTGAGGGACCACCTTACCCCCGAGATCACAGCGGTCAGACGAACAGAATCTGCTGACGGTACCATCAGTCCGCTCATGCCACCTATCTGTAACTAGACAGAGAGCGTTTTCTGCAGTGGCCCCAGTACTGTGGAACTCTTTGCCGGACAGCGCCCGAGCCATCTCAGAGCTGGCTTCATTCAGAAGGGCTTGTAAGACCGCCCTTTTTGGACTAGCCTTTAGTTAGGCATAGAAGGACTGTGTCTCCAGAACTATGTATGTCACCCTGCACCTCGAAATGTGTCAATTTGTGTTTTTAAATGTGTTTTATGCTTTTATTGTAGGGCCCCATGTCTGTGACATGATGCCCACTCACATTGTTGTTATCCGCCCCGAGCCTGCGGGGAGGAGCGGAATACAAGATCGAAGAAATAAATAAATAAATAAATAAATAAAATAAACATCAAAATTAGCTTTTTTAACGAATCGAATCCGATTTCAAATAATTTTTTAAACCGCAGAGACCAAGCCTAGTATATACTGTATCAGCATTCCATCTTATTAATGCATGCGAACCTGATGGTCACAGTGGTTCTCCTTTGTGTTTCATGAGAGAAAGTGTGCCTGAGGTTGTGGGTTTGGGGTTCCTGGACAACGAAAGCACTTGTGGTGGCCAATCACTCACCTCTGGGGATGGTGAAATAGCTCCTGGGCGTTGGATCCCAACATTTGGCCACTGTTAGGCTGATGGGGCTGGGAAGGAAAAGGAAGAGGGAGTATTATGTTGGAGACCGCCTACCACATTCCTCGTGTGGAACGCATGCTTGCGGCCCTCTTTTATACCCACTGATCACTCCTCATCAACCATCAACAAAAGTGAATGATGCAACCCTCATCATGACTGGTACATGGTCATGGCTCAGCATCTCCCCCCCCCCCCCGGTGCCTTCAGTTACACATCACCACCTACTTAACCTTTCAATAGGTGTGTGATCACATGTTCATTAGAACGGTATTTTCAACCAGTATTACACAATGGGGTTACAGTCAATGCATTCTTCCTATATAACAGTGCTGTCCAACTTCTGGCGGGTCCAGGGCCGGATAAGAGGTCACTGATGACCTGCGGGCCACTAGGCCCCGCCCCAGGCCCCGCCCAGGCCCCAGCCCAGGCCAGGCCGCCCCATCCTAAAGCCGCCAAAAAGGAGGAGTAGGCGGCGCCAAGAGCAGCGCGTCACAGGCCTGGCGTGACGCGCTGCTCTTGGCACCGCCTACTCCTCCTTTTCAGCCCCCTCCCCTTCCTAGGCCGGGGAGCCGCCGGGGGGGCAGGCGGCGCCAAGAGCAGCGCCACACGCCAGGCCTGTGACGCGCTGCTCTTGGCGCCACCTTCTCCTGCTTTTTCGCGGCTCCCTGCCCTAGGAGGGGGCGCCGGGAGCAGAAGGCGGCGCCAACGGCAAGCGTCACAGGCCTGGCGTGACGCGCTGCCCCTTGGCACCCGCCTCTCCTCCCTTTTCGCGCCCCTCCCTTCCTAGGCCGGGGAGCCGCCGAACGGCAGGAGGGTGTAGGCGCTTACTCAAGAGCAGCGCCACGCCAGGCCTGTGACGCGCTGCTCTTGGCACCGCCTTCTGCCCTTTTTCGCCGGCTCCCCCCCCTAGGTAGGGAGGGGGGCGCCGGGGAGCAGCTATCTCTCTTACTCCTCCCTGCCCCGCCTCCCCCTCCCCCCGGCCGCCATTTTTTAAAAAAAAATCAATTTTTTTAAAAAAATTAAAAATGGCGGCTGAGGGCATAGGTGGGGCCGTGTCCAACAGGCTACGGGGCCGGATCCGGCCCCGGGGCCGCCAGTTGGACAGCCCTGCTATATAACACAGCATTATCTACCCATTATCTGTGTGGATCTTGCACATAGAGTAGAGTCTCGCTGATCCGAAATAAATGGGTCGGCAAAACGTCGGGTAAACAAAAATGTCGGATAATACAGAGTCTCCTACTGTTACCCATCCGACGCCTAGAACACTAACAGGGACTCAAAGGGTTAAGGCAAGGCAATGCCTCAGGACTAGAAGGAAGTGCCCAGATGCAGAAGAGGAGCATGGAAATCGCAGAGGGAAGAAGAGAGGATACTTCCGCTTCCGGTCCTGCCTCTTTCCCCCTTTTCCTCCATCCTCCTCCTCCTCCTTGTCCTGCCTTTTTCACTTGCTGGGAATGGAGAGAGTTGGGAAGCGTTCCTTTAACTGAAGAGGAAATGCTGGAGGAAAAGGGGGATGTCGGATAAGACCAGGCCCGGATTAACACCTTTTTGCGCCCTAGGCCACACTTTGGAATTACGCCCCCTTTAAGCCAACGTCTACCGCCCCCCCCACACACACACACACCCACACCCACCACTCAGACCCACACTTGGCTGGCTTTCGCCATGGTGCGAAAGGCGAATGAGAAAGGTGAGTAGGCAACATCCCGCCACCTCCAAGGTCCCCATTTCCAATGGCTGGAAAGCTCTGCTGTGCTCTGAAGGTCTCCTCGGGAGGCTTGGGGAGAGCGCAGCGGGTGCAAACTTGCTCCAAAGGCGTGCACGAGAGAGAGAGCAAGAGAGAGCGAGATAGTGAGTGAGAGAGAGCAAGAGAGAGAGAGAAAGAGCGAGCGAGAGAGAGACAGATAGCAAGAGAAAGAGAAAGAACGAGAGAGAGAGAGAGAGCAAGAGAGAGAGAGAGAGAGAGCAAGAGAGAGAGAGAGAGAGAGAGAGAGAGAGAGAGAGAGAGAGAGAGAGAGAGAGAGAGAGAGAGAGAGAGAGAGTGAGAGCGAGCAAGAGAGACAGAGAGCAAGAGA
>JARBWK010000017.1:13994636-14025892 GCA_030556195.1 Anolis apletophallus | reverse complement strand
GCGCAAGAGAGAGAGAAAGAGTGAGACAGAGAGCAAGAGAGAGAGAGAGAGAGAGCAAGAGAGAGAGAGAGAGAGAGAGAGAGAGAGAGAGAGAGAGAGAGAGAGAGAGAGAGAGAGAGAGAGAGAGAGAGAGAGAGAGAGCAAGAGAGAGAGAGAGAGAGAGAGAGCAAGAGAGAGAGAGAGAGAGAGAGAGAGAGAGAGAGAGAGAGAGAGATATGTCCGCTGGCGACGCTCCCACAGAGCGAGGAGGATTCAGGTTGGGGTTTGTGCGTCTTTTGTTCGGCTGCTCCCGAAGGCAGGAGAGCCGGACCCTGGCCTTGATCCTTCCCTCCCTCCCTCTCACGGCTCCCTTTGGCCAAGCAGCCCGCCCCGGTTCGGTCCGAGAGCGCAGGAGCGAGCCTGGGTTGGTGTGGTCTCGTGCTGAGCACCTGGGAGAGGTCCACCCAAGCAACGCCCTTTCTCTCCCCTCTCCTTCCCTCCCTCTCTTCCTTCTTTACTTTCTTTCTTTCCTCCTAGTTGCCTCCTTCCCCCCTCCCTCCTACCGCCCTCTCCCGGACTCTGCCACTCGGCTCTGGCTGCAGGAATTTAAAGTCTGCCGCCGGGGGAACCGGGCGAGTCGCCATGGAGACGGCTTCCCCGGGAGCCAGGAGGTCAGGCCAGCCAGAGACCCGCGGGCAAATCAATGGATCAATGCGAGGGCCCCGCCGCAGCCCAGAGAGCGAGAGACCGAGGGGACGGAGCAGAGACTTCGCCAGGAGTAGAAGCGAGGAGGGGCATGAGAAAGGGGGAAAGAGGGACTCTGAACTTGGGAGACATGTCGACATATCTGTTGTCTGTCCTGTCTGTTTAACGGCATTGAATCTTTGCCGTGTTTGTGTGTTCTGTGATCCGACCTGAGTCCCCGTCAGGACGAAAAGGGAAGAATATAAATGCTGCAAAACATATATATAAATAAATAGCCGCTGATACAGTCTCTTACCCCGGCTTGGAGACAATTTCTCTCAAGACCCGCACCGCGTCGTCGTTGCTCATGTTCTCAAAGTTGACCTCGTTCACCTGGAATGCATCACAGAAGAGTTGGTACCTCTAGGACAGACCCGTGCAACCTCCGGCCCGCGGCCCGGATTCGGCCCGGCAGCCAATTCTGTCCGGCCCGGAGAGAAGGGCGTTGTGGGCGGGACCAAGAGGAAGGGGTGCCGCTGCCGCCAAACCCATCGCGGGCTGTGGGGTCTGCGTCGTCCTCTCGCCCGCTCTCTCCCCTCACCTCTCCCGCTCGCCTTCTCGCCTCGCCCTCTCCCGCTTGCCCTGCCCACTCGCCCCGCCGCGTCACTCACAGGACACATACCATGCGCCCACTCGCCACGCTCTCTCGCCTCGCTCGCTCGCCTTGCCACATCACTCACAGGACACACATACCACGCGCCCGCTCGCCCGTCCTCTCGCCCCCTTGCCCTCTCCTGCTCGCCTGCCCTCTCCCCTTGCCCTCTCCTGCTTGCCCGCCCTCTCCCCTTGCCCTCTCCTGCTTGCCCGCCCTCTCCCCTTGCCCTCTCCTGCTCGCCTGCCCTCTCCCCTTGCCCTCTCCTGCTCGCCTGCCCTCTCCCCTTGCCCTCTCCTGCTCGCCCGCCCTCTCCCCTTGCCCTCTCCTGCTCGCCTGCCCTCTCCCCTTGCCCTCTCCTGCTCGCCTGCCCTCTCCCCTTTGCCCTCCTGCCCTCTCCCCTTGCCCTCTCCTGCTAGCCCGCCCTCTCCCCTGGCCCTCTCCTGCTCCCCCCTCTCCCTTGCCCTCTCCTGCTCACCCCGCCCCTCTCCCCTTGCCCTCTCCTGCTCACCCTGCCCTCTCCCCTTGCCCTCTCCTGCTCGCCTGCCCTCTCCCCTTGCCCTCTCCTGCTCGCCTGCCCTCTCCCCTTGCCCTCTCCTGCTCGCCTGCCCTCTCCCCGTGCCCTCTCCTGCTCGCCTGCCCTCTCCCCTCGCCCTCTCCTGCTCGCCTGCCCTCTCCCCTCGCCCTCTCCTGCTCCATGCTAAACTCCCCCTGCCCTCTCCTGCCTCGCCTGCCCTCTCCCCCCGCCCCTCTCCACCCGCTGCGCCCCTCTCCCAAAAACCAAAGACAACATTGCCCCTCCTGAGGGTCCCCGCCCTCCCCGTAAGCCAGGTCCTGCTCCCCTCCCCTTCCCCTGTGCCCTCTCCTGCTCACCTGCCCAAAATCTGGAATTATCCCTCCGCCCCTCTCCCTGCTCGCCCTGCCCTCTCCAATTCCTGCCCTCTCCTGCCTCAAGATAGACCACAGGGTTCCCCTTGCCAACTCTGCTCGCCAGTGATATATGCCCTCTCCTGCTTTAGCTGCCCTCTCCCCTTGCCCTCTCCTGCTCGCCTGCCCTCTCCCCTCGCCCTCTCCTGCTCGCCCGCCCTCTCCCCTTGCCCTCTCCTGCTCGCCTGCCCGCTCGTCCTCTCGCCTGCCCCCTCACCCACCCGCTTGCCCGCCCTCTCGCCTACTCGCCCGCCCTCCCCCCTCACCCTCTCCCGCTCGCCCTCTCACCCACCTGCTTGCCCCGCCCTCTCGCCTCGCCCGCTTGCCCCGCCGCATCACTCACAGGACACACATACCACGCGCCCGCTTGCCCCGCCCCCTCGCCCACCTGCTTGCCCGCCCTCTCGCCCCACCCTCTCGCCCGCCCTCTCCCCTCGCCCTCTCCCTAGGACCACTTCAAGAGGCATTGGCAGATACAGCAAAAGCTTGTGAAAAGCTAGAAAGAGCTCACTCACCTGTAACAACATGTCCCCTGGTTCGATCCTTCCGTCGGCAGCCACGGCGCCCCCCTTCATGATGGAGCCAATGTATATCCCTCCATCCCCCCGGTCATTGCTCTGGCCGACGATGCTGATCCCCAGGAAGTTGTATTTTTCTGAAACGAGGGGAAGAAGGATAAGAAGCTAATAAGCATTACAGTCGTCCCTCCGCATTCAAAGGTTTGGCTTAGGAACCGTAAGGTCCTCCAGCGCCAAATCTGCAATCCGCTTACAGCAGAAGTCGCACTGGAAGACACAGGTTCCTAGGGAAAAAATCCTTTTTTTAGGAATCTCTAGGATTCTATGGTCAACTCGAGGACTTAGAAATTACTATAAAGGTGTATTTGTAGGTTCAACCCCCCCCCGCAATGATTTATTTGTTTGTTTCCCCCCATATTTTACCCCATTTGTAAATGTGTAGGGCTGGTTGTACACAGTGGTAATTATTAGGCATGTGCGATCCATGGTGGTTCTAAAGTACTTACAAAACTAGAGGGTGCTGGTGCTTTGCTTCTAAAGTCAGCACTGTCAACACTGTCGACCGAATGCACTTTGGCACCACTTGAACGGCCATGATATAAGCAACGTTCGCTTACCCATGTTGAGCGTGACAGTGATGATGTTCAGGGACATGGTGGAGTCCGTGATGCTGCTGAAGGAGGACGACTGCAAAGCGCAAACACAAAAAGAGAGGCTGTTCAGAGTCCACAGCCGAAAGAATTGGACTAGCCAAGCATATTCCAGGCCAGGGCTGTCCAACTGGCGGCCCGGGGGGGAAGTATACGGCCCCTCAGCCCCTTCCCTACGGCCCCCTAAGCTTTTTAATGAAAAATAAAAATTGAAAAATAAAATAAATAATAAAAATTTTAAAAAATACCTACTTCGGGTTCGGAGCAAGAATACGCAATCCACACGGGATTTTGCTATCAATGCAAGATCACGCCGGCGTTGACAGCGAAATCCCGTGTGGATTGCGTATTCTCGCGATGCCCTTCGGCTACTCTACTACTGGATCGCTGAGGCCCACAGACGCGATTAGGACCTTCTTCGGCTCAGTCGGTCGTCGCCTCTCGTCGTCCGGGTACTCCTGGATCCTGACCGTTTGGAAAAGGTAGGCCGAAGCAGGGGGCTCCTCAGGGGGCTCCTCATTCCCTCCCCCCATCTCCCCTCATGTATTAAATATAAAATTAAATATATTTAAAGATGAAATAAGGGAGATGGGATACATTAAAATAAGGGGAGGAGGGATGGAATTAAATATATTTAATATTAAATAAAAATAAGGGGAGAGGGGAGGATGGAATTAAATATATTTAATATTAAATTAAAATAAGGGGAGAGGGAGGGTGGAATTAAATATAATTAATATTAAATTAAAATAAGGGGAGAGGGGGAGGATGGAATTAAATATATTTAATATTAAATTAAAATAAGGGGAGAGGGAGGATGGAATTAAATATATTTAATATTAAATTAAAATAAGGGGAGAGGGGAGGGTGGAATTAAATATATTTAATATTAAATTAAAATAAGGGGAGAGGGGAGGATGGAATTAAATATATTTAATATTAAATTAAAATAAGGGGGAGGGGAGGATGGAATTAAATATATTTAATATTAAATAAAAATAAGAGGGGAGGATGGAATTAAATATATTTAATATTAAATTAAAATAAGGGGAGGGGAGGATGGAATTAAATATATTTAATATTAGGGGAGGATGTAATTAAATATATTTAATATTAAATTAAAATAAGGGGAGGGGAGGATGGAATTAAATATATTTAATATTAAATTAAAATAAGGGGAGAGGGGAGGGTGGAATTAAATATATTTAATATTAAATTAAAATAAGGGGAGAGGGGGGGGTGGAATTAAATATATTTAATATTAAATTAAAATAAGGGGAGGGGGAGGATGGAATTAAATATATTTAATATTAAATTAAAATAAGGGGAGAGGGGAGGGTGGAATTAAATATATTTAATATTAAATAAAAATAAGGGGAGAGGGGAGGATGGAATTAAATATATTTAATATTAAATTAAAATAAGGGGAGAGGGGAGGGTGGAATTAAATATATTTAATATTAAATTAAAATAAGGGGGAGGGGAGGATGGAATTAAATATATTTAATATTAAATAAAAATAAGGGGAGAGGGGAGGATGGAATTAAATATATTTAATATTAAATTAAAATAAGGGGGAGGAGGGTGGAATTAAATATATTTAATATTAAATTAAAATAAGGGGAGAGGGGAGGGTGGAATTAAATATATTTAATATTAAATTAAAATAAGGGGGAGGGGAGGGTGGAATTAAATATATTTAATATTAAATTAAAATAAGGGGAGGGGAGGATGGAATTAAATATATTTAATATGAAATTAAAAAATAAGGGGGAGAGGGAGAGGGAGGGTGGAATTAAATATATTTAATATTAAATTAAAATAAGGGGGAGGGGAGGGTGGAATTAAATATATTTAATATTAAATTAAAATAAGGGGGAGGAGGGTGGAATTAAATATATTTAATATTAAATTAAAATAAGGGGAGAGGGGAGGATGGAATTAAATATATTTAATATTAAATTAAAATAAGGGGAGAGGGGAGGAGGGAATTAAATATATTTAATATTAAATTAAAATAAGGGGAGAGGAGGGTGGGAATTAAATATATTTAATATTAAATTAAAATAAGGGGGAGGGGAGGATGGAATTAAATATATTTAATATTAAATTAAAATAAGGGGAGGGGAGGGTGGAATTAAATATATTTAATATTAAATTAAAATAAGGGGAGAGGGGAGGGTGGAATTAAATATATTTAATATTAAATTAAAATAAGGAGAGGGGAGGATGGAATTAAATATATTTAATATTAAATTAAAAAAAGGGAGAGGGGAGGGTGGAATTAAATATATTCAATATTAAATTAAAATAAGGGGAGAGGGAGGGAGGGAATTAAATATATTTAATATTAAATTAAAATAAGGGGAGGGAGGGTGGAATTAAATATAATTAATATTAAATAAAAATAAGGAGAGGGGAGGATGGAATTAAATATATTTAATATTAAATTAAAATAAGGGGAGAGGGGAGGGTGGAATTAAATATATTTAATATTAAATTAAAATAAGGGGAGAGGGGAGGATGGAATTAAATATATTTAATATTAAATTAAAATAAGGGGAGAGGGGAGGATGGAATTAAATATATTTAATATTAAATAAAAATAAGGGGAGAGCGGAGGATGGAATTAAATAGATTTAATATTAAATAAAAATAATGGGGAGAGGGGAGGGTGGAATTAAATATATTTAATATTAAATAAAAATAATTTAATATCTTATCCCTGCATTTAATGTTAGTAAAAGATTATACTTGACTGTATGGATGCCCCTTTTGAATGCCCACCCTGCATTTTATCTCAGTAAAAGATTATATTTGACTGTATGCATGCAGGGGCGGGGGCGGGGCGGGGCGGGACCTGAGCCGGGGAGGGGGCGGGGGCGGGGGCAGAGCCGGGGGCGGGGGCAGACCCTACGGCCCCCCAGGTCATCAGTGACCGGAATTCAGGCCCCTGGGCCAGTAGAAGTTGGACAGCCCTGTTCCAGGCCATTTGACTGACACAATATAGATAATGTGGACGATGGGAGTTATAGCTCAACAGCATCAGGTGGGACAACATACCCTATGTTGGTTGTCTATGTGGATAATAGGCAGAGGCAATAAATGGTTCTAAATGGCTCTAAAGTACTTACCAAACTGAAGTTCTGGTGGTGAACACTAGGTGGCGGTGGTGCTTTGCTTCTACAGTGTTGCTAAAGTTCTGGTGTTGAACACTAGGTGGCGGTGGTGCTTTGCTTCTACAGTGTTGCTAAAGTTCTGGTGGAGAACATTTCAGAACTCTAACAAAACTTTCAAAATTTCATTATTATTTCATCATTGGTGATTTTAATGACAGAACCAATTAGGAAGTGCCATTAATAACAAAATTTTGAAAGTTTTGTCAGAGTTCTGAAATTTCCACCACCGGAACTTTAGCAACACTTTAGAAGCAAAGCACCAGCGCCCGCTAGTTTTGTCAGTACTTTAGACCCATTTAGAACCATGGATTGCCTGTGCCTTGTGGATATTACCCTGATCTACAACTGGGGGAAAAAATCAATTTAAACTTCTCGTTTTCCCATTTTTAAGTTTGCTCCATCTCATCTCAGCATCGGTTTGCAATTCCAAACAGAGAGATAAAGGTAAAGGTTTCCCTTGGCGTTAAGTCGAGTCCGACTCTGCGGGGTGGTGCTTATCTCCATTTGTAAGCCGAAGAGCCAGCGTTGTCCATAGACACCTCCAAGGTCATGTGGCCAGAATGACTGCATGGAGCACTGTTACCATCCCACCAAAGCGGTACCTATTGATCTACTCACATTTGCATTTTTTCGAACTGCTAGGTTGGCAAGAGCTGGAGCAAACAGCGGGAGCTCACCCCATCACACAGATTCGAACCGTTAGCCTTCTGGTCAGCAAGTTCAGAATCTCAGCAATTTAACCCACTGCCCCATTCGTGGTCTACACCAGTGTTTCCCAACCAGTGTGCCGGGGCACACTAGTGTGCCGTGAGCGATCATCAGGTGTGCCGTGGGAAATTGGAACCTCCAGGAAGGGGAGCGGGGAGAGTCTAGTGTGTTGAAGTATAAAAACCCTAAGAAACGTACCTCTATAAAGGCACAAAATTACAACCACCCCCGCTCCCCACCCGTTGTCTACTTGGTCTCGCCCTCTCCATGCATTGGGAAGTCCCACCTCCCTTTCCCCAAGTAGAGACCTCCTCTTGCCTCCTGGGGGTTCTGTGTGGCACGTTTGGCCCACTTTTATCATCGGTGGGGTTCAGAATGGTCTTTGATTGTAGGGGAACTATAAATCCCAGCAACTACAACTCCCAAATGTCAAGGTCTATTTCCCCTGAACGCCATCTGCGTTCACATTTGGGCATATTGAGTATTCATGCCAGGTTTGGGCCTGATCCAACGTTGTTTGAGTCCACAGGGCTCTCTGGATATAGGTGAACTACAACTCCAAAACCCAAGGTCGATGCCCACCAAACTCCTATAGCATTTTCTCTTGGTTATGGGAGTTCTGTGTGGGAAGTTTGTGTCTTTCTGCCATCCCTGCCAGGATATCTATCTATGTTGAGTTCATCGAAACAGGCCCAGGTTTCACACTGTGTGTATAAATACATTTAAAAACATATTAACTATACGTATTACCATGTTAGAGTGCCATTTTGGGTCATTTTGGTTGGTGGTGTGCCCCAGGATTTTGCGAATGTAAAAAGTGTGCCGCGGCTCAAAAAAGGTTCGGAAACACTGGTCTACACAATATATTCACGGTTCACACAATAAAGACGACGATATATGGATCTTTTAGCTTGAGAAAAAGGAGGGAAATGAACCCAACGTTTTGCGAACGATACGGCCCAAAGCAGCTTCTGCACATTCTTTTCAAACGTAAGCACATTTTGCAGCTCACAGTTAGTGATGCTAAAGCATGAGCTCAGATTGAGAACGATGGGAAAATACCCTGTCAATCTGTCGCATCTTCTGTTTCCTCCGCCGGCGTTTGTGCTTCCGGATGAGGCGGGACGAAGTGCTTTGTTCCGTGGAGCTACTCAACCTGAAAAGGAAGGCGAGAGGTGGGTTGCGCGCAAAGGTCTGGGCTGGAATCCCTGTGCAATTCACATTTGTGCAGCTTAGGTATCAGAGACGCAGTTTCTCTTTGAAACCTGTATACATATATTTTATATATACACACACATATATGTATATGTTTGCGGAGGGCAGATATGTGGCAGCGTTCCGATTGGCTCCCACTTTCACAGGCCACAGTGACAAGCACAGGTGACGGACCTGGACCAAACTTGACACACACAACCCCCCTGACCCCCTTTACGTCCTGGTGCGGTTTGGGGGAGATGGCCCACGGATTATGAGATTTGTAGTACTTTCAAACGCTTTGGTTCCCACAGACCACTGTGGCCACCAACAAGGACAGATAAAGACCACACTTGGCACACACAGCCCCAATGACCCACTCTACGTCCTGGTGCAGTTTGGAGGAGGACGGACCATGGATGATGGGACTTGGAGTACCTCTACTCACTTCCCCAGACCGCTGCGACTCCCATCCAATGACTGATCTAGACCACACTTGGCACACAGGGCCCCTATGGCCCTCTCTAAATCCTGGTGCAATTTGGAGGAGGATGGGCCATGGATGATGGGACTTGAAGTACCTCTACTCACTTCCTGAGACCGCTGCAACCCTCATCCAATGACTGATCGAGACCAAACTTGGCACACATAACCCCCATGACCCACTCTACATCCTGGTGCTGTTTGGAGGAGGATGGGCCATGGATGATGGGACTTGAAGTACCTCTACTCACTTCCTGAGACCGCTGCAACCCTCATCCAATGACTGATCGAGACCAAACTTGCCACATATAACCACCATGACGCACTCTACATCCTGGTGCAATTTGGAGGAGGAGGGACCATGGATGATGGGACTTGAAGTACCTCCACTCACTTAACGAGACCGCTGCCAACCTCATCCAATGACTGATCGAGACCAAACTTGGCACACATAACCCCCATGACCCACTCTACATCCTGGTGCTGTTTGGAGGAGGATGGAACATGGACGATGGGACTCGCAGTGCCCTCACTAACTTCCTGAGACCACTGCGAGGCATATAAACAACTGATAAAGACCAACCTTGCCACACAATGCCTTTCTCAAATGACCCAAGCAGCGCTGGGTCCCCAAGCTAGTATATAATAAAAGTGAATGTTTGTATGTATGTATGCGGAGGGTGGAGGGATATGTGGTAGCTTTTTGATTGGTTACCACTGTGGTAGAATTTGCATATGGTTTCTGATTGGCCAACCTCCAACATTCCAACATTTTTAGGCAGCAGAGAGGGGATTGGTTTCCACTGTGGTAAAATTTGCATATAGTTTCTGATTGGCCACCCTCAACATTCTAACACTCTTAAGTGGCAGATGGAGGAAAGAAAAAGGTCAGAGGCAGTCAGGCATGGTGGGAGTTGAAGTCCAAAACACCTTGCGGCCCCCAGCAATGACAGAACAAGACCAGACTTGGCACACAGACCCCCCCCCCCCCAAGATGCACTCTACATCCTGGTGCAGTTTGAGGGAGGATAGACCATGGATGACGGGATTTGCAGTACTTTCACTTCCTTAGGGCACTGTGGCCCACACCAATGACGGATCAGGACCAAACTTTACTGGATGGCTGCGAGCCAGTAGGTTGAGGGTGAATCCGGCGAAGACGGAGATCTTGTGGCTGGGTCGCCCGGGTGATGTTAATGTCCAGCTTCCGAGCCTGGACGGTGCGGTGTTATGCCCATCGCCTTCCGTAAAGAGCCTGGGGGTCCATTTGGACTCCCAGCTGACCATGGAGGCCCAGGTCTCTGCGGTCAGCAAGATCGCTTTTTTTCACCTGCGACAGGCAAGGAGGCTGGCCCCCCTATCTCTCGAACGATCTGGCCACGGTGATCCAAGCCACAGTCATCTCAAGGCTGGATTACTGCAACGCGCTCTGCGTTGGCCTTCCTCTGTCGGTGACCCGGAAGCTCAGGCTAGTGCAGAACACTGCCGCCCGGCTCCTGTCTGGCACGCCAGCTGGCGCCCACATAACACCTGTTTTGCAGGATCTGCACTGGCTGCCAATTGAGCACCGGATCACCTTCAAAGTGTTGGTCCTCACCTTTAAGGCCTTACACGGCCTGGGGCCAGCGTATTTGAGGGACCGTCTCACCCCATATTGCCCTCGAGATCACTTCGGTCCAAGGGACTCAATCTCCTGGAGATACCTTCAGCTAAACTCGCAAGGCTGACTGCTACCCGCCGGAGGCGTTCTCTGTCATAGCACCTCGGCCTGTGGAGCGCCCTCCCGGCAGATGGAGCTAAGAAAAAGGACTTGCTCCCGTTTAGGCATGCCTGGGAAAACATACCTGTTTAACACCTCTGGTGCCCCCAGCAATGACAGAACAAGACCAGATTTGGCACACAGACCCCAAGATGCACTAATTACTGTCCTGCTGTTGTTTTAATTGTTTGAGGGACTGATAGACCCTGTATGACGGATTTGCAGTACTCCTGTAACTTCCTTAGCACGGTGGCCACACCAATAAATAAAAATAAACTTGGCACACAGAGGCCTAATGGCCCACTTCACACCTTGGCGCGGTGTAAAGCAGGATGGGCCACGAATGTTGACATGTGCAGGACCTTCACCCAATTCACTTCCCACAGACTATTGTAGCCCCTACAAATCACGCACCAGGCACAAACTTGGCACACAGTGTACTCATGACCCACTCTACATCCTGATGCAGGTCTAAGGGGGATGGTCCATGATTGATGGGAGATATATGTGTGTGTGTGTGTATATATATGCGTATATATATATATATATACACACACACACACAGATAAAAACTTTTTTCTTCTTATATTGTGTTCCTTTACTCTAATCATTTTCCGTTTTTGAAATCTATTTATTTATTTATTTCCAGCAATGTAAGTATTGCCATACACTTTTGAAAGACAATTTTCCAACATATGACTAGTGTCACTCTATACACCCCAAAAAGAAACCCCTTTCCTTCTAAATAGAGATTAATTACAATAAGGAGTTCTCTCCCTCGAGAAAAGGAAAATAACGCAAGTACTCACATACAGTTGGAGTGCAAGGACCCCTCGCCCTGACTTCCAAACGCAAACTTTGCGTCCCTCCTTTTGCAGCCAATTCCTTGTGTGATTTTTGCCTTGTCTCTCACCCACTATTTGCGCAGGATCCCTGCCCTTTTCCTCCTTTCTCCGTCTGCCCCTCTCTTTGCTGCATCCGCTGGATGCCGGAAAGCCCCCATCCGACAGAATGTCTCATCCGCTTATGAAGATCGTCTTTGTAATATCAAACAACATACCTTGGCGCATTCCTCTCTGTCGGCCAGCCAGCCAGCCACGTCTTTGTGCCAACGGAGCCTGACCCAAATTGGAAAAGGGAGGGGGGGGGGTCTTGCACTGTATTTATTATCTCTGGAGGAAGGGATAAGATCAGGGACCGGGAGCCACGGAGGTATTTCGCTGGCCCACATTCTCCGACTCCCGTACTTAATCCTACCCTAGCACATATGGCAATCTCTCGGGTCTTTGCATCAAAAACAGGAGAGAGGAGACAAAAAGGAAGGGGAGGAAGAAAGACAAGGCAGAAGAAAGACCTTTCTCTACATCAGTGTTTCTCAACCTGGGGGTCGGGACCCCCAAGGGGGTCGCGGGAGGGTTTCAGAGGGGTCGCCAAAGACCATCAGAAAACATGTATTTCCGCTGGCCTTAGGAAGCCCTTTGGCAGAGAAGGTTGAAGATCTCTCCGCTTTTCCTTCTCTTTCTTTTTGGAAACAGACTGCGAATTCTCCCACCTAAAGCTCTGCTGTGATTGGCAGGCCTCCCAACCAAGGGGAGGGCTGAATCTGAGACTCCAAGCGGGGAGGGGAGAGCAGGCATGCATGATGCGCATCTATGGGTGAGGGAGAGTGTGTGAGGTGGGATGGAGGCTCACGCCAGCTAGTCCCTTCAAGGCATGAGGGTTCTGTGTAGGAATTTTGACCCAATTCTATCATTGGTGGGGTGCAAGGGGCTCTTTGGTTGTAGATGAACTATAAATCCCAGCAACTACAACTCCCAAATGTCAAGATCTATTTCCCTCAAACTCCACCAGTGTTCACATTTGGGTATATTGAGGATTTGTGTCAAGTGTGGTCCAGATCCATCGTTGTTGAGTCTATAGTGTTCTCTGGATGTAGGTGAACTACAACTCCCAAACTCAAGGTCAATGCCCACCAAACCCTTCCAGTATTTGCTGTTGGTCATGGGAGTTTTGTGTTCCAAGTTTGGTTCAATTCCATCGTTGGTGAGTTGAGAATGCTCTTTGATTGTAGGTGAACTATAAATCCCAACAACTACAATTTCCAAATGGCAAAATCAACCCCCTCCCCCCCAATACATTTATGAAGTAGCAATGAAAAGAATGTTATGGTTAGGGGTCACTACAACATGAGGAACTGTATTAAGGGGTCGCAGCATTACGAAGGTTGAGAAACACTGCTCTACATGGTCATAACCCAGACTCACACTAAAGTTGGTTGCTGGCTATCTTCACAATGCCCTGCGTCAGGCGAGCGTGCTTGCTCCATCAATGTTTAACATTTATACAAATGGCCAGCCACTGCCAGAAGGGACAGAGAGTTTCATCTATGCTCAGGCACGGATTACCCATAAGGCCACACTAGGCCATGGCCTAGGGCGGCAGCCATGGTGGGGCGGCAGGTCCGGACCCCCCTCCTCGCTCGCGTCAGCCCCGCCCCTCCTTCCTTCACTGAAGGAAGGAGGGGCGGGGGCGACGCCGATGCGAGCGAGGAGGAGGCAGAGGGAAGTCCCGCCGTGGCGCCACCCCCCCCCCTCGCTCGCGTTGGCGTCAGCCCTTCTTCCTTCCTTCACTGAAGGAGGGAGGGGCGGGCCGACGCCGACGCGAGCGAGGAGGAGGCGGAGGGAAGTCCCGCCACGGCGCCACCCCCTCCTCGCTCGCGTCGGCGTCAGCCCTTCTTCCTTCCTTCACTGAAGGAAGGAGGGGCAGGGCCGACGCCGACGCGAGCGAGGAGGCGGAGGGAAGTCCCGCCGCAGTGCCGCCCCCTCCTCGCTCGCGTCGGCGTCAGCCCTCCTTCCTCCCTTCACTGAAAGAAGGAGGGGCGGGGCCGACGCCGATGCAAGCGAGGAGGAGGCGGAGGGAAGTCCCGCCACGGTGCCACCCCCTCCTCGCTCGCGTCGGCGTCAGCCCTCCTTCCTCCCTTCACTGAAAGAAGGAGGGGCGCGCCGACGCCGATGCAGCGCCGAGGAGGCGGAGGAAGTCCCGCCGCGGTGCCACCCCTCCTCGCTCGCGTCGGCGTCAGCCCTCCTTCCTCCCTTCACTGAAAGAAGGAGGGGCGGGGCCAACGCCGCTGTGAGCGAGGTGGAGGCGGAGGAAATCCCACTGCGGCGGCACCCCTCCTCGCTCAAGTCGGCGTCGGCCCTCCTTCCTTCAGTGAGGAGGAAGGAGGGCCCCCCGCGAGCGGCCTCACCCCCCGCGAGCGGCGCTTCCAGAGTGTGGCCTAGGGCGCCACAAACTGTTAATCCGGGCCTGTCTATGCTGATGATCATGTCATCACCGCCCAAGCAGGGAGCTTTGAAATTGTTGAACAGAAGCTCTTCGAAGATCTAGGTCAGGGCTGCCCAGGAAGTCGATCGCGATCAACCAGTCGATCCCGGGACCGAAGGAGGTCGGTCCCAGGATGGGGGGCTTCTCAGAGGGGGGCGGAGCCATGCCGCACAAAGCCCCGCCCCTCCCGGCACTCCCAGCAGCTTCTCCAGGCTTGAGGATGGCAATGCCAAGCCAGTGGTGGCTTCTCCAGGCTTGGGAGGATGGCAATGCTGCTGGCCAGTGGATGGCAATGCATGGTGACATAGCTAGAACAAGGCTGGCTTGGCACTGCCATCCTCAATCCTGGAGAAGCTGCTGGTAGAGCTGAAGCCAGAGGGGGCGGAGCCAGGCCGTGCCAAGCCCCGCCCCCCCCCCTCCCCTCTCCAGCCTTGAGGAGGTAGGCAGATCTTTCTGAATTGGTTTCATTATAAGTAGCTCGCATGCTGAAAAAGTGTGGGCACCCCTGCTCTAGGTGCTCTTACTGCTTATTACAGGGAAAACCAACTTGCTATATCAATGTTTAACATTTATACAAATGACCAGCTGCTGCCAGAAGGGATAGAGAGTTTCATCTATGCCAGGGGTGGGCAACTTACGGCCCGCGGGCCGCATCCGGCCCGACAGTCGATTCTGTCCGGCCAGGGGAGAATGGCGTCGGGGGCGGGGCCAAGAACAAGGGGTGCCGTTGCTGCCATCCCACCGCAGCGGCTTTGGCGTACCTGACAACCTTTTGGAGCGGCGGCTTTGGAGTGCCGGGTTCCTTCCTGCCTTCTCCAGCGGCCCCCGGAGTGCCCTCGCGGTGGTGATCCTGGGCTTTGGCCCTCTTGCATGGAGGGTCGCACATCAGTGGAGTGAGGGAGGGCCCGAGGGTGGAGGCAGCACCAGCTCCGGGCTCTCTGCCTCTTCCTCATGCCTCCGGCATGGACAGGCTCCGGATGGCCAGCATGGGAGCGTCAGTGCCGGCGGTGTGGTGGGGAGGAGCCTTTGGATGACTTCCTGTAGCCCCGGGATGAGCTGGCTGAGACATTCAGGGAGCCGTAGGATTCAGAAAACTATGGTTCCCAGAATGCCTCAGCCAGCTCATCGGGACTACAGGAAGTCGTCAAAGGCTCCTCCCCACCACACCGCCGGCACTGACACTCCCATGCTGGCCATCCGAGCCTCCACCGGAGGCAGGAGGAGGCGGCGGAGAGCCCGAGCTGGTGCTGCCTCCACCTCGCCCCCCCCTCACTCCACCGACACGCGACTCTCCATGCAAGAGGGCCAAAGCCCAGGATCACCACTGCGAGGGCACTCGAGCCGCCGGAGAAGGCAGGAAGGAACCCCCGCTGCCCTGGTGCAGCCCGCGGCAGGCCCCGCTTTGAGGCAGGACCATGGCAATATGGGGAACGGCTGGAGGCGAGAGTGGGCGGAGGCCTGTGGCCTCCGATCACCTGCTGCTCTGCTGCAGTGGCGGCTGGATCCGCTTTCCATCTTCTGGGCTGGATCCATTGGGCCATTCCATCTTGGTTCACACCTTGTCTTCTTGAATTTAATTTAATTTAATTTTAGTGGTTTTTATTATTATTTTATAATAATAATAATATTATAATAATATAATATAATGTTATATTATATTATAATTTCAATATATTATGTCTATATATATACACTATAATATAATAATTATGATATAATACTAATAATACATGAATATTTCTTGATATTTTAATATGTTAATATTAATGATGTGTAATATATAGCAAATATAGTAAGTAAATAAATAAATAAATAATGTAGATTAGCATGTAGTTCCGCCTTTAGGTGCGGCCCTCCATAAATTTTTTTGGCTCTCGTGTGGCCCCTTGGAAAAAATAATTGCCCAGCCCTGATCTATGTTGATGATCGTGCCATCACCGCTCAAGCAAGGAGCTTTGAAATGGGTGAACAGAAGCTCTCTGAAGCTTTAGGTGCTCTTACTGCCTATTACAGGGAAAACCAGCTTCCACCTTCAATGTTTAACATTTACACAAATGATCATCCACTGCCAGAAAGGACAAAGAGTTTCATCTATGCCAGGGCTGTCCAACTGGCGGACGGGGGCCGTATACGGCCCACCAGCCCCTTCCCTACGGCCCCCTAAGCTTTTTAATTAAAAAAAGTTAAATTAAAATATTTTTTAAAAATTACCCACTTCCAGGTTTCGGAGCAAGTATCGCGAGACTACGGAAGCCACACGGGATTTCGCTCTCAACGCCAAATCTCACCTGCATTGAGAGCCGAAATCCGTGTGGCTTCCATAGTCTCGCTGATACTCTGTTGCCGAAATCTCGGCTACTTAATCCCTGCGGCCCACGCAGACGTGATTTGTACCTTCCCGGCTGCTGCCTCGGTCGGTCGTCGACTCTGCTCGTGGTCCGCTGCTCCTGGATCCCGCACGTTTGGGAAGGTAGGCTAACCTTTATGTTATTATTATGTAATTGTGTATTTGAATTCCCACCCTGCATTTAATGTTAGTAAAATATTATATTTGACTGTATGGATGCCTCTTATGAGTAGTAAGCCGGGGGCGGAGCCGGGGCAGGGGCGGAGCCGGGGCGGAGCCGGAGGCAGACCCTACAGCCCCCCAGGTCATCAGTGACCGCAATTCAGGCCCCTGGGCCGGTAGAAGTTGGACAGCCCTGATCTATGCTGACGATCGTGCTATCACCGCTCAAGCAGAATGGTTGTAAACTGTCTGTTATTGTTTAGGTGTAAGTATATTGATTGTATTGTTGTATTATTTGCTTTTTGTTGTTATTATGTGTCATTGGCCTTGGCCTCATGTAAGCCGCCCCGAGTCCCCTTGGGGAGATGGTGGCAGGGTATAAATAAAGTCAATAAATAAATAAATAAGCAGGGAGCTTTGAAATAGTTGAACAGAAGCTCTCCGAAGCTTTAGGTGCTCTTACTGCCTATTACAGGGGAAACCAGCTTCCACCATCAATGCTTAACATTTACACCAATGGTCAGCCACTGTCAAAAGGGACACAGTTTAATCTATGCCAGGGCTGTCCAACTGGCAGCCCGGGGGCCGTGTACAGCCCCCGAGCCCCTTCCCTATGGCCCCCTAACCTCCTGCAAGACATCAGTTTTTATTTTTTTAAATTTTTTTGGGAAAAAAAATTCCAAAAAAATTCGATCTACGGGGGCGGAGGGCGGGGCCGATGCGAGTGAGGAGGAGGCGGACGGAAGCCACGTCAGATGCCTGGGGGCGGGACTTCCCCCCGCCTGTTCCTCGCTCGTGCAGGGCCGCTCGCGGGCTTGCGCGCCAGGGCGGGATTGGCGAGTTGCCCTCCGCCGTGTCCCTAGCTCTTGCAGCGGCTGCGCCTGAAGGAAGGTAAGCTCCCAGGCTTACCTTCCTTCAGGCGTGGCCGCTGCAAGCTTACCTTCCTTCAGGCGTGGTCGCTGCAAGAGCTGGGGACACGGCGGAGGGCGGGCCGGGTTGCCGATGCTGGGCATGCGCCCGGCGCGGGCCGGGGATCGGCCCCGGTATCTTTGCAGTGGCGACCCGCCCTTCCTTCAGGCGTGGGCTGGGTGACGTGAGGCATGGCGCCTGACGTCACCCTGCCGAAAGGGGCGGGCTGGGTGACGTGAGGCAGGACGCCTGGGCATGCACGCCAGGGTGGGGCCAGCGGAGCCCTGCCCGCTGCGCCCTGCGCGGCCATGCCCCGCAGCGTCCACGCCCTCCGCTGCAGCCCCAAGGTGATCAGTCACCTGAATTCCAGCCCTTGGGCCCAAAGAAGTTGGACAGCCCTGATCTATGCTTACGATCGTGCCATCACCGCTCAAGCAGGGAGCCTTGAAATGGTTGAAGCTCTCCAAAGCTTTAGGTGCTCATAGGGAAAACCAGGTGATTCCCAATCCTTATAAAACACAGACGTGTGCTTTTCACCTTAAGAACAGATAAGCACCTCGAGTTCTGAAGATTACCTCCAGACACCAGAGATGGAAAAAACCAAGAGTTGGCTGCCCTAAACGAAGGCAGGATGCTGCTTGTTAGTTGCTTTTCTGTCTTTTTCACATCTCCGTACCTGCTTGTGTTTTCGTCGTCGTCTGAGTCGACGAAGCTGCTGGACTCCAGCTCGCTGCTCATGACTGTGGAGGAACTGTCGTAGCCGGGCGGGTGCTCTCGGTGCCTCTCGAGCTTTGTGTGACCATTGATGCGGGAGACTGCAGGGAGGAAGGGAAAACAGTGGGATGAAAGGCAGTGGAAGCTCAAAGGTGACAGGCCGGACAATGGGGAGCCAGCTGGGATTGGGAGTTTGCTTGCAAGACCCTATCTCCGGGGTGGGCAATTATTTTTTTCCAAGGGGCCACACGAGAGCCAAAAAATATTATGGAGGGCAGCACCTAAAGGCTGAACTACGTTCTAATCTACATAATTTATTTATTTACTATATTTACTATACATTACACATCATTAATATTAACATATTAATATATCAAGAAATATTCATATATTATTAGTATTATTATCATAATTATTATCATCTATATATATAAAATCCTTCATGTGGTGGTGACAGTCTTATAGACAAAGAAACCACCCAAGGCAGACACACAAAAACACACAAAAAAAAGGCAGACACACAAAAACGAGGTATTTAAACCACACAAAAAAAACCCCAAAAAAGAACCAACGGCCACAAATCCAAAAAACCCATTATGGACTACAACTCCCATGATCCCACACACCACCTCCCTCTGGCAGTTTACAGTGTTGGAATGTTGGTGGAGCTGGCCAATTAGAGGCATTATGCAAATACTCCCTCAGTTAGAATGTAGAAACTGGGAGCCACACACACACACACACACACCCCGGCAGTTTAGAGTGTCGGAATGTTGGTGGTGCTGGCCACTCAGAGCCGTTATGCAAAACAGACAGGTAATAAAAGGCAATCCAAGAGGCAGAAGCTGGTGAAGGGACTGGCAAAAGGAAGGGGAAAAAAGGTAGGGAGGGAATGGAGGGAGACAGACAAGGGGATCAAGAACTGAAACAGAAAGGGATGGCAGGAAGGAGGGAAAGGAAAGAAGGAAGGGAAGGAGGAGAGAGGCAGGAGGACAGAGAGAAGAGAAAAGCTGAGGGATGAGGGGGAGAGGGAAGAAAGTAAGTATAAAAGGCAGGAAATGATGTTACTGTTGGTCTTTGCCACATGCACACACATATGTATACACACATATATACATGCACTAAAATATACACATGCACACATACATACACACATCTGTACTTACACACATCTACACATACACGCATATATATATATACAAAAACACACATATACATAAGTACACACATATGTACACATAGACATAAATCCATACATACACACACAAAACACATATATACATAGACTGGGACACAGGAAAGAGAAAAAGCCACAGCAGCGCGTGGCCGGGTACAGCTAGTATCTATATATATAAAAAGAGAGCTGTCGTCCCAGGTAGCCTATAGACAGCAAAACCACACAAGGCAGACACACCAAATCAGCCCACATACACACAAAACCCCACAAGGTATGTTTACCACCCGAAAAATAATTAAATAATAATAATAAACAACACGATCAAAAACACAAAAAACAATTGGACTCCAACTCCCATGATCCCCTACGCTAACGAATCACTGCGCAGGCGCGGAAACAATTCCCCCGCGCGCAAACCGCTTCCCCCCCCCCGCCACCACGGAGAAAATAAGAAAATAAAATGAAATGAAATTCAAGAAGACAAGGTGCGAACCAAGATGGAGGCTGACATCCTCAAGAGAGGAAGGATCCCAAGATGGAATGGCCCAATGGACCCAGCCCAGAGGATGGCAAAGCGGACCCAGATGCCGCAGCAGCAGAGCAGAGCAGAGGATGATCGGAGGCTGCAGGCCTCCACCCGCTTTCGCCCCCAGCCGTTCCCCAGCTGATCGCCCTGCCATGGAGTGCCTGCCATCCCGGCTTTGGAGTGCCTGCCATCCCGGGAGGCAATCCGGGCCTGCAGCGGGAGCAGTCGGCGACCTGAAGCAGCTGATCGCCCTGGCGAACCGGAAGATGATCAAGTCTTCCGGTTCAGGTATTACAAGGCATCCAAATAATACCCGATACATACAGAGATATACAGGCGGTGGGTCTTCGGGGTAGCACTTGATTGGTTCCAGCGGCCTCAAAAGGCGATGCCTCCAAGGGCTTACGGATTTCCTGTTGCGGCTCGCTATCCGTGGGGAGCAAATGGGCAGCCGTTGGGGCTCCCTGCGCTCTCCACCCTGCGACATCCGTCCTCGACACAAGCACCCCAACAGCGACGAGGTGGCCATTTCAGGGCCTCCCCTAAATTGGCCACCTGTGGATTTGCAAAAGACGGTGAAGGAGAAGAAAGCAAACACCCGCAGATGGGTACGTCGAGACGCAATCGGCGGAAGACACGAAGAACCGGGAATGTAGAAACGAAGAACGACACATACACAATCAGCTCTCCGGCTGCAAAATTAAACAAAATTTCAGGGTTGCACTGAATGGCCCTTATGGTTGTATGAAATCATAGAGATGATGAGAACGGTTGGCTTCTTCCGTCGCAACAAAATCCGACGGAGTTAGTTTGCTCTACGACGGAGTGCTCAATCTCGCAATCCACCACAACAACAACAGTGTCGGCCCCGCCCTTTCTTCAGTGAAGGAAGGAAGGAGGGCTGACGCCAACGCGAGTGAGAAGGGGCCGGTGGGACTTCCCTCCGCCGCCTCCTCGCCCGCGTCAGCGTCGGCCCCGCCCTTCCTTCAGTGAAGGAAGGTAGGAGGGCCGACACCGACGCGAGCAGGAAGGGGCGCGGGACTTCCTCCGCCTCCTCCTGCTCGCGTCGGCGTCGGCCCCCCTTCCTTAAGTGAAGGAAGCTAGGTGGGCCGACGCCGATGCGAGCGAGGAAGGGGCAGCGGGACTTCCCTCCGCCTCCTCCTCGCGTCGGCGTCGGCCCCGCCCTTCCTTAAGTGAAGGAAGCTAGGTGGGCCAACGCCGATGCGAGCGAGGAAGGGGCGGCGGGACTTCCCTCCGCCTCCTCCTCGATCGCGTCGGCGTCGGCCCCGCCCTTCCTTAAGTGAAGGAAGGAAGGAGAACCGACGCCGACACAAGCGAGGAGGGGGCGGCGGGACTTCCCTCCGCCTACCCCTCGCTCGCGTCAGCTTCCCTCTGCCTCCTCCTCACTCGCGTCGGCATCGGCCCTGCCCCTCCTTCCTTCAGTGAAGTGAGGGTTGACGCAAGTGAGGAGGGGGCGGCGGGAAGCCGCGTCAGAGGCCCTAGGGCCTATGGCGCTCCGCGCACAGGCACAGGAGTGCCCGAAGATCAAACTTTTTTTAAAAAAAATTATTTTAATTTTGGGGGGTCCGGACCTGCCGCCTTCCCATGGTTGTCGCCCTAGGCCATGGCCTAGGGTGGCCTTGTGGGTAATCCGGGCCTGCTCTGACTACATCTCTTGCAGGCAGGATGAGGAAGAATCCTTCTAAAGACTGATGAAAAGGGTGGAAGGAGAACGAGGATCACGAAACGTACTTAGTCCATAAGCCTTGGCCAACTCGCGTGATTGCTTTTTGACCCCCAATAGTAGATTACAGCGACGGGAGAGGATTGGCTAAATGGGAAAGAAGGGATGCGAAGGCCCAGACAAAGGCTTGGATGTGTCTGGAAAGCAGGCAATTTCTCCCTTGCCGTAGCAGGAGGTTGGGTTCTGTGTCATGTTAGAGCCACTAAAATCAAAAGCAAATCACTCTCTCGACTCCACGGAGTTCAACTGCCTAACCACATAGACCAGGCTGCCTGGTGAGGGAAGGAAGGAAAGAAAGGGGGAAGGAAAGAGAGAAGGAGGAAAGGGAGGAAAGGAAGGAAGGATGGAAGGAGAAAGAGGGAGAGAGGGAAGGAGAGAGGGAAGGAAGGAAAGAGAGAGGGGAAGAAAGGGAAGGAAGGAAGGAAGGAGAAAGGAAAGGAAGGAAGGAAAGAAGGAAAGGAAGGAAGGAAGGAAGGAAGGAAGGAAGGAAAGAAAGAAAGAAAGGAAGGAAGGAGAAAGAAGGAAAGAAGGAAAGAAGGAAAGGAAGGAAGGAAGGAAAGGAAGGAAGGAAGGAAGGAAAGAAAGGAAGGAAGGAGAATGGAAAGGAAGGAAGGAAAGTAGGAAAGGAAGGAAGGAGAAAGAAAAAAGAGAAGGAAGGGAGGCTGAAAGGGAGGAAGGGAAGGAAGGATGGAAGGAGAAAGAGAGAGAGGGAGAAGGAGGGAGGGAAAGAAAGACAAAAGGGAAGGAAAGAGCAAAGGAAGGAGAAAGAAGGAGAGAAGTAAGGAAGGACAAAAGGATGGAAGGGAAGGATGGAAGGAGAAAGGAGAGATGGAAGGAGAGAGGGAAGAGGGAAGGAAGGAAAGGAAAGGAAGGAAGGAAAGAAGGAAAGGAAGGAAAGAGGAAGAAAAAAGAGAAGGGAGGGAGGAGGAAAGAGAGAAGGAAAGAATGCTGAAAGGGAGGAAGGGAAGGAAGGATGGAAGGAGAAAGAGGGAGAGAGGGAAGGAGAGAGGGAAGGAAGGAAAGAGAAAGGGGAAGAAAGGGAAGGGAGGGAAGGAAGGAGAAAGGAAGGAAAGGAAGAAAGAGGGAAGGAAGGAAAAAGAGAAGGGAGGGAGGAGGAAAGAGAGAAGGAAGGAAGGCTGAAAGGGAGGAAGGGAAGGAAGGAAGGATGGAAGGAGAAAGAGGGAGAGAGGGAAGGAGGAAGGGAAGGAAAGACAAAAGGGAAGGAGCAAAGGAAGGAAGGAGAAAGAAGAAGTAAGGAAGGACAAAAGGATGGAAGGGAAGGATGGAAGGAGAAAGAGGGATGAAAGAGTGGAACAGAATGGAGAGAGGGGGGAGGAAAGAGAGAAGGAAGGAAAGGCAAAAGGGAAGGAAGAAAGGAGAAAGTGGAAGAGAGTGAAGGAAGGGAAGAAGCAAGAGGGAGGGAAGGAGGAAGGAAGGAGAGAAGGAAGGAAGGAAGGATAGGAGGGTATGAGAGAGGAGGGCCTGAGAAAAGAGCCCAAGGGGCCACATCTGGCCCCCGGGCCTGCGTTTCCCCGTACGTGACATAGACATGGGCTTTGTGATTCTTTCCGAATCGGCTTGAGCTTACCGCAGTTCTCGTCTCTCTTTCTCATCAAACAGTTTTCAAGTTGACTGCGTAAACAAAGTCAACAAACAGACTCTTTCGAGTCTGCTGGGGATATCTAAACATTTGCGTGAACAGCATCGCTTAATCCACAGCCTCGATTCAAACCAAAGCTCTTGGATTTAAGCGAATATCATTCAGAGAGCTTCTGTGGGATTAGGGGTGGGGGTTTCATCTGAGAGTTTTAGCTTTCTAGGACAACAACATCCGAAAAGCAAGCGCGTGCCTAACGGATCAATTCCCGGAGAGCATCCCAGGCCTTCTCAATCCCACCCAAACCGGCGGTCCCATCCGGTCAAGCATACCTGCTCTCCAACGCTGCAGTCTCGCTATATTCCTCGAGGGTCCCGTTACACTAGATGCACGAGCAGACTCACTCTGCTTTGAGACACCTTAAGCCACCCCAGCTGGCATCGACGGATTTGCCTTTGGTCCGCCTCGCTCCAGGGCTAAGCCAATGAGAGCAGAGCTATGCAAATGTTCTCCAAGCAGCCACGTTTTCCGACTGTCTCCTGGTTCGCTGGTCAGGAGAGCAACGAATAAGCTCCCTTCGATCCAGTGGGGTCACAGGCCGGAGCAGGTAGATTGCTTCATTAGACCACTGTTTCCCAACCTTTTTGAGAGCGTCACACTTTTTACATTTGCAAAATCCTGGGGCACACCACCAACCAAAATGACACAAAATGACACTCTAACACAGTCATACATATAGTTAATATGTTTTTAAATGTATTTATATACTCAGTGTTAAACCTGGGCCTGTTTCGATGAACACAACATAGATATCCTGGCAGGAATGGCAGAAAGACACACACTTCCCACACAGAACTCCCATAACCAACCAAAATGACACAAAATGACACTCTAACACAGTAATACATATAGTTAATCTGTTTTAAAATGTATTTATACACTCAGTGTTAAACCTGGACCTGTTTCAATGAACACAACATAGATATCCTGGCAGGAATGGCAGAAAGACACAAACGTCCCACACAGAACTCCCATAACCAACCAAAATGACACAAAATGACACTCTAACACAGTAATACATATAGTTAATATGTTTTTGAATGTATTTATACACTCAGTGTGAAACCTGGGCCTGTTTCAATGAACTCAACATAGATATCCTGGCAGGAATGGCGGAAAGACACAAACTTCCCACACAGAACTCCTGTAACCAAGAGAAAATGCTATAAGAGTTTGGTGGGCATTGACCTTGAGTTTTGGAGTTGTAGTTCACCTATATCCAGAGAGCACTGTGGATTCAAACAATGTTGGATCGGGACCAAACGAGGCATGAATACTCAATATGCCCAAATGTGAACGCAGATGGAGTTCAGGGGAAATAGACCTTGACATTTGGGAGTTGTAGTTGCTGGGATTTATAGTTCCCCTCCAATCAAAGAGCATTCTGAACCCCACCAATGATAGAACTGGACCAAACGTCCCACACAGAACCCCCAGGAGGCAAGAGGAGGTCTCTACTTGGGGAAAGGGAGGCGGGCCTTCCCAATGCATGGAGAGGGAGAGACCAAGTAGACAACGGGCGGGGAGGGGGGTGGTTGTAATTTTGTGCCTTTATCGAGGTAGGTTTCTTAGGGTTTTTATACTTCAACACACTAGACTCCCCCGGAAGTTCCAATTTCTCATGGCACACCTGATGATCGCTCACGGCCCACTAGTGTGCCCCGGCACACTGGTTGAGAAACACTGCATTAGACAACGCAGGGAAGGTCATGATGGTATTTTACCTATTCAAATGTCTGATCAGGTTGGTCCTACAGGCCCTCCGAAAGGCCTGTAGACAGGGTGGTCTAAGGTCATTTTATATGGTGTTTAACATTATTTTGGCACCCCAACATTATTTTGGTGCCCCCATGTAAAACAAATATACAATTATAATATCACAATACCATTAGTAGTATTACTAGCTGAATAGGCGTTGCTGTGGCCTATTTAGGAGATGTGTGGAAGTGTGGGTATGTAAGGGTTGGAAATGATTTGACAATGTGTTTTGTATATATGTGTATGTGTGTTTGTGTGTCTGTATGTGTGTGTGTATGTATGTGTATGTATGTGTGTGTGTATGTGTGTGTGTGTGTGTGTGTGTCTGTTGGTGTGTGTGTATGTATGTGTGTGCATGTGTGTGTGTCTGTGTATGTATATGTGTTTGTGTATGTATGTGTATGTGTGTGTATGTATGTGTGTGTGTGTCTGTGTATGTATGTGTGTGTATGTATGTCTGTGTGTGTGTGTATGTATGTGTATGTATGTGTTTATGTGTATGTATGTGTGTGTGTATGTACACTTCCCCCCTCTCTCTGTCTGATTCCCCCCCTTTTCTCACTCCCCTCCCCTCTCTCTGTTTCACTTCCCCCTCTTTTCCCCTCTCTCTATCGCTGTCTGATTCCCCCTTCTTTGTTCGCCCCTCTTTCTCTCTGTGTCACTCCCCCTCTCTCTCCTCTCCCCGTCTCTCTCTGTCTCACTCCCCCCTCTCTCTCTTCCCCTCCCCTCTCAGGCCTCCCCTCTGTCTCTCTCATTCCCTCTCTGTCTCCCAATAAGGGGCGTACGACGCTGGCCATGCGCGGCAGGGCGGGAGGCAGGTCCGGAGATCCGCCCTCCGCCGTGTCCCCCGCGGTTGCAGCGGCCGCGCGTGAAGCAAGGTAAGCCCGGGAGCTGGCAGGGCGGGAGGCAGGCCCGGAGATCGGCGATCCGCCCTCCGCTGTGTCCCCTGCGGTTGCAGCGGCCGCGTGTGAAGCAAGGTAAGCCCAGGAGCTGGCAGGGCGGGAGGCAGGCCCGGAGATCGGCGATCCGCCCTCCGCCGTGTCCCCCGCGGTTGCAGCGGCCGCGCGTGAAGCATGGCCAATGTCGTACGCAGCCCGCCTCTTTTTGGCTGTGCTGGGTGGCGTGAGGCCTCTTTCGGGAAATCCCACCTTTCGGACTACACTTCCCAGAAGGCCCCGCATGGCCACTTCCAGTTTATGCGGAGGTTTCTGGGAAGTGTAGTGCGGCGCCCCAGAGCTGCTCTGGGACCGGGGACGGCGGCACGGGCGAGGATGGCGAGGAGGCGGTTAGGCGCCCGCCCGGTGTGGCTGCAAAGGTCCCGGTGAGTGGGGAGAGAGAGGGTGACGGATGGGTTGGGGGTTGGGAGGGGGTCGGAGTGCGCCAGCGCGATTGCTCTGCTAGTATGCAGCGCTCGCGCCAGCGCAGAACGGGAGGCAATGGGGGTTTTGGGGGGGCTGTTTTTGGGGGGGTTGCAAGGTAGGGAGGTGGGTTTTTTGTGCTATGTATGTACCTCGTGGTCTGGGGGAATGTGTTTCGTGGGATTTGTGTTAGTGGGGCATATAGTTTGGCCGTGCATAACGGACAACCCACGACCACTCGATTTTTATATATATAGATAGATATTGTATCAATGTATATACAATATATTATAGTACCTACTCATACTATATTCTATCATAATTATATTATACTACATTACAATATAATTATATTATAATATATTGACATTATAATATAATATAACATTCTATTATATTATTATTATAAAATAATAAATAAAATTATTTATTTAAATAAAATTATCCTCTACTAAATATTTTCATTAATTCTATAAAACTCAAACAACCGAAAATAAAGTAAAATAAAATATTATATATTACTATTTGCCTGCGCAGTTGCGCCTGTCTCTCCTTGATGCTCCCGGCCGATGCGTCTGGGTGGTGGGGCGCATGTGCTAGGAGTTCACCTCAGCGCGGCAGCTACTTCCGTGGCGGCTGTCAGGAGGCAATACGTCGCCAATACCCCTTTGGGCTCCACTCCTTCTCCCTTTGTCTCCGCCCCTGCCTGCCCAATTGGGTCACCGTATTCGGCGGCACGGCGGAGACAAAGGGAGAGGGGAAGCACTCCCTGCTTGCCCGAAAACGGTGTCGGAGCGCACAAGGCCGGGGCCCAAAAGCAGGCAGCCGCGGCGCTGCCTGAGGAACATCGGCAGGGCCAGGACGCTGTCTGGCGCCAGCGCCCAGCAGGCAGGGAAATTCGCCCCTTCCCAGATGGCGCCCCATGCGGGCCGCTTTCTTGGCCTACCTGTAGGACCACCCCTGCCTGTAGATCAGTTATTGCTTGTGCCTCCTCCGGGAGGGCGTTCCAAAGGGTCGGCGCTACAACAGAAAAAGTACGCTGCCGCGTCGATGACAAGCGGCAAATCTTAAGTGACGGAACCTCGAGTAGGTTTTGATCCATGGACCATAGTGGTCTCTGAGGAACGTGCAGGGAAAGGCGGTCCTTCAGGCAGGCCCGTATTAACACTTTTTGCGCCCTAGGCCACACTTTGGAATTACGCCCCCTTTAAGCCAACCTCCCACCACCTCCAAGGTCCCCATGCATTCCCACCGGCTGGAAAGCTCCGCTGTGCTCTGAAGGTCTCCTCGGGAGTCGGGAGGCTTGGGGAGAGCGCAGCGGGTGCAAAGTCGCTCCAAAGGCACGCACGAGAGAGTGAGCGAGAATGAGAGAGAGAACGAGAGAGCGAAAGAGAGCGCGTGCGAGAGAGAGCGCAAGAGAGAGCGAGAGAGAGCGAGAGTGCGCATAAGAGAGAGAGCGTGCGCACGAGAGAGAGAGAGAGAACGAGAGAGAGAGAACGAGAGAGCGAAAGAGAGCGAGAGAGAGCGAGAGTGCGCATGAGAGAGAGCGTGCGCACGAAAGAGGGAGAGAGAACGAGAGAGAGAGAACGAGAGAGAGAGAATGAGAGAGCGAAAGAGAGCGCACAAGAGAGAGAGCGCACAAGAGAGAGCGCGCATGAGAGAGAGAGCGCACACGAGAGAGCGTGAGAGAGAGCGGAGGGGACGAAGCAGAGACTTTGCCGGGAGAAGGAGCAAGGATGGGCATGAGAAAGGGGAAAAGAGGGGCGCAGACCAGTTTGGGGTTTTTTGATCCGTGATCCGCCCCACCCCCACCCCCACCCCAGCTTGCGCCCCTAGGCCATGGCCTTATGGGTAATCCGGGCATGCCTTCAGGTACACTGGCCCCAGACCATGCAAAGCCTTAAAGGTTAGCACCAGCACTTTGAAAGCAATCCGGTACTCGATTGGGAGCCAGTGCAAGCACTGTAGGACTGGTGTGATGTAGCACAAGGACTCCCTGAAACAACATCTCAGGCTCGGCCAGATTGATCACCAACAATGGTCCACCCTGGCCTCACATCAGGAGGCATGGAGACGCACTATCCACAATGCTGCGGCCTCTTTCGAGAAGACACGCCGAACGGGTCTCGAAGAGAAACGACAACGCAGACAGAACCGCAACTTGGAAGCAACATCACCCAAGGAGACTTTCTGCTGTGCTTTCTGCAACCGTACTTGCCTATCTCAGATTGGCCTTTTTAGTCATCAACGCGCTGGTAAAAAGCGTTTCCCAACTGGTGTGCACTAGTGTTCCGTGAGAGATCAGCTGGTGTGCCGCGAGAAAACCTCTCCCCCTTTCTTCCCCTCGTGCTGAGAGAGGTTTTCCGCGACACACACCAGCTGATCGCGGAACAGCGGTTGGGAAAACACGACCCTCTCTAGGGCCTAGAGAGACAGGGAGGCTCAGGAGGAGGGGGCGGCGACGCTCTCCTCCTTCCGGAGTGAGCCCACAGGGATGAGCCTATCCTGTGGGCTCACTCCGGAGGAGGAGCGGGAACCTGGGCAACTCGGGAACCTTTCTCCTGGTTTGCGGCTCCCGCCTAGCTGGTGCAGCCGCAAACCGGGAGAATGGCTCCCTACAAGGTCCAGGCCTTGCCTGAGAGCCGAGATTTGCGCTTGCGTCTTCCAGCAAGCGTGGCGAGACACTAGCCGGCCAAACCTGGCATCCCGCAGGCTCAGGCCCTGCCTGGTAGTCGGGTTTGTCCGGCTAGCATCTTCCAGCGAGCCCAGGGAAGAAGAGAACCGGCAAACCCGGCTTCCCGCAGGGCCCAGGCCCTGCCTGGTAGCCGAGTTTGTCCGCTAGCATCTTCCGGGCGAGCCCAGGGAAGAAGCTGACCGGCCAAACCCGGCTCCCGCAGGGCCCAGGCCCTGCTTGGGAGCCGAGTTTGTCCGGCTAGCGTCTTCCAGCAAGCGTGGCGAGAGATGCTAGCCGCCAAACCTGGCATCCCGCAGGGCTCAGGTAGCCCTGCCTGGGAGCCAAGTTTGTCCGGCTAGCATCTTCCGGCGAGCCCAGGGAAGAAGCGAGCCGGAACCAAACCAGGCTTCCCGCAGGGCCCAGGCCCTGCTTGGGAGCCGAGTTTGTCCGTCCTAGCGTCTTCCAGCGATCCCAGCGGAAGACGCAAGCCGACCAAACCCGGCTTCCCGCAGGGCCCAGGCCCTGCTTGGGAGCCGAATTTGTCAACTAGCGTCTTCAGCGAGCCCGGCAGAAGACGCAGCTCGACCAAACCCCGGCTTCCCGCAGGGCAGGCCCTGCTTGGGAGCCAGGGTTTGTGACTAGCGCCTCAGCGATCCCAGCGGAAGACGCGAGCCGACCAAACCCGGCTTCCGCGGGCCCAGGCCTGCCTGGGAGCCAAGCTTGTCCGCTAGCTTCCGGTGAGCCCAGGGAAGAAGCGAGCCGGCCAAACCAGCTTCCCGCAGAACCCAGGCCCTGGCTCTGGGAGGCGGAGTTTGTCCAGCTACGTCTTCCAGCGAGCCTGACAGAAGACGCGAGCGACAAACCCGGCTTCCTGCAGGCCCAGACCCTGCTTGGGAGCGGAGTTTGTCCAGCTAGCGATTTCAGCGAGCCCAGGGAAGAAGCGAGCCGGCCAAACTCCGCCCGCAGGGCCCAGGCCCTGCTTGGGAGCGGAGTTTGTCCAGCTAGTGTCTTCAAGCGAAGCCCGCAAAGACGCAAGCCGACCAACCCGGCTTCCCCGCAAGGCCAGGCCCTGCTTGGGAGCCAGGTTTGTCCGGCTAGCGTCTTCCAGCGATCTCAGCAGAAGACGCGAGCCGACCAAACTCGGCTTCCTGCAGGGCCAGGCCCTGCTTGGGAGCGGAGTTTGTCCAGCTAGCGTCTTCAAGCGAGCCCGGGCAGAAGACGCGAGCCGACCAAACCCGGCTTCCGCAGGGCCCAGGCCCTGCTTGGGAGCGGAGTTTGTCCAGCTAGCGTCTTCCAGCGAGCCCCGGCAGAAGACGCCAAGCCGACCAAACCCGGCTTCCCGCCAGGGCCCAGATCCTGCTTGGGGGCGGGGTTTGTCAGCTAGCGTCTTCCAGCGAGCCCGGCAGAAGACGCGAGCCGACCAAACCCGGCTTCCCGCAGGGCCCACGCCCTGCTTGGGAACCGAGTTCGTGCAGCTAGCGTCTTCCGGGAGAACAGCTCCCGCAGGGCCCCACCCCTCCTCCTCCCACCGTTTGCACAGGAAACCGCTCTTGACCTCCCTCTGGCTCCCTGCCTGCCGTGGCGCGCCTTCCTTCCTTCCTGCTTCACCGGTCCTGAGGCTCTCTGGATGTAAGTGAGCTACAACTCCAAAAGTCAAGGTACATTCCTATCACTATATGTATTACTGTGTTAGAGTGTCATTTTGTGTCATTTGGTTGGTGGTGTGCCCCTAGATTTTGAAAATGTAAAAAGTGTGCCGAGACTCGAAAAAGGTTGAGAAACACTGCTCTAAAATACAATAAATTTTAGATGCGTCTTACACGTTTTTGCAATAAACCGTTTGCTTATATTCCTGGACTCTTGTGTGTTGTGTGGTCATAAGTGTTTCCGGGCCTGGAGGCAACAAACAGGGCAAAACAGTCCCATGGCAAACAGCTTGAGTAGCTGGAGAAGAAGAAGAAAGGTGTGAGAGAGAAAGGATTGACTTCTGATCATGGAAACCGTTGGTGAGGTAGACTCCTCCATTGATAGGGATGACTCTCCACTCGCTGGGCCCGGTCACCCAAGGGCAGGGTTGCACTGACATCATTAACTTGAGTTGTCAGTTCAAGCTGGTTGCCCTGATTAATGCCATTGTGAAGTGCTTCCGTTGTCCCAGCTTCAAGGGGCCTTT
>JARBWK010000017.1:13925460-13994536 GCA_030556195.1 Anolis apletophallus | reverse complement strand
AAAGGAGGTGGGGGAATTTTGGTTTTTTGTTTCCCCCAGGTTTTTGGTTTTAAATGAAAAAATTTTTAAAGGTAAAAAAATTTAAACCTTTTAAGGGATTCTTTTTAGAGTGTCATTTTGTGTCATTTTGGTTGGTTATGGGAGTTCTGTGTGGGAAGTTTGTGTCTTTCTGACATTCCTGCCAGGATATCTATGTTGTGTTCATCGAAACAGGCCCAGGATTCACACTGAGTGTATAAATACATTTAAAACATATTAACTATATGTATTACTGTGTTAGAGTGTCATTTTGTGTCATTTTGCTGGTGGTGTGCCCCAGGATTTTGTAAATGCAAAAAGTGTGCCGTGGCTCAAAAAAAAGGTTGGGAAACACTGGTCTAAAGCCGCATTAATCTCCACAGTGTGGATGCACCTATTCAAAATCTAACACCCATAGTTCCATCTCACTGGGGCATTCACAGTGGTCTAGTCTTTGTTTACCCCAAGCTGTACTCTTAGCCCCTCTGTTTTGGCCATTGCAAAGAGATTTTGCCTTGTCACCCGAAGCGGATAGACCAAAGAGTTTTTTGAAGAGTCACGCCAGAGAGGCTGAATGCCCAGCATGTTTCAGTGCCTAGACGAGCTGGTGATTCGCCCGGACACAACGGAGTTGGGAATGTTGTGAAAGCTCGTGTCAGCAATAGTTTACATTCAGCAGAGCGCAACGGTGGTGGGTGGCCTACCCAGCAAATGAGAAACACGCTCGCCTTGTTCTGCAGGGCTGTTCGGTCCGGAGCCAATGCCATGCGCCTCAGAGCGAACTAAAGATACCTTTGATGCCTGCCAACCTTGGGCACCAACCCAGATGCTCTCACACACATTATGCCAGGGAATGCCCTCATGGAACGGAGCGCCTCACAGGAGCCCAGCTGTCCGACACAAGCATTCCAGACCATGCATTGGTGGGCGAAGAAATTCAAGAAGGATTTTGGGCAAGATGAAACATGTCCACGGAAGGGCGAGCATGATATATTCGATGATATATTGCATTATAGTTATGGTATACTAGTTATGATACTTTCGGCATTACTTCGCGAATGAAGATTCTTAGAAGGACTCATCCCACGCTTTTTACAAGCGCTGTTGATGACTAAAAGGCCAATCTGAGATAGGCACGGTTGCAGAAAGCACAGTAGAAAGTCTCTTGGGTGATGTCGCTTTCCAAGTTAAGTGTTCTTCTGCGTTGTCGGTGACCCGCTCGGGCGTGTCTTCTCGAAAGAGGCCGCAGCATTGTGGATAGTAAGGCCTCCACGCCTCCCGATGTGAGGCCAGGGTGGGACCATTCATTGTTGGTGACTGTCTGGCGGAGCCTGAGGTGTTGTTTCAGGGAGTTGGCCGCTCTTGCAAATTCACCGTAGAGTCGTATCTTTGGGAGGCGGTGGTTCTCCATCCGAGAGACGTGCCCTGCCCAGCGCAGCTGTGTTCTCAATAGCATGGCCTCAATGCTGGTGATCCCTGCTTGCTCAAGGACAGCAACATTCGTCACATAGTCGGTCCAGTGTATATTTAGGATTGTGCGAAGACAGCGCTGATGAAAGCGCTCGAGGAGTCGTAGGTGTGGCGATAGGTGACCCATGTTTCAGACCCATAGAGGAGAATGGACAGTATGATAGCTCTGTACACACTGATTTTGGTGCTTTGTCTCAGGTGCTTGTTGCTCCAGACTCTTGTGTGAAGCCTTCCGAATCCACTCCATGCCTTTGCTAATCTGTGATCGATCTCTTTGTCAATCTTGGCGTCTGAAGAGATGATGCTTCCCAGGGAGGTGAACTGCTGAACGGACGTAAGCACGGATTTGCTTATGCTGACGTGGGGATGATGGTGTTCTTCATGTGGTGCGGGCTGGTAGAGGACTTCCGTTTCCTTCAGGCTGAACGGACTTAAGCACAGATGTGCCTATGCTGACGTGGCGATGGTGGTGATCTTCATGTGGGGCGGGCTGGGAGAGGACTTCCATTTTCTTCAGGCTGACTTCCAGCCCAAACAGCCCTGCAGCTGCTGCAAAGCAGGGGATGTGAGGCGCAGGGCTGCTTCTGAATGGGCGACAAGGGCAGCATCGTCAGCAAAAGCAGCTCACGGACTAGATAGTTCAGAGTCTTAGTGCGAGCCCTCAGGCGGCTTAAGTTGAACAAGCTGCCATCAGTACGATAGCGTATATATGCCATCTTCTTTCTTCGAGGTCTGCCGTAGCCCTTTGGAGCATCATGCTGAAGAAGATTATAAATAGGTTGGTGCAAGAACACAACCTTGTTTCACTCCTTTAGTTATGAGAAAGGCCTCCTGAGAGCGCATCGTATCTGACTTGAATGCGCTGGCCTCATGTAGCAGGATAATCATTTTGAGGAATTGGGGGTATATCCTAGACGTTCCAGTTATGACATACTATCATAACTAGAGATACAGAGGTTATAGCGCACATTTCTCAAGCTGGGGGTCCCCGGGGTTCAGGAGGGGTCACAAAGACCATCAGAAAACATATTTTCTGATGGTCTTAGGACCCCTTTGGCAGATAAGGCTGAAGATCTCTCCGCCTGTCCTTCTCTTCCTTTTTGGAAACAGAGGTTGAATCCTCCCACTGAAATCCCTCCTCCGCCTCTGTGATTGGCCAGCCTCTCAGCCAAGAGGAGGGCTGTTTCTGAGACTCCAAACTGGGAGGGGAGAGCAGGCGTGATTGGCACATGCCAGCGTGTTGTGCATGTGCAAGCGAGGGAGAGCATGCGAGTCTGGAGGGAGATCTCGCCGCCTGTTGTTCTCTTCCTTTGGAAACGGACTGCGAATCCTCCCACCAAAACCTCCTCTGTTGTCATTGGCTGGTCTCTCAGGAGGGCTGTTTCTGAGACTCCAAGCAGGGAGGGGAGAGCAGGCGTGCTCCTCGCTCATCGTGGTGTGCCTGTGCGGGCGAGGGAGAGCGTGCAAGGCTGGAGGGAGGCTCCCTTCAGCGAGTCCTTTCAAGACATGGGGGTCTGTGTGGGAAGTTTGACCCACCCGCTCGTTGGTGGGGTTCTGAATGCTCTTGGTTGTAGGTGAACTATATATCCCAGTAACTACAACTCCCAAATGTCAAGGTCTATTTCCCCCAACCATCAGTGTTCACATTTGGGCATATTGAGTATTCATACACAGCAAAGGGGAAGGGAAGCGTAACAACTGGTAGATGCTATAATAAAGTTCAATAATTCATCACAAATCAAATAGTCTCTAGTCCAGTGTTTCCCAACCTTTTTTGAGCCGCGGCACACTTTTTACATTTGCAAAATCTTGGGGCACACCACCCACCAAAATGACACAAAATGACACTCTAACACAGTAATACATATAGTTATGTTTTAAAATGTATTTATACACTCAGTGTGAAATCTGGGCCTGTTTCGATGAACTCAACATAGATATCCTGGCAGGAATGGCAGAAAGACACAAACTTTCCCACACAGAACTCCCATAACCAAGAGAAAATGCTATAAGAGTTTGCGGGCATTGACCTTGAGTTTTGGAGTTGTAGTACACCTTATCCAGAGAGCACTGTGCACTCAAACAATGTTGGATCAGGACCAAACTTGGCATGAATACTCAATATGCCCAACTATGAACGCAGATGGAGTTCAGGGGAAATAGACCTTGACATTTGGGAGTTGTAGTTGCTGGGATTTATAGTTCCCCTACAATCAAAGAGCATTTTGAACCCCACCAATGATAGAACTGGGCCAAACCTCCCACACAGAACCCCCAGGAGGCAAGAGGAGGTCTCTACTTGGGGAAAGGGAGGCGGGTCTTCCCAATGCATGGAGAGGGAGAGACCAAGTAGACAACAGGTAGGAAGGGGGCCTTTATAGAGGTAGGTTTCTTAGGTTTTTATACTTCAACACACTAGACTCTCCCCTCCCCTCCTGAGGTTCCAATTTCCCACGGCACACCTGATGATCGCCACGGCACACTAGTGCCCTGGCACACTGGTTGGGAAACACTGCTCTAGTCCAGTGCTGTCCAACTTCTACGGGGTCCAGGGCCGGATAAGAGGTCACTGATGACCTAGGGGGCGCTGGGCCCGCCCCAGGCCCCGCCCCTCCCTAAAACGGCCGGTGGGAGAAGGCGGCGCCAAGAGCAGCGCCACACAGGCTGGCGTGACGCGCTGCCCCTGGCACCGCCTACTCCTCCTCGGCGCCCCTCCCTTCCTAGGCGGGGGCGCCGGAGAGAGGAGGCGGCGCCAAGAGCAGCGCGTCACGCCAGGCCTGTGACGCTCTGCTCTTGGCACCGCCTACCCTCCTTTGGCGCCCTCTGCTCTCTAGGAAGGGAGGGGCGCCAGTGGCAGACGGCGGCGCAAGGGCAGCGCTCACGCCAGGCCTGTGACGCGCTGCTCTGGCGCCGCCTTTCTGCTCCTTTTTCGCGGCCTCGCCTCTAGGTAGGGAGGGGGCGCCGAAAAGGAGAGCAGGAGCTAGCTCTCTTCCTCCTCCCTGCCCCGCCTCCCTCCCCGCCCCCGGCCGCCATTTTTAAAAAAATTCGATTTTTTTCAAATTTAAAAATGGCGGCTGAGGGCATAGGTGGGGCCGTGTCCAACAGGCTACGGGGCCGGATCCGGCCCCGGGGCCGCCAGTTGGACAGCCCTGCTCTAGTCCATCAATCTCATCTATTATATAAATGGGTTCACGTCATGTGATGTATACCTCAAACAAAGAAACCATACAACGCAGAAACACAATACTTGCCAACAGAAATAGGCCTCAAGCAAGGTACGCTTGTAGCAAAGAAACTCCCCAAAAACCTAAAAGGCCCCAAAACAACGAGTAAAAATAAAACTACATTTACCAGCATCCTCCGGGGCAGCCAAAGACTCACCCAGCCTCTACATTCTGAACAACATGATTGGCTGCCAATAAGGGCGGATTTGCATAACTGCTGTAACCATAGCCACGCTGGCAAGAGCCATCCAAGGCTAGGATAGAATGCTGAGAGATTTCAGTTGGTGTTTGAGGGTTAAACTGCCAAAACCAAACTCTGAGGGAGCAATTCTCCAGCAAATTCCTACCCACACAACACATCATTTCCAACCCTTACATACTCAGACTTTCTCGCATCTCCTAAATAGGGCACAGCAACGCGTGCCGGGTACAGCTAGTATAATATAACAAGAATATAAGCATTGAAAATCATAACATAATTGGGTAAGTACCCTCTATATACACACAGTCATGCTCGCGGTAAGTAAGCTCACATGTAAGTAAGCAGAGACGCCCCAGATGGATGATGTAACAAGGACACTGTCCCGCACGCCGTTCCAACAGAAGAAAATATGCAAAATAATCAAAATGTTCGGGTATAATACCACTAAATATCAAGGCATGTAGTCCTTCCAGGAGTTCGTCCTATGGCTGACGAATTGATGCAGTCTCGCGCGCCTTCGTTTCACCCCGAAGGGCTTCCTCAGGGCCAGGGGGCGTGGCCTATATGCGAAATCTCGCGAGCGTCTCATAGATGGCGAAGCATATTACATGAGGCAACAGGAGCACCGCAGATATGGACAGTATCCATGGATACTGGGCTAAAAGCTAAGTCTCTGCTTACTTACATGTGAGCTTACTTACCGCGACCATGATTGTGTGTATATAGAGCAGGGCTGTCCAACTTCTACGGGCCCAAGGGCCGGAATTCCGGTCACTGATCACCTGGGGGGGCGAAGGGTCTGCCTCCGCCACCGGCTCCGCCCCCTCCCCAGCTCCGCCCCTCCCGGCTCCCATTTACTTACAATTGACCTTGAGTTGTGGAGTTGTAGTTCACCTCCATCCAGAGAGCACTGTGGACGCAAATAATGATGGATCTGGACCAAACTTGGCATGAATACTCAATATGCCCAAATGGGAACACTGGTGGATTTGGGGGGGCCCAAAGAGCTCCCTCCCTCCCTGAAGGGAAAACAAGCCGCGGGGGCAGGCGCAAAGGAAGCCACGTTGCGCCCTGCACGCGGGGGAAGGCAGCACAACAAGGAGGAGGGGCGTGGAGGAGGGGAAGGAAGCGTCGCCAAGGAAACCGCCGCTGAGGGACCCCTCCCCCCCCCTCACCCAACGTCCCACTGTTTTTAGATTGATTGATTCGAGCCAGGCCCTTCCTTACCCATACTGCGGGAGCCCCGCCACAGGGCTGAAGCGCCAACACCGCCAACGCCCCCGAAGAGCCCCGCTGGAGCCGAGGCCAAGCTCAGGCCGGGCGCGGCGGCTCTCCCATCCGCGGGGCGGGAAGCGAGGGCCCCCCACAGGAAGAGGACGGAGCCAGGAGGGGCTTTCCCTGCCTCACTCCCCTCCTCCCTCTCTCTGAGGGAATGGGGGCTGGCCTGGAAGCAGCGGCGAGGGAGGGGGAGGCGCGTGCCCAGGCCGGCCGCAAATCCCGCGGGACCCGAGATTTCAGCAGCTATCGTGAGACTACGCAGCCACAGACGGGATTTCGACCTCCCTCGAAATCCCGTCTGTGGCTGGCGTAGTCTCGCGATGCTTGCCTAAACCCGGAAGTAGGTTTTTTTTTTTTTTATTTTATTTTTTATTTGTATTTTATTAAAACAAGTTAGGGGGCCGGAGGGAAGGGGCTCGGGGGCCGTGTACGGCCCCAGGGCCGCCTGTTGGACAGCCCTGGTATAGAGGGTACTTACCCAATTATGTTATGACTTTCAATGCATATACTCTTGTTATATTATATGAGATTGATGAACTAGAGACTATTTGATTTGTGATGAATTATTGAACTTTATTATAGCATCTACCAGTTGTTACGCTTCCCTTCCCCTTTGCTGTGTATTCTTGTATGTTTTGGAACAGCCCACTCCCTTTTCTGCCTCATATTGAGTATTCATGCCAAGTTTGGTCCCGATCCAACATTGTTTGAGTCCACAGTGCTCTCTGGATATAGGTGAACTACAACTCCAAAACTCAAGGTCAATGCCCACCAAACTCTTATAGTATTTTCTCTTGGTTATGGGAGTTCTGTGTGGGAAGTTTGATTCCATTCCATCATTGGTGGAGTTCAGAATGCTCTTTGATTGCGGGTGAACTACAACTCCCAGCAACTACGACTCCCAAACGACAAAATCAATTTTTTGACTGATGCTCCCTCCTTGGGTTAGTATTAGTATGTTTTGTGCCAGGATATTTATGTTGTGTTCATTGAAACAGGCCCACGTTTCACACTGAACTTATAAATACATTAAAAAACATTAACTATATGTATAACTGTGTTAGAGTGTTATTTTGTGTCATTTTGGTTGTTGGTGTGCCCCAGGATTTTGTTTGGTCCAGGTCTCTCTGGATGTAGGTGCACTACAACTCCCAATATCAAGGTCAACATCCACCAAACCCTTCCAGTATTTTCTGTTGGTCGTGCGAGTTCTGTGTGCCAAGTTTGGTTCAATTCCATCGTTGGTGGGTTTTAGAATGCTGTTTGATTGTAGGTGAACTATACATCCCAACAACTACAACTCCCAAATGACAAAAGCAATCCCCCCCCAACCCCACCAGTATTTAAATTTGGGTGTATCAGGTATTTGTGCCAAATTCGTTACAGTGAATGAAAATATATCCTGCATATCAGATATTTACATTATGTTTCATGACGGTAGCAAAATGACGGATATGAAGTAGCACCGAAAATAATGTTATGGTTGGGGGGTCACCAAAACATGAGGAACTGTATTAAGGGGTCGCGGCATTAGGAAGGTTGAGAAACACTGCCATAGTGGCTTTGCAAAGGGCATCTGTTCTAGTCTGGTTTCTGAAGCTAGAATGGAGATTCTTATCTCTGCTCACCAACCCCACTCTCATCCTTTTGGTGAGTTGGAGGAACGTCCTTCCCGGCTTGCCAAGCCAACCAATGCTGGCTCTGTGACGTGCCTTGACAAGCACCGAAAACACGGGAGAGCCAGTTCGGCTTTCAAGTGGGTGAGAGGCCAACAGAAAATGCTGGCAGGGCTACGTCAACAAAGCCAGGAAGCTGTAGATGTGTGTGTTTCGTTTTGTTCAAAGAGAGCCTTGGGCTCCCAGTACTATTTACTTATTTATTTACAGCAGTGTTTCCTAACCATTGTGCCGGGGCACACTAGTGTGCCGTGAGCGATCATCAGGTGTGCCGTGGGAAATTGGAACCTCCAATACTCTTTCTTCCCCCTCCTGCCGAACACTTTTTCTTCTCCACTCGGGCTCCCTTCTTCCCAGCCTTGCTCTGCTCATTAAAGTTCTGGTGGTGAACACTAGGTGGCGCTGGTGCTTTGCTTCTACAGTGTTGCTAAAGTTCAGGTGGTGAACACTAGGTGGCGCTGGTGCTTTGCTTCTACAGTGTTGCTAACGTTCTGGAGGTGAACACTAGGTGGCGCTGGTGCTTTGCTTCTACAGTGTTGCTAAAGTTCTGGAGGTGAACACTAGGTGGCGGTGGTGCTTTGCTTCTACAGTGTTGCTAACGTTCTGGAGGTGAACACTAGGTGGCGCTGGTGCTTTGCTTCTATAGTGTTGCTAAAGTTCCGGTGGTGAACATTAGGTGGCGCTGGTGCTTTGCTTCTAAAGTGTTGCTAAAGTTCTGGTGGTTAACACTAGGTGGCGATGGTGCTTTGCTTCTACAGTGTTGCTAACGTTCTGGAGGTGAACACTAGGTGGCGCTGGTGCTGTGCTTCTACAGTGTTGCTAACGTTCTGGAGGTGAACACTAGGTGGCGCTGGTGCTTTGCTTCTACAGTGTTGCTAAAGTTCAGGTGGTGAACACTAGGTAGCGCTGGTGCTTTGCTTCTACAGTGTTGCTAACGTTCTGGAGGTGAACACTAGGTGGCGCTGGTGCTTTGCTTCTACAGTGTTGCTAAAGTTCAGGTGGTGAACACTAGGTGGCGCTGGTGCTTTGCTTCTACAGTGTTGCTAACGTTCTGGTGGTGAACACTAGGTAGCGCTGGTGCTTTGCACTACAGTGTTGCTAACGTTCTGGAGGTGAACACTAGGTGGCGCTGGTGCTTTGCTTCTACAGTGTTGCTAAAGTTCCGGTGGTGAACATTGGGTGGCACTCGTGCTTTGCTTCTACAGTGCTGCTAAAGTTCTGGTGGTGAACACTAGGTGGCGCTGGTGCTTTGCTTCTACAGTGTTGCTACAGTGTTTGCCAGCTATAACCTCCCAACAAAGGATTCCCCAAGGCAGGAAGCAGCTAGGATTTGAAGCTGCAAGGCTGTTCAATGATAATCAACCAATTGCAACATTCACTGACAAGAGTTCTTTCTCCAACCTTGGGCATCATTCCACAGATATGTAAACCCCACTCGCCTCGTTTCCAACAGAGCTCACAACCTCTGAAGATGCCTGCCATAGATGTGGGTGAAACGTCAGGAGAGAGTGCTTCTGGAAAACTGGCCAGACAGCCTGGAAAACTCACAGCAACCCAGTGTTTAAAAAGGGAAACGCACAGTGTTAGAAAACTGCAAAAGTGGGGGAAATCAATCGATTCCAATTTCTTCAAAAGGGATTAATACAGAAAGGGCTCCGAAGCTGAAGGCTCGAGTGACTGACAAGTCTCGGCTTCCTAAAAGAAGGTTTGAGGGTGCATCTAGACGGCCGAATTAATGCCACTTGACAGTTTTACAAGGTTTTTGGCCTTCTCTGCCAAAAAGTGCTGCCAGACTCTACAGAGAGTCATTGGGAGGCATTGCCTTAAAGCGCCGTAATGGATTTGTTTTTCCAAAGTTGCCTTTCCCTTGGAGAGCCCACCCCACAGGAAAAGGGCCCAGCCTTCTGCATCCCTTTGCTATGTTTTCCTAGCGAAATCTCGCCCCACCCAGAATGCTTTGGAATTGTTTCTGTTGCTTAAAAAAACGAGAGGAAGTTTGCAAGCAACCGGTCACCAAAACTTCCCCAAACTCAGCGTCTATGTCCTCACTCACTCACTCACTCACTCCACTTGATGACCCCAATTCCTTTCCAAACAATGGCCCTCGTTTGCTTCCCTTTGGCCTTTGAAGCCACCACCAGGGTGGGCAATTATTTTTCCCCAGGGGTGGGCCACACGAGAGCCAAAAAATATGATGGAGGGCCACACCTAAAGGCTGAACTACATTCTAACCCAGTCTTTCTCAACCAGTGTGCCATGGCACACTAGTGTGCCGTGACGGACCTCCTGCTGTGCCGCGAGAAAAGCTCTCTGCCCCCCTTCCTCCCCCCCTCCTGCCGAACTCCTGCTGCTTGGGGGAGGAGGAAGGGCCGGGCAGTGGCGAAGAAAAAGAAGGGACCGGGGTGCCGCCTCCTTTGGCCGTTTCCCCAGCCAGCCTCCAATCCGCCATGACTCCCACCATGACTCTTGCCCCTCGCTCGCTGAAGCCGCATGGAGGAGCCCCGCCCACTGAAGTCCGTCCACCCCTCATGCTCCTCCTCTGTAGGAGAGCTGAAGCTGGGAGAGGGGGCAGGGCATGGCGAGGCCTGTAGGAGAGCTGAAGCTGGGGGGAAGGGACGGGGCATTGCGCGGCCTGGCTCTGCCCCCTCACCCGGCTTCGGCACTCCCAGCAGCTGCTCCAGCCTTGAGGGGACAGTGTGCTGGCTCTGGCACCGCTGGCTTGGCACTGCCCCCTCAAGGCTGGAGAAGCTGCTGGGAGAGCTGAAGCCGGGGGTAGGGGGCGGGGCATGGCGCAGCCTGGCTCCGCCCCCTCCCCCGGCTTCGGCACTCCCAGCAGCTGCTCCCAGCAGGCCACCATCGCCCAGCCGTTCTTTACTGTGTTAGAGTGTCATTTTGTGTCATTTTCGTTGGTGGTGTGCCCCCGGATTTTTTAAATGTTAAAAGTGTGCCGCGGCTCAAAAAAGGTTGGGAAACACTGTTCTAACCTACAAAATTTATTTATTTATTTACTATATTTACTATATATTACACATCATTAATATTAACATATTAATATATCAAGAAATATTCATATATTATTAGTATTAATATCATAATTATTATTATAGTATATATATATAGACATTATAATATATTGAAATTATAATATAACATTATTATATTATTTATTATATTATTATTGATCACCAACAATGGTCCACCCTGGCCTCACATCGGGAGGCATGGAGACGCACTATCCACAATGCTGCGGCCTCTTTCGAGAAGACGCGCCGAATGAGTCTCGAAGAGAAACGACAACGCAGAAAGAACCGCAACTTGGAAACAACATCACCCAAGGAGACTTTCTGCTGTGCTTTCTGCAACTGAACTTGCCTATCTCAGATTGGCCCTTTTAGTCATCAACGCGGTTGTAAAAAGCATGGGATGAGTCCTTCCTAAGGATCTTCGTTTGCGAAGTCACTTTTGTTAACCAGTCCTGATATGTTGGCACTTCTTTGAGTTTCCAGAGTCTGGCCAGACTTATCCTTGCTGCGGCGGCCAGGTAAAAGAAGATTTTATCGTCATTTTTGTCTAACTCAAAATCAAATATTCCCAGTAAAAAATACTCTGGTTTGAAATCAATTTTTTTTTCCCAAAATGTCTTTTGTCCTCTTGAATATCTCCCACCATCTTCCCGAGGGAACTCGGGGCGGCTTACATGAGGCCAAGCCCAACAACACCGGGAATGTGGCGCAGCTGGCTGGCTGGCAGCTGCATAAGATCTCTACTGACCAGAATGTCATGAGTTCGAGGCCTGCCCGGGTCAAGGTGGGCTCTCGACCTATTGTGTAGCCTGTTGTCGACCATTGCAACCCGAAAGACAGTTGCATCTGTCAAGTAGGACAGTGTTTCCCAACCTTTTTTGAGCCGCGGCACACTTTTTACATTTGCAAAATCCAGGGGCACACCACCAACCAAAATGACACAAAATGACACTCTAACACAGTCATACGTATAGTTAATATGCTTTTAAATGTATTTATACACTCAGTGTGAAACCTGGGCCTGTTTCGATGAACACAACATAGATATCCTGGCAGGAATGGCAGAAAGACACACACGAAGGTCTTGCTCAACAGCTGTCAGTCTCTCTCTGGGTGCTTAGTTTTTATCGCAGTCAAGCACTCTATGCCTTTGCTAATCTGTGATCGATCTCTTTATCAGTCTTGGCCCCTGAAGAGATGATGCTTCCCAGGGAGGTGAACTGCTAAACGGACTGAAGCACAGATGTGCCTATGCTGACGTGATGATGATGGTGTTCTTCCTGTGGTGCGGGCTGGTAGAGGACTTCCCTTTTCCTTCAGGCTGACTTCCAGCCCAAACAGCTCTGCAGCTGCTACAAAGCAGGATGTGAGGCGCTGCAGGACTGCTTCTGAATGGGCGACAAGGGCGGCATCGTCAGCAAAAAGCAGCTCACGGACTAGATACCGTATTTCCCCGAAAGTAAGACGATGTCTTACTTTCTTTTTACCCCCAAAAGCCCCACTACGTCTTACTTTTGGGGTACGTCTTATATTGGACATACCCCGAAAGAATTCTTCACCCAGTAGTACCTGTGAGGGGCGGTGCCGCCGCGGCCACCGCCACCGCACAGCTGGCCACACGGGCCGACCGCGGCACGCCTCTTGCGCGGCACGCCTCTTGCCTGGCCTCTGACGCGACGCCGCTTCACCCCGCCTCTTGCTCCTTCTTTCCCCCTCCCTTCGCATGGACTTTCGGGGTACGGCTTACTTTCGGAGTACGGCTTACATTTGCCGACCCCCCTGACACCCCCGATACGTCTTACAATTGGGGGTGTCTTACTATCGGGGAAACACGGTAGTTTAGAGTCTTTGTGCGAGCCCTCGGAGGGCTTAAGTTGAACAAGCTGCCATCAGTACGATAGCATATATACGCCGTCTTCTTCTTGTAGGTCTGCCGTAGCCCTTTGGCGCATCATGCTGAAGAAGATTGTAAATAGGGTTGGTGCAAGAACACTCCGTTAGTTATGAGAAAGGGCTCCGAGGAAGCATCGCCGTATCTGACTTGACCGCGCTGGCCCTCGTGTAACAGGATAATCATTTGGAGGAATTTGGGGGGACATCCTAGTCGTTCCAGGAGCTGCCATAGACAACACCACTGCTGCGGAAAAACTTTGCATGATATTTTTTTGCTGACCATAACGGACCGGAAAATATGCCTTTTCCTCTCCTTCTCCCTCTGGCTTGGCAAGTAGCAATTAGATTAATGCGGCAATTGGAGATGTCAAAGACATGCGCCCGGGCTCCTATCCCTGGTGCAGGGCTGTAATTTGGTAAGTATGTTCCAGCTTGGCACGCTCTGCCTTTCCCACTCAGCGAAAAGCCAAATCGAAAATAATGAGAGGTTCTCATGTCAGGAAAGCAAACGGTTGTCTCTCTCCCCTCGGCGTGGCGGAAGTGTCGCTTTGCAGAAGGGCATCGTGTCCGGATCTGACTTCGCAGCAGCTGTGTTCGTGTTGTCATAAGGGCACTGCCTTTTCCTGGAGAGGACTGAAATACAGGCGAGGGACTAAATACAACTCGCCATGTTCGAATGCGCCACACGGTTGAAATTCATTCCTGGCTGGGAATGATAGGAGCCAGGCGCCTTTGGAGAAATGAACTAGAACAGGGCTGTCCAACTTCTACCGGGTCCAGGGCCGGAATAGAGGTCACTGATGACCTCGGGGGGCGCTCGGCCCCGCCCCAGGCCCCGCCCCCAGCCCAGGCCCCACCCTCTCCTAAAGCTGTCATTCTCCCTCCTCCTCCTCCTCTTTCCCGGGCACCGTGGCTGTCCCGAGTGCCACGGCGCCCGGGAAAGGCACGGCGCCCGGGAAAAGCACGGCGCCCGGGAAAGAGGAGGAGGGAGAGCAGAAGCGGCGCCAAGGGCAGCGCGTCACAGGCCTGGCGTGACGCGCTGCCCTTGGCGCCGCCTACTCCTCCTTCAGCGGCCCCCGCCCTTCCTAGGGCGGGGAGCCGCCAGGCAGGCAGAAGCGGTGCCAAGGGCAGCGCGTCACAGGCCTGGCGTGACGCGCTGCCCTTGGTGCCGCCTACCCCTCCTTTCGGCCCCCGCCCTTCCTAGGGCGGGGGCCACCGGGAGCAGAAGGCGGCGCCAAGGGCAGCGCGTCACAGGCCTGCCGTGACGCGCTGCCCTGGCGCCGCCTACTCCTCCTTTTCGCGGCGGAGAGGGGGACGAGGGCGGTGCAGGGAGGAGGAGCTAGCTCTCTTCCTCCTCCCTGCCCCGCCTCCCCCTCGGCCGCCATTTTTTTAAAAAAAAATTTTTAAAAATTAAAATTTAAAAATGGCGGCTGGGGGCATAGCTGGGGCCGTGCCCAACAGGCTGGGGGGCCGGATCCGGCCCCAGGGCCGCCAGTTGGACAGCCCTGAACTAGAACTAGAACTTCCAGGCTAAGGAATTAATTATGTACAGCTATAGCTATACCCTCTCCATTGGCGCCCCCTTGCAGTGGGGGAGAGGCTTGCGTACCCTAATGAAGTTGTGAGCCATGCTGGCGGTGGCATAATAGCCACCGGTAGCGCCTCCCATGCCAGACAGGTCACAACCAAAGGGTCTGACAAAGAGCGTCAAAGGGCAGGATGGCTCTCTAGCCTTTTGGCAACCATCCTAAGAGAAGGAAAACTCTAATTTCAAACCCGGGCAGATGGTGCTCGTCTAACCCGTGAGCTGCTTTTTGCTGACGATGCTGCCCTTGTCGCCCATTCAGAAGCAGCTCTGCACAGCCTAACATCCTGCTTTGCAACTGCTGCAGAGCTGTTTGGGCTGGAAGTCAGCCTGAAGAAAACGGAAGTCCTCTAAGAACAGCCACCCCCACTCACAGCAAGAACACCATCACCCCCAGCAAGAACACCATCACCCCCACATCAGCATAGGCAAATCTGTGTTTAAGTCCGTCCTGCAGTTCACCTGCCTGGGAAGCATCATCTCTTCGGAGGCCAAGATTGACAAAGAGATAGATCACAGATTAGCAAAGGCATAGAGTGCATTCGGAAGTCCTCACGAAAGAGTCTGGAGCAACAAGCACCTGAGGCAAAGCACCAAAATCAGTGTGTACAGAGCTATCGTACTGTCTATTCTCTATGGGTCTGAAACATGGGTCACCTATCGCTAACACCTACGACTCCTCGAACGCTTTCATCAGCGCTGTCTCCGCACAATCCTAAATGTACACTGGACCGACTATGTGATGAATGTTGCTGTCCTTGAGCAAGCAGGGATCACCAGCGTTGAGGCCACGCTATTGAGAACACAGCTGCGCTGGGCAGGGCACGTCTCTAGGATGGAGGACCACCGCCTCCCAAAGATACGACTCTATGGTGAACTCGCCACGGGTCAGCGCAAGAGAGGCGCCCCAAAAAAGAGATACAAGGACTCCCTGAAACAGCATCTCAGGCTCGGCCAGATTGATCACCAACAATGCTCCACGCTGGCCTCACATCGGGAGGCATGGAGACGCACTCTCCACAATGCTGCGGCCTCTTTCGAGAAGACACGCCGAACGGGTCTTGACAACGCAGAAAGAACCGCAACTTGGAAAGAGGTGAGGGCTCGCACTAAGACTCTCAACTATCTAGTCCGTGAGCTGCTTTTTGCTGACGATGCTGCCCTTGTCGCCCATTCAGAAGCAGCCCTGCAGGGCCTCACATCCTGCTTTGCAACAGCTGCAGAGCTGTTTGGGCTAGAAGTCAGCCTGAAAAAAGGGAAGTCCTCTACCAGCCCGCATTGCAGGAAGAACACCACCATCCCCACATCAGCATAAGCAAATCTGTGCTTAAGTCCTTTCAGCAGTTCACCTCCCTGGGAAGCATCATCTCTTCAGACGCCAAGATTGAGAAAGAGATAGATCACAGATTAGCAAAGGCATGGAGTGCATTCGGAAGGCTTCACACAAGAGTCTGGAGCAACAAGCACCTGAGGCAAAGCACCAAAATCAGTGTGTACAGAGCTATCGTACTGTCTATTCTCTATGGGTCTGAAACATGGGTCACCTATCGCTAACACCTACGACTCCTCGAACGCTTTCATCAGCGCTGTCTCCGCACAATCCTAAATGTACACTGGACCAACTATGTGACGGATGTTGCTGTCCTTGAGCAAGCAGGGATCACCAGCGTTGAGGCCATGCTATTGAGAACACGGCTGCACTGGGCAGGGCACGTCTCTAGGATGGAGGACCACTGCCTCCCAAAGATACGACTCTACGGTGAATTCGCAAGAGCGGCGCCCCCAAAAAGAGATATAAGGACTCCCTGAAACAACACCTCAGGCTCGGCCAGATTGATCACCGACAATGGTCCACCCTGGCCTCACATCGGGAGGCATGGAGACGCGCTATCCACAATGCTGCGGCCTCTTTCGAGAAGACACGCCGAACGGGTCTCGACAACGCAGAAAGAACCGCAACTTGGAAACGACATCACCCAAGGAGACTTTTCTGCTGTGCTTTCTGCAACCGTACTTGCCTATCTCAGATTGGCCTTTTTAGTCATCAACGCGCTTGTAAAAAAGCGTGGGAGGAGTCCTTCCTAAGGATCTTCGTTCGCGAAGCCATGCCTTTTGCTGGAAGAGCACTTTGGTTTTCTCGGTGTTCAATGTTCATAACCACGTTTGGTTTCTTGTGAGCGAGGCGAACTCCTGCTGAGGCGCAACAGTAGGCCACAACGGGCCAGGAACAAGCCAAACGGGATTCACGGTCACCCTGCACCCCGCAATCCTCAGATGCCAGGAGGAGCGCATGGTGCCTTTCCGAACCCCACCAAGATCCCATCAGGGAGACGCCGGCCCCGTTCCAAGAAGACAATGCGGCTCTGCTTACTCATCCCTTCTGCCTTCCGGCAACCAGGCAGAGGTCATCCGCAAACCCAGCAGCCGTGGCTTCGTCAGCTCTACAGTAAATCCAATTTGGTACAGTAGCTCCCAAGTCAGTTGTAAAATACGAGACTATAATCTGGCAGCTAATTAGAAATGGAAGTGAATCCGTCTTTCTCGGCTTCGACTGGCAGATGAAAAGGAGTGAGGGGGAAGGGAGCGCGCATGGTGCGCCTTGCGCGTGGCACAGCTGCCACTTCGCAACGGCAGGAGAAATGATCCTAATAGCTTCCCTTTGTTGTTGCCGTTGTCAAAGAATCGCAGCGTCGGAGGGGACCCCAAGGGTCATCCAGTCCAACCCCTTGCCGTGAAGCGCTTCCGGAACATGGCCATACAGCCTGGAAAATTCGCAGCGACTCAAAACATTGAAAGTTACTTTCAAACAATTATTATTATTATTATTTATTTACACCCCGCCACCATCTTCCCGAGGGGACTCGGGGCGGCTTACACGAGGCCAAGCCCAACAACACCGGGAATGTGGCGCAGCTGGCTGGCTGTCAGCTGCATAAGATCTCTACTGACCAGAAGGTCATGAGTTCGAGGCCTGCCCGGGTCAAGGTAGGCTCTCGACCAATTGTGTAGCCTGTTGTCGACCTTTGCAACCCGAAAGACAGTTGCATCTGTCAAGTAGGACAGTGTTTCCCAACCTTTTTTGAGCCGCGGCACACTTTTTACATTTGCAAAATCCTGGGGCACACCACCAACCAAAATGACACAAAATGACACTCTAACACAGTAATACATAGAGTTAATATGTTTTTAAATGTATTTATACCCTCAGTGTGAAACCTGGGCCTGTTTCGATGAACACAACATAGATGTCCTGGCAGGAATGGCAGAAAGACACAAACTTCCCACACAGAACTCCCATAACCAAGAGACAATGCTATAAGACTTTGGTGGGCATTGACCTTGGGTTTTGGAGTTGTAGTTTACCTATATCCAGAGAGCACTGTGGACTCAAACAATGTTGGATCAGGACCAAACTTGGCATGAATACTCAATATGCCCAAATATGAATACAGATGGAGTTCAGGGGAAATAGACCTTGACATTTGGGAGTTGTAGTTGCTGGGATTTATAGTTCCCCTACAATCAAAGAACATTCTGAACCCCACCAATGATAGAACTGGGCCAAACTTCCCACACAGAACCCCCAGGAGGCAAGAGGAGGTCTCTACTTGGGGAAAGGGAGGCAGGCCTTCCCAATGCATGGAGAGGGAGAGACCAAGTAGACAACGGGTGGGGAGGGGGGTGGTTGTAATTTTGTGCCTTTATCGAGGTAGGTTTCTTAGGGTTCTTATACTTCAACACACTAAACTCTCCCCCCACCCTTCCTGGAGGTTCCAAATGCCCACGGCACACCTGATGATCGCTCACGGCACACTAGTGTGCCCCGGCACACTGGTTGAGAAACACTGTAGTAGGAAATTAAAGGTACTATTTAGTGGGGGGGCCTAAATTTAACTGATTTACAAGGCTATAAAAAAGATCTCCAGGAAACACGCTGAGGAACGAAGGAGTGCGAGAGCTCCCCCTGGTGGCCAGATGTTAAATTGCCTCTGTCTGTCTTGTGTGTTTGTGTGTCTAAATGTAATGTGTACATTGTAATCCGTCCTGAGTCCCCTGCGGGGTGAGACGGTCGGAAAAGAAATAAAGTAAATAAATAAATAAATAAACAACACATCAATAAAACAACAAAGCAGCACAATTAATATAACTCATATATATATACTAGCTGTACCCGGCACGCGTTGCTGTGCCCTATTTAGGAGATGCGAGAAAGTCTGAGTATGTAAGGGTTGGAATTGATGTTACTTCTGGTCTTGGTGGGGTCATGGCTGTGTCGTTGTGGGTTGTTCTGGTGGGTGGGATGTTGAAGTCCTGTGGAGTTGTCGGTGTGTGGTGTTGAAGGAAGGAATGGCATACAAATGGGTTGAGCAGTAGACGCAAGGTTGTGTTATGTGTGTATTGTGTTGTGTGTAGGTATTACTTTTTTGATGAGTTAGTGGGTGTGTGGTGGCATTGTGGGTGGTAGTATGTTGTGGAATGCTTGTGTGGGTGGGGTGTTTTGGGTATTTGTGTGTGTTTGTAGAGTTTCAGTGCAGTGTTGTGTTGTAGTTGGAGTATAGGTGGAGTTGGTTTTTGTTTGTGGTGGTGGTAGGTGTTGTGTGTGCAGGGTCCCGTAAGGTTGGGGGGATGGGTTGTGATAGGAAGTTGTGTTGTGTTGTGTGGGTAGGAATTGCTGGAGTATTGTGCCTGGGACGTTTGTGTATTTGGAGGTGTGTGTGGTAGTGAGTAGTGAGTGCAGTCCTGGGTTTTGTGTTGGGTAAGTTGTCAGGTATTTGTGGGGTGTATTTTGTGTGTGTTGTGGTGACATAGTTGTCTCAGTCTGGCTTTGTGCTGGTTGTGGTGTGGAGGGGGTGTTGCTTTTGCCAGTGGTGTTTGTTGTGAATTTTGGTTGGGGTGGGTTTTTGTGTTGCAGTATTGTTTTTTTTGGGGGGGGGGTTGCAAGTTTGTGTTATTCCGGCGGTATGTGTTTGTCAGTGGTGCCTGTGTCCCTGGTGCCCTATTTGTGTTAGTGTTATGTCCTCCTGGTAGTTGTTATGTCCTCCTGTGTTAGTTGGTTGTACTGTGTAGGTTTCTGTTTAGCAGTGGTATGTATGCGTTGTGTGTGTTGTGTGACTGTTGTGTTGTGGGTCTGTAGAGGTAGGCATCGCGAGTTCTGTGGCTGTCATGTGTGGTATTTTGTGCTGGCTTGGTCTTTTGGATTGTGTTTCTCGAGTGTGGGAACCTGCTCCCTCCTAGAGCTTGGCCTTGACAGTTTAACCCACAAACACCAACTGACTAAACTCAAATCACTCAGCATTCTAACCTAGCCTTGGCTGGCTCCGCCCACCGTTACTATGGGAACTCAACCTCCCTGCATTTTGTGTGGGCCGATGTTGGCCAACGGGATTCGCTGGCGGCTGCAGAGGACGCTGGGAAATGTAGTTTTTTAATTGTTGTTTTGGGGGCCTTCTAGGGTTTTTTTGGGGGGGGAGTTTCTTTGCTAAAAACCTTCCTTGCCTGAGGCCTATTTTTGTTGGCAAGTTTGGTGTCTCTGCCTTGGAAGGTTTCTCTGCCTCTGGCAGTCGTTCGATGACGGGTCTTTCTTTATATATATAGATAACACCAAAAAAATTAAAACCTTATGGCCAGGCCAGATATATGAGGGCGGATCAATAAGTCCGTGACTTATTGGCGCTGTTCAACCGCAATATGGACGAGTTTTTGCGCCGTTTCCCAAAAAAAGGGTGGTTGGAGTAAACGAGTTACTCCTCCAGATTTTCAGATCCTCGTGCAAGGATTTTCTCCCTGTCACCCATTTCATAATTCTTTCAAACCGGAAATGCCAGGAAGTGAGCATGTAACCTTCTGCGTGCAGAGTCACTCTAGGAATCCCTATGTCCTCGGGTGCAACTGCTCCAAAAGTTGACCAGAAGTCATTCTGGAGGGCCTAGAAATTCCTAGAAAGGACACACAATAAGCCAAATATATTCCGACTGCAGGTCCCTTTTCTTTTGCGCTCAGCTTGCTCTGACCTTTCGCGAGCGATACACAACACCGCGCCAAAAATAGATACAGGTACACGCGATCCAACCCAGAAGGGACGGGAGGTTTTATTACCGAGGGATGATTACATTTCCAAAGCCGATTCACAGCAGCACAAAACGGAGCCGGAGTTCGAGGAGGGTTTGTTGGTTTTCGGGGTCCGTAAACGCTGACTGCTAGCGGCGCCCTTCCGAAACGGGACTTGAAGGTGGAAAGAGCGGAGCAAAGGGCTCGAGCAATGCAAGGGTTTAATGTATGTCTCGTTGTTTGGGGAACGCCAAGGCTAATGAAGGAGGCGTCTTGGGTCGTCTCTCCATCGCGAAAAGGGACGTGGACATGTTTTCGTAAACAATTCGAACAGAAACAAACCAAATCATGAGAGTAAGACATGGGTTATGAGTCCTAAACCAACCTTTTTTGAGCCGCGGCACATTTTTTACATTGACAAAATCCTGGGGCACACCACCAACCAAAATGACACAAAATGACACTCGAACACAGTAATACATATCGTTAATATGTTTCTAAATGTATTTATATACTCAGTGTGAAACCTGGGCCTGTTTCGATGAACACAACATAGATATCCTGGCAGGAATGGCAGAAACACACACACAAAGGTCTTGCTCAACAGTCCCTACTAACCCAAGGAGGGACCATCAGTCAAAAAATTGATTTTGTCATTTGGGAGTTGTAGTTGCTGGGAGTTATAGTTCACCCGCAATCAAAGAGCATTTTGAACTCCACCAATGATGGAATGGAATCAAACTTCCCACACAGAACTCCCATAACCAAGAGAAAATACTATAAGAGTTTGGTGGGCATTGACCTTGAGTTTTGGATTTGTAGTTCACCTATATCCAGAGAGCACTGTGGACTCAAACAATGTTGGATCAGGACCAAACTTGGCATGAATACTCAATATGCCCAAATGTGAACACAGATGTAGTTTGGAGGAAAGAGACTTTGACATTTGAGAGTTACAGTTTCTGGGATTTATAATTAACACACAATCAAAGAGCATCCTGAAGTCTTGCAACAATGGACTTGAACCAAACTTGGCATATTGAACTCTCATTACCAACAGAAAGTACTGAAAAGGGTATGCTTGGGAATTGACCTTGAGTTTGGAAGTTGTCGTTCACCTACACCCAGAGAGCATTTTGAACTCCACCAATGATGGAATGGAATCAAACTTCCCACACAGAACTCCCATAACCAAGAGAAAATACTATAAGAGTTTGGGGGCATTGACCTTGAGTTTTGGAGTTGTAGTTCACCTTTATCCAGAGAGCACTGTGCACTCAAACAATGAATACTCAATGAATACTCAATATGCCCAAATGTGAACACAGATGGAGTTTGGGGGGGTGGGGGGGAACCTTGACATCTGGGAGTTGTAGTTGCTGGGATTTCACCTACAATCAAAGAGCATTCTGAACCTCACCAACATAACTTCCCACACAGAACTCATGTGTTTTTCAACCTTTTTTGAGCCACGGCACATTTTTTACATTTACAAAATCCTGGGGCGCACCACCAACCAAAATGACACAAAATGACACTCTAACACAGTCATACATATAGTTAATATGTTTTTGAATGTATTTGTACACTCAGTGTGAAACCTGGGCCTGTTTCAATGTACACAACAGAGATATCCTGGCAGGAATGGCAGAAAGACACAAAGTTCCCACACAGAACTCCCATAACCAAGTGAAAATACTATAAGAGTTTGGTGGGCATTGACCTTGGGTTTTGGAGTTGTAGTTCACTGACATCCAGAGAGCACTATGGACTCAAACAATGTTGGATCAGGACCAAACTTGGCATGAATACTCAGTATGCCCAAATGTGAACACAGATGGAGTTTGGGGAAAATAGACCTTGACATTTGGGAGTTACAGTTTCTGGGATTTATAATTAACACACAATCAAAGAGCATCCTGAAGTCTTGCAACAATGGACTTGAACCAAACTTGGCATATTGAACTCTCATTACCAACAGAAAGTACTGAAAAGGGTATGCTTGGGAATTGACCTTGAGTTTGGAAGTTGTAGTTCACCTACACCCAGAGAGCACTGTGGACTGAAATAATGATGGATCTGGACCACACTTGAAATGAATACTCAATATGATTCACCATGATTTAAAGGGGCTGTAGGTACTGGGAGGTATAGTTCACCTGCAATCAATGAGCACTCTGAACTCCACCAAAGATGGAATTGGACCAAACTTGGCATACAGAGTCCATATAACCAGCAAAAAAAAAATACTGGATGGCTTTGAGGAAAATTCACTTTGATTTGGGGGAGTTGTAGTTCACCTACATCCAGAGAGCACTGTGAAGGCCAAACACCAATGGATCTGGACCAAACTTGGCACACAGACGTGATATGCCGAAGTTTGATTACTGGAGGGGTTTGGAGTGAGGTAATAAATAGACCTTTCTTTCTGGGAGTTGTAGTTCACCCACACCCAGAGAAACTGTGAACTCCACTGATGATGGAGCTGGACCAAACTTGGCACACAGAACCCCCATGACTAACTCAACCTACTGGAAGGGTTTGGGGTGAGGGAGTGGACCTTTCTTTCTGGGAGTTGTAGTTCACCCACATCCAGAGAAACTGTGACCTCCATTGATGATGGAGCTGGACCAAACTTGGCACACAGAACCCCCATAACTAGCAAAAAATACTGTAGGTCTTTGGGGGGAAATTCCCCTTGATTTGGGGGAGTTGTAGTTCACCTACATCCAGAAAGTACTGTGAACCCAAACACCGATGTATCTGGACCAAACTTAGCACACGTACCTGATATGCCAAAATTTGGTTAATGGAGGGGTATGCGGGGAACTGACCTTCCTTTCTGGGAGTTGTAGTTCACCCACAACCAGAGAAACTGTGATCTCCACTGAAGATGGACCTGGACCAAACTTGGCACACAGAACCCCCATGACTAACTCAACCTACTGAAGGGGTTTGAGGGAACTGACTAACCATAGTGGGAGTTGTAGTTTACCATGCAGCCAGAGAGCACACTGAACCCCACTGATGATGCACCTAGAGCAGGGGTGCCCACACTTTTTCAGCATGCGAGCTACTTATAATAAAACCAAGTCAGAAAGATCTACCTACCTCCTCAAGGCTGGAGAAGCTGCTGGTAGAGCTGAAGCCGAGGAGGAGGCAGGGCTTGGCCTGGCTTGGCTCCGCCCCTTCTGGCTTCAGCTCTACCAGCAGCTTCTACAGGCTCGAGGATGACAGTGCCAAGGCTGGAGAAGCTGCTGGTAGAGCTGAAGCCGGGGAGGGGGTGGGGCTTGGCCTGGCTTGGCTCCGCATCCTCTGGCTTCAGCTCTGCCAGCAGCTTCTCCAGGCTCGAGGATGACAGTGCCAAGGCTGGAGAAGCTGCTGGTAGAGCTGAAGCCAGGGAGGGGGAGGGGCTTGGCGCGGCTTGGCTTCGCCCCCTCCAGCTTCAGCTCTACCAGCAGCTTTTCCAGGCTTGAGGACGACAGTGCCAAGGCTGGAGAAGCTGCTGGTAGAGCTGAAGCTGGGGAGGGGACAGGAGTTGGCGCGGCTTGGCTTTGCCCCCTCTGGCTTCAGCTCTACCAGCTGCTTCTCCAGGCTTGACAATGGCAGTGCCAAGCCAGTGGTGGCATAGCTAGCACAAGGCTGGCTTGGCCCTGCCCTCCTGTAGCCTGGAGAGCTGCTGGTAGAGCGGAAGCCGGGAGGGACGGAGCTTGGCACGTCCTGGCTGGCCCCCTCTGGCTTCAGCTCTACCAGCAGCTTCTCCAGGCTTGAGAATGGCAGTGCCAAGCCAGTGGTGGCATAGCTAGCACAAGGCTGGCTTGGCCCTGCCCTCCTCAAGGCTGAGAAGCTGCTGGTAGAGCTGAAGCCGGGAGGGGGTGGAGCTTGGCACGTCTGGCTCCGCCCCCTCTGGCTTCTGCTCTACCAGCAGCTCCTCCAGGCTTGAGGATGGCAATGCCAAGCCAGTGGTGGCATAGCTAGCACAAGGCTGGCTTGGCGCTGCCCTCCTCAAGGCTGGAGAAGCTGCTGGTAGAGCTGAAGCCGGGGAGTGGGCGGAGCTTGGCACATCCTGGCTCTGCCTCTCTGGCTTCAGTTTACCAGCAGCTTCCAGGCTTGAGAATGGCAGTGCCAAGCCAGTGGTGACATAGCTAGCACAAGGCTGGCTTGGCCCTGCCCTCCTCAAGGCTGGAGAAGCAGCTGGTAGAGCTGAAGCCGGGGAGGGGGCGGAGCTTGGCACGTCCTGGCTCTGCCTCTCTGGCTTTCAGTTTACCAGCAGCTTCAGGCTTGACAATGGCAGTGCCAAGCCAGTGGTGGCATAGCTAGCACAAGGCTGGCTTGGCCCTGCCCTCCTCAAGGCTGGAGAAGCTGCTGGTAGAGCTGAAGCCGAGGAGGGGGCGGAGCTTGGCACGTCCTGGCTCTGCCCCCCTCTGGCTTCAGCTCTACCAGCAGCTTCTCCAGGCTTGACAATGGCAGTGCCAAGCCAGTGGTGGCATAGCTAGCACAAGGCTGGCTTGGCCCTGCCCTACTCAAGGCTGGAGAAGCTGCTAGTAGAGCTGAAGCCGGGGAGGGGCGGAGCACATCCTGGCTTGAGAATGGCAGCCCCTCTGGTTCAGCTTGCTAGCACAAGGCAGCAGCTTCTCCAGGCTTGAGAATGGCAGTGCCAAGCCAGTGGTGGCATAGCTAGCACAAGGCTGGCTTGGCCCTGCCCTCCTCAAGGCTGGAGAAGCTGCTGGTAGAGCTGAAGCCGGGGAGGGGACGGAGCTTGGCACGTCCTGGCTGAGCCGGGGAGGGGCTCTTGGCAATATCCTGGCCCTGCCCTCTGGCTTCAGCTTTACCAGCAGCTTCTCCAGGCTTGAGCATGGCAGTGCCAAGCCAGTGGTGGCATAGCTAGCACAAGGCTGGCTTGGCCCTGCCCTCCCAAGGGCTGGAGAAGCTGCTGGTAGAGCTGAAGCCGGGGGGGGCGGAGCTTGGCACATCCTGGCTCTGCCTCTCTGGCTTCAGTTTCAGCCAGCAGCTTCTCCAGGCTTGAGAATGGCAGTGCCAAGCCAGTGGTGACATAGCTAGCACAAGGCTGGCTTGGCCCTGCCCTCCTCAAGGCTGGAGAAGCTGCTGGTAGAGCTGAAGCCAGGGGGGCGGAGCTTGGCACGTCCTGGCTCTGCCCCCTTCTGGCTTCAGCTCTACCAGCAGCTTCTCCAGGCTTGACAATGGCAGTGCCAAGCCAGTGGTGGCATAGCTAGCACAAGGCTGGCTTGGCCCTGCCCTCCTCAAGGCTGGAGAAGCTGCTGGTAGAGCTGAAGCCGGGGAGGGGGCGGAGCTTGGCACGTCCTGGCTCTGCCCCCCTCTGGCTTCAGCTCTACCAGCAGCTTCTCCAGGCTTGAGAATGGCAGTGCCAAGCCAGTGGTGACATAGCTAGCACAAGGCTGGCTTGGCCCTGCCCTCCTCAAGGCTGGAGAAGCTGCTGGTAGAGCTGAAGCCGGGGGGGGGCGGAGCTTGGCACGTCCTGGCTCTGCCCCCCTCTGGCTTCAGCTCTACCAGCAGCTTCTCCAGGCTTGAGAATGGCAGTGCCAAGCCAGTGGTGGCATAGCTAGCACAAGGCTGGCTTGGCCCTGCCCTCCTCAAGGCTGGAGAAGCTGCTGGTAGAGCTGAAGCCGGGGAGGGGGCGGAGCTTGGCACGTCCTGGCTCTGCCCCCCTCTGGCTTCAGCTCTACCAGCAGCTTCTCCAGGCTTGAGAATGGCAGTGCCAAGCCAGTGGTGACATAGTTAGCACAAGGCTGGCTTGGCCCTGCACTCCTCAAGGCTGGAGAAGCTGCAGGTAGAGCTGAAGCCGGGGAGGGGGCGGAGCTTGGCACATCCTGGCTCTGCCCCCCTCTGGCTTCAGCTCTACCAGCAGCTTCTCCAGGCTTGACAATGGCAGTGCCAAGCCAGTGGTGGCATAGCTAGCACAAGGCTGGCTTGGCCCTGCCCTCCTCAAGGCTGGAGAAGCTGCTGGTAGAGCTGAAGCCGGGGAGGGGGCGGAGCTTGGCACGTCCTGGCTCTGCCCCCCTCTGGCTTCAGCTCTACCAGCAGCTTCTCCAGGCTTGACAATGGCAGTGCCAAGCCAGTGGTGGCATAGCTAGCACAAGGCTGGCTTGGCCCTGCCCTCCTCAAGGCTGGAGAAGCTGCTGGTAGAGCTGAAGCCGGGGAGGGGGCGGAGCTTGGCACGTCCTGGCTCCGCCCCCCTCTGGCTTCAGCTCTACCAGCAGCTTCTCCAGGCTTGAGAATGGCAGTGCCAAGCCAGTGGTGACATAGCGCCCTGAATGGATTTGTCCTTCGCAAGAGGCACTCGAGCTCTTCTTCCCTCGACTAAGCCAACATAACTGCATCTTGCGGGTACATGCCACGAGATAATTACACGTTAAAGCCAACGAATCCGCGACGCGATGCCCAGGAATAGGGAAATTCTGCGCAATGCCATTGTATGCTAATGTGCACTTTGACACAGACTTTCACCCACGCCCCTGGGGCACCACCCAGCGCCAAAAGCCCTCCTCCGCTGTGATTGGCCGGCCTCTCAGCCAAGGAAGGGCTGCTTCTGAGGCTCCAAGAAGGGAGGGGAGAGCAGGCGTGCATGGCGCATGGCAGTGTGGTACACATGTGTGGGCGAGGGAGAGCGTGTGAGGCTGGAGGGAGGTTTGCGCCAGTAAGTTCCTTCAAGGCATGGGAGTTCTGTATGGGAATTTTGGCCCAATTCTATCATTGATTGTAAACTATAAATCCCAGCAACTACAACTCCCAAAAGTCAAGGGCCATTTTACCGAAACCCCACAAGTGTTCACGTTTGGGCATATTGAGTATTCGTGCCAAGTTTGGTCCAGATCCACCACTGTTTGAGTCCACAGTACTCTGGATGTCGGTGAACTACAACTCCCAAATGACAAAATCAATACCCATCAAACCCTTCCAGTATTTCCCATCAGGCATGGGAGTTTTGCATGCCAAGTTTGGTTCAATTCCATTGTTGGAGGGGTTCAGAATGCTCTTTGATTGTAGGTGAACTATAAATCCCAGCGACTACAACTCCCAAATGACAAAATCAATACCCACCAAACCCTTCCAGTATTTTCCATTGGGCAGACCTGGTTTGGGAGCGATTGACCTCAGATCTGGGAGTTGTAGTTCACCTTTGTTCAGAGAGCATTTCACCCAGTCGATGACAGATCTTGGCACGCACACCCAACCTGGCGAACTGTACATACAGACCTGGTTTGGGGAGGACCGACTCACGATTCTGGGAGTTGTAGTTCACCCCCACCAAGCTGAGAACAGCTCACATCCGAAAGCAAACAAAGGCCTAGCTTCCAGGTGGAGAACCTCCACCTGAGAAGGACACTGCCATCGTAGAACAATAACAACAACATGGAAGTCCCCCGACTAGTCCTGGCTTGGACTTCCATGACCTAGAACCGCATTCTAGGTCTCTCTACTCTCCCAGAATGGGATTCTCAGGTGGTGGCCAGAGAAGGAAGACCAAGGAGGGACCATCCAAGGTGCCTCCATCCAAGGTGCCTCCACCCAAGAAGGACACACCATCGTGGAACAATAACAACATGGAAGTCCACCTACTAGGCCTGGCTTGGACTTACATGACCTAGAACCGCGTTCTAGGTCTCTCTACTCTCCCAGAATGGGATTCTAAGGTGGTGGCCAGAAAAGGAGGACCAAGGAGGGACCATCCAAGGTGCCTCCACCCAAGGTGCCTCCACTCAAGAGGGACTAGGCCTGGCTTGGACTTTCATGACCTATAACCGCGTTCTAGGTGTCTTTACTCCCCCCAAATGGGATTCTCAGAGAAGGAGGACCAAGGAGGCCAGAGAACCTCCACCAGAGAGTGACACACCAGGGCTCTGCCCATCATGGAACAATAACAACAACACGGATGTCGACCTACTAGGCCTGGCTTGGACTTCCATGACCTAGAACCGCATTCTAGGTGTCTCTACTCTCACAGAATGGGATTCTCGGAGAAGAAGGGCCAAGGAGGCCAGAGAACCTCTATGCGAGAGGGACACTGCCATCGCGGAACAATAACAACAACACGGAAGTCCACCTACTAGGCCTGGCTTGGACTTCCATGACCTAGAACCGCGTTCTAGATGTCTCTACTCTCCCAGAATGGGATTCTCAGAGAAGGAGGACCAAGGAGGGCAGAGAACCTACACCCGAGAGGGACAACTGCCATCGCAGAACAATAATAACAACAAGGAAGTCCACTTACTAGGCCTGGCTTGGACTTCCATGACCTAGAACCGCGTTCTAGGTCTCTCTACTCTCCCAGAACAGAATTCTCAGGTGGTGGCCAGAGAAGGAGGACCAAGGAGGGTCATCCAAGGTGCCTCCACCCAAGAGGGGCATGCCATCGTGGAACAATAACAACAACACAGAATTCCACCTACTAGGCCTGGCTTGGACTTCCATGACCTAGAACCGCATCCTAGGTCTCTCTAGTCTCCCAGAATGGGATTGTCAGAGAAGGAGGACCAAGGAGGCCAGAGAACCTCCACCCGAGAGGGACAACTGCCATCGCAGAACAATACCAGCAACACGGAAGTTCACCTACTAGACATGGCTTGGACTTCCATGACCTAGAACTGTGTTCTAGGTCTCTCTACTCTCCCAGAATGGGATTCCCAGAGAAGGAGGACCAAGGAGGGACCATCCAAGGTGCCTCCATCCAAGGTGCCTCCACCCAAGAGGGACACACCATCGTGGAACAATAACAACAACACGGAAGTTCACCTAATAGACATGGCTTGGACTTCCATGACCTAGAACTGTGTTCTAGGTCTCTCTACTCTCCCAGAATGGGATTCCCAGAGAAGGAGGACCAAGGAGGGACCATCCAAGGTGCCTCCACCCAAGAGGGACACGCCATCGTGGAACAATAACAACAACACGGAAGTCCACCTACTAGGCATGGCTTGGGCTTCCCAAGAGGGACAACTGCCTCTCTACTCTCCCAAAATGGGATTCCCAGAGAAGGAGGACCAAGGAGGGACCATCCAAGGTGCCTCCATCCAAGGTGCCTCCACCCAAGAGGGACACGCCATCGTGGAACAATAACAACACGGACGTCCACCTACTAGGCCTGGCTTGGGCTTCTATGACCTAGAACCACGTTCTAGGTCTCTCTACACTCCCAGAATGGGATTCTCAAGTGGTGCCCAAAGTAGGACCAAGGAGGGACAATCCAAGGTGCCTCCACGCAAGAGGGACAGACCATCGTGAAACAATAACAACAACACGAAAGTCCACCTACTAGGCCTGGCTTGGACATCCATGACCTAGAACCGTGTCCTAGGTCTCTCTACTCTCCCAGAATGGGATTCTCAGGTGGCATCCATGGTGCCTCCACCCAAGAGGGACAGACCATCGTGGAACAATAACAACAACACGGAAGTCCACCTACTAGGCCTGGCTTGGACTTCCATGACCTAGAACCGCATCCTAGGTCTCTCTAGTCTCCCAGAATGGAATTCTCAGAGAAGGAGGACCAAGGAGGCCAGAGAACCTCCACCCGAGAGGGACAACTGTCATCGGGGAACAATAACAACAACACAAAAGTCGACCTACTCGGCCTGGCTTGGACTTCGATGACCTACAATCACGTTCTAGGTGTCTCTACTCCCCCAGAATGGGATTCTCAGAGAAGGAGGGCCAAGGAGGGACCAACCAAGGTGCCTCCATCCAAGGTGCCTCCACCCGAGAGGGACACGCCATCGTGGAACAATAACAACACGGAAGTCCCCCTACTAGGCCTGGCTTGGACTTCAAAGACCTAGAACCGCGTTCTAGGTGTCTCTACTCCCTCAGAATGGGATTCTCAGATAAGGAGGACCAAGGCGGCCAGAGAACCTCCACCCGAGAGGGACACTGCCATCGCGGAACAATAACAACAACACAGAAGTCGACCTACTTGACCTGGCTTGGACTTCGATGACCTAGAACCACGTTCTAGGTGTCTCTACTCCCCCAGAATGGGATTCTCAGAGAAGGAGGGCCAAGGAGGGACCATCCAAGGTGCCTCCACCCCAGAGGGACACGCCATCGTGGAACAATAACAACACTGAAGTCCCCCTACTAGGCCTGGCTTGGACTTCAATGACCTAGAACCGCGTTCTAGGTGTCTCTACTCCCCCAGAATGGGATTCTCAGAGAAGGAGGGCCAAGGAGGCCAGAGAACCTCCACCCGAGAGGGACACTGCCATCGCGGAACAATAACAACAACACAGAAGTCGACCTACTCGGCCTGGCTTGGACTTCGATGACCTAGAATCACATTCTAGGTGTCTCTACTCCCCAGAATGGGATTCTCAGAGAAGGAGGACCAAGGAGGCCAGAGAACCTCCACCCGAGAGGGACACTGCCATCGCGGAACAATAACAACAACACAGAAGTCGACCTACTCGGCCTGGCTTGGACTTCGATGACCTAGAATCACATTCTAGGTGTCTCTACTCCCCCAGAATGGGATTCTCAGAGAAGGAGGACCAAGGAGGCCAGAGAACCTCCACCCGAGAGGGACACTGCCATCGCGGAACAATAACAACAACACAGAAGTCGACCTACTCGGCCTGGCTAGGACTTCGATGACCTAGAACCGCGTTCTAGGTGTCTCCACTCCCCCAGAATGGGATTCTCAGAGAAGGAGGGCCAAGGAGGGGCCATGCAAGGTGCCTCCACCACCCAAGGGAGGGTCAGGTGGGGGTGCCAAGGCCAACCCCCCCTTCCTGCCCCCTCCAGACCCACTGACCACTGACCCACTCACCCGAAATCCTGGTCCATGGACTTGAAGAAGAATTTGTAGCTGTGGACGGGCCGGTTGCTGAGGACATTTTTGAAGTCTGCCAGGGTGACTTTCTCCGGGGAGACCCCGGGCAGCTTCACCAGGTAAGGGGTCTCCTCCTCGTCGATGTGGTAGATGATTTTAGTCTCCGCCATGGAAGGAGGAAGGGGGGAGGAAAGAAGGGAGGAGGAAGAGGGGGGGAAGGAGGGAAAGAAGAGGAAAAAGGGGGGACCCGGGGGTCGGGGAGAGGAAGGAGGGAGAGCCAGGCCCAAGGCTCCGATCCCTGCGAGCCCCTCGCCCACAATGCCAAGGCAGGAGGGGGGGGGGAGGAAAAGGAGGAGGAGGGAGAGGAGGAGGAGCAGGAGGAAGGGAAGTGTCAGCGCACAGCCAGGGAAAGGGCAAGCGCGCCCCCTCGCGGCCTCCAGGGGGACACGGACTGGAAAGAGCACCGAAGGAAGAAGGGAAGGAAGGAAAGGCTATGGAGATAAGAAGGAAGAGGGAGGGAAGAGGAAGGGAGGGAGGGAGGAAGGAAGGAAGGAAGGGAAGGAAGGAAGGAAGGGAAGGAAGGAAGGAAGGAAGGACTATGGAGAAAAGAAGAAAGAGGGAAGGAAGGAAGGAAGAGGGAAGGAAGGAAGGAAGGAAGGAAGGAAGGAAGGAAGGAAGGAAGGAAGGAAGGAAGGAAGGAAGGAAGGAAAGACTATGGAGAAAAGAAGAAAGAGGGAAGGAAGGAAGGAAGAAAGGAAGGAAGGAGAAAAGAAGGAAGGAAGGAAGGAAGGAAGGAAGGAAGGAAGGAAGAAAGAGGGAAGGAAGGAAGGAAGGAAGGAAGGAAGGAAAGACTATGGAGAAAAGAAGGAAGGAAGAAGGAAGGAAGGAAGGAAAGACTATGGAGAAAAGAAGAAAGAGGGAAGGAAGGAAGGAAGGAAGGAAGGAAGGAAGGAAGGAAAGGCTATGGAGATAAGAAGGAAGAGGGAGGGAAGAGGAAGGGAGGGAGGGAGGGAGGGAAGGAAGGAAGGAAGGAAGGAAGGAAGGACTATGGAGAAAAGAAGAAAGAGGGAAGGAAGGAAGGAAGAGGGAAGGAAGGAAGGAAGGAAGGAAGGAAGGAAGGAAGGAAGGAAGGAAGGAAAGACTATGGAGAAAAGAAGAAAGAGGGAAGGAAGGAAGGAAGGGAAGGAAGGAAGGAAGGAAGGAAGGAAGGAAAGACTATGGAGAAAAGAAGAAAGAGGGAAGGAAGGAAGGAAAGACTATGGAGAAAAGAAGAAAGAGGGAAGGAAGGAAGAAAGGAAGGAAGGAAAGACTATGGAGAAAAGAAGAAAGAGGGAAGGAAGGAAGGAAGGAAGGAAGGAAGGAAAGGCTATGGAGAAAAGAAGGAAGAGGGAAGGAAGGAAGGAAGGAAGGAAGGAAAGACTATGGAGAAAAGAAGGAAGAGGGAAGGAAGGAAGGAAGGAAGGAAGGAAAGACTATGGAGAAAAGAAGAAAGAGGGAAGGAAGGAAGGAAGGAAGGAAGGAAGGAGGAAGGAAGGAAGGAAGGAAGGAAGGAAAGACTATGGAGAAAAGAAGGAAGGAAGGAAGGAAAGACTATGGAGAAAAGAAGAAGGAAGGAAGGAAGGAAGGAAGGAAAGACTATGGAGAAAAGAAGGGGAAGGAAGGAAGGAAGGAAGGAAGGAAAGACTATGGAGAAAAGAAGAAAGAGGGAAGGAAGGAAGGAAAGGAAAGGCTATGGAGAAAAGAAGGAAGAGGGAAGGAAGGAAGGAAGGAAGGAAGGAAGGAAAGACTATGGAGAAAAGAAGGAAGAGGGAAGGAAGGAAGGAAGGAAGGAAGGAAGGAAGGAAGGAAAGACTATGGAGAAAAGAAGGAGGAAGGAAGGAAGGAAGGACGGACGGACTATGGAGAAAAGAAGGAGGAAGGAAGGAAGGCAGGAAAGACTATGGAGAAAAGAAGAAAGAGGGAAGGAAGGAAGGAAGGAAGGAAGGAAAGGCTATGGAGAAAAGAAGAAAGAGGGAAGGAAGGAAGGAAGGACTATGGAGAAAAGAAGGAGGAAGGAAGGAAGGAAGGAAGGAAGGACGGACGGACTATGGAGAAAAGAAGGAGGAAGGAAGGAAGGCAGAAAGACTATGGAGAAAAGAAGAAAGAGGGAAGGAAGGAAGGAAGGAAGGAAGGAAGGAAAGACTATGGAGAAAAGAAGGAAGGGGGAGGGAAGAGGAAGGGAGGGAAGGAGGAAAAGAAAAGGAAGGAAGGAAGGGAAAGGGAGGAAGGAAGAAAGGAGGAAGGGAGGAGAGAGGGAAGGAAGGGAGGGAGGAAAGAAAGAGGGAAGGGTGGAAGGAATGAAGGAGGAAGGGGAAGGGAGGGAAGGGAGGAAGAAAGAAGGGGGAGAGAGGGGGAAGGAAGGGAAGGAGGAAAGAAAGAGGGAGGGGTGGAAGGGATGAAGGGGAAGGGAGGAAGGATGGACTGTGGAGAAAAGAAGAAAGGGGGAGGGAAGAGGAAGGGAGGGATGAAGGAAAAGGAAAGGATGGAAGGGAAGAAGGATGGAAGGAGGAAAGGAGGAGACAGGGAAGGAAGGGAGGGAGGGAGGAAAGAAAGAGGGAAGGGTGGAAGGAAGGAAGGAGGAAGGGGAAGGGAAGGATGGAAGGAAGGAAGGAAGGAAGAAGGGAGAGAAGGGGGAAGGAGGGAAGGGAAGGAGGAAAGAAAGAGGGAGGGAGGGAGGGAGGGAAGGAAGGGTGGAAGGGGTGAAGGGGAAGGGAGGGAAGGGAGGAAGGATGGACTGTGGAGAAAAGAAAGGGGGAGGGAAGAGGGAGGGAGGAAAGGAGGAAAAGGAAAGGAAGGGAAAAGGAGGAAGGATGGAAGGAAGGAGGAAGGGAGGAGAGAGGGAAGGAAGGGAAGGAGGAAAGAAAGAGAGAGGGAAGGAAGGAAGGAATGAAGGGGAAGGGAGGGAAGGAAGGAAGGACAGACTATGGAGGAAATAAGAAAGAGAAAAGAAGAAGAAGAGAGGGATGGAAGGAGGAAGGGAGGAAAGAAAGAGGGAGAGAAGGAAGGAAGGGTGGAAGGATGGAAGGAAGGAGGAAGGGAGGAGAGAGGGGAGGGAGGAAAAAGGGAAGGAAGGGTGGAAGGGATGAAGGGAATGAAGGAAGGACAGAAGGAAGAAGAGAGGAGAGAGGGAAGGAGGAAAGAAAGGAGGGAAGGAAGGAGAGAAAGAAACAGGGAAGGAAGGGGGAGGGAGGGAAGGAAGGAAGGACAGACTATGGAGAAAAGAAGAAAGAGAGAGGGAGGGAAGAGGGAGGGAGGGAAAGAAAAGGAAGAGGAAGGGAGGAGGGAAGGGAAGGGAGGGAGGAAAGAAAGAGGGAAGGAAAGACGGATGGAAGGATGGATGAAGGGGAAGGGAGGGAAGGACGGACTACGGAGAAAAGAAGAAAGAGAGAGGGAGGGAAGAGGGAGGGAGGGAAAGGGAGGAAGGATGGAAGGAGGAAGGGAGGAGAGAGGGAAGGAAGGGGAGGAGGAAAGAAAGAGGGAAGGTAGAAGGAAGTGTAGAAGGAAGGAGTAAGGGAGGATGGAGGAAAGGAAGGAGAGAAAGAAACAGGGAAGGAAGGGGAGGGAGGGAAGGAAGGAAGGACTATGGAGAAAAGATGAAAGAGAGAGGGAGGGAAGAGAGAGGGAGCGAAAGAAAAGGAAGAGAAAGGAAGGAAGGATGAAGGGAGGAGAGAGGGAAGGGAGGGAGGAAAGGAAGAGGGAAGGATGGATGGATGAAGGGAGGAGAGAGGGAAGAAAGGAAGAGGGAAGGAAGGATGGATGAAGGGAGGAGAGAGGGAAGGGAGGGAGGAAAGGAAGAGGGAAGGAAGGATGAAGGGGGAGAGAGGGAAGGGAGGGAGGAAAGGAAGAGAAAGGAAGGAAGGATGAAGGGGGAGAGAGGGAAGGGAGGGAGGAAAGGAAGAGGGAAGGGAGGATGGAGGGAGGAGAGAGGGAAGGGAGGGAGAAAAGAAAGAGGGAAGGAAAGACGGATGGTGGACGGATGGGTGAAGGGGAAGGGAGGGAGAGAAGGACTATGGAGAAAAAAAGAAAGAGGGAGGGAATAGGGAGGGGGGAAATGAAGGAAGGAAAAGGGAGGGAGGATGGAAGGAGGAAGGGAGGAGAGAGGGAAGGAAGGGAAGGAGGAAAGAAAGAGGAAGGAAAGGAAGGAAGGAAGGAAGGAAGGGGAAGGGAGGGAAGGACAAACTATGAAGAAAAGAAGAGAGGGAGGGAAAGGAAGGAAGGGAAAGGGAGGGAGGGAGAGAGGGAGGGAGGATGGAAGGAGGGAGGGAGGAGGGAGGGAAGGAGGAAAGAAAAAGGGAAGGAAAGACAGGTGGAAGGATGGATGAACGGGAAGGGGGAGGGAAGGAAGGACTATGGAGAAAAGAAGGAGAGAGGGGGAAGAGGGAGGAAGAGAAAGGAAGGAAGGATGACGGGAGAAGAGAGGGAAGGGAGGAAAGAAATAGGGAAAGAAAGACAGGTGGAAGGAAGGGAGGAGGGAGGGAAGGGAAGAGTACGGAGAAAAGCAAGAGGGAAGGAGGGATAAGGAAGGAAAGAAGAAAGGGAGGGAAAGAAAAGGAAGGAAGGGTAGAAGGGAGGGGGAGGAAAGGTAGAAGGAAGGAAGTGTAGCAGGAAGGAGGGGAGTAAGGGAGGACAGAGGAAAGGAAGGAGGGAAAGAAACGGAAGGAGGGAAGGAAGGATTATGGAGAAAAGAAGGAAGATGCAATGAAGGAATGAAGAAAGGAGCGGAGGAAGAGAAGGAGGGGACGGAAGGAAAAGGGAGGGAAGGAAGGAAGAAGGGAAGGAAAGGGATATGGAGAAAAGAAGAAAGAAGGGGAAAGAAGGAGGGAAGGAAGGAATTGCTATGGAGAAAAGGAGAAGGAAGGAAAGAAGGACAGAAAGGAAGAAGGGGAAAAAGGAAGAAAGTGCTATGTTGAAGAAGGAAGGAAGGAAGGAGTCAGGGAAGGAAGGAACTGCGATGGAGAAAAGGAGGAAGGAAAGGAGGAGGGAGGGGAGAAAAGGAGGTAAGGAAGGAATGGCTATGGAGAAAGAGGGAGGGAGAAACAATGTTGGTTGGAGGAAGCAGGAGCTACAATGAAGTCCTTTAGTTACTATTTTTCCAATAGACACAGTTACCATAATGGATCAAAGCAAACAGCCCAGTAAGCCCATAGTTCAAAAGTAAATTCAGAAGTAGCAATTATATTGCAAAGGATGTAGGTGAACTACAACTCCCAAATCTCAAGGTCAATGCCCACCAAACCCTTCCATTATTTTCTGTTGGTCATGGGACTTCTGTGTGCCAAGTTTAGTTCAATTCCATCATGGGTGGAGTTCAGAATGCTCTTTGAGTACTATAAATCCCAGCAACTACAACTCCCAAATGTCAAGGTCTATATTCCTCAAACTCCACGATTGTTTATATTTGAGCAAACTGAGTATTCATGCCAAGTTGGGTCCACATCCATCATTGTTTGAGTCCGCAGTGCTCTCTGGATGTAGGTGAACTACAACTCCCGAATCTCAAGGTCAATGCCCGCCAAACCCTTCCAGTATTTTCTGTTGGTCACAGGAGTTCTGTATGCCAAGCATACAGAATGTAGAGTGGGTCATGGGGGCTCTGTGTGACAAGTTTTGTCTTGATCACTCATTGCATGAGGTTCGCAATGGTCTCAGGAAGTGATTACAGGTACTTCAAGTCCCACCATCCATGGTCTGCCCTCCTCCAAACTGCAGTAGGATGTGGAGAGGGTTGTGGGAGGTCTGTGTGGCAAGTTTGGTCTTTATCGGTCTTTGTTGGAGCCCACAGAGGTCTGTGGGAACTGAAGGGTGTGAAAGTACAACAAATCCCATCATCCATTGCCGTCCTCCCCCAAACCTCACCAGGACATAAAGGGGGTAATGGTGGTTATGTGTGCCAAGTTTGGTCTTGGTCAGTCATTGGATGAGAGTTGCAGTGGTCTTGGGAAGTGAGTGAAGGTACTTCAAGTCCCATCATCCATTGTCCATCCTCTTTGAAACAGTACCAGAGTGTTGTGTGGGTCATGAGGGCTCAGTGTGCCAAGTTTGGTCTTGATTAGTCATTGGATGAAGGTCGCAGTGGTCTCGGGGACGTGACTAGAGGTACTTCAACTCCCATCATCAATGGTCTATCTTCTTTCAAACTGCACCAGGATGTAGAGTGGGTCATTGGGGCTCTGTGTGCCAAGTTTGTTCTTGGTTAGACATTGGATGAGGTAAGTGAGTGAAGGTACTGCAAATCCCATCATCCATGGACCATCCCCCGTAGAACTGTAGCAGGATATAGAGTGGGTCATGAGTACTCTGTGTGGCAAATTTGGGCCTCGGCTGTGATCTGTAGGGGCTACAGTATTCTGTGGGAAGTGAATCAGGTGAAGGTACTGCAAATCCCATCATTTGTGGCCCATCCTGCCCTAAACTGCTGCAGGTTGTAATGTGGGTCATTGGGCCTCTGTGTGTCAAGTTTGGTCCTGATCCATCATTGGTGTGGGCCACGGTGCTCTAAGCACTGCAAGTCCCGTCATCCATGGTCCATCCTCCCTCAAACTGCACCAGGATGTAGACTGGGTCTTGGGGGTTCTGAGTGCCAAGTTTGGTCCTGTTCTCTCATTGTTGGGGGCTGCAAAGTGTTTTGGCCTTAAACTCCCCCCATGCCTGACTGCCTCAGGCCTTTTCCTCCCCCTCTGCCACTGTAGAGTGTGGGAATGTTGGTGGTGGTGGCCAATCAGAGGCGTTATGCAAATACTCCCTCAGTGGCAACCAATCATGTTGTCGGAATGTAAAGGCTGGGAGCCAATTAGAATGCTGCCACATACATACATACAAACATTCTCTTTTATTATATACGGTACTAGCTTGGGGACCCGGCCCTGCCTGGGTTAATTGAGCAAGGCATTGTGTGCCAAGGTTGGTCCTTATCAGTTGTTTATTTGGCTCGCAGTGGTCTCGGGAAGTGAGTGAAAGTCATTCAAGTCCCATCATCTGTGGTCCAATGTCTTCCAAACTGAAATAGGATGTGGTGTGGGTCATGGTGGCTGTGTGTGCCAAGTTTGGTCTTGATCAGTCAGTGGATGAGGGTTGCAGCAGTCTCGGGAAGTGATTGATAGTACTTCAAGTCCCATCATCCATGGTCTGCCCTCCTCCAAACTGCAGCAGGGTCTAGAGTGGGTCATGGGTACTCTGTGTGCCAAGTTTGGGCCTGGTCTGTGATTTGTAGGGGCTTCAATGTTCTGTGGGAAATGAATCGGGTGAAGGTACTGCAAATCCCATCATTTTTGGCCCATCCTGCCCTACACCGCACCAGGTTGTAACGTGGGCCAGTGGGCATCTGTGTGCCAAGTGTGGTCCTGATCCTTCTATGGTGTGGGCCAGAGTGCTCTAAGCAAGTGAGGTAAAGTACTGCAAGTCCCGTCATCCATGGTCCATCCTCCCTCAAACTGCACCAGGATGTAGAGTGGGTCTGGAGGGTTCTGTGTGCCAAGTTTGGTCTTGTTCTCTCATTGTTTGGGGGCGCAAAGTGTTTTGGTCTGAAACTCCCACCATGCCTGACTGCCTCAGGCCTTTTCCTTACCCCTTCTGCCACTTTAGAGTGTCGGAATGTTAGTGTTGGCGACTGCCTCAGGCCTTTGCCTTATCCCCCTCTGCCACTTTAGAGTGTCGGAATGTTCGTGTTGGCGACTCAGGCCTTTGCCTTATCCCCCTCTGCCACTTTAGAGTGTCGGAATGTTCGTGTTGGCGACTGCCTCAGGCCTTTGCCTTATCCCCCTCTGCCACTTTAGAGTGTCGGAATGTTCCTGCCTCAGGCCTTTGCCTTATCCCCCTCTGCCAGTTTAGAGTGTCGGAATGTTCGTGTTGGCGACTGCCTCAGGCCTTTGCCTTACCCCCTCTGCCAGTTTAGAGTGTCGGAATGTTCGTGTTGGCGACTGCCTCAGGCCTTTGCCTTATCCCCCTCTGCCAGTTTAGAGTGTCGGAATGTTCGTGTTGGCGACTGCCTCAGGCCGTTGCCTTATCCCCCTCTGCCAGTTTAGAGTGTCGGAATGTTCGTGTTGGCGACTGCCTCAGGCCTTTGCCTTATCCTCCTCTGCCAGTTTAGAGTGTCTGAATGTTCGTGTTGGCGACTGCCTCAGGCCTTTGCCTTATCCCCCTCTGCCAGTTTAGAGTGTCGGAATGTTCGTGTTAGCGACTGCCTCAGGCCTTTGCCTTATCCCCTCTGCCAGTTTAGAGTGTCGGAATGTTCGTGTTGGCGACTGCCTCAGGCCTTTGCCTTATCCCCCTCTGCCAGTTTAGAGTGTCGGAATGTTCGTGTTGGCGACTGCCTCAGGCCTTTGCCTTATCCTCCTCTGGCAGTTTAGAGTGTCTGAATGTTCGTGTTGGCGACTGCCTCAGGCCTTTGCCTTATCCCCTCTGGCAGTTTAGAGTGTCGGAATGTTCGTGTTGGCGACTGCCTCAGGCCTTTGCCTTATCCCCCTCTGCCAGTTTAGAGGGTCGGAATGTTCGTGTTGGCTGGCCAATAGAGGCGTTATGCAAATACTGGCAACCAATCATGTTGTCAGAATGTAGAGGCCGGGAGCCAATCAGAATGCTGCCACATACATACATACAAACATGCATACAAACAAACATTCCGTTTTATTATATATAGAGATAGAGATAGAGATAGAAGATATTTGTTTGTTTGTTTGTTTGTTTATTTATGACATTTATATGCCGCACTTCTCACCCCGAAGGGGACTCAGATATTTACATATCATATATTTGCATATCAGACATTTACATGACGATTCATAATAGGAGCAAAATTAGAGTTATGGATTTAATGTGATGGTTGGAGGTCACCGCAACATAAGGAACTGCATTAAGGGGTCGAGGCATCAGGAAGATTGAGAAATACTCGTCTATGGTATGGATTTCCTAAAGAGACATTGATGTCTTGCATTAGTTCGGACGACTTGTAATAAGCACATCGTCCACTAGGGGGAAGCAAAGGCATTGTGGTCAACAGTGAGGCGGATCATGAGGTCATCTCAATCTTAGTTTTGAGAAAGGATTCGAAGAGGATCACAGGATCAGGACAGTTCCCTACACTTTTCCTACATAGAATGAGGGAGGGAATGCCGAGAAGCCAATCGCTTTCGGTACATGGATCGTCACCACTAAACACCTCCCAACAAAGGATTCCCCTGGACATTCCCAACAAAGGATTCCCCCAGGCAGTAACGAGACACACCTTGAAACGGCCAGGCCATTAAATGCTAATCAAGGTGGCCAATGGAAACATCCACACCTACCTCCAACAGACAAGAGTTCTTTCTCCCACCCGGGACATTCCCAACAAAGGATTCCCCTGGACATTCCCAACAAAGGATTCCCCCAGGCAGTAACGAGACACATCTTGAAACGGCCAGACCATTAAATGCTAATCAAGGTGGCCAATGGAAACATTCACTCCTACCTCCAACAGACAAGAGTTCTTTCTCCCACCCTGGACAAGGCAGTAACAAGCCACACCTTGAAACTGCCAGGCCATTAAATGCTAATCAAGGTGGCCAATGGAAATATTCACACCTACCTCCAACAGACAAGAGTTCTTCCCCACCCACCCTGACAAAGGATTCCCCTGGACATTCCCAACAAAGGATTCCCCCAGGCAGTAACGAGACACATCTTGAAACGGCCAGACCATTAAATGCTAATCAAGGTGGCCAATGGAAACATTCACTCCTACCTCCAACAGACAAGAGTTCTTTCTCCCACCCTGGACATTCCCAACAAAGGATTCCCCAAGGCAGTAAGAAGCCAAACCTTTATTTCCTCGTTTTCCTTTCTTTTTTTGGAGACAAGGATGTCTTCTGGAATGACCTTTCTTTTAAGGACACGGTGAGATCGAGAAACCTTTTCCCTCCCGTTTCCAGACAGGAAGATCCCTTTCCAGATGCTTTGTAATGACTGCAGCAGATGTGTCTCTCCCTCAACAGCATGTGTTTTTCCCTTCTGAAATTATTAGTTTTCTATATATTATACTGGTATGCCTTGCTTGCCATAGGAAGAGTAATCTATATATATAAAAATCGAGTGGTCGTGGGTTGTCCATTATGCACGGCCAAACTATACGCCCCAGAAACACAAATCCCACGACACACATTCCCCCAGACCACAAGGTACATACATAGCACAAAAAATCCCACCTCCCTACCTTGCAACCCCCCCCAAAAACGACCCCCAAAAACCACCCATTGCATCCCATTCTGCACTGGCCGCGAGCGCAGGAGACAGGGACGGCAATCGCGCAGGCGCACTCAGCCCCCCCAACCCACCAACCCATTCCGTCGCCCTCTCTCCTCACTCACAGGGATCTTCGCAGCCCACCTCCCTACCTTTAACTCCCCCAAAAAAACGGCCCCCAAAAACCTCACGAAGTTGGGTCACGCGGCCGCCGCCATGCCCGCCTCCTCCGCTGCCTTCTCGCCCTCCTCCGTCGCCTTCCAGGGGTTTACGGACCCGCGCGCCGCTCCTCTGCCCGGGTGCTCTGGCCGGTGTTGTCGCCCCCTCCTCCTCTGCCTCCTCGGCCTCCTCGCCCGTCTCCCTGCCGTTCCCGGCCCGCTCGGGCGCCACCGGGACCACCTGGGAAGCGAGCGAGGAGGCCGTGGAACAGCCGCCCACAACACCGCCCACACCACCCGGGTCCAGCTGCGGCCCCCGGGTCCGCCAGCCCCTCGAGGAGGCAGGAACGGCGCCACCCACACGTCCCGGGTCCCGGAGCAACTCTGGGGCGCCGAACTACACTTCCCAGAAACCTCCACAGCCGGAAATAGCCCTGCGGGGCCTTCTGGGAAGTGTAGGTCCATGGAGCACTTCTCAGGAGAGGTGGAACTTCGCAAGAGAGAGAAAGGGTGAGTGATAGAGAGAGAGTGAGAAAGAGAGAGGGGGGAGTGAGAGAGTGAGTGAGAGAGAGGGGGAGTGATAGAGAGAGAGAGTGAGAGAGAGAAAGAGGGGGGGAGAGAGAGAGGGGGAGTGAGAGTGAGAGAGAGAGGGGGAGGAGAGAGAGACGGGGAGAGAGGGGGGCAGGAGGAGAGAGGGGGGAGTGAGAGAGAGAGACGGGGGAGAGAGAGATAGAGAGGGGGCAGGAGTGAGAGAGTGAGAGAGAGGAGGAGTGAGAGAGGGGGAGAGAGGGGGCAGGAGTGAGAGAGTGAGAGAGGGGGAGTGAGAGAGAGAGGGAAGGAGTGAGAGAGTGAGAGAGGGGGGAGTGATAGAGAGAGAGTGTGTGAGAGAGAAAGGGGGAGTGAGAGACAGAGAGAGTGACAGAGAGAGGGGAGAGTGAGAGAGGGGGAGTAAGAGAGACGGGGAGAGAGAGAGAGGGCAGGAGTGAGAGAGAGGGAGAGAGGGAGTGATAGATAGGAATAGAGAGAGAGTGAGTGGTACATAGAGAGAGATTGGGTGATACACACAGAGTGAGTACACAGACATAGAGGGACACACAGAGAGCGAGTGATAGAGAGAGAGTGTGATGGAGAATAATATACACAGAGAGAGACAGTGATAGATAAGGATAGGGATAGAGAGAGAGAGAGAGAGAGAGAGAGAAACACAGGAAGTTATAGAGAGAGAGATAGGTAGATAGGGATAGAGAGAGAGAGAGAGAGAGAGAGAGACTGAGAGAGACACACACAGAGAGAGAGACATGGCACAGCAACGCGTGCCGGGTTCAGCTAGTATATATATATATATAGAATAATATGTCTCAGGACATCTTACAATCTGCTTTACCGAGTGCCATACACTCCACAAACAGCTTGAACCCACAGTGCTTAGGAGCCACCAAAAGCATGGAGCATCTTTCCTTTACCACAGAAATCGTGTTGACCCCAATTTATTAGGCAACCCCTGGCAGTGAGACCAGGAGGAAGCCTGTGATCGATCTCTTTATCAATCTTGGCGTCTGAAGAGATGATGCTTCCCAGGTAAGTGAACTGCTGAATGGACTTAAGCACAGATTCGCCTATGCTGACGTGGGGATGATGGTGTTCTTCCTCTGGTGCGGGCTGGTAGAGGACTTCCGTTTTCTTCACGCTAACTTCCAGCCCAAACAGCTCTGCAGCTGCTGCAACGCAGGATGTGAGGCGCTGCAGGGCTACTTCTGAATGGGTGACAAGGGCAGCATCGTCGGCAAAAAGCAACTCACGGACTAGATAGTTTAGAGCAGTGGTTCCCAAACTTTTTTGGCCTACCGCCCCCTTTCTAGAAAAAATTTTACTCAGCGCCCCCCTAGAAATAATTTTTAAAATTTTTTAATAGTAATTAAACAGAAAGATATATCTATATATATAAAGGAAGAGTCATCATGGAACGACCGTCCCAAACAGAGAAACCTTACAACGCAGAGACACCAAACTTGCCAACAAAAATAGGCCTCAGACAAGGTACGTTTGTAGCAAAGAAACTTTCCCCCCAAAACCTAAAAGGCCCCCAAAACAACAAGTAAAAAAACTACATTTCCCAGCATCCTCCGGGGCTGCCAACAACTCTCCCAGCCTCTACATTCTGACAACATGATTGGCTGCCAATAAGGGCGGATTTGCATAACTCCTGTACTGGCCAGCCAACATGAACATTCCAACCCATAATAAACTGTCAGAGGAGGATAAGGCAAAGGGCTGAGGCACAAACACAAACACCCAATTCACTTCCCACAGAAAATTTACACCCTACAAATCACAGACCACGCCCAAAATTGACAGTAAGGCTTCATTAACTTAATTTCCCTGACTAGGCCTCACTTAATGGAATGCTGTTTACGCTCTGAATTGACAGTAAGGCTTCATTAACTGGATTCTCCCGACTACGCCTCAGCTCACTGGACATTGTGTATGGCCTGAATTGACAGTAAGGCTTCATTAACTTGATTCTCCCGACTACGCCTCAGCTCACTGGACATTGTGTATGGCCTGAATTGACAGTAAGGCTTCATTAACTTGATTCTCCCGACTACGCCTCAGCTCACTGGACATTGTGTATGGCCTGAATTGACAGTAAGGCTTCATTAACTTGATTCTCCCGACTACACCTCAGCTCATTGGACATTGTGTATGGCCTGAATTGACAGTAAGGCTTCATTAACTTGATTCTCCCGACTACGCCTCAGCTCATGGGACATTGTGTATGGCCTGAATTGACAGTAAGGCTTCATTAACTTGATTCTCCCGACTACACCTCAGCTCATTGGACATTGTGTATGGCCTGAATTGACAGTAAGGCTTCATTAACTTGATTCTCCCGACTACGCCTCAGCTCACTGGACATTGTGTATGGCCTGAATTGACAGTAAGGCTTCATTAACTTGATTCTCCCGACTACACCTCAGCTCATTGGACATTGTGTATGGCCTGAATTGACAGTAAGGCTTCATTAACTTCAACATCCCACCCACCAAAACAACCCACAACAACACAGCCATGACCCCAACAACACCATAACTAACAACAACTCCAACCCTTACATACTCAGACTTCCTCGCATCTCCAAAATAGGGCACAGCAATGCGTGCCGGGTACAGCTAGTATATTAATATTTCTACCTTTTTTCATAAAATATATTAAAAGAAAGTTGTAAATTAGAAACATTGAAGTTTGAAATTATGAAACTATTTATTGCAGTGTTTCCCAACCACTGTTCCGCGGAACACTACTGTTCTGTGAGGGATCACCTGGTGTGTTGCGGAAAACCTTCCCCCCCCTTTCTCCCCCTCCTGCCAAACTCCCGCTGCTGCTTAGGGGAGGAGGAGGTGGAGGAAGGGCCGGGCGGCGGCAAAGTAAAAGAAGAAGGAGCCGGGGTGTCGCCTCCTTCGACCGTTTCCCCAGCCAGCCTCCAATCGAGGGAGGGCAGGGAACAGAGGCGAAAGTGGAAGTGCGCTTGTCTGGGAGCATGCACACTAAGTCCCGGGGGTGGCAGACGCATGCACCTTCCTCCTGCGGCGGTGAAGGAAGCGAAGGAGCCGCTGCTTCCGGAGGCGCCCTGCCTCAGCTCTGCTGCGTCCCAGGTGAGGCCCCGGGGCGCCCTTCCCCTTGGCCCGGCCTCCCCGAAGCCCCTCGAGGAGGAAGGGCCTCAAAGTGGTCGGGGCCTGGCAGGAGGACCCTTGGAGGAAGGAAAGGCAGGCAGGATTCCGCGAGAGACTCTCGCCAGCCTTCCTCAGCCTTCCTCCCAAATGTCAAGGTCTATTTCCCCTGAACTCCATCTGAGTTTCAGTACTTTCAGTACTTTCTGTCGGTAATGAGAGTTCAATATGCCAAGTTTGGTTCAATTCCATTGTTGCAAAAGTTCAGAATGCTCTTTGATTGTGCGTCAACTATAAATCCCAGAAGCTGTAACTCCCAAATGCCAAGGTCTATTTTCCCCAAACTCCATCTGTGTTCACAATTGGGCATATTGAGTATTCATGCCAAGTTTGGTCCTGATCCAACATTGTTTGAGTCCACAGTGCTCTCTGGATATAGGTGAACTACAACTCCAAAACCCAAGGTCAATGCCCACCAAACTCTTATAGTATTTTCTCTGGTTATGGGAGTTCTGTCAGGCCCGGATTAACAACTTTTTGCACCCTAGGCCAGTGTTTCTCAACCAGTGTGCCGTGGCACACTAGTGTGCCGTGAGCGATCATCAGGTGTGCCGCAAGAAAAGCTCTCTGGCCCCCCTTCCTTCCTCCTCCTCCTGCCAAACTCCTGCTGCTTGGGGAGGAGGAGGAGGAAGGGCCAGGTTGCGACGAAGAAAAAGAAGGGACCGGGCGCTGCCTCCTTCGGCCGTTCCCCCCAACCAGCCTCCAATCCGCCATGACTCGCCCCTTGTTTGTTGAAGCCACAAGGAGGAGCCCTGCCTACTGAAGCCCGTCCATCGCTCATGCTCCTCCTCTGTGGGAGAGCTGAAGCCAGGAGGGAGGGGGGGGCATGATGCAGCCTGGCTCGCCTTCCCCGGCTTCAGCACTCCCACAGCTTTGTTAGCCTTGAGGGGGCAGTGCCAAGCCAGCGGTGGCAGAGCCAGCACAATGCTGGCTTGGTACTGCCCTCCCCCGGCTTCAGCACTCCCACAGCTTCGCCAGCCTTGAGGGGGCAGTGCCAAGCCAGCGGTGGCAGAGCCAGCACAATGCTGGCTTGGTACTGCCCTCTCAAGGCTGGTGAAGTTATGGGAGAACTGAAGCCGGGGAAGGGGCGGGCATGGCGTGGCCTGGCTTCTCCCCTCCCGGCTTCGGCACTCCCCACAGGTCACCATCCCCAGCCGTTCTTTACTGTGTTAGAGTGTCATTTTGTGTCATTTTGGTTGGTGGTGTGCCCCCGGATTTTTTTAATGTTAAAAGTGTGCCACGGCTCAAAAAAGGTTGGGAAACACTGCCCTAGGCCACACTTTGTAATTACCACGGTTGACCACGGTATCCTTCTGGGACGCCTCGCGGGAATGGGCCTCGGAGGTACTGTCTTGCAGTGGCTCCGGTCCTTTCTGGAGGGCCGATCTCAGAAGGTGTTATTGGGAGACACCTGTTCAACCCCGCAACAATTGTCTTGTGGGGTTCCTCAGGGCTCAAGGCTATCTCCCATGTTCTTTAACATCTACATGAAGCCGCTGGGGGAGGTCATCCGGAGTTTCGGGGTGCGGTGTCATCTGTACGCAGATGACGTCCAACTCTGTCACTCCTTCCCACCTGCTACTAAGGAGGCTGTTCAGGTCCTGAACCGGTGCTTGGCCGCTGTGTCGGACTGGATGAGGGCGAACAAATTGAAACTGAATCCAGACAAGACGGAGGCACTCCTGGTCAGTCGAAAGGCCGAACAGGGCATAGGGTCACAGCCTGTGTTAGACGGGGTTACACTCCCCCTGAAGACGCAGGTTCGCAGTTTGGGAGTGATCCTGGACTCATCGCTGAGCCTGGAGCCCCAGGTTTCGGCGATCAGGGGAGCATTTGCACAGTCAAAACTTGTGCGCCAGCTGCGCCCGTATCTTGAGAAGTCTGACTTGGCCACGGTGGTCCATGCTCTGATTACATCCCGTATAGATTACTGCAACGCTCTCTACGTGGGGTTGCCTTTGAAGACTGTTCGGAAGCTGCAACTAGTCCAACGGACAGCAGCCAGGTTGATAACAGGAGCGCCATTCAGAGAGCGCACAACTCCTCTGTTGCGCCAGCTCCACTGGCTGCCAGTTTGCTACCGGGCACAATTCAAAGTGCTGGCTTTAGCCTTTAAAGCCCTCAACGGTTCGGGTCCAACTTACCTGTCCGAACGCATCTCTCCCTATGAACCATCGAGATGTTTAAGATCATCTGAAGAGGCCCTGCTCTCGGTCCCGCCTTCTTCGCAGGCCCGACTGGCGGGGACGGGAGACAGGGCCTTTTCAGTGGTGGCTCCTCGGCTTTGGAACGCCTCCCTAGAGACATCAGATCGGCCCCTCCCTCCTGACATTTCGCAAGAAAGTCAAGACCTGGCTATTTGAGCAGGCATTTGTTGATGAAATATAAGGCTTAATTGGATATAAGGAATGACGACGATGCGATGGAAACTGATTTCAACATGACGCTGAGGCTGTAATTGTATGTTTTTAATTGTTAAAAGGTTATTATATGTTTTTTTTTCGGGGTTGACTTGTTGCTGTGTTGTATTGAGGGCAGAGACTGCCTGTGTAAACCATCCCGAGTCGCCTTCGGGCTGAGAAGGGCGGTATAGAAACGTGACAAATAAAATAAATAAATAAATTACGCCCCCTTTAAGCCAGCCTCTTGCCCCCCCCGTTCAGACCCACACCTGGCTGGCTTTCGCCATGGTGCCTCCGGAGCAGAAGAGACAGGCGAGTAGGCACCATCCCGCCACCTCCAAGGTCCCCATGCATTCCCACCGGCTGGAAAGCTACGCTGTGCTCTGAAGGTCTCCTCGGGAGGCTTGGGGAGAGGGCAGCGGGTGCAAATTCACTCTAAAAGCGTGCACAAGAGAGAGTGGGAGCGGGAGAGAGCGGGAGAGAGAGAGAGAGAGTGCGAGAGAGCGAACAAGTGAGTGAGTGAGTGAGAGAGAGAGAGATGTCCGCCTGGCGTGTGCTCCCGCAGAGCGAGGGAGGATTCAGGTTGGGGTTTGTGCGTCTTTTGTTCGGCTGCTCCCGAAGGCAGGAGAGCCGGACCCTGGCCTTGATCCTTCCCTCCCTCCCGCGGCTCCCTTTGGCCAAGCAGCCCGCCCCCGTTTGGTCCGAGAGCGCAGGAGCGAGCCTGGGTTGGTGTGGTCCCGTGCTGGGCACCTGGGAGAGGTCCACCCAAGCAACGCCCTTTCTCTCCCCTCTCCCTCCCTCCCTCTCTCTCTTCCTTCTTTACTTTCTTTCTTTCCTCCTAGTTGCCTCCTTCTCTTCCTTCTCCCCTCCCTCCCACCGCCCTCTCCCGGAAACTGCCGCTCGGCTCTGGCTGCAGGAATTTACAGTCTGCCGCCGGGGGAGCCGGGCAAGTCGCCATGGAGACGGCTTCCCCAGGAACCAGGAGGTCAGGCCAGCCAGAGACCCGCGGGCAAATCAATGGATCAATGCAAGGGCCCCGCCGCAGCCCAGAGAGCGAGAAACGGAGGGGACAGAGCAGAGACTTTGCCGGGAGAAGAAGCGAGGAGGGGCATGAGAAAGGGGGAAAGAGGGGAGTGGACCAGGGGTTTTTTTTGGTCCATGATATGCGCCCCCCCCCTGCTTGCACCCCTAGGCCATGGCCTATGTTGGCCTTAAGGGTAATCCGGCCATGCTGAGCAGGAGTCCCCCAGCTTCACCGACTGGGAACGATGCTCCAGGAAGGACGGGAGCCACAGTAAGACCGTTCCCCCGAGTCCCATCCCAGCGAGTCTCCCCAGAAGGATACCATGGTCGATCAGCCCCAATTAAAATAATCCAAAACGAGGTGAGAAGGTGATTTCAGCCAAGGAAGGTTTTATTATCTGCAGAATTGTATTATTCACAAAGAAACTAGAATAGCAAGTATGGATACAGTCTCCTCTTATATACACAACTAGCTGTACCCAGCACGCGTAGCTGTGCCCTATTTAGAGATGCGAGAAAGTCTGAGTATGTAAGGGTTGGAATTGTTGTTAGTTATGGTGTTGTTGGGGCCATGGCTGTGTCGTTGTGGGTTGTTCTGGTGGGTGGGATGTTGAAGTCCTGGGGAGTTGTCGGTGTGTGGTGTTGCTGGCGTTCTGGATATACAATGTTTTTTGTCTTCCGTCTGCTGTGTTGATGTAGAGGTTGATGCTTGTGTGGGTGGGGTACTTTGGAAGTGAGTGGAGGTACTTGAAATCCCATTATCCATGGTGTGTCCTCCTCTGAACTGCAGTCGGATGGAGTGGGGTCATGGGGGGCATTGTTTGCCAAGTTTGGTCTTTATCGGTCTTGGTTCTGGGACACAGTGGTCTGTGGGGAATGATGGGGTTTGAAGTAGTACAAATCCCATTATCCATGGAGGTACTTCAAGTCCCATAATCCATGGTCCACCCTCCTCCAAACTGTAGTAGAATGTAGCGTGGGTCATAGGGGCTCTGTGTGCCAAGGTAGGTTACTGTAAATTCAGGCCATACACAATGTCCCATGAGCTGAGGCCTAGTCAGGAACAGCAAGTTAATGAAGCCTTACTGTCAATTCAGGCCATACACAATGTTCAATGAGCTGAGGCGTAGTCGGGAGAATCAAGTTAATGAAGCCTTACTGTCAATTCAGAGCGTAAACAGCATTCCATTAAGTGAGGCCTAGTCAGGGAAATTAAGTTAATGAAGCCTTACTGTCAATTTTGGGCGTGGTCTGTGATTTGTAGGGAGTAAATTTTCTGTGGGAAGTGATTTGGGTGTTTGTGTTTGTGCCTCAGCCCTTTGCCTTATCCTCCTCTGACAGTTTATTATGGGTCGGAATGTTCATGTTGGCTGGCCAGTACAGGAGTTATGCAAATCTGCCCTTATTGGCAGCCAATCATGTTGTCAGAATGTAGAGGCTGGGAGAGTCGTTGGTAGCCCCGGAGGATGCTGGGAAATGTAGTTTTTTACTCGTTGTTTTGGGGGCCTTTTAGGTTTTGGGGGGGGGGAGTTTCTTTGCTCCAAACCTACCTTGCTTGAGGCCTATTTCTGTTGGCAAGTTTGGTGTTTCTGCGTTGTAAGGTTTCTCTGTTTGGGACGGTCGTTCCATGACGGGAACCCCTTTATATAACATAGATAATAATTCCAAATAATTCCCACTGCAGCAACATCAGCTGTAGCTAAGCTCATTGGACGAGTCTCCCGATTCCGACCAATCACAGAAAGGGGGCTCGGCTGAGCAGTTGGCTTGTGAAGAGCCAAAGAGCATTGAGTGGCGGAGAATTGGGTTTTCCCTTTATTCAACAGAAAAAATCATAAAAATCATAAAAATCATAAAAATCATAAAAATCATAAAAATAATTGAGGGCGCTAAGCCCTACCCAGGAAAAGTTTATTGTGTGCAGGATGGTCTTATCCGTGCAGCTCTTACTTTCCGGATGTCCCTTATATATAAAATAGATGTGTATGTTTGTTCTGCAAAGGCTCCGACATGGCTTGATGGATCTGGACCAAACGTGGTACACAAAGCCTTCGTTACGCAAAGGAACATACTGGTGAGGTTTCAACTAAAATATTTGCCCCTTTTAGAGATAGGACCCCCGAAACGAATAAGTATGTATGTATGCATGCAATGCTCTGATGCAACCACAAGAGGGCAACAGATGGATAGAAAGACTTCCTTGGACAACAAATGGAAGAGGGCTAGAACGTCAGTAGGGAGACCTTCTCAGCGGGCCAGGTAAAAATGGAAGTAAGCTGGAGAAGAGAGAAAGGAGTCCTTAATTTGGGCCCTCCGGGTGTTTTGGACTTCAATTCCCACAATTCCTAACAGCCTCAGACCCTTTCCTATTCCCCCTCAGCTGCTGAACTTCAGGATCAGAGAAGCAGATGGCGAAAAACAAGGGAGCGTGCTTGCTACATCTATGTTTAACATTGACACAAATGACCAGCCACTGCCTGAAGGGACAGAGAGTTTCATCTATGCTGACGATCGTGCCATCACCACTCAAGCTTAAGCGTCTGAGAGGGGAAAGGAAAGGGCCTGAGTATTCATTTCAAGTGTGGTCCAGATCCATCATTATTTGAGTCCACAGTGCTCTCTGGGTGAAGGTGAACTACAACTTCCAAACTCAAGGTCAATTCCCAAGCAATCATGTACTTTCTGTTGGTAATGAGAGTTCGATATGCCAAGTTTGGTTCAATTCAATTGTTGCTGGATTTCAGGATGCTCTTTGTTTGTGTGTTAACTATAAATCCCAGGAACTGTAACTCCCAAATGTCAAGGTCTATTTCCCCCAAACTCCATCTGTGTTCACATTTTGGCATATTGAGTATTCATGCCAAGTTTGGTCCTGATCCAACATTGTTTGAGTCCACAGTGTCCTCTGGATGTCAGTGAACTACAACTCCAAAACTCAAGGTCAATACCCACCAAACTCTTATAGTATTTTCTCTTGGTATGGGAGTTCTGTGTGGCAAGTTTGATTCCATTCCCTCATTGGTGGAGTTCAGAATGCTCTTTGATTGCGGGTGAACTATAACTCCCAGCAACTACAACTCCCAAATGACAAAATCAATTTTTTTGTCTGATGGTCCCTCCTTGGGTTAGTATTAGTATGTTTTGTGCCAGGATATCTATGTTGTGTTCATCGAAACAGGCCCAGGTTTCACACTGAGTGTACAAATACATTAAAAAACATATTAACTATATGTATGACTGTGTTAGAGTGTCATTTTGTGTCATTTTGGATGGTGGTGTGCCCCAGGATTTTGTCAATGTAAAAAATGTGCCGCGGCTCAAAAAAGGTTGGGAAACACTGACTTAAGGTGACAAGACTTGGGTAATAATTCAATAATAGCATTAAAAATTCAACAATGGATACATAAGGTAGCGGGATAATAAGGAGGACGTTTAACAGCGCAGTTCAGTACCTGCCTACTCGGAATTAAGGCCTATCAATATCTCTGGGACTTACTCCCCAAAAAGACGGGATGGAAGTCTACAGAGAAGTCCTAAAGATCGGAGGTGTGGAAGGAAAAGGAAGCTTTCGTTTCAATCCCGAGCGGAGCTCCTGGTCCAGCCAGTCGCTTGGAGCGCTCGTTCTCATTTACAGTATTCTTTCCGGAAATCTGAAAGCGAAAAGGGAGAGAAAAGGTTATGGGACTTGAGACACAACTTCGTGCCAAGGTACATAGTGTGCGAACACGTTTGTCCACCTCTGAAGGGCTGAGAAGAAAGAGGAAGACGGGGAGGAGGAAGGTGTGGGTGAAGGCGAGCCCGAGAAAGAGCCCATCTGCACCCTAATTGGTTTGACCTGCAGCAGGGAGTTCCAACGTTCCTGCACATGCGGTCTGGCATCTCTCGCACCAAAGGCTGGGATTTGGCATCAAAAGACCTCCAGCCATTTCTACCTCTCTGTTTTCTTGCCTCACTTGACCTGAAGCCAAGGACTCTTTGTGCGCGGAGTTGCATGCGGACAGGCCAACAGGGGCAAGCCCTGCGCGGTTTGGGAGACATAGTTTTCCAAGGACTTCCGTGTGTTTGGACTCTCCTCTGGCTATTAGCGAAAAGGACTTTTCTCTTATAGTTTTCCCAAGGACACAGATGGACTTTCCCCAAAGCATATGGATTTGATGCAGGGGCGGACCTACCTGTTCCCGGGGGGTACGCGGGAAAAAAAATCTGCGCCCCCCCCCCCCCAGTTGCTCCTGTAGGAGCTTCTGCGCATGCGCGAAAAAGCTCTGCACACGCGCACTGACTCCAGAGCGCACCTCCCGCTTTGGAGGCCAGTGCGCACGTGCGAAAGAACTTGTCATGTTCCGGGTATCTAATTAGCTTTAATGGGATACAAGTGACATGGAAATCTCGTAAACAGTCACACGTTTGTTTATCCACGGCAGAAGCGGAATTTTCTGCTTTGTCTGACTGTTGTACAGAACTAGAGTGGATAAAGACTCTTGTAAATGAGTTCCAAAATTTTAAAGATACGATATCTTTATTTACCGATTCACGATCTTGTATAGCAATATCAAATTCGGAAGGATTGAAGCAGAGAACAAAGTATATTGGAGTAAGGTACCAAAATGTTAGGAAGTTAGTACAGGATGGTTTTATTAATCCTGTGTATGTACAGTCAGATGAGAATATGGCGGATATGTTTACTAAAGCAGTGTTTCTCAACCAGTGTGCCGGGGCACACTAGTGTGCCGTGAGCTATCATCAGGTGTGCCGTGGGAAATTGGAACCTCCATGGGGGGAGGGGGAGTCTAGTGTGTTGAAGTATAAAAACCCTAAGAAACCTACCTCAATAAAGGCACAAAATTACAACCACCCCCCTCCCCACCCGTTGTCTACTTGGTCTCTCCCTCTCCATGCATTGGGAAGGCCCGCCTCCCTTTCCCCAAGTAGAGACCTCCTCTTGCCTCCTGGGGGTTCTGTGTGGGAAGTTTGGCCCAGTTCTATCATTGGTGGGTTTCAGAATGCTCTTAGATTGTAGGGGACTATAAATCTCAGCACCTACAACTCCCAAATGTCAAGGTCTATTTCCCCTGAACTCCATCTATGTTCACATTTGGGCATATTGAGTATTCATGCCAAGTTTGGTCCTGATCCAACATTGTTTGAGTCCACAGTGCTCTCTGGATATAGGTGAACTACAACTCCAAAACTCAAGGTCAATGCCCACCAAACTCTTATAGCATTTTCTCTTGGTTATGGGAGTTCTGTGTGGGAAGTTTGTGTCTTTCTGCCATTGCTGCCAGGATATCTATGTTGTGTTCATCGAAACAGGCCCAGGTTTCACACTGAGTGTATAAATACATTCAAAAACATATTAACTATACGTATTACTGTGTTAGAGTGTCATTTTGTGTCATTTTGGTTGGTGGTGTGCCCCAGGATTTTGCAAATGTAAAAAGTGTGCCGCGGCTCAAAAAAGGTTGGGAAACACTGTACTAAAGCATTGACCAATTATAAATTAAATGTATTTTGTAAGATGATATTGTTAATATAATTAATGTGTGTCCTTGTGTTGCTCATGAAGGAGGAGTGTCAGATTCTTGCATTTGAAAAGTAATTCATGAGTCAACACAAGATGTATTATTGCAGTTTGAGACGACCTGCGGTGTGGCGTGCTTGACACCAGATGGCGCTGTTTCAAGACTGCTGAATGGAACCTGGGGGGATTTCAGTTGAAAGTGACAGTTGGAATTTGATATCTGAGAGGATTAGACGTATGTTAAGAGATGTAGCTGATGGTTGTGTTTTTTGATGCTTAGCTGTATAGAATGACAAGCTCCAAGATAGATATTGTATATGTTCAGTAAGATATTTTTAAATACAATTCAATACAAAGTTTTTTACTTACCATTTGAACTGAATGAGAGTTTATTATTCACACTAACAGAGACTGATGCTTGAGCCTATGGGGGATTATTGTTATATTTTTGTTGCCTATCCGCAGTCACACAAACCCTGTAGCTGTAGCGCCTGTAGAAGCTTCTTCGCATGCGGAGGCGTGGCCGGCCTAACAAAAGCCCGGCCGGCGCGGCACAGGCTGCGGAGGCCTGGCCGGCACGGCGGCATAGCACAGACCGCGGAGCCGGCTGCGGAGGCCTGGGCGGCGCAACGGCAGGGCAGCGCCGCGTGGCGGCGGGCTGGGGTGAAGCCGGCGCGCGTGGCGGCCCTCCCACGCGGCGACGCCCCTCCCCGGGGACCTCGCCCTACACACCTGCGTAGTCCGCCTAATGGACGAACCGGCCCTGACTTGATGCTTTTCAAGACCATATGGACTTTCTTTCCACCCCTTGCATATGACATAATTATGAGATATTCCCCTGAAACCCTCCTATGTAAGTTTCCTGCATGTTTCCCCCCCTCCCCATGTGTAAAATAATATGAAGCAATGCTACATGTTTGTGAAAGACTCAGCTGTTGTTTTGAGGTCAGGATGACTACATTCCTGGCTGCACCCTTTAATCCAATCATTGGAACAATTTGCATGACAGAGGACTCCTTCTGGTTTGGAGAGGTTGTCTTTCCCCTCTCCCCATTTTTGAAAGACCCCTTTTTGTTCCATAAACGCCGGACCCTCTGAGTTTAGTCTCGTCCCGCATTTATATAATACTAGCTGTACCCGGCACGCGTTGCTGTGCCCTATTTAGGAGATGCGAGAAAGTCTGAGTATGTAAGGGTTGGAATTGTTGTTAGTTATGGCAGTGTTTCTCAACCAGTGTGCCGTGAGCGATCATCAGGTGTGCCGCGAGAAAAACTCTCTGCCCCCTTCCTTCCCCCCCTCCTTCTGCCGAACTCCTGCTGCTTGGGAGAGGAGGAGGAAGGGCCGAGTGGCGGCGAAGAAAAAGAAGAAGGGGCCGGGGCACGGCCTCCTTCGGCCGTTTCCCCAGCCAGCCTCCAATCTGCCATGACTCCCGCCACGACTCTCACCCCTCGCTCGCTGAAGCCGCGGAGGAGGAGCCCCGCCTACTGAAGCCCATCCACCACTCATGCTTCTCTCTGTGGGAGAACGGAAGCCGGGGGGAGGGGGCGGGGCCTGGCCTGGCTCCGCCCCCTCCCCCCAGCTTCAGAGCTCCCACAGCTTCGCCAGCCTTGAGGGGGCAGTGCCAAGCCAGAATTGTGCTGGCTCTGCCACCGCTGGCTTGGCAGTGCCCCCTCAAGGCTGGCAAAGCTGTGGGAGAACTGAAGCCGGGGGGAGGGGGCGGGGCATGGCACGGCCTGGCTCCGCCCCCTCCCCCCGGCTTCAGAGCTCCCACAGCTTCACCAGCCTTGAGGAGGCAGTGCCAAGCCAGAATTGTGCTGGCTCTGCCACCGCTGGCAGTTGGCAGTGCCCCCTCAAGGCTGGCGAAGCTGTGGCAGAACTGAAGCGGGGGGTGGGGGCGGGGCATGGCACGGCCTGGCCCCCTCCCCCGGCTGCTCCTCCCCGGCTTCAGAGCTCCCACAGCTTCACCAGCCTTGAGGGGGCAGTGCCAAGCCAGCATTGTGCTGGCTCTGCCACCGTTGGCTTGGCCCTGCCCCCTCAAGTCTGGCCAAGCTGTGGGAGAACTGAAGCCGCGTGGAGGGGCGGGGCATGGTGCGGCTGGCTCCTCCCCTCCCCAGCTTCGGCACTCCCAGCAGCTGCTCCCAGCAGGTCACCATCCCCAGACATTCTTTACTTTGTTAGAGTGTCATTTTGGTTGGTGGTGTGCCCCCGGATTCTTTTAATGTTAAAAGTGTGCCGCGGCTCAAAAAGGGTTGGGAAACACTGAGTTATGGTGTTGTTGGGGCCCTGGCTGTGTCGTTGTGGGTTGTTCTGGTGGGTGGGATGTTGAAGTCCTGGGGAGTTGTTGGTGTGTGGTGTTGCTGGCGTTCTGCATAGCTTGTGGATATACAATGTTATTTGTCTTTCCGTCTGCTGTGTTGATGTAGAGGTTGATGCGTGTGTGGGTGGGGTACTTTGGAAGTGAGTGGAGGTACTTGAAATCCCATCATCCATGGTGTGCCCTCCTCTAATCTGCAGTCAGATGGAGTGTGGGTCATGGGGGGCATTGTTTGCCAAGTTTGGTCTTTATCGGTCTTGGTTCTGGGACACAGTGGTCTGTGGGGAATGATGGGGTTTGAAGTATTACAAATCCCATTATCCATGGAGGTACTTCAAGTCCCATAATCCATGGTCCACCCTCCTCCAAACTGTAGTAGAATGTAGCGTGGGTCATAGGGGCTCTGTGTGCCAAGGTAGGTTACTGTAAATTCAGGCCATACACAATGTCCCATGAGCTGAGGCCTAGTCAGGAACAGCAAGTTAATGAAGCCTTACTGTCCATTCAGAGCGTAAACAGCATTCCATTAAGTGAGGCCTAGTCAGGGAAATTAAGTTAATGAAGCCTTACTGTCAATTTTGGGCGTGGTCTGTGATTTGTAGGGGTGTAAATTTTCTGTGGGAACTGAATTGGGTGTTTGTGCCTCAGCCCTTTGCCTTATCCTCCTCTGACAGTTTATTATGGGTCGGAATGTTCATGTTGGCTGGCCAGTACAGGAGTTATGCAAATCCGCCCTTATTGGCAGCCAATCATGTTGTCAGAATGTAGAGGCTGGGAGAGTCGTTGGCAGCCCCGGAGGATGCTGGGAAATGTAGGTTTTTTTTACTCGTTGTTTTGGGGGCCTTTTAGGTTTTGGGGGGGAAAGTTTCTTTGCTACAAACATACCTTGTCTGAGGCCTATCTCAGTTGGCAAGTTTGGTGTCTCTGCGTTGTAAGGTTTCTCTGTTTGGGACGGTCTTTCCATGACAACTCTTCCTTTATATATATAGATATGGCATAACTATTTTTCATATTTCATAACCAGCCGTCACTGCTGGCCTCAAAAACCAGCACATGGCTACAGTTATTTCATTTGTTTATAATCCAGAAGGCTGAAATTCTCATGGAAAATCTGAATATGGCCCTTTGTCAACAAGGAAGGGTTATTAAGGAGAATTCCTGTTTCTCACCAAGAACAAAAGAATTCCCTTGACTCGAAAGGTCAGGGGCTCGGATCTTCATTAACATATGGACAAATCTACTCAAGAAAACTCGAGCTGCTTTGTTTTGAAAACATTCCTGCCCCTCGCTCCCCATTCGCCAGAACAAGAAGTGGAAGGAAAAGAGAAGAAGAAAAGGAGGCAAAAAAGGGAGAGGAAGAAATAGGCGTGGGAGAGGAAGAAGAAAAGGAGCAAGAGGGCAAGAAGGGGAAGAGCAAAAGGATAAGAAGGATGGAGAAGAGAGAAAAAGAGGAGGAGGAGGAAAAAGAGGAGGAAGAGGGAAAGAGAGAGAAGGAGGAAGAGCAAAAGGAGGAGGGGAGGAAGAGAGGAAGAGGAAAAAGAAAAGGAGGAAAGCAGAAAGAAGGTAAAAGGTAAAAGGTGGAGGGGAAAGGAGGAAAAGGGAGGAAAAAGAGGAGGAAGCGGGAAAGAGAGAGAAGGAGGAAGAACAAAAGGAAGGAAGAGGAAAAGTAGAGGAGGAAGAAAAAAGGTGTCTCTACCTGCTTCTCACCTTTATCTAGATCAATGTTTTTGGCGGGGAGGACCCGGTTCTGTTCTGACTTCTCCTTCAGGATGTTGTTCTTGTAATCTGGGACGGAAAAGGAACCCGGGTCAGACTTTCATCTACACTGACGATCGTGCCATCACCGCTCAAGCAGGAAGCTTTGAAATGGTTGAACAGAAGCTGATGCTACAGCTGAGCCAGAGGGGGCGGAGCCAGGCCGCACCAAGCCCCTCCCCTGGCTTCGGCACTCCCAGCAGCTTCTCCAGCCTTGAGGAGGGCAGGGCCAAGCCAGCCTTATTCTAGCTATGTCACCACTGGCTTGGCACTGCCCTTCTCAAGCCTGGAGAAGCTACTGCTAGAGCTGAAGCCAGAGGGGGGCGGAGCCAGGCCACACACCCTACTTGGCTTCAGCACTCCCAGCAGCTGCTCCAGCCTTGAGGAGGGCAGGGCCAAGCCAGCCTTGTGCTAGCTATGTCACCACAGGCTTGGCCCTGCCCTCCTCAAGGCTGGAGCAGCTGCTGCTAGAGCTGAAGCCAGAGGGTGGCGGAGCCAGGCCACGCCAAGCCACACCCCCTCCCCTGGCTTCGGCACTCCCAGCAGCTACTCCAGCCTTGAGGAGGGCAGGGTCAAACCAGCCTTGTGCTAGCTATGCCACCACTGGCTTGGCCCTGCCCTCCTCAAGCCTGGAGAAGCTGCTGCTAGAGCGGAAGCCAGAGGGGGCGGAGCCAGGCCACCCCCCCTCCCCAGCTTCGGCACTCCCAGCAGCTGCTCCAGCCCTGAGGAGGGCAGTGCCAAGCCAGTCTTGTGCTAGCTATGCCACCACTGGCTTGGCCCTGCTCTCCACAAGGCTGGAGAAGCTGCTGCTAGAGCTGAAGCTAGATGGGGGCAGAGCCAGGCCATGCCAAGCCCCGCCCACTCCCCTCCCCTCTGGCTTTGGAGCTCCCAGCAGCTTCTCCAGGCTTGAGGATGGCAATGCCAAGCCAGTGGTGACATAGCTAACACAAGGCTGGCTTGGCACTGCCATCCTCAAGCCTGGAGAAGCTGCTGGTAGAGCTGAAGCTGGGGAGGGGCCACAGGGGGCGGCCAGGCCATGCCAAGCCCCAAGCCCCTCCCTCTGGCTTTGGAGCTTCCAGCAGCGTCTCCAGGCTTGAGGATGGGAATGCCAAGCCAGTGGTGACATAGCTAGCACAAGGCTGGCTTGGCCCTGCCCTCCTCAAGTCTGGAGAACCTGCTGGTAGAGCTGAAGCTGGGGAGGGGGCGTGGCTTGGCACAGCCTGGCTCCGCCCTTCTTTGGCTTCAGCTCAACCAGCAGCCTCTCCAGGCTTGAGGAGGGCAGTGCCAAGCCAGTGGTGGCATAGCTAGCACAAGGCTGGCTTGGCACTGCCATCCTCAAGTCTGGAGAAGCTGCTGGTAGAGCTGAAGCTGGGGAGGGGGCGTGGCTTGGCTCTCGCCCTTCTTTGGCTTCAGCTCAACCAGCAGCCTCTCCAGGCTTGAGGAGGGCAGTGCCAAGCCAGTGGTGGCATAGCTAGCACAAGGCTGGCTTGGCACTGCCATCCTCAAGTCTGGAGAAGCTGCTGGTAGAGCTGAAGCCGGGGAGGGGACGGGGCTTGGCACGGCCTGGCTCCGCCCCCTCTGAGAAGCGTGCCATCCAGCTGGGATCGACTTCCTTCGGTCCTGGGATCGACTGGTCGATCGCGATCGACTTCCTGGGCAGCCCTGCTCTAGGCGCTCCTAATGTCTATTACAGTGAAAACCAGCTTGGACCATCAATGTTTACCATTTACACAAATGGCCAGCAACCACCAGAAGGGACAGAGAGTTTCATCTATGCTGACGATCATGCCATCACCACTCAAGCAGGGAGCTTTTAAATACAGGTTCGCCGTACCTTCCGCTCGCTTTTGACACGATCGATGGATAAATAAATGACACTTGTCTCGCTTACCCAGCCTTATGTCTTCATTTTTAGAGTTGGACAAATCGGTTGTGTCAACTGGGAAGTCTCGGAGATGGATCTCTTTCCTGGAAAAGAGGAGGAGGAGTTTTCGTCGGGAGGTGCATTTCCAGTTTCAATCCTTCAGAAACTGTCTATTAGGGCCGGGCTCAGGGCTGGACAAATGGTAAGCGGACAGTATTTTGGTGCCCCCCCCCCCCAAATCGGAATTAATATATTATTGTACATAATTCTTATTATTGTTGTTGCTAGACTCATAGAGTTGGGAGGGACCCCCAAGGGACATCTAGTCCAGCCCCCTTTCCACGTAGGAATTTATTATATTATATTAGTATACATTGTTATTGTTATTATTATTGCTGTCATCATTATTATTGCTATTATTAGACTCCTAGGGTTGGAAGGGGCTGCAAGGGCCATCCAGTCCAACCCCCTAATGCCAAGAAGTTATTATTATTATTATTATTTAAATATTCTGAATTAATATATTATTGTACATTATTATTGTTGTTATTAATGCTATCATCATTATTATTGCTATTATTAGACTCCTAAAGTTGGAAGGGGCTGCAAGGGCCATCCAGTCCAACCCCCTAATGCCAAGAAGTTATTATTATTATTATTAAATATTCTGAATTAATATATTATTGTACATTATTATTGTTGTTGTTATTGCTATCATTATTATTATTGCTATTATTAGACTCCTAGAGTTGGAAGGGGCTGCAAGGGCCATCCAGTCCAACCCCCTAACGCCAAGAAGTTATTATTATTATTATTATTAAATATTCTGAATTAATATATTATTGTACATTATTATTGTTGTTGTTATTGCTATCATTATTATTGCTATTATTAGACTCCTAAAGTTGGAAGGGGCTGCAAGGGCCATCCAGTCCAACCCCCTAACGCCAAGAAGTTATTATTATTATTATTAAATATTCTGAATTCATATATTATTGTACATTATTATTGTTATTATTATTGCTATCATCATTATTATTGCTATAGACTCCTAAAGTTGGAAGGGGCTGCAAGGGCCATCCAGTCCAACCCTAATGCCAAGAAGTTATTATTATTATTATTATTAAATATTCTGAATTAATATATTATTGTACATTATTATTGTTGTTATTATTGCTATCATCATTATTATTGCTATTATTAGACTCCTAGAGTTGGAAGGGGCTGCAAGGGCCATCCAGTCCAACCCCCTAATGCCAAGAAGTTATTATTATTATTATTATTATTAAATATTCTGAATTAATATATTATTGTACATTATTATTGTTATTATTATTGCTATCATCATTATTATTGCTATTATTAGACTCCTAAAGTTGGAAGGGGCTGCAAGGGCCATCCAGTCCAACCCCCTAACGCCGAGAAGTTATTTTTATTATTATTAAATATTCTGAATTAATATATTATTGTACATTATTATTGTTATTATTATTGCTATCATCATTATTATTGCTATTATTAGACTCCTAGAGTTGGAAGGGGCTGCAAGGGCCATCCAGTCCAACCCCCAAAGCCAAGAAGTTATTATTATTATTATTATTAAATATTCTGAATTAATATATTATTGTACATTATTATTGTTATTATTATTGCTATCATCATTATTATTGCTATTATTAGACTCCTAGAGTTGGAAGGGGCTGCAAGGGCCATCCAGTCCAACCCCCTAATGCCAAGAAGGAATTATTATTATTATTGTTATTATTATTATTATATTCAGAATTAATATATTATTGTACATTATTCTTATTGTTGTTGTTGCTAGACTTATAGAGTTGGGAGGGACCCCCAAGGGACATCTAGTCCAGCCCCCTTTCCAAGTAGGAATTTATTATATTATATTATTATACATTATTATTGTTATTATTATTATTGCTATCATTATTATTGCTATTATTAGACTCCTAGAGTTGGACGTGCACGCTGGCTGGCAGGCTCTCGTCCCTAATTGACAAGCGGGGGTGCCATAGCCAGCGCATCTCGTTCTCCTCTGGCAGCTCGCTCTTCTAGTTCTCCCCGAGCGCCAGAGGAGAAAGACAGCGGAATGAGCGAGGGGGTGCCGAAGACGGTCCATGTTGGCGCCCCTGAGTACGTGGCGCCTTATGCGGGCGCGTAATAGGCGTAACGGCTTAATCCGCCCCTGTCCGGGCTATAGCACAGCAGGTTAAACCGCCAGCTGCAGAAAATCATGCCGATCGAAATCTTGCCTGGGTTGGGGTGAGCTCCCAACCATCAGCCCAGCTTCTGCTCACCTAGCAGTTCGAAAACAGTAATATTATTAACGATGTATTAGTATTATGCTAATAATAGAGTATGTTATAATATAATATATTGTATATACATATAATATTGATAATATTATAATGTCATACAATATAATAATACTATTAATAATATATTATAATTATATATTTTATATTCCATGTAATATTACTAATAATATTACAGTATAATGTTAGAGTACAATGGAATATATAATATTAATATTGTGCTATGGCAATAATATAATATATTGTATTTACATTTTACTGGTAAGCCCCTCTGAGTCCCCTTCGGGATGAGAAGGGTGACATATAATGCCATAAATAAATAGATAAATGTCATAAATAAATAAATAAATAAATAAATAATGTGAGTAGATAAATAGGTACCGCTTTGGTGGGGATGCAATAAAAGGCGCCCATGCGGACATGCAGGTGATTCGATCGGGAAAGCATCTAAGGACAACAAAGCTCCTCAACATGGAAGATGGAGTGACAGCACCCCCTGTGGCCAGAGTCGAGCACAGCCTCCAGATGCCGGAGATGGAAAAAGATGGGAAGCCTTTGCCTCTGGTTATGTACTGTCTGTCGGTTTTAATTGTCCAATCGGGATTGAATGTTTGCCATATATGCGTACTGTCAGGCCCGGATTACCCATAAGGTCATCCGAGGCCATGGCCTCGGGCGGCAGATTTTGGGGGGCGGCATTTCCGGGCCTGAAGGAAGGGGTGAGGGGAAGTCCCGCCACCCCTAGGGCGATTAACGCGGCTTCCCCCGCCGCCGCCCCGCTCGCACGGGTGGGCGCCACTCCTTCTTTCAGTGACGGGAGGAGGGGCGCCAGTGCGAGCGCGGCGGCGGCGGGGGAAGCCGCGCGAGTCGCCTCTAAGGGCAGGACTTCGGTGGCGCCTTCTCCTTCTCACCGGCAGCGGCTCCGCCCCTCCTCCCTTCAGTGAAGGGAGGAGGCGGAATCGGCGTGAGGGGAGAAGGCGCCGCTGGAAGTCCCGCCCCTAGGGCGACTCACAGGTTTTTTGCTGCCGCCGCCCCGCTCATGTTTGGGGCACGGGCGAGCGTGGCGGCGGTGGTGAAAGCCGCGTGAGTCGCCCTAGGGGCAGGACTTCCGGTGGCGCCTTCTCCCTCTCGCCGGCCCCGCCCCCCGCAAGAGGCCCCGCCCCCCAGGGGGGCGGCATTTAGACAGGCGGCCTTGGACGGCACAGTCCGCTAATCCGGGCCTGCGTACTGTAATCCGTCCTGAGTCCCCTTGGGGAGATCGGACGGAATATTAATAAAGTATATTGTTATTATTATTATTATTGATTTCAATATTCCAAGAAGGCATCTATCTACACTTTCTCGTGTGGTTTCTTGGGAGTTAATACGGTAGTTTTACAAGGTCTGTCGCCTTCTTTTGCCTAAGGGAGCTAGGGCCTCCCCAAACTACTATTCTCAAAATTTATTTATTTTATTTTATTTACAGTATTTATATTCCACCCTTCTGAGGGCGGATTACAATGTACATATCCATGGCAAACATTCAGTGCCATAGATAGACACACAACATATATAGACAGACACTCAGAGGCTATTTAACATTCCAGCTTCTGGCCACCAGGGGAGCTGTCGCTTCCTCATTCTTTGCATACTTCCTGGAGATTTTTATGGCCTCGTACATCAGTTAAATTAGCCTCCCCACAAAGTGGTACCTGTATATATAATATAATATAATAATATAATATAATAATATATTGTATATACATATAATATTGATAATATTATAATGCAATACAATATAATACTACTACTAATAATATGATATTATAATTATATATTTTATATTACATGTAATATTACTAATTATATTATGGTACCGTGTTTCCCCAAAAGTAAGACAGCGTCTTACTTTCTTTCCCCCCCGAAAAGTCCCCCTACGTCTTACTTTCGGGGTACGTCTTATATAAACTAAGGCGTGCCCCGTCGCCGCCCACGCCGCCGCGCTGCACCCTCCGGCGCAGCTTTCTGGGCGAAGGAAGGGAGGAAGAGAGCCAGAGGCGTGGCAAAGCGGCGACACGTCACTCTGGCGCAGCGCCGGTTTGCCACGCCCCCCCGCTCTCTGCCCCCTCCCTTCCTTGGAGGCCTGGCAGAAAGGTGCGCCGCGGAGGTGTGCCGCAGGCCGATGGGCCGGTTGCAGCAGCGGTGGCGGCGGCGTGGGCGTGGCGACGAGGTACGGCTTACATTTGGGGTACGGCTTACATTAGCCGACCCCCTGACACCCCCGATACGTCTTACAATCGGGGGTGTCATACTTTCGGGGAAACACAGTATAATGTTATAGTACAATGCAATATATAATACTAGCTGTACCCGGCAGGCGTTGCTGTGCCCTATTTAGGAGATGCGAGAAAGTCTGAGTATGTAAGGGTTGGAATTGATGTTAGTTATGGTCTTGGTGGGGTCATGGCTGTGTCGTTGTGGGTTGTTCTGGTGGGTGGGATGTTGAAGTCCTGGGGAGTTGTCGGTGTGTGGTGTTGAAGGAAGGAATGGCATACAAATGGGTTGAGCAGTAGACGCAAGGTTGTGTTATGTGCGTATTGTGTTGTGTGTAGGTATTACTTTTTTGGTGAGTTAGAGGGTGTGTGGTGGCATTGTGGGTGGTAGTATGTTGTGGAATGCTTATGTGGGTGGGATGTTTTGGGTGTTTGTGTGTGTTTGTAGAGTTTCAGTGCAGTGTTGTGTTGTGTTGTGGTTGGAGTATAGGTGGAGTTGGTTTTTGTTTGTGGTGGTGGTAGGTGTTGTGTGTGCAGGGTTGGAGGGATGGGTTGTGATAGGAAGTTGTGTTGTGTTGTGTGGGTAGGAATTGCTGGAGTATTGTGCCTTGGACGTGTGTGTATTTGGAGGTGTGTGTGGTGGTGAGTAGTGAGTGCAGTCCTGGGTTTTGTGTTGGGTAAGTTGTCAGGTATTTGTGGGGTGTATTTTTTGTGTGTTGTGGTGACATAGTTGTCTCAGTCTGGCTTTGTGCTGGTTGTGATGTGGAGGGGGTGTTGCTTTTGTCAGTGGTGTTTGTTGTGAATGTTGGTTGGGGTGAGTTTTTGTGTTGCAGTATTTTTTTTTTGTGGGTTTTGCAAGTTTGTGTTATTCCGGCAGTATGTGTTTGTCAGTGGTGCCTGTGTCCCTGGTGCCCTATTTGTGTTAGTGTTATGTCCTCCTGGTAGTTGTTATGTCCCCCTGTGTTAGTTGGTTGTACTGTGTAGGTTTCTGTTTAGCAGTGGTATGTATGCGTTGTGTGTGTTGTGTGTCTGTTGTGTTGTGGGTCTGTAGAGGTAGGCATCGCGAGTTGTGTGGCTGTCATGTGTGGTATTTTGTGCTGGCTTGGTCTTTTGGATTGTGTTTCTCGAGTGTGGGAACCTGCTCCCTCCTAGAGCTTGGCCTTGACAGTTTAAACCACAAACACCAACTGACTAAACTCAAATCACTCAGCATTCTAACCTAGCCTTGGCTGGCTCCGCCCACCGTTACTATGGGAACTCAACTTCCCTGCATTTTGTGTGGGCTGAGGTTGGCCAATGGGATTCGTTGGCAGCCGCAGAGGACGCTGGGAAATGTAGTTTTTATTGTTGTTTTGGGGGCCTTCTAGGTTTTTTTGGGGGAGTTTCTTTGCTAAAAACCTTCCTTGCTTGAGGCCTATTTTTGTTGGCAAGTTTGGTGTCTCTGTTTGGAAGGTTTCTCTGCCTCTGGCAGTCGTTCGATGACGGGTCTTCCTTTATATATATAGATTAATTAATATTGTGCTATGGCAATAATATAATATATTGTATTTACATTTTACTTGCAAGCCGCTCTGAGTCCCCTTTGGGGTGAGAAGGGCAGCATATAAATGTCGTAAATAAATAAATAAATAAATAAATTTCCTACTTGACAGATGCAACTGTCTTTCAGGCTGCAAAGGTCGACAACAAGCTACACAATTTGGTCGGGAGCTCACTCCAACCCGGATTGACATTCAGTCAGTAGTGATCTTAATGCAGCTGACTCCCAGCCAGCTGAATCCCAAAACACTCAGCTAAAGAAGTTCAAATAGGGCTGAGATTGCTTTAATTAGATGCGTCCCAAAAGGGTCTGAACCAGACATCCTCTCGTGCAGGATAGTTCCTACTTACTCGTCGTATTTCTTCACGTTGTACTCAAAACCTAGAAACAAGAGGAAAGGAGGGTGTAGGTATTTACACAAAACGACACTCGAACACAGTCATACATATAGTTAATATGTTTTTGTATGTATTTATACACTCAGTGTGAAACCTGGGCCCGTTTCGATGAACACAACATAGATATCCTGGCAGGAATGGCAGAAAGACACACACTAAGGTCTTGATTTTGTCATTTGGGAGTTGTAGTTGCTGGGAGTTATAGTTCACCCGCAATCAAAGAGCACTCTGAACTCCACCAATGATGGAATGGAATCAAACTTCCCCACAGAACTCCCATCACCAAGAGAAAATACTATAAGAGTTTGGTGGGCATTGACCTTGAGTTTTGGATTTGTAGTTCACCTATATCCAGAGAGCACTGTGGACTCAAACAATGTTGGATCAGGACCAAACTTGGCATGAATACTCAATATGCCCAACTGTGAACACAGATGGAGTTTGGGGGAAATAGACCTTGACATTTGGGAGTTACAGTTTCTGGGATTTATAGTTAACACACAATCAAAGAACTCTTGCAACAATGGAATTGCAACAATCAAAGAGCACTCTGAACTCCACCAATGATGGAATGGAATCAAACTTCCCACACAGAACTCCCATAACCAAGAGAAAATACTATAAGAGTTTGTTTGGGAATTGACCTTGAGTTTTGGAAGTTCAAGTTCACCTACGCCCAGAGCGCACTGTGGACTCAAATAATGATGGATCTGGACCACACTTGGCATGAATACTCAATATGCCCAACCAGGCATGTAGCCGGGGGCTAAGGGGGTTCAGCCCCCCAAAATTCTCAGGGTGGTCCGCGAGAAGGCCTTACTGGTACATTATTTAAACTGTTATGTTTATTCATATCATGATCTGATCACCATGCTCATTATATCCCACATTAATGGGGTTATTGGGATAACAATACAAAAGGTTTGCTAGGGTAGACCCTCTTCCACCCAGTCTCAGCCCCAGCCCCCCAAAAACAAACTCAGCCCTGTCCCACACATGGAGTTTGAATCAAAATCCTGGCGTTTGGCCCTGTGTCCAACTATGAACACACATGGAGTTTGGGGGAAACCACAGACCTTGCCCAACTTGGGAGTTGTAGTTCACGTTTGGGAGTTGTATCCAGAGAGCACTGTGGATCATGCTACACTCCACTAACGATGGAATTGAACCAAACTTGGTACCCAGAATTCCCACTACCCACAGAAAATACTGGAAGGGGTTGGTGGGCATTGACCTTGAGTTTGGGAGTTGTAGTTCACCTACACCCAGAGAGCACTGTGGACTCAAAGAATGATGGATCTGGACCAAACTTGGCCCAACTATGAACACACATGGAGTTTGGGGACTCAATATTCCCATATGTGAACAATGGTGGAGTTTGGGGAAAATAGACCTTGACATTTGGGAGTTGTAGTTGCTGGGATTTATAGTTCACCTGCTATCAAAGAGCATTCTGAACCTCAGCAACAATAAAATTGGGCCAATAAAAATGACCCACCTCTCCTCCGATGTTTGTGGGTGACGAGAACCACAAGGATCAGGAGCAGGATGAAGAGCAACAGCATCGGCAGGATGTAGCTCAGTTGGTGGAAGAAATGGGCCCGGCTGTCCGGAATGATGACATTGATGACATTGTGGCTGTGTCCTGCGTTTGGATCTGGATGGGCAAAAGCAGGAAAGAGAAGAGAAGACTGTCAGAAACATTACAAACCCACTAAATATTTTTAATTGATCTTCTCATACTGAGGCCTACTAACACTGAGGCCTACTAACACACTGAGGCCTTTCTCCCACAGAGACCTCTCCCAGACTGAGGGCTACCAAGCTACAGGCAAAAGTTGCAGTTCGATACAAGCGGGTGTGCCTGTAGCTTGGTAGCCCTCAGTCTGGGAGAGGTCTCTGTGGGAGAAAGGCCTCAGTGTGTTAGTAGGCCTCAGTATGAGAAGGTCTCAATGTTAGTTTGCCTCAGTGTGAGGGAGGCCTCAGTCTAATGCTGCGGTGTGAGAGGGCTTCAGTGTGCAAAAGGCCTCGGTGTGAGAAAGGCCTCAGTGTGAGGGTGGCCTCAGTCTAATGCTGAGGTGTGAGAGAGCCTCAGTGTGAGAGAGGCCTCAGTGTGAGGGAGGCCTCGGTCTAATGCTGCGGTGTGAGAGGGCCTCAGTGTGAGAAAGGCCTCAGTGTGAGGGTGGCCTCAGTCTAATGCTGAGGTGTGAGAGGGCCTCAGTGTGAGGGAGGCCTCAGTCTAATGCTGCGGTGTGAGAGGGCCTCAGTGTGAGGGAGGCGTCAGTGAGAGGGAGGGCTGAGTCAAATGCTGTGGTGTGA
>JARBWK010000017.1:13842960-13920460 GCA_030556195.1 Anolis apletophallus | reverse complement strand
TTCCATCATTGGTGGAGCTCAGAATGCTCTTTGATTGCGGGTGAACTATTACTCCCAGCAACTACAACTCCCAAATGACAAAATCAATTTTTTGACTGATGGTCCCTTCTTGGGTTAGTATTAGTATGTTTTGTGCCAGGATATCTATGTTGTGTTCATCGAAACAGGCCCAGGTTTCAGACTGAGTGTATAAATACATTCAAAAACATATTAACTATATGTATTACTGTGTTAGAGTGTCGTTTTGTGTCGTTTTGGTTGGAAACACAGTTCTAGGGAAGAGAGCGCTCACAATGCAAACAACTCCTAACCAGGAACAGATGGCTCGCAGTTGTCGTTGCCGAGAACCTTCTGCTGCGAGAGCAAGAGTTGACTCCGATGGCAGGGGAAGCGAAAACAACCTTCGCCTCTGCTGAGACTGTAAGCAGAATAGAATTTCCTGCCTGGAGAACGGTTCCAGGCCTTGGCGCTGGGCCCAGGATTCAGAAGATCCCGGGTGAGAAGCTTTCGCAGGCCTCTGGGTCGGGTTTTTTTCCACCCAAAGAGAGGTCCGCAAGGTCTGCTTCTGAGTCTGCTTTTTATAGGGAAGGATTACCAATAAGATTCCATCGATTCAGCAAGTTCTCCTTGAGCTCCACCCTTCGCGCATGGCGGAAAAAATACATAAATACAGCAATTCAGTCGTCATTGCATTGAAGGAATTCGGCCCAATTTCCTGTTACAGCTCAAATGCATTCCAGTGTGGGTGTCCTTCTTGTTCGTTTCCTCCGCTTTAAGGTCAAGGTCTGGATTGTGAATTTGGGCCTCTTGTCTACATTCGGAAAGGGCTCTGCAAACTGAGGATCCCAAAGATTTCATCTTCTTTTGCCTGCTTATCAGGTGTCCCAGTTTCTCTCCTTTCCTCCCCCTTTGTCCTCAGCAGGACTCTAAACTATCTAGTCCGTGAGCTGCTTTTTGCCGACGATGCTGCCCTTGCCGCCCATTCAGAAGCAGCCCTGCAGCGCCTCACATCCTGCTTTGCAACAGCTGCAGAGCTGTTTGGGCTGGAAGTCAGCCTGAAGGAAACGGAAGTCCTCTACCAGCCCGCACCACCGGAAGAACACCATCACCCCCACGTCAGCATAGGCACATCTGTGCTTAAGTCAGGTCAGTCTGACGAAAACGGAAGTCCTCTACCAGCCCGCACCACAGGAAGAACACCATCACCCCCACCTCAGCATAGGCACATCTGTGCTTAAGTCCGGTCAGTCTGACGAAAACGGAAGTCCTCTACCAGCCCGCACCACAGGAAGAACACCATCACCCCCACCTCAGCATAGGCACATCTGTGCTTAAGTCCGTTCAGTCTGAAGAAAACGGAAGTCCTCTACCAGCCCGCACCACAGGAAGAACACCATCACCCCCACCTCAGCATAGGCACATCTGTGCTTAAGTCCGTTCAGTCTGAAGAAAAACGGAAGTCCTCTACCAGCCCGCACCACAGGAAGAACACCATCACCCCCACCTCAGCATAGGCACATCTGTGCTTAAGTCCGTTCATTCTGACGAAAACGGAAGTCCTCTACGAGCCCGCACCACAGGAAGAACACCACCACCCCTATCTCAGCATAGGCACATCTGTGCTTAAGTCCATTCAGTCTGACGAAAACGGAAGTCCTCTACCAGCCCGCGCCACAGGAAGAACACCATCACCCCTATCTCAGCATAGGCACATCTGTGCTTAAGTCCATTCAGTCTGACGAAAACGGAAGTCCTCTACCAGCCCGCACCACAGGAAGAACACCACCACCCCTATCTCAGCATAGGCACATCTGTGCTTAAGTCCGTTCAGTCTGACGAAAACGGAAGTCCTCTACCAGCCCGCACCACAGGAAGAACACCATCACCCCCACCTCAGCATAGGCACATCTGTGCTTAAGTCCGTTCATTCTGACGAAAACGGAAGTCCTCTACGAGCCCGCACCACAGGAAGAACACCATCATCCCCACGTCAGCATAGGCACATCTGTGCTTAAGTCCATTCAGTCTGAAGAAAAGGGAAGTCCTCTACCAGCCCGCACCACAGGAAGAACACCATCATCCCCACATCAGCATAGGCACATCTGTGCTTAAGTCCATTCAGTCTGAAAAACGGAAGTCCTCTACCAGCCCGCACCACAGGAAGAACACCACCACCCCTATCTCAGCATAGGCACATCTGTGCTTAAGTCCATTCAGTCTGACGAAAACGGAAGTCCTCTACCAGCCCGCACCACAGGAAGAACACCATCACCCCCACCTCAGCATAGGCACATCTGTGCTTAAGTCTGTTCAGTCTGATGAAAACAGAAGTCCTCTACCAGGAGATGAGAAGAGAGAAGGAAAGACAAGAAGAGAGGAGAAAAGAAAAGAGAGAGATGAGAAGAGAGGAGGAAAGACAATAAGAGAGGAGAAGAGAGGAGGAAAGAAAAGAGAGAGGAGGTGAGAAGAGAGGAGGAAAGACAAGAAGAGAGGAGAAGAGAGGAGAAAAGGAAAGAGAGAGGAGATGAGAACAGAGGAGGAAAGACAAGAAGAAAGGAGAAGGGAGGAGAAAAGAAAAGACGAAAAGAGATAAGTTGAGAAAAGAAAAGAGGAGAGGAGAAAAGACGAGAAGGGAGGAGAAAAGAGGAGACGACCTACCTGCAACCGGTGGACTGGAGCGAGTGATGTTCACCACCACCTTCCTTTCTGGTTCTGGCTCCACAACCGAGAGCTGAAAGATCCTGCGTTCATGGAGGCCGCAATAATGGTGGTGGAGGTGGCAGGAGTAGATGCCCTCGTCGGCCACTTCCAAGCCGGAGATCCACAGGGAGAAGTCCCCCAGGGCGAAGGCCTTCTCGGTGATGTTCATCTTCTGCCGCATGAAGAGAGGCCCATAGGAACGCCCTTCTCCCGAAGCATAGAGGTCGATGAGGCGGTCGGCTCGGTCGTGAGGCACTCCCGGTGGCTGTCGGTCCCAGTGGACCACTTGCTGGTCCTCTTCGTCATGTCGCTCGGTCCAGACTTGGTTCCGGTTGATGCAGGGGAGGACGGCGGTGCTGCCTTTCAGGGCCACGATCACCGGTTTCTCCCCGTCCCAATACTCTTGCACTTCTCTGGCTGTAGGAAACCACCCAGGAGAGACAAGTCAGAAGAGACCGCATTCCACACAACCATTCCTCTTCCATGGGGATAGCACTAAAGTTCATCCAAGCACCCATAACATCATGGCGATTGCACCTGGACTTCAAAGGCTTCCCAAAGGCTGTTCATATTGTCAGAAATATTTATTTATTTGTTCGATTTATTAGCCGCCACTCCCAGTGGCGGCTAATTAATTAACATAATTAATTAACATAATTAACATAATTAATTAATTAATCTGTATTTTTAATTACGAAAATGTGAGTCAACCACTGAAACGGTCAAATGGATACAATGACTCCGCAAAAGCTGTTCAAGATAAGCAGATGTGACTGTAGCTTCGTAGCCCTCAGTTAGAGGTAGCCCTCAGTGTTAGCAGACCTCAGTGTGTGAGAGATCTCTGTGGGAGAATGGCCTCAATGTGTTACTAGGCCTCTGCGTGAGAGGGCCTCAGTGTTAATTCACCTCAGTGTGAGGAAGGCGTCAGTCTGAGAAAGCCCTCAATGTGTGAGAAGGTCTCAGTGGGAGAAAGGGTTCAGTGTGTTAGTAGGCCTTAGTATGAGAAGGCCTCAGTGTTGGTTCATCTCAGTGTATGAGAGAGCCCTCCGTGTGTGAGAAGGTCTCAGAGGGATAAAGGCCACAGTGTGTTAGCAGGCCTCATTATGAGAAGGCCTCAGTCTGAGGTAGCCCTCAGTGTTAGCAGACCTCAGTGTGTGAGAGGTCTCTGTGGGAGAATCACCTCAGTGTGTTAGTAGGCCTCTGTATGAGAGGGCCTCAGTGTTAATTCACCTCAGTGTGAGGGAGGCGGCACTCTGAGAAAGTGTGTGAGAAGTCCTCAGAGGGATAAAGGCCTCCGTGTGTTAGTAGGCCTCATTATGAGAAGGCCTCAGTGTTGGTTTACCTCAGTGTGTGAGAGAGCCCTCAGTCTGAGAGAGCCCTCAGTGTGTGAAAAGGCCTCAGTGTGTTAGTAGGCCTCATTATGAGAAGGCCTCAGTGTTGGTTCGCCTCAGTGTATGAGAGAGGCGAGCCCTCAGTGTGTGAGAAGGCCTCAGAGGGATAAAGGCCTCAGTGTATTAGTAGGCCTCATTATGAGAAGGCCTCAGTGTGGGTTCGCTTCAATGTGTGAGAGAAAAAGCCTTCAGTGTGAGAAGGCCTCACTGTGAGGTAGGCCTCACTGTTAGTAGGCCTCAGTAGGAGAAGGCCTGGTGTGAGAAGTTTCTGTGAAAGAAGTTCCAAGTTGAAGGCCCTCATTTGTGAAAGACCAGCATGAGAAAGAAGCAAAGAAGGAAGTATAAAGAATTTCATTTGTGTTATGAAAACCTCTGTGAGTCAGGCGCGGAAAAGGTGTGCCTGTAGCTTAGTATTCCTCAGTGTTAATTGCCTTCAGGCTGAGAGAGGCCTCAGTGTGAGAGACTCCAGTGTTAGAGAGGCCTCAGTGAGAGGAAGGCATCAGTCTGAGAGAGGCCTCAGGATAAGGCCCCAGTCTGAGAGAGGCATTAGTCTGAGAGAGGCCTCGGTGTGAGGTAAACCTCAGTGTTAGTAGGCCTCAGTGTGAGGTAGGCCTTAGAGTTAGTAGGTCTCAGTGTGTGAGAGGCCTGGTGTGAGAAGCTCTAGTGAGAGAACCCCCAGGTTGAAGGCCCTCGTGTGTGAAGCTTCTGTGTAACTTCGGTGTGAGAGGAGGCTCTGTGGGAGCGAAGCTGCTTATCTGCATGAGAAAGAAGCCCAGCGTGGAAGCAAAGAAGGAAGCTGCAATTCAATATATGCAGGTGTGTCTGTAGCTTAGTACGCCTCAGTGTTAGTTGCCCTCAGTATGAAGAGGCTTCAGAAGCCTCGGTATAAGGAGGCCGCAGTGTGAGGTAAACTTCAGTATTAGTAGGCCTCGGTGTGAGATAGGCCTCAGTGTGAGATAGGCCTCAGTGTGAGATAGGCCTCAGTGTGAGGTAGGCCTCAGTGTGAGATAGGCCTCAGAGTTAGTAGGTCTCAGTGTTAGTTCTCCTTGTCCTTTTTCTGGTTTTTAGGTTGTGAGTCACTTTGGACCTCGGTCCCAAAAGAAAAGTGGTACAAATACATAAATACAAGAACATTTCCCGACCAGGCCCGGATTACCCATAAGGCCACCGAGGCCATGGCCTCGGGCGGGCGGATTTGGGGCGGCATTTCCGGGCCTGAAGGAAGGGGTGAAGGAAGGAGTGGTGTCCACCCGCACGAGGGACAACAAGGAGCCAGGGGGAAGTCCCGCCGCCCCTAAGGCGATTGACGCGGCTTTCCCCGCTGCCGCCCCGCTCGCACGAGCGGGCACCACTCCTTCCTTCACCCCTTCCTTCAGGCCCGGAAATGCCGCCCCCCCAAATCCGCCGCCCGAGGCCATGGCCTCGGGTGGCCTTATGGGTAATCCGGGCCTGGTCGGGGAAATGTTCTTGTATTTATGTATTTGTACCACTTTTCTTTTGGGACCGAGGTCCAAAGTGACTCACAACCTAAAAACCAGAAAAAGGACAAGGAGAACTAACACTGAGACCTACTAACTCTGAGGCCTATCTCACACTGAGGCCTACCTCACACTGAGGTCTATCTCACACTGAGGCCTATCTCACACTGAGGCCTACTGGTGCGAGCGCGGCGGCAGCGGGGGAAGCCACGTGAGTTGCCCTAGGGGCGGGACTTCCGGCGGCACCTTGTCCGTCACGCCGGCAGCGGCTCCGCCCCTCCTCCCTTCAGTGAAGGGAGGGGGCGGAACCGGCGTGACGGACAAGGCGCCGCTGGAAGTCCCACCCCTAGGGCGACTCACGCGGCTTTCGCCGCCGCCCCCCCGCTTGCCGGTGCCCCAAATACGAGCAGGGCAGCGGCGGGGGAGCCGCGTGAGTCGCCCTAGAGGCGGGGCTTCCAGCGGCGCCTTGTCCGTCACGCCAGTTCCGCCCCTCCCTTCAGTGAAGGGAGGAGGGGTGGAGCCGCTGCCGGCGTGACGGACAAGGTGCCGCCGGAAGTCCCGCCCTAGGGCAACTCACGTGGCTTCCCCCGCTGCCGCCCCTCAGGGGTGGGGCCTCTTGGGGCGGAACCGGCGTGACGGACAAGGCGCCGCTGGAAGTCCCACCCCTAGGGGCGACTCACGCGGCTTTCGCCGCCGCCACCCGCTTGCCCGTGCCCCAAATACGAGCGGGGCAGCGGTGGGGGGAGCCGCGTGAGTCGCCCTAGAGGCGGGGCTTCCAGCGGCGCCTTGTCTGTCACGCCGGTTCCGCCCCCTCTTTTCACTGAAGGGAGGATTGGCGGAGCCGCTGCCGGCGTGACAGACAAGGCGCCACTGAAAGTCCCGCCCCAGGGCGACTCACGCAGCGGCCCCCGCTGCCCCCCGCTCGTATTTGGGGCACGGGCGAGCGGGGCGGCGGCGGGGGAAGCTGCGTGAGTCTCCCTAGGGGCGGGACTTCCAGCGGCGCCTTGTCCGTCACACGAGCCCCGCCCCCCGCAAGAGGCCCCACCCCCCCCGGGGGGGCGGCATTTAGACAGGGGGCCTTGGGCGGCACAGTCCGCTAATCCGGGCCTGTCTCCGACTCTGTATTCATCCTCAGAGAATGGGCGCAAAAACCCAGGAGTTCAGAACTTCGCTTTGCATACAAAATCCCTTTTTTTCCCAGCAGCCTGAAGACAGGAAACGCTCCCTGACCACAAGCATCTTAAGTATAATTCCCCGGCCATTCATTTGCTCTGCTCCTCTGCGCACTTCAAAGGCCACTTCGCAGCAGTGTGTTTCAGCAAAAGAGAAACATGTAAGGGAGCGACAACAAACAACGCAAAATACCCAGCGCCCTAGTATGTAAGTTTCCCTCCCTCCTGCCCCCTCTGTCACAAATCCTTTTGCAGAGAAACAGAGACGAATACTTACGTCTTTTGGTAACCGTGAGCTGTACTTGCACCGTTTCGTACAGATGGCAGTAATGGTGGTGGAGGCTGCACGAATAAAGGCCTTGGTCGCTCTCAGCAAGGTCTGGATCGAATAAGGTGCGGGAGACGCAAAGGGAGGGGAGAAGTGAACATTAGTCTTGAGGTAATATAATCACAGAACTGGGAAAGAGGTTCTGGAGGTTATTCAGCCTAATCTCATTGGAATTTGGCCCAGCTTTTCTGATACTTTCTGATTTGTAAAGATTTGATGTTAACTTGTATTCGCTGCCACCAATTTGTGAAGAGGCCAAAACGCTGCCACCAATTATCTTTTCTTGACCACCAGACTTATAAAGAGTGATGAGAAGACTCTATTTTAAATCAGCCACTAGTTCATGAGAGAGATATGTGAAATCCCTTTGTGAGGGAAGCTCTATTGAAAGTAGTGAACTCTTCTCTGACAGGAATGTAACTTTGAATTGAGGCTTGACTCTAAATCACTGACGCATGGAGAGGTTTGTTTTGATGAATAAACAGTTAACAATTTATTTTTGTACATAGCTTAGTTTTATATAACTTCTTCCGCAGAGGCACAGCTTAATAAGGTTACTACCACTAATTATAATATATTCAGGGTCACAATAGAAACGCTATTGTCTTTCCCAGCTAAACTAGCTGTTCACTCCATAAACACAGGCACCCTAGCCTTCTTCAGGTCTTTATCTAAACCCTATTCCTTATTCCTGCCTAAAACTCTTTCAGTTTTTCTTCAAGTTTTCTAATCTCCTTTTGTAATTTAGAGATCTCCTCAGTAATTGTCCGGCTGTGCACGGACTTCTTACTGATTTGGCTTCTCACCATCTTAGCTTGCGCACATCTTTCTTCCACTCGCTCTTTTCCATTCTCAATCAATTTTTTGAGTTCAATTATCCTCCTTTCACCAATGAATTCCTCCCTCTCTCTATCATCTCTAATTTCTTGTAGTCTCTTTTTGCAAATTCTTATAACCTCTTCTTCTTCCGCTCTAATAGCTCTTATCATCCTCTGATGAATTATTTCACTTTTTTCTCTTTCAGCATCAATTTGCTGCTTTTCTCTTCTTTTTAACTCTAACTGGTATTTCAAATTTTGAATCTCCTCAGAGACTGGGATTCTGCCATCTTTGTGAGTTCCATTTACCTCACACTTTTCTTTCAGGCCTTTACTTCAGCCTTCTCTTGCAGGTTTACCTCAGGACTTTAACTCAGCCCTCTCTTGCAGGTTTACCTCAACTCTCTCTCACTCTCTCTCTCTCCCCCTTCAAGCCTCCTGGCTTCTCTTTGTTTCTCAGCTTCTTTTCTCTTAATTTCTACTTCTGTCAGCCTTTTTCTCTCCTGAGAAGCCCTCTCTTTTGTTTTCTGGTAGCCTTAACTCTCTCTTTTTTAATCTTTGTTCCTCAAGCCTCCTGGCTTCTCTTTTGCTTTCTAGTAGCTATATTGTGAGATTTAACTTTACCTCACAACACTTTTTCTTACTCTTTACACAGTCTCAAGCACTTTACACAGTCTCAAGTACTGAATTCAGATGTTACACGGATCTAAATCTTGTCACAGTCTTAGGCACTAGATCAGATCTCTAACACGCATCCCAATCTTGTCACAGTCTTAGGCACTAGATCAGATCTCTACACGCATCCCGCTGCTATGCCACCATTTTCAGTAATGTTTTTACATCGCCATAAATCTAGTGTTCAAAGTTTTTTGCACTTGGCTCCCATCATGCTTGCAACTGTGTCATAGTCTTCAATCATTACACAGCTACCCAGGCTAAGGTGCTGAAGTTCAGAACAGAAGTTGAGAATGCTGAGCAGTGCTGTTTGCTCTACTTTCTGATTTGTTGCTTCAACTGTTCTAATTGTAATTCCATCTTAATGGTATTACTGTGGTTCTTGAGTTATCTGACAATTGTATTTTACGAACTGTTGTAAGTCGCCCCGAGCCGTGGGGGCGACAATGCTGTTGTCGGGAACCTATGGCTCGCGAGCCAGGTGTGGCTCTTTTTGATGATTGCATCTGGCTCCCAGATTTCGGCTTTTCAGATGAGACTAATGCTGGAGCAATCCCCAAACAATACGGGCAAGTAAGCGGCAGATCTAACATCGCTTGGGAGGGAGTTCCACAGCCGAGAGGCCACAACAGAGCAGGCCCTGTCTCTCGCCCCACCAGATGCGCTTGTGAAGATGGCAGGATCGAGAGCAGGGCCTCTCCGGAGGATCTTAATGTCCTTGATCAGGGGCGGGCAACCTACGGCCCGCGGGTCGGATGCGGCCCGGCAGCCAATTCTGTCCGGCCCGGGGAGAAGGGCGTCGGGGGGGGGCCAAGAGGAACGCGTGCTGCTGCCGCCATCCCATCACGGGCTCTGTGGAGCCTGTGTCGGCAGACAGGCCGGAGGAGTGGCGGCTTTGATCGTCTTCCGGGTCGCCAGGGGGATCAGCCGCCTCAGATCGTCGACTGTTCCCCCTGCTGGCCCGGATCGCCTCCAGGGATGGCAGGCACTCCACAGCAGGGCGATCAGCTGGGGAACGGCTGGTGGCGAGAGCGGGTGGAGGCCTGCAGCCTCCGATCACCTGCTGCTCTGTTCTCCTCTGCTGCGGCGGCGGTTGGGTCCGCTTTGCCATCCTCTGGGCTGGGTCCATTGGGCCATTCCATCTTGGTTCGCACCTTGTCTTCTTGAATTTAATTTAATTTAATTTTAGTGGTTTTTATTATTATTATTTTATAATAATAATGTTATTATAATAATATAATAAATAATATAATATAATGTTATATTATATTATAATTTCAATATATTGTAATGTCTATATATATTACTAGCTGACCCGGCCATGACTTGCAACCCTTAAAAGCCATTCAATCCAGCTGTGTTCTTAATTATGAGTCATTTCTAAGTGTGATGTTTGTAACTTGGGGACTGCCTGTGTGTGTGTGTATGTATGTATGTATATGTATTTGTGTGTATGTGTGCATATGTGTGTGTGTATATGTGTGTTTACTTATGCATATGTGTATATGTATTTGCGTGTATATGTGTGTACTTATGTATATGTGTGTTTGTATATGTATATGCATGTATATGTGTAGATGTGTGTAAGTACAGATGTGTGTATGTATGTGTGCATGTGTATATTTGTACATTTTTGTGCATGTATATATGTGTATATGTGTATATGTATTTGTGTGTATATGTGTGTACTTATGTATATGTGTGTTTGTATATGTATATGCATGTATATGTGTAGATGTGTGTAAGTACAGATGTGTGTATGTATGTGTGTATGTGTATATTTGTACATTTTTGTGCATGTATATATGTGTATATGTGTATATGTATTTGTGTGTATATGTGTGTACTTATGTATATGTGTGTTTGTATATGTATATGCATGTATATGTGTAGATGTGTGTAAGTACAGATGTGTGTATGTGTGTGTGTATGTGTATATTTGTACATTTTTGTGCATGTATATATGTGTATATGTGTATATGTATTTGTGTGTATATGTGTGTACTTATGTATATGTGTGTTTGTATATGTATATGCATGTATATGTGTCACCAGGTTGTCCTTCCTTTATTACCTTTTCTTTCCTTTTTCTGTCCTGTGTACTTTCTCTTCTTTCTTCCTGTGGTACTTCCTTCTTTCCTTCCCTCCCTCCTTCTCTCTGACCTTTCTCGCCCTTTCCCTCTTGCGCTTCTTCCCGTTTTCCCTCCCTCCTTTATTCTCTCCTTCCTTCCTGTCTGTTGCTACCTCTTCCATTCCGTCCTTTTCTCTTTATGACTTCCCCCCCTCTCTCTGTCTTCCTTTCTGTCTTCCTTTCCTTCCATCCCTCTTTCTGTCCCTTCCCTCCTCCCTTTGCTCCCTCTCTCCTTCCCTTTTTTTTCCATCTCTGCTACCTCTTCCATTCCGTCCTCTTCTCTTTCTGTCTCTCCCCCTCTCTGTCTTCCTTTCTGTCTTCCTTTCCTTCCATCCCTCTTTCTGTCCCTTCCCTCCTCCCTTTGCTCCCTCTCTCCTTCCCTTTTTTCTTTCCATCTCTGCTACCTCTTCCATTCCGTCCTCTTCTCTTTCTGTCTCTCCCCTCTTTGTCTTCCTTTCTGTCTTCCTTTCCTTCCATCCCTCTTTCTGTCCCTTCCCTCCTCCCTTTGCTCCCTCTCTCCTTCCCTTTTTTCTTTCCATCTCTGCTACCTCTTCCATTCCGTCCTCTTCTCTTTCTGTCTCTCCCCCCTCTGTCTTCCTTTCTGTCTTCCTTTCCTTCCATCCCTCTTTCTGTCCCTTCCCTCCTCCCTTTGCTCCCTCTCTCCTTCCCTTTTATCTTTCCATCTCTGCTACCTCTTCCATTCCGTCCTCTTCTCTTTCTGTCTCTCCCCCTCTTTGTCTTCCTTTCTGTCTTCCTTTCCTTTCCTTTCGTCCCCGTGCCACCCACCAGCAGTCTGTTTGTTTACTTTCCTTTGGGGGAGGGAGGGGAGAAAAAGGATTTTCCTCGCGCCGCCCCTCTGATTGGCCGGGGGTTACTCACGCTCCGTGTGTTGAGGGGTGGGGAGGCGGCGAGAAGCACAGCACATGCCCAATCTGTTGGGAGGGGTGGGAAAGGGAGCTGTTCTAACCGCCTTTGCCATGCGCTGTGTTTCTTCGCCTGTCCCAGTGGTAATTGGGACCTGTAGTCCCAAACGTTTTTAGAGGTTTTTTTTGGCTGTTGTCTTTAATTTGGGGGGGAGGGGGGTTGTCAAACTTACCTCATTGGGTTATGTGTCAGTGTGGTCTGGTTTTGTGTGTCTGCGTTGTGTGGTTTTGTTGCCTATAAGCTTATAACCACTGATGTTACATTTTTATATATATAGATAGTATATATAGAGAGAAAGAGACTCTATATCAGGGGTGCTCACACTTTTTCAGCATGGGAGCTACTGATTAAAACACCAAGTCCCAAAGATCACCTACCCAGAAATGTAAAACGTATACCGTATTTTTCGCACCATAAGACGCACCTGCTGATAAGACGCACCTAGATTTTAGAAGAGGAAAATTGGAAAAAAATATTTTGAGCCAAAAAGTGGGCCCCGGCGCTTGCCTGCTTGAAGCGCGGCCTGCCCACCTGGAAGGGTGGACCCTCCTCGCGCCCTCCGCCATCCCTAAGCCTTTCCTTTGGCCGCCTCCTCCTCGGTCCCGTCTCCCTCCTCCTCCTCCGCCCGCCGCGCCGCGCCGCCGCCGCCTCCTCTGCCTCCCTCCCTCGCTGCCGCCGCTGCCGCCGCCGCATTCCTCTGCCTCCCTCCCTCACCGCCGCGCGCATGGGCATTAGGTCCCAAGCGCGTCTGATGTCTGGACGCAGGCGCGCCTGCCGTGCTGACGCAGGCGCGCCCTGGCGCTGGCGCGAAACACGCCTGGCGCGCTGACGCAGAAGCACGCCTGGCGCTCGGGACCTACTGCCCATTTGCGCATGGGCAGTAGGTCCCAGCGCGCCAGGCGTGCCTGCGCCAGCGCGCCAGGCGTGCCTCAGGCGCTAGGACGCCAGACGCGTCAGACGCCGCTTGGGACCTAATGCCCATGCGCCGACGGGCGGCGAGGGAGGGAGGCGGCGGCGGCGGAGGCGGGCGGCGGCGGGCGACGACGGAGCAGGAGGAGGCGGAGGAGGAGGCGGGACCGAGGAGGAGGTGGCCAAGGGAAAGGCTTACTATCGCCTCTCCCCCCTCTTCGCTCCATAAGACGCGGCTGATTTTTCCTCCTACTTTGGGAGGAAAAAACTGCGTCTTATGGTGCTAAAAATACTGGGTAACTATTTTCTTATTTATTTATTTATATTTATTATTCATTTTTATGTACCGCTCCTTCCAGCAGGCTCGGGGCAGTTTACATAAAATGAAGTTATAAAACGTTAACATTTCAATTTAATAACAACAATATAAAACAGAGCATAAAAATACATCCAACCACCCCATTTCTCCCACACTGCCATATTGCCACACATATTATCAGCCAGAAAGTAAGAAGAGAGGCTTTTGAACTGCAAGGCCATTTAATACTCAGTAAGGTAAACAAAGGGGCATGCAAAAATACATCCAACCACCCTATTTCTCCCACACTGCCATATTCCCCAACATATATTTCTCAAGGAACAAAGCAAGCAGAGAGGCTTAAGGCCATTTTTAAAAATAAAAAGGAAACAAAGAGACATGCCACAGAACAATCAAGCACCCACCGCAAAGTAAAAAGACCGACCTTTGAGATGCGGTAAGGAAATGACGCCAAAGCGTCCTTCTTCTTCTCCTCCGTCGTTGCTCCTATTTCCATGCCGCCAGCATGCGTGCCGCCTCCAAGAGCTGACAAGAAGTCTGAGAGGCAGAATGGGCACTTCTGCGCGTGTGCGCGGGGCCAGCCATGCATCGCGTCATCCAGGCCCACCCCCTTTGGTCTCCTACGACTCTGAGTGGCTGGAGAAGGACGTAGGGAGGAGGAATCCAAAAGAGGGGGCCCATTCTGCCTCTTGGACTCTGCAGCTTTTGGAGGCGGCGCACGAGCAGGGAGCGGGGAGGAGCAACGACGGAGGACTTCTTTGCAGCGTGCAGGGGCGCGTGAACAGGACCAACAGCAAAAAACCTGGTCAGGGGTCTGAAGATCGCCCTGGTGATCGAGATCACCATTCTGAGCAACCCTGCTATCCGCCTTCCCGGTGGCGAAGGTCCCCTTTCGGCCCCATGATGCCGAAGGTCCCCTATCGGAGGACAAGGAGGAGGAGGACAGAGCAGGCACCACACCACACACACAAAAGCCACAGCGAAGCGTGGCCAGGTCAGCTAGTTAATACTAATAATATATGTATATTTCTTGATATAATAATATGTTAAGATTAATGATGTGTAATATATAGTAAACTAGCTGACCTGGCCACGCTTCGCTGTGGCTTTTGTGTGTGTGGTGTGGTGCCTGCTCTGTCCTCCTCCTCCTTCTCCTCCAATAGGGGACCTTCGGCATCGCGGGGCCGGGACCTTCGCCACTGGGAAGGCGGCGCCCGTGGCGCCTCCTCCGCTGGCTCCTCGGCCGCCTCCCAGCTGTTTCTGGACCCGGGCCACGTGGTTTCTCTCTCTCTCTCTCTCTATTTCTTGATCTGCATGTGTCTCGCACTCTCGCGAGACACACACAGGAAGAGAGAGACCGCATGAACCCGTCTGAGGCGGGAGGGATGGTGCCCTTTCCGGGCACCTCTCTATCCTCCTCGCCCCACCCTCCTCCCTTGAATGTAGGAAGGAGGGCATGGAAAGGAGGAGAAAGAGATGCCCGGGAAAGGGCAGAATCCCTCTTGCCTGTGGCGGGTGCGCGTTGTCTGTCTTCCTGTTTTTCTCTAGGTCTGTGTGTGTCTCGGGAGAGTGCGAGACACATGCAGATCAAGAGAGGAGGGGAGAGAGACCGCACGTCCCGGGACAGGAAACAGCTGGGAGGCTGTGGCGGAGGCCGAGGAGGTAGCAGAGGAGGTCCCGCCGTCGAGATGGTGAAGGTCTCCTTTGCCCCCTTCCGGGAGCGGCATGGAGGTGGTGAAGTAGGTCGAGGAGGCGCCGTAAGAGGCGGGCACGGCGCCGGTGCTGCCGTAGCGATGTTCCCCCGTTTGTTACCGCGGCGGCATGGAGAAGGAGGACGATGTGGTGAGCGTGGGCTGAGGGGAGGGGCTGGGTTTGGGGTGGGATGTGGAGTGCGCTGCCAGCATTGGAAAGCACTGCTTTTCCCCTCTCCTCCCCTTCCCTCGCGTTGGAAGGAGACCATTGTAATTCTCCATGCACTGCTATTTCCAATGGGCGGTTTTTGGGGGCCGTGTTTCGGGGGGGTAGTCTGGTATGTAGGCCGTCTTTGTGCCCTAGACATACCCCGTGGTATGCTTGAATGTGTTTGGGGTGTTTGGTGGTTATGGGGGTTATAGTTTTGCTGTCTATATACCGAGTTGCACGACCATTCGATTTATATATATATAGATATAGTAAATAAATAAATTATGCAGATTAGAATGTAGTTCCGCCTTTAGGTGGGGCCCTCCATAATATTTTTTGGCTCTCATGTGGCCCCTTGGAAAAAATAATTGCCCACCCCTGTCCTTGATGGTTCATAGGGGAGAATCCGTTTGGACAAGTAAACTGGGCCGGAACCGTATAGGGTTTTGTAGGTTAAAACCAGCACTTTGAATTGTGCTCGGAAACTAACTGGCAGCCAGTGGAGCTGGTGCAACAAGGGAGTTGTATGCTCCCTGTACCCCGCTCCTGTTAGAAACCTGGCTGCCAAGCGTAGGACTAATTGCCGTTTCCGAACAGTCTTCAGAAGCAACCCCATGTAGAGTGCGTTGCAGTAGTCTATTCGAGATGTAACCAGAGCATGGACTACTGTGGCCAAGTCAGACTTCCCAAGGTATGGGCGCAGCTGGCGCACGAGCTTTAACTGTGCAAAAGCTCTCCCGGCCAACGCCGAGACCTGTGGCTCCAGGCTCAGCGATGAGTCCAGGACCACTCCCAAACATCAACATAAACATCATTCCCATCATGAGCATCAGCATGAACTTCAGATACAATCACAGGCTGAACAGGCTGATACACAACAGATACCTCTGACCACCAATGAGAAGTTGCCGTCCACAAACGCATTCTCAGTCATGGAGATCCGCCCTTGGTTGTAGGTGCGGTATACCCGATGGTCGCCCGCAGAGTACATGTCACAGAGCCTCTCCGCCCCAATCTGGCTCCGGTAGAGGTCCCAATGGACCACTCGCTGGCGGTCATTTAGCCGGTCCTGCGTCCACACCATGCGGTAGCTCTTGCAAGAGAGGACAGTTCGGGAACCCGCCTTGGCCGTGACATTCAGGACCGACACCACAACGCTCTCTAGATTAGAGGCATCCGCAGGGACTACAAGTGGAAGGGAGAGAGGGGCATGTGAGGAACAGCAATCAGGATGATGGCCCTACACAGTAAAGAACGGCTGGGGGATGGTGACCTGCTGGGAGCATCTGCTTGGAGTGCTGAAGCCGGGGGAGGGGGAGGAGCCAGGACATGCCCCGCTCCTCCCCCTTCCCTTGGCTTCAGCTCTCCCACAGCTTCTCCAGCCTTGAGGGGGCAGTGCCAATCCAGCGGTGGCAGAGCCAGCACAATGCAGGCTTGGCACTGTCCCTCAAGGCTGGAGAAGCTGTGGGAGAGCTGGAGCCAGGGGGAGGGGGAGGAGTCAGAACGCACCATGCCTGACCCCCTCCCCGGTCTTCAGCTCTCCCACAGCTTCTCCACCCTTGAGGGACAGTTCCAAGCCAGCGGTGACAGAGCAAGTACAATACTGGCTTAGCACTGTCCCCTCAAGGCTGGAGAAGCTGAGGAGAGCAGCAGCTGGGGGAGGAGCCAGGCCGCTCCATGCCCTGCCTCCTCCCCCCGGCTTCAGCTCTCCCACAGCTTCTCCAGCCTTGAGGGGGCAGTGCCGAGCCAGCGGTGGCAGAGCCAGCACAATGCTGGCTTGGCACTGTTCCCTCAAGGCTGGAGAAGCTGTGGGAGAGCTGAAGTCGGGGGAGAGGGCAGAGCCAGGCCACACCATGCCCCGCCCCCTTCCCTGCCTTCAGCTCTCCCATCTGCTCCAGCCTTGAGGGGGCAGTGCCAAGCCAGCGGTAGCAGAGCCAGCACAATGCTGGCTTGGCACTGTCCCCTCAAGGCTGGAGAAGCTGTGGGAGAGCTGAAGTCGGGAGAGGGTAGAGCCAGGCCACACCATGCCCCGCCCCCTTCCCCGCCTTCAGCTCTCCCATCTGCTCCAGCCTTGATGGGGCAGTGCCAAGCCAGCGGTAGCAGAGCCAGCACAATGCTGGCTTGGCACTGTCCCCTCAAGAACAGGAGGAGCTTTGGGAGAGCTGAAGCCGAGGGGAGGGGGCGGAGCTAGGCTGCGCCATGCCTCGCCCCCTCCCCCCGGCTTCAGCTCTCTCACAGCTTCTCCAGCCTTGAGGGGGCAGTGCGAGCAAGGGGCGGGAGTCATGTCCCCCGTCCCCACTCTCCGCCATGACTCCCGCCTCTCGCTCGCTGAAGCCACGCGGAAAAGGAGGAGCATGAACGGTGGACAGGCTTCAGTAGGTGGGGCTCCTCCGCGCGGCTTCAGCGAGCGAGGGGCAGGAGTCATGGCGGATTGGAGGCTGGCTGGGGAAACGGCTGAAGGAGGCGGCGCCCCGGCCCCTTCTTCTTTTTCTTCGCCGCCGCCCGGCCCTTCCTCCTCCTCCCCCAAGCAGCAAGAGTTCAACAGAAGGAGGGGGGAAGGAAGGGGCAGAGAGCTTTTCTCGCGGCTCAGCAGGAGGTCCGTCACGGCACACTACTGTGCCGCGTCACAGCGGTTGGGAAACACTGGCCTACATCCTAGGATTTCATTAAGATTACAAGTAACATGGTTTCAAACCTGGAAAGCTTTTGTTACGGTAGTAGCACTTACCTGAATAAGGGTGAACCGCCGAGTCTGAAAGAGAAAGACAAAGCAAAAATATTAGGCAACTGAAATGTGAATAGAATGACCTACTAAAAGAAAAAGAAAAACCCTCTCATTGTTTCTGTTGTAGCACAGCAAGCGTCCGAGGATTTGTCAGAGAGTGAGGGGGTGATGGGTTTCAAAATGAAGAGTCTGTGTGCGATCAGAGAGAATTGCAGGTCTCAGATCGGAGAAAATTGGAGGCAGATGTGGCCGAGGCAGAGGATGATTTTTTCCCCCTAGGCAACAGGGAAAAGTGAAATTCCTTGGGCTGATGGGGAGTTTTCCCTGGATACTACCTTGTTTCCCCGAAAGTATGACACCCCCGATTGTAAGACGTATCGGGGGTGTCAGAGGGGTCGGTGTGGCGAGGCACATCAAATCAACCGGCTGGACAGGGTGGACCCTCTTTTACGGATCCCACCGCTACCACCATTTGTGGAGATTCGAGGTTCACTTGTATTCGCTGCCACCAATTATCTTTCTTGACCACCAGACTTATAAAGAGTAAAGAGAAGACTCTATTTTAAATCAGCCACTATTTCATGAGAGAGATGTAGGTGAAAGCCTCCTTTTGGTGAGGGAAACTCTCTTGGTAATTGTGAGCTCTTCTCTGACAGGAATATGTTTTAGGATGAGACTTGACTCTAAATCACTGACGCAGAGAGGTTTGTTTTGATGAATAAACAGTTAACAATTTATTGTTATACATAGCTTAGTTTTATATACTTCTTCCACAGAGGCACAGCTTAATAAGGTTGCTTAAAACTATTTAAAGTATATCCAAAGTCACAATAGAAACGCTATTGTATTTCCCAGCCACATTAGCTGTTTATTTTAACAATATAGGCACACACTAGCCTCCTTCAAGGTACTTTATCTAAACCCTGCTCTCTCCTCTTAGAGCGGGTCCATCTCAACTTCTCACTTAGAGTTCGTCTCTCTCTAGACTATTAACTCTTTACTTGAGCTCCTTATTTTGAGCTATAATTCCTGTCTTAAAACCTCTTAACAATCTCTCAGAGCTCCCTACACACTGAGCTCTCTTTCTTGACTCAAACTTGAGCTCTTCATACTTTGAGCTCCTATTCCAGACTGACTAACTTTCCCTCCTTCGCCTTGTTAGATACATTCTGACTCCTCCCTTGCAGCTTCAGAGCTATGTTGTCATGACAACCTGCTCTCTCTCTGTGGCACTGCTTTTAATATCAGCACTTATTTTCCCTCCAGTTCTCTCTCAATATACCCATATCTATATCTCCTACACAACACAATTAATCACTTCAACACAGTCGGCTTATATAAGCCGTACCCCGAAAGTAAGACGTACTGCGGGCGGCATGGCGTGGTTTCCTGGCTGGGCGACAAGAGGCTCCCAGAGGGGCTCAAAGGGGCCAGAATCCTCCTCCCTCTTCCTCCTCTTCCTTCCAGCGGCGTCTTCCATCCTCCTCCTCTTCCTCCCAGTGGCGCCTTTCCCTCTGCGGTTCCGCCCCCTCCCTTCAGTGAAGGGGAGGGAGGGAGCCGCCACCAGCTGAGAGGGAAGAAGGCGCCGACGGAGATCCCGCCCAGGCAACTCAGGCGCTTTTCGCCGCCGCCCCTTCGCCCGCTCGTGTTTGGAGCGTGGGCGAGCGGGGCGGCGGCGGGAAAGACACCTGAGTCGCCCTGCGGGCGGGACTTCCGCCGGCGCTTCTTCTCTCTCGCCGGCGGCTCCGCCCTCCTCCCTTCACTGAAGGGAGGGGCGGAACTGGCGAGAGGGAAAGGCGCGAAAGGAAGAGGAGGAGGATGGAAGGCGCCGCTGGAAGGAAGAGGAGGAAGAGGAGGAGGATTCCGGCCCCTTTGAGCCCCTCTGGGAGCCTCTCGTCGCCCAGCCAGGAAGCCACGCCATGCCGCCCAGTAGTGCCTTACTTTAGCCTTACTTTCGGTACCATCGCCCAATATAAGACGTACCCGAAAGTAAGCCGTAGTGGGGATTTTGGGGGGTCAAAAGAAAGTAAGACGCTGTCTTACTTTCGGGGAAACACGGTAGATTAGGCCTGAGAATAGAGGGAGTAAAACACAGACAAACTAAATATCCTCACATAATCCATGGGAAGGCCTTGAAGTCCAGGTGCACTCACCATGATGTCATGGGCACCTGGGCGGACTTAAATTGGCATGAATACCCAGTATGCCCAAATTTGAACACTGGCGGAGTTTGGGGAATATAGACCTTGATATTTAGGAATTGTAGTTGCTGGGATTTATAGTTCACCTACAATCAAAGAGCATACTGAACTCCACCAATGATGGAATTGAACCAAACTTGCGTCCCCCTTTGGGGGTAGAGAAGGGCGGGTCAGAAATAAATAAATAAAATAAAAATTTGGCACACAGGACTCCCATGACCAACAGAAAATACTGGAAAGGTTTGGTGGGCATTGGCCTTGAGTTTGGAGTTGAAGTTCACCTACACCAGTGTTTCCTAACCAGTGTGCCGTGGCAAAATAGTGTGCCGTGAGCGATCATCTGGTGTGCCGTGGGAAATGGGAACCTCCAATGCCCTTTCTTCCCCCTCGTGCCGAACACTTTTCCTTCTCCACTCGGGCTCCCTTCTTCCCAGCCTCGCTCTGCTCGCTTTGCTCTGGGGCAAGTCTGCGCAGTAGCGCCCGTACGGGTCACGTCTCCCTCCCTCCCCCTCCCCTCCTGAACACGCTCCGCTGCCCCCTCGGATCAAAATGGCGGCAGAAGCGGCAGAAGAAAAAGTAAGTGTTGGGCAGGAGGGGGAAGAACGGGCGCGAAGGGGAAGGAGAAGGAAGAGGTCTCTGTCGAAAGCTGGCATAGGCAAACTTGGACCTTCCTGGTGTTTTGGACTCCAACTCCCACCATTCCTAGCAGCCTCAGGCCCTTTTCCCTTTCCCCCTCAGCCACTTAAGCAGGAAAGGGCCTCAGGCTGTTAGGAATGGTGGGAGTTGGAGTCCAAAGCACCCAGAGCGCCGAAGTTTTCCCATGCCTGTTTCAGGGACCTTAAAGTGGTGAGCCTCCTCCCAACACTGTGATTCTGGATAGAAAACAAACAACAACATAACATAACATTGTTTGAGTCCACAGTGCTCTCTGGGTGTAGGTGAACTACAACTTCCAAACTCAAGGTCCATTCCCAAGCAAACCCTTTCAGTTCTTTCTGTTGGAAATGAGAGTTCAATATGCCAAGTTTGGTTCAATTCCATTGTTGCAAGAGTTCAGGATGCTCTTTGATTGTGTGTTAACTATAAATCCCAGAAACTGTAACTCCCAAATGTCAAGGTCTATTTTCCCCAAACTCCATCTGTGTTCACATTTGGGCATATTGAGTATTCATGCCAAGTTTGGTCCTGATCCAACATTGTTTGAGTCCACAGTGCTCTCTGGATATAGGTGAACTACAACTCCAAAACTCAAGTCAATGCCCACCAAACTCTTATAGCATTTTCTCTTGGTTATGGGAGTTCTGTGTGGGAAGTTTGTGTCTTTCTGCCATTCCTGCCAGGATATCTATGTTGTGATCATCGAAACAGGCCCAGGTTTCACACTGAGTGTATAAATACATTTAAAAACATATTAACTATATGTATGTATGTATGTATGTATTTATTTATTTATTTCCGGCATTTTACCCCGCTCTTCTCAACCCCCGAGGGGGGACTCAGAGCGGCTTCCAAAAAGGCACAATTCGATGCCAACACAGTAAAACACATAAAACACAGTATAAAACCACCCAAAACATTACACATTAAAATACAATTACATCAACATATCATACACATTCATTTAAGTTAAAAAATAAATAAATATTGCTGCCTTGTGCTAGTGTGCAAACGCCTGGTCCCATAGCCAGGCTTTTACTTTTTTCCTGAATGTAAGGAGGGATGGAATTGATCGTATGTCACTAAGAAGCCCATTCCACAGACGGGGAGCCACCACCGAGAAGGCCCTCTCCCTCGTCCCCCCCCGCCGCATTTGAGAAGTCGGCGGGCGAGAGCAGGGCCTCCCGGATGATCTTAAATTACGAGGTGGGATGTAGCGGCAGATGCGTTCGGACAAGTAAGATGGGCCAGAACCATATAGAGCTTTAAAGGTCAAAACCAGCACTTTGAATTGAGCTCGGAAGTGGACAGGCAGCCAGTGGAGCTGGCACAACAGGGGGGTGGTATGCTCCCTGTATGTAGCTCCCGTTAGTAGTCTGGCTGCCGCCCGTTGGACTAGTTGTAATTTCCGAACTGTCTTCAAAGGCAGCCCCACGTAGAGTGCGTTGCAGTAATCTATTCGGGATGTGACCAGAGCGTGGACGGCCGTAGCCAGATCAGACTTCCCAAGGTACGGGCGCAGCTGGCGCACGAGTCTTAACTGTGCGAAAGCTCCCCTGGCCACCGCCGAGACCTGGGGTTCCAGGCTCAGCGATGAGTCCAGGGCAGGGGCGGTCTAAGGTAATTTTAAATGGTAGGCGAACATTATTTTGGTGCCCCCCCAAACATTATTCCCCCCATGTAAAACAAATATACAATTATAATATCACAATACCATTAGTAGTATTATATTGTATCAATGTATATACAATATATTATACCATACTCATACTATATGATATCATAATTATATTATACTACATTACAATATAATTATATTATAATATATTGACATTATAATACAATATAACATTCTATTATATTATTATTATAAAATAATAAATAAAATTATTTATTTAAATGAAATTATCCTCTACTAAATATTTTCATTACTCCTATAAAACTCAAATAACCCAAAATAAAGTAAAATAAAATATTATATATTACTATTTTGTACAATACCACTATACTGCAATCTTGTTTGTAATATTACATGTAATATAAAATTACACTTCCTTCACTGATTCTTTTCTCCTTCCCAAACGCGCTCGCGGAGACAAAGGAGAAGGGAAGCACTCCCTGCCTGCCCGATAGGGAGTGCCTGGCTTACAGGCTTCTGCGCAAAAGAGCTACTGGGCATGCGCGGAGCACACACAAGGCCGGGCCCCAAAAGCAGGCAGCTGCAGCGATGCCTGAGGAACATCAGCAGGGCCAGGATGGTGCCCCATGCGGCCAGGATGGCGCCCCCTTCCCAGATGGCGCCCTAGGCGGCCGCCTACTTGGCCTACCTTGTAGGAGCGCCCCTGGTCCAGGGTCACTCCTGAGTCTTCAGGGGGAGTGTAACCCCATCCAACACAGGCTGTAACCCTATGCCCTGTTCGGCCTTTCGACTGACTAGGAGGACCTCTGTCTTGTCTGCAGGCATGTAGCCAGGGGGGGCTAAGGGGGCTTCACCCCCCCCCCCAAATTCTCAGGGTGGTCCGCGAGAAGGCCTTACTGGTACATTATTTAAACTGTTATGTTTATTCATATCATGATCTGATCACCATGCTCATTATATCCCACATTAATGGGGTTATTGGGATAACAATACAAAAGGTTTGGTAGGGAAGACCTCTTCCACCCAGTCTCAGACCCCGGAACCAAACTCACCCCCGAACCGAAATCCTGGCTACGGCCCTGCTTGTCTGGATTAAGTTTCAATTTGCTAGCCCTCATCCAGTCCGACACAGCAGCCAAGCACCGGTTCAAAGTATTACTGTGTTAGAGTGTCATTTTGTGTCATTTTGGTTGGTGGTGTGCCCCAGGATTGTGTACATGTAAAAAGTGTGCCGCGGCTCAAAAACGGTTGGGAAAGATGCCGGGCATGCACGCCAGGGCAGGAGTGGCCCCGCCCCCGCAAGCGGCCACGCCCCCGCTGCGGCCACACCCCCGCGAGAGGCCACGCCCTCCGCTCCGGCCCCCAAGGTGATCAGTCACCTGAATTCCGGCCCTTGGGCCCGAAGAAGTTGGACAGCCCTGTTCTAAATGAAAGACAATATAATAATAATAATAATAATAATAATAATATAGAGGAGGGAGGTGATTGGAGGGCTCTAAATGCAAGGGTGAGGAGAAGGCCTAGTGAGGAGGGCCAAGGCCTGGCCTGGAGGCCCCTCAGCTCAGCTCAGTGGCGAACTCCCTCCCCGGCCTCCCTTCTCCACCTTCCCCATGTGGGGGCAAGGCCTTGGGGTCTGGGGCGGCCCTCCCTCACCGTCCGGCCCTTATGGCGGCACCGCCCCTCTGCTCCTCGGCCTCCTCCTCCACGCCGCCATGAGGACCCGCTTTTCCTCGAGCCGGCTCAGCCGCTCCTTAAAGCCCCCTCTTGCGCATGCGCCGCGGCGCCCGGCACGCACGCACGCCCGTGACACACACTGCTCTTGAGGTCTGGGCAAATGCAGGGACCTCTGCAGAGGATGGGGAAATTGTAATTACCGAATAAATATCCCCCTGATGCGATTCAATTCAACACGCGCGTGGCACCTAATTACCCTTCGGAGAACACGGCCCTTCTGGCATGGCCCTCTCTGGCCTTCGGTCCTCAACGCAAAGAACATGGCTTCCCTTCCAGATCCCATGCATTGAGTCGCTGGCAAGTCAATCGAAAAAGGAGTTTGGCTGCCTTTCCCGAAAGCAGGAAACTCACCAGATGTGCCGCTTTGCTCCGAACCGCATGCTCCCCGAGCTATGAATAGCATTAAACACGGATTGGCCTTTTATGGAGGATGGATTTACCTGCTGTGTGATAAAGACCACCCAGGACTCGGATCCAAGTGCCGACCGCAGGTCTTGGAACCGTTATTTTGAGAGTACGGCCCCCAGAAAGAGACCTCATTTCGAGTTGGACGTGCCTCTCATTCCATTGGCATTTTCACCGTTTTCCTCTTTGTGTCGTCGAAGGCTTTCACGGCCGGAATCGCTGGGTTGTTGTGAGTTTTCCGGGCTGTGCGGCCATGTTCCAGAAGCATTCTCTCCCGACGTTTCGCTGCAAAACGGGAACTCCCAGGACTCCATCGCATGGAGCCAAAGTGGCAGTCCAAAGTGGTGTCGAACTGCGAGGGTTGAATGAAAAGTAATGCCTCTACCTCCGTTACTTGGGTTCGGATGGGAATATTTTAATAAATCAAACATAGAAATAATCCTTAGAACAGTGTTTTTCAACCTTTTTTGAGCCGCGGCACATTTTTTACACTTGCAAAATTCTGGGGCCAGGCCCGGATTACCCATAAGGCCACCCGAGGCCATGGCCTCGGGCGGCACGTTTGGGGAGGCAGCGGATCCGGACCCCCATTTTTTAAAACAAATCCCCCAAAAATTCATCCAAAAAAAGGGCGCATGCGCGGCTGCCCCCTCCCTTTACTCTGCTTTAGGAGGGAGGGAGGGAGGGAGGGAGGATCGGCTCCTTATTCCGCCCCTCCCCGCCTCCTCGCCGGATTAAAGGAAGGAGGGCGGGGAGAGGAGAAAGAGGCGCCCTCCCGCCGCGCGTCCTGTGCGCTGCCCACCCCTTTTCAGCAGGGCTGGCGCGACACAAGGGAGGAGAGGCGGCGGTGGGACTCCTCTCTGCCTCCTTCCTGGCGTGGCGTGGCGTTGCCAGGCAGGGAGGAGGAGGCGAAGCCGTGCCGCCACCCCTCCTCCCTTGCGTGGCGTGACGACGCAAGGGAGGAGCGGCGGCGGCGCGGCTTCTCTCCGCCTCCTTGGCTTGGCGTCGCCAGGCAGGGAAAAGGAGGCGGAGAGAAGTCGCGCTGCCAACCCTCCTCCCTTGCATCGTCATGCCACTGAAGGGAGGAGGGGCGGCGGCGTGGCTTCGCCCCCTCCTCCCTGCCTGGCAACGCCACGCCAGGGAGGAGGCAGAGAGGGTGTCCCACCGCCGCCCCCTCCCCCTTGTGTCACGCCAACCCCGCCGGGGAATGGGCGGCGCGCAGGACGCGCGCGGGAGGGCGCCTCTTTCTCCTTGCCCTGCCCTCCTTCAATCCGGTGAGGAGGGGCGGAGCCGGGGCGGGAAGGGGGAGCTGGGGGGGGGAGGGGCGGAGGCAGACCCTTTGGCCTAGGGCGGCAAAAGGGCCTGATCCGGGCCTGCCTGGGGCACACCACCAACCAAAATGATACAAAATGACACTCTAACACAGTAGTACATATAGTTAATATGTTTTTTAAAATGTACTTATACACTTAGTGTGAAACCTGGGCCTGTTGGAACTGTAGAGGAGCTGTAGAGGAGAGTCTACTCAACAAGCCAGTACTTGCTGCATTCCACTACTGCCATCTGTTGAAGAGTTACGAAGGTGGAGGCATTACTTTTCATTCGACCCTCGTACATTAATTTTACAGTGTAGATGCCTTTTCAATCCTCACCGGAGACTCCGAGATGTTTCCTAGGATCATCTGAAGCAGATCAGGAAACGATTTGTGTTTCCTGTTTGCATAATAACGCCAGCAGCAAAATAATCTGCTGGCCAAGATTATACTCTTGCAGCAAAGAAGGAATCGCTAAGGGCAGGGCCCTTTGGGTTCCGTATGTAAACAAACCTTGGGCTCAGAATTCCTTCATTCCCAACAGTATACCAGAGTGTTTTCTGGATTTTAGCAAAGCGACAACAAGACAGTAGATCCTGGAGCAGGCCCGGATTAAGCCCTTTTGGCACCCTAGGCCACACTTTGGAATTACGCCCCCAAAACAACCTCTACTGCACACCACCCCCACCTCCTCCTCCTCGAGGCTCCAGAGCTGCGCCCTCCTTCCTTGAGTCAATAATAAATAATAATAATCTACAGAAAGAAGGCTATTTGAGTGTTCTAAATCAGGGCTGCCCAGCAGACATCAGTTTTTATTTTATTTTATTTTTTTGAAAAAAAAATTTCCAAAAAATTTAGTCCTCAGAGGGGAAGGGGCCGGCGCAGGAGGTCTGTCACGGCAGTGAGGAAGAGGCGGAGGGAAGCCACGCACCCCACCTCAGATGCCCTAGGGGCGGGACTTCCCCCAACAGCCTGTTTTCCAAAAAATTTCGCTCGCGCAGGGCCGCCTCAGATGCCCTAGTCTTGCGCGCCAGAGTGGGATCGGCGAGCCGCCCTTCGCCGCGTGTCCCTAGCCCTTGCAGCGGCTGCGCCTGAAGGAAAGTAAGCTCCGGGCTTACCTTCCTTCAAGCGCGCGGCTGCAAGAGCTAGGAGACGGGGAGGGCAGCTCGCCGATCCCCGGCCCGCCTCCCGCCCTGGCGCGCATGCCCGGCATCTTGCGCGACCCACCCCTTTCGGCGCCTGACGTCACCCAGCCGAAAAGGGGCGGGTCACGCAAGATGCCGGGCATGTGCGCCAGGGCAGGAGGCCACGCCCCTGCTGCGGTCACGCCCCCGTGAGCGGCCACGCCCTCCGCTCCGGCCCCCAAGGTGATCAGTCACCTGAATTCCGGCCCTTGGGCCCGAAGAAGGATGGACAGCCCTGTTCTAAATGAAAGACAATATAATAATAATAATAATAATAATAATATAGAGGAGGAGGTGATTGGAGGGCTCTAAATGCAAGGGTGAGGAGAAGGCCTTGTGAGGAGGGCCAAGGCCTGGCCTGGCCGCCCCTCAGCTCAGCTCAGCGGCGGACTCCCTCCCCGGCCTCCCTTCTCCGCCTTCCCCATGTGGGGGCAAGGCCTTGGGGTCTGGGGCGGCCCTCCCTCACCGTCCGGCCTTTATGGCGGCACTGCCCCTCTCCTCCTCGGCCTCCTCCTCCACGCCGCCATGAGGACCCGCTTTTCCTCGAGCCGGCTCGGCTGCTCCCCAAAGCCCCCTCTTGCGCATGCGCCGCGGCGCCCGGCACGCACGCACGCCCGTGACACACCTGGAGGACGAGCGCCCCCCTCCTGCCCATGCCGGCCACGCCCTTTCTGGGCCAAAGAGGCCCCGGCGAGAGCCCAGCACAGACACTTCCGGCTCCATTCGCACCCTATGATTCCCTCATGGCGGCGCGGAGGAGGAGGCCGAGAAGGAGCGTGGCGCCACTGCCATGAGGGCCGGACGGTGAGGTAGGGCCGCCCCGGACTTCAAGGCCTTGCCCCACACGGGGAAGACGGAGAAGGGAGGCCGGGGAGGGAGCTGAGCTGAGGGGCATCCAAGCCGGGCCTTGGCCCTCCTCACTAGGGCTCGCGGGGGCGATGGCGAGGCGGGGCGCCATTCCCTCCTCCCCCGCCCCCTCGCAGTGCCCTCCCCCTGCCCTCCCCTGAGAGAGAGTCATCTCCATGCCGCGTGTTGCAGGTTGGCTTGTGCCCCTTGGTTTGTGCCCCTAGGCCATGGCCTAGTGTGGCCTTATGGATAATCCGGGCCTGTCCTTGTGGATGGTTGTCACCCCTTCCCCTAGTCAACAACCTAGAGCTCTGGGTCTTTCCAAGCTTTGCGTACCAAGCAGCAAAGGCCGTTTGTCCTCCGCTTGATATTTTCCAATACCTTTTGGTCACTGTTTTTCAAGGAGCTTTTGCAAACGGATCCAACGTCCGTGGAAAATTACCAAAGAGGGCAAAACTGGGGTCCGTATGGGCTCAATCTACACCACTATATCATGCAGTTTGAACTTAATTATAGGTTCAATGTAGACCAGTGTTTCTCAACCTGGGGGTCGGGACCCCTGGGGGGTGTCGAAAGGGGAGTTTCAGAGGGGTCACCGAAGATCATCAGAAAACATAGTATTTTCTGTTGGTCGTGGGGATTCTGTATGGGAAGTTTGGGAAGTCTATCCTTGCTGGGGTTCAGAATGCTCTTTGATGGCAGGTGAACTATAAATCCAACCAACTACAACTCCCAAATGCCAAGGTCTATTTCACCCAAACTCCACCAGTGTCCACATTTGTGCATATTGACTATTCAAGCCGAGTTTGGTCCAGATCTATCACTGTTTGAATCCACAGAGCTCTCTGGATGTAGATGAACGACAACTCCCAAATCTCAAGGTCAATGCCCACCAAACCCTTCCATAATTTTCTGTTGGTCATGGGAGTTCCATGTGCCAAGTTTAGTTCAATTCCATCATTGGTGGAGTTCAGAATGCTCTTTGATTGGAGGCGAACTATAAATCCCAGCAACTACAACTCCCAATTGTCAAGGTCTATATTCCTCAAACTCCACGAATGTTTATATCTGAGCAAACTGAGTCAAATTTGGTCCAGATCCATCATTGTTTGAGTCCACAATGCTCTCTGGATGTAGCTGAACTACAACTCCCAAACTCAAGGTCAATGCCCACCAAACCCTTACAGTACGTATTTTCAGTTGGTCACGGCAGTTCTGTGTGGTTCAATTCCATCATAGGTGAAGTTCAGAATGCTCTTTGGTTGTAGGTGAACTATAAATCCCAGCAACTACGTTAGCATTGAACGGCCTAGCAATTTTTAACGCCTGGCTTCTTATTGCCTGGGGGAATCCTTTGTTGGGAGGCGATTAGCTGGCTCTGATTGTTTCGTGTCTGGAATTTCTCACTTTTTGAGGGAGGGGATGCCAAGAAGCCAATCGCTTTCGGTACATCCATCATCACCTCTAAACACCTCCCAACAAAGGATTCCTCTGGACATTCCCAACAAAGGATTCCCCCAGGCAGTAGCAAGCCACATCTTGAAACTGTCGGGCCATTAAATGCTAATCAAGGTGGCCAATGGAAACATCCACACCTACCTCCAACAGACAAGATTTCTTTCTCCCACCCTGGACATTCCCAACAAAGGATTCCCCCAAGCAGTAACAAGCCAGTCCTTGAAACTGTCAGGCCATTAAATGCTAATCAAGGATGCCAATAGAAACATCCACACCTACCTCCAACAGACACGCGTTCTTTCTCCCACCCTGGACATTCCCAACAAAGGATTCCCCCAGGCAGTAACAAGCCACTCCTTGAAACTGTCAGGCCATTAAATGCTAATAAAGGAGGCCAATGGAAACATTCACACTTTCCTCCCACGGACACAAGTTCCTTCTCCCACCCTGGGCATTCCCAACAAAGGATTCCCCCAGGCAGTAACACGCCACTTATTGAAACTGCCAGGCCATTCAATGCTAATCAAGGGGGCCAATGGAAACATTCACTCCATCTTCCAACAGACAATAGTTTTTTCTCCCACCCTGGACATTCCCAACAAAGGATTCCCCAGGCAGTAACAAGCCACTTATTGAAACTGCCTGGCCATTCAATGCTAATCAAGGTGGCCAATGGAAACATTCACACCTCCCTCCAACAGACAAGAGTTCTTTCTCCCACCCTGGACATTCCCAACAAAGGATTCCCCCAGGCAGTAACACGCCACTTATTGAAACTGCCAGGCCATTCAATGCTAATCAAGGTGGCCAATGGAAACATTCACACCTCCCTCCAACAGACAAGAGTTCTTTCTCCCACCCTGGACATTCCCGGTGGTCAATTGCCATTAAATACTACCTACCACTGCAAAATTCACCTACCCAAAACAGACAAGATATATAATATATCTCTCTATGGATATATTAACACTATTTTCCTAGTTTCCAACAGACTTCAGGCCAGCTAATCGCCTACCAACAAAGGATTCCCCCAGTCAGTAAGAAGCCGCTAGGCCATTAAATACTACCTACCACTCGCACGTACGCAAAACAGATGAGTTCTTTCTCTCCACAGATATATAAACACTATTTTCCTAGTTTCCAAGAGACCTCAGGCCAGCTAATCGCCTCCCAACAAAGGATTCCCCCAGGCAGTAAGAAGCCGCTAGGCCATTAAATACTACCTACCATTCACACATACCCAAAACAGACAAGATATATAATATATCTCTCTATGGATATATTAACACTATTTTCCTAGTTTCCAACAGACTTCAGGCCAGCTAATCGCCTCCCAACAAAGGATTCCCCCAGGCAGTAAGAAGACGCTAGGTCATTAAATACTACCTACCATTCGCACCTACCCAAAACAGATAAGAGTTCTTTCCCTCCACAGATATATGAAAACTTTTTCCCTAGTTTCCAAGAGACCTCAGGCCAGCTAATCGCCTCCCAACAAAGGATTCCCCCAGGCAGTAAGAAGCCGCTAGGCCATTAAATACTACCTACCATTCACACATACCCAAAACAGACAAGATATATAATATATCTCTCTATGGATATATTAACACTATTTTCCTAGTTTCCAAGAGACCTCAGGCCAGCTAATCGCCTCCCAACAAAGGATTCCCCCAGGCAGTAAGAAGCCGCTAGGCCATTAAATACTACCTACCATTCACACATACCCAAAACAGACAAGATATATAATATATCTCTCTATGGATATATTAACACTATTTTCCTAGTTTCCAACAGACTTCAGGCCAGCTAATCGCCTCCCAACAAAGGATTCCCCCAGGCAGTAAGAAGACGCTAGGCCATTAAATACTACCTACCACTCGCACCTACCCAAAACAGACAAGATATATAATATATCTCTCTATGGATATATAGACACTATTTTCCTAGTTTCCAACAGACTTCAGGCCAGCTAATCGCCTCCCAACAAAGGATTCCCCCAGGCAGTAAGAAGCCGCTAGGCCATTAAATACTACCTACCATTCGCACCTACCCAAAACAGACAAGATATGTAATATATCTCTCTATGGATATATTAACACTATTTTCCTAGTTTCCAACAGACTTCAGGCCAGCTAATCGCCTCCCAACAAAGGATTCCCCCAGGCTGTAAGACGACGCTAGGTCATTAAATACTACCTACCATTCACACCTACCCAAAACAGATAAGAGTTCTTTCCCTCCACAGATATATGAAAACTTTTTTCCTAGTTTCCAACAGACCTCAGGCCAGCTAATCGCCTCCCAACAAAGGATTCCCCCAGGCAGTAAGAAGCCGCTAGGCCATTAAATACTACCTACCACTCGCACCTACCCAAAACAGACAAGATATATAATATATCTCTCTATGGATATATTAACACTATTTTCCTAGTTTCCAACAGACTTCAGGCCAGCTAATCGCCTCCCAACAAAGGATTCCCCCAGGCAGTAAGAAGCCGCTAGGCCATTAAATACTACCTACCACTCGCACCTACCCAAAACAGACAAGATATATAATATATCTCTCTATGGATATATTAACACTATTTTCCTAGTTTCCAACAGACTTCAGGCCAGCTAATCGCCTCCCAACAAAGGATTCCCCCAGGCAGTAAGAAGACGCTAGGTCATTAAATACTACCTACCATTCGCACCTACCCAAAACAGATAAGAGTTCTTTCCCTCCACAGATATATGAAAACTTTTTTCCTAGTTTCCAACAGACCTCAGGCCAGCTAATCACCTCCCAACAAAGGATTCCCCCAGGCAGGAGGATACCTGCCATAGATGCAGGCGAAACTTCAGGAGAGAATGCTTCTGGAACATGGCCAGACAGCCCGGAGAACTCACAGCAACCCGGCAATTCCGGCCATGAAAGCCTTCAATATTATTATTATTATTTAATAATAATAATTAGTAATGGCTATGTATCACAAAGACGTCGCGTATGTCGACTCCGCTACACAAAACATACGTGTCTGTGTGTCCAATCCTGGGCTTTCCCAACTCTTCCAAAGACCAAACGGCCCAAGCACAGCCTTACATAACATGCTCTTGTTCTATCCAAAGGGAAGTCCAATGCCGTCAACGTCGGCCTTCCAAACTGGTATTACCTTGCAGAAACAACAGCAGAGCCCAAAGGCACTGGGTTGGCCACTCCATGGCTTCTGTGTTGTCCTCTTCTCCTTTCCTTCCCCAAAGGCTGCTTCTCCTTCTTCTCGCCTTCCTTTGCTTGAAAATACTGATGACCTCATTCGTTTACAGACCGAAAAAACTAAGAATCCGACCCCACAACTACAAGTTTATTAACTCCTCGCCTTCTCTCTCCTCCCAAGTTCCTTCTTTCTCTAACCTTCCTCCAACATCACACTCGTTCTCTCTGACCCTTCCCTTTGGATGCAAGACTGGCAAGAAAGTCGGTTTTCGCCGGCCTCCGAAAAGCTTCCAGTTCCAAAAACAACCTCCTCCCTTCTGGGGATGGTATTAATTTTCTGGGAGATTGACAAAATCCAGCTGTTCCCTCTTTGCCTTGACTCTCCGCCAGATGTCTGCCGGGTTTCTGGGTTGGTTATTTCTTTTCCCTCCCCTCCCAGATCTTTCTCTAATCCTCCTTTCGGTGTTTTCTCTCTCTCTCTCTCTCTCTCTCTCTCTCTCTCTCTCTCTTTTCTCTCATCTCTCTCCTCCTTTCCGCAAACGTCCCTTCTGATCGGCCACTGACAGAAGGGACGAAGGGTTTCATCTATGCTGACGATCATGCCATCACCGCCCAAGCAGGGAGCTTTGAAATGGTTGGACACAAGCTCTCCGAAGCTTTCGGTCAGTGTTTTTCAACCTTTTTTGAGCCGCGGCACATTTTTTACATTTCCAAAATCCTGGGGCACACCACCAACCAAAAGGACACAAAATGACACTCTAACACAGTCATACATATAGTTAATATGTTTTTAAATGTATTTATACACTCAGTGTGAAACCTGGGCCTGTTTCGATGAACACAACATAGGTATCCTGGCAGGAATGGCAGGAAGACACATACTTCCCACACAGAACTCCCATAACCAAGAGAAAATACTGTAAGAGTTTGGTGGGTATTGACCTTTAGTTTTTGGAGTTGTAGTTCACCTATATCCAGAGAGCACTGTGGACTCAAACAATGTTGGATCAGTACCAAACTTGGCATATGCCCAAATGTGAACACAGATGGAGTTTGGGGAAAATAGACCTTGACATTTGGGAGTTACAGTTTCTGGGATTTATAGTTAACACACACTCAAAGAGCATCCTGAACTCTTGCAACAATGGAATTGAACCAAACTTGGCCTATTGAACTCTCATTACCAACAGAAAGTGCTGAAAGGGTTTGCTTGGGAATTGACCTTGAGTTTGGAAGTTGTCCTTCACCTACACCTAGAGAGCACTGTGGACTCAAACAATGTTGTTATGTTGTTGTTTGTTTTCTATCCAGAATCACAATGTTGGAAGGAGGCTCACCACTTTAAGGTCCCTAAACAGGCATGGGAAACCCCTCTGGGTGCTTTGGACTCCAACTCCCACCATCTTAACAGCCATGGCCTCAGGTGGCCTTATGGGTAATCCGGGCCTGTGTGCAGGAACGTTGGAACTCCCTGCTGCAGGTCAAACCAATTAGGATGCAGATGGGCTCTTTCTGGGGCTCGCTTTCACAAGCAAGGAGCTTTGAAATGGTTGAACAGACGCTCTCTGAAGCTTTAGCTGCTCTTACTGCCTATTACAGGGAAAACCAGCTTGCTCCATCAATGTTTAACATTTACACAAATGACCAGCCACTGCCAGAAGGGAGAGAGAGTTTCATCTATGCTGACGATTGCACCATCACCGCCCAAGCAGGGATGAATACTAATGGAGTTGGGGAAAATAAATCTTGACATTTGGGAACTTTAGTTGCTGGGATTTATAGTTCACCTACAACCAAAGAGAATTCCGAACTCCACCAACCATGGAATTGAACCAAACTTGGCACACAGAACTCCCATGACCAAGAGAAAATACTGGAAGTGGTTGGTGGGCATTGACCTTGAGTTTGGGAGTTGTAGTTCACCTACATCGGGAGAGCACTGTGGACTCAAACAACGATAGATCTGGACCAAAATTGGCACGAATACTCACTGTGCCCAAGTATGAATACTAATGGAGTTGGGGAAAATAAATCTTGACATTTGGGAACTTTAGTTGCTGGGATTTATAGTTCACCTACAACCAAAGAGAATTCCGAACTCCACCAACCATGGAATTGAACCAAACTTGGCACACAGAACTCCCATGAACAAGAGGAAATACTGGAAGTGGTTGGTGGGCATTGACCTTGAGTTTGGGAGTTGTAGTTCACCTACATCCAGAGAGCACTGTGGACTCAAACAATGATGGATCTGGACCCAACTTGGCACGAATGCTCAATATGCCCAAATGTGAACACTGGTGGAGTTTGGGGGAAATAGACCCAGGCCCAGATTACCCATAAGACCACCCTAGGCCATGGCCTAGGGCGGCATCTTTGGGACGTGGGCAGCAGATCCAGAGCCCCCCAAAATTGAAATATAATAAAAAATGTGTCCGAACTTTGGGCGCTTTCTTCTGCGCCTGGGCAGGGAGGAGGAGCCGGGGGCAGTTCCGCCACCCCTAGGGCATCTGACGTGGCTTCCCCGCCGCCTCTTTACTCAGCGGGGCGGCGCCGCTCCTTCCTTCAGTGAAGGGAGAGGGGCGCCCGTCTGAGCGAGGCGGCGGGGGAAGCCACGCCCAGGGGCGGTCCTACAAGATAGGCCAAGTAGGCGGCCGCCTAGGGTGCCATCTGGGAAGGGGGCGCCATCCTGGCCACATGGGGCGCCATCCTGGCCCTGCCGATGTTCCTCAGACAGTGCTGCAGCTGCCTGCTTTTTGACCCCGGCCTTGTATGCGCCCGACGCCGCTTCTGGGCAGGCGCGGAGGTTTTCACGCAGGCGCAGTTGCTCCCGGAGCTGAAGTTGAGCGCAGGAGCAACTGCACATGTGCGAAACCTCCGCGCATGCCCAGTAGCCCCTGCGCAGAAGCCTGTAAGCAAGCACTCCCTATCGGGCAGGCAGGGAGTGCTTCCCTCTCCCTTGCCTCCGCGCCGATGCGCGCGTTTGCAGGAAGGAGAAAAGAATCAGTGAAGGAAGTGTAAGTGAAGGAATGAATGAAGGGCTTTCCTCCTCCTCCTCCTCTGTGACCTCTTCTCTCCTCCTTCCTTTCTTCGGCTGTATTTCTGTCTAGGCCTGAGGGGCCTGAGGCTATGAGGAGTTGTGGGAGTTGGAGTCCAAAACACCTAGAGGGAGGGAGGGCGGGCCCAAGTTTGCCCAGGCCGCGCTGCCTGTATCTCGACCTCATTTGAACATTTTGGCTGTTTTTCTATTTACATTTACATTGGGATCCTAATTTTGGACTTATGGTAGACTCCTATGGATTATGAGTCGGGTGGCAGGTAATATATTCTGATTTTGAGGCATTTACATTGCATTTCTTGTTGATTATTATACAGTTCTGCTTAATATTGTCATACAATATAATAAAAATACAATATAACAATAGAATAATGATATATTTTATATTACATGTAATATTACAAACAATATTGCAGTATAGTGGTATTGTACAAAATAGTAATATATAATATTTTATGTTACTTTATTTTGGGTTATTTGAGTTTTATAGGAGTAATGAAAATATTTAGTAGAGGATAATTTTATTTAAATAAATAATTTTATTATTTTATAATAATAATATAATAGAATGTTACATTATATTATAATGTCAATATATTATAATATAATTATATTGTAATGTAGTATAATATAATTATGATATAATATAGTATGAGTATGGTATAATATATTGTATATACATTGATACAATATAATACTACTAATGGTATTGTTATATTATAATTGTATATTTGTTTTACATGGAGGGAGGGAAAAATAATGTTTTTTTTGGGGGGGGCACCAAAATAATGTTCGCCTACCATTTAAAATTACCTTAGACCGCCCCTGCCATAAGACCACCCTAGGCCGTGGCCTAGGGCGGCAGCTTTGAGGGGGCAGCAGATCCAGACCCCCCCAAATTGAAATAATAATAATTTAAAAAATTTAGTCCGAACGGGCGCTTCCTTCTGCGCCTGCGCACTGAGAAGAAGCGAGGGAGAAGGAGCCGGGGGAAGTTCCGCCACCCTAGGGCGTCTAACGTGGCTTCCCCGCCCGCCTCTTTACTTTATTACGCGGGCGGGCGCCGCTCCTTCCTTCAGTGAAGGGAGGAGGGCTGCCCGCAGAGTGAGGCGGCGGGGAAGACGCCGACGCCCTAGGGACGGGACTTCCCCAGCTCCCGCCCGGCTCCGCCCCTCCTCCCTTCAGTGAAGGAAGGAGGGCGCCCCCGCGCGAGGAGAAGGAGCCGGGGAAGTCCCGCCCCAGGGCGACTGGACGTGCGAGCGAGGAGGCGGCGGGGGAAGCCACGCCAGTCGCCCTAGGGCGGGACTTCCCCGGCTCCTTCTCCACCCCCCGCAAGAGGCCCCGCCCAGGGGGGGGGGCGGCATTTAGAGAGTGCGGCCTGGGGCGCCACAAACCATTAATCTGGGCCTGAATAGACCTTGACATTTGGAAGTTGTAGTTGCTGGGATTTGTAGTTCTTTCACAATCAAAGAGCAATCCAAACCAAACCAACGATAGAATTGGTGGGGTTCACCCCCTCGTCGCCAACCCCCAGGGGTCCTGACCCCCCTCCCTCCGCCCCGGTTGAGAACCACTGCGAAACACAGGGCCAGCTGGGGTCCACGATGCGCCACTCCCGGAGAAACACCTAAAGTGAAACCGGCTGCGATGGCTGACACGCAATCCGCAGCGTTGAGCAAAGACGGTCGAAGCAGAACCGTCGCCACAATTATAGCCTTGCAAGACATAACCTCCCATTATTCCCGTGATTTCAGCCATGCCAGCATCTCTGGAGGACGCAATGTCGCAGCGGGCTTTTCAGTGTTTTAATTAACGTGTACTACAACTCCCCACAAATTGAAAGGCTCGGGGATTCCTTCACAATCACAAGGACAACCCTTGTCGTGCCCGTTGCGCTTTGCTGCCCCGTCGATGTAAATACCATTCAAGGTCCATCTGCTGTGATTCAGAGAGGAGACCCTTCTCCAGATAAGGTTGGACTACATCTCCTAGTGTTTTGCTGGCTAGGGTCCAATTTAGTAGACCAGTGTTTCCCAACCTTTTTGGAGCCGCGGCACACTTTTTACATGTACAAAATCCTGGGGCACACCACCAACCAAAATGACACAAAATGACACTCTAACACAGTCATACATATAGTTAATATGTTTTTGAATGTATTTATACACTCCGTGTGAAACCGGGGCCTGTTTCGAAGAACACAACATAGATATCCTGGCACAAAACATACTAATACTAACCCATCAGTCGAACAATTGATTTTGTCATTTGGGAGTTGTAGTTGCTGGGAGTTATAGTTCACCCACAATCAAAGAGCATTCTGAACTCCACCAATGATGGAATGGAATCAAACTTCCCACACAGAACTCCCATAACCAAGAGAAAATGCCATAAGAGTTTGGTGGGCATTGACCTTGAGTTTTGGAGCTGTAGTTCATCTATATCCAGAGAGCACTGTGGACTCAAACAATGTTGGATCAGGACCAAACTTGGCATGAATACTCAAAAAGCCCCAAATGTGAACACAGATGGAGTTTGGGGAAAATAGACCTTGACATTTGGGAGTTACAGTTTCTGGGAGTTATAGTTCACCCGCAATCAAAGAGCATTCTGAACTCCACCAATGATGGAATGGAATCAAACTTCCCACACAGAACTCCCATAACCAAGAGAAATCACCATAAGAGTTTGGTGGGCATTGACCTTGGGTTTTGGAGTTGTAGTTCACCTATATCCAGAGAGCACTGTGGACTCAAACAATGTTGGATCAGGACCAAACTTGGCATGAATACTCAATATGCCCAAATGTGAACACAGATGGAGTTTGGGGAAAATATACATTGACATTTGGGAGTTACAGTTTCTGGGAGTTATAGTACACCCGCAATCAAAGAGCATCCTGAACTCTTGCAACAATGGAATTGAACCAAACTTGGCATATTGAACTCTCGTTACCAATAGAAAATACTGAAAGGGTTTGCTTGGGAATTGACCTTGAGTTTGGAAGTTGTAGTTCACCTACACCCAGAGAGCACTGTGGACTCAAACAATGTTATGTTATGTTGTTGTTTATTTTCAATCACAATGTTGGAAGGAGTCTCACCACTTGAAGGTCCCTAAAACAGGCATGGGAAAACTTCGGCCCTCTGGGTGCTTTGGACTCCAACTCCCACCATTCCTAACAGCCTGAGGCCCTTTCCTGCTTAAGTGGCTAGGGGGGGAAAGGAAAGGGGCCTGAGGCTGCTAGGAATGGTGGGAGTTGGAGTCCAAAACACCTGGAAGGTCCAAGTCTGCCATGCCAGCTTTGGACAGAGACCTCTTCCTCCCCCTTCCCCTTCGCGCCCTTTCTTCCCCCTCCTGCCCAACACTTACTTTTTCTTCTACACTGCCGCTTCTGCCGCCATTTTGATTCGAGGGGGCAGCGTGAGCGTGTTCAGGAGGGGAGGGGGGAGGGAGGAAGGCGTGACCCGTGCGGGCGCTACTGCGCAGACTCGCCCCAGAGCTAAGCGAGGCAAAGCGAGCAGAGCGAGGCTGGGAAGAAGGGAGCCCGAGGGGAGAAGGAAAAGTGTTCGGCAGGAGGGGGAAGAAAGGGTGTTGGAGGTTCCCATTTCCCACGGCACACCTGAGGATCGCTCACGGCACACTAGTGTGCCACGGCACACTGGTTGGGAAACACTGCAGTACCCCTACATCCAGTGCCCCCTACATCCAAAATTCTGTACTGCGCATGCGCGTCCGCATTGACGAATCAATTTGGAAGTTTCAGGGGGGAAACATTGAAACATTCGGAAGTGACTTTAGAATCGAACCACCAGCACCCCCTACATCCGAAATTCCTTACTGCACATGCGCGTCCGCATTAACAAATCAATTTGGAAGTTTCGGGGGGGGGGGGGAATTGAAAAATTCAGAAGTGACTTTAGAATCGAACCACCAGCGCCCCCTACACCCAAAATTCTCTACTGCGCATGCGCGTCCGCATTAACGAATCGATTAGTAAGTTTCCGGGGGAAATTGAAAAATTCGGAATTGACTTTAGAATCGAACCACCAGCGCCCCCTACATCCAAAACTCTCTACTGCGCATGCGCGTCCACATTAACAAATCGATTCGGAAGTTTTTGGGGGGAAGGTATTGAAAAATTCGGAATTGACTTTAGAATCGAACCACGAGTGCCCCCTACATCCAAAATCCTCTACTGCGCATGCGCGTCTGCATTAACGAATCGATTAGTACGTTTCCGGGGGGAAATTGAAAAATTCAGAATTGACTTTAGAATCGAACCACCAGCGCCCCCTACACCCAAAATTCTCTACTGCGCATGCGCGTCGACATTAACTAATCGATTCGAGTAAGTTTCGGGGTGGGGGTGGGGTGGAATTGAAAAATTCGGAAGTGACTTTAGAATCGAACCACCAGCGCCCCCCACATCCAAAACTCTCTACTGCGCATGCGCATCCGCGATTAACGGGATTGATTTGACGAATCGAAAGTTTCCTACTGGGGAATTGAAACATTCGGAATTGACTTTAGAATCGAACCACCAGCGCCCCCTACATCCAAAATTCTCTACTGCGCATGCGCGTCCGCATTGACGAATCGAGAGAGCCATGACAGCTCTAGATAAATTCTTGGTTTCTGGTGCTGATTAAGTTTTCCAGAGGAAAGTCATCTTCTTAAAGAGCAGGGGGAAATAACAAAGAGTTCGAGTCAGCACGGCATGATGCTTTGCCCAGCTGACTTGGTCTCAAGCATCAACATGACAGCCAACAAATGACATTCCGTGCGTTGTTACTCATCTCCGTTGGCCGGAGAGCGAGACAATGCTCCAGAAGAGTCTGGTAGTTGACATTTGCATTGCAGTGATGGTTCCTTAATAGGTTATTAATGCATTGCTTAACATTATATACTTACTTACTTACTTAGACCAGTGTTCTCCAACCAGTGTGCCGTGGCACACTAGTGTGCCGTGAGCGATCCTCAGGTGTGCCGTTGGAAATGGGAACTTCCAATCCCCTTTCTTCCCCCTTGCTGGACACTTTTTGTTCTCCACTCAGGCTCCCTTCTTCCCAGCCTCACTCTGCTCGCTTTGCCTCGCTTTGCTCTGGGGCGAGTCTGCGCAGTAGCGCCCGCACAGGTCACGCCTTCCCCCCTCCCCTCTCCCCTCCTGAACACGCTCACGCTGCCCCCTCGAATCAAAATGGCGGCAGAAGCGGCAGCGTAGAAAGAAAAGTAAGTGTTGGGCAGGAGGGGGGAGAAAGGGCGAAAGGGGAGGGGAGGAAGAGGTCTCTGTCGAAAAGCTGGCATGGGCAAACTTGGACCTTCCAGGTGTTTTGGACTCCAACTCCCACCATTCCTAGCAGCCTCAGGCCCTTTTCCTTTCCCCCTCAGCCACTTAAGCAGGAAAGGGCCTGAGGCTGTTAGGAATGGTGGGAGTTGGAGTCCAAAACACCCAGAGGGCCAAGTTTTCCCATGCCTGTTTTAGGGACCTTAAAGTGGTGAGCCTCCTTCCAACATTGTGATTCTGGATAGAAAACAAACAACAACATAACATAACATTGTTTGAGTCCACAGTGCTCTTTGGGTGTGGGTGAACTACAACTTCCAAACTCAAGTTCAATTCCCAAGCAAACCCTTTGAGTACTTTCTGTTGGTCATGAGAGTTCAAGATGCCAAGTTTGGTTCAATTCCGTTGTTGCAAGAATTCAGGATGCTCTTTGATTGTGTGTTAACTATAAATCCCAGAAACTGTAACTCCCATATGTCAAGGTCTATTTTCCCCAAACTCCATCTGTGTTCACATTTGGGCATATTTATTTATTTATTTATTTATTTATTTCTTCGACTTATTAGTCGCCCTTTCCCGTAGGCTCAGGGCGACTCACATTGTGAGAGTCGCAGAACAATCAGGGTAAAATCAGGGTAAAACAAAGCATAGTAAAATTACTGTAACCAGCACGCAAGCATGGTTTGGGCACGGTTTTATATACATAAACCTAAGCACCGAACATCTGGGTGAAGAGGAGGGTCTTGCAGGCCCTGCGAAACGTTAGTAGATCGGTCTGTGCTCGGACTGTGGGGGGAAGAGCATTCCACAGCACCGGCGCGGCGGCACTGAATGCCCTCCTCTGCGTTGAGGTCAGGTGAACAGATCGCCGACTAGGCACCACCAGGAGGTTTTGGGACTCGGATCGCAGTGGTCGTGGAGGGCTGTAATGGGAGAGGCGGTCCCTTAGATACACTGGCCCCAGACCATTCAGGGCCTTAAAGGTTAAAACCAACACCTTGAAGGTGATCTATCGGAAGCCAGTGCAGTTCGCGCAGCACAGGCGTAATGCGGCAGCGAGATGGACAACCTGCCACCAGCCGTGCTGCTGCGTTCTGCACCAGCTTGAGCTTCCGGATCACCGACAAAGGAAGGCCAATGTAGAGGGCATTACAGTAGTCTAGTCTTGAGATGACCGTGGCTTGGACCACTGTGGCTAGGTCATGACGGGACAGGTAGGGAGCCAGCCTCCTCGCCTGTCGGAGGTGGTAGAAGTATTGGTCCTGATTCAACATTGTTTGAGTCCACAGTGTTCTCTGGATATAGGTGGACTACAACTCCAAAACCCAAGGTCAATGCCCACCAAACTCTTATAGTATTTTCTCTTGGTTACGGGAGTTCTGTGTGGGAAGTTTGTGTCTTTCTGCCATTCCTGCCAGGATATCTATGTTGTGTTCGTCGAAACAGGCCCAGGTTTCACACTGAGTGTATAAATACATTTAAAAACATATTAACTATATGTATTACTGTGTTAGAGTGTCGTTTTGTGTCGTTTGTGTTGGTGGTGTGCCCCAGGATTTTGTAAATGTAAAAAATGTGCCACGGCTCAAAAAAGGTTGAAAAACACTGACTTAGACGATCCCTCGTTGTCCGAGTAAGATTGTCCTGGTGGTGGGTACATAGGTGACTGTGGAGCTCTGTTCTTGACCTGTATGTTCTCCCACAGTGAGAGCATCAGTTTCCAGGTGGAAGGCGGTCCCATTCAGGGTTGGCTTGACGTGCCTTCCTCTTGCCACATTTCTCTCTTTCGTGCCTCTTCAAATTCTACAGCACTGCTAGTCACAGCTGACCTCCAGCTAGAGGACTCAGCATCCTGTGATCAATAGAAGTGGGTCAGGGGAAATCTGGAATGAACACCCTTCGTATTTATTAGACCTGTTTTCGAACGGAAAAATGCGTTTCGGAAGTCAAATCGGATATTGGTTTTGGCCTGGCTTCAGATGTGAACGATTTTTTTAGTGATTTTATCAAAATGGATTCGGATGTATTCCGATATTTGGAAGTATTCAAAAATAGCGTCCGCGATTACGCAATGTGCGAAAATCAGCAGAAGGGAGAGTCTAAACCAGGAGTGGGCAACCTACGGCCCGTGGGCCGGATGCGGCCTGGCAGCTGATTCTGTCCGGCCCGAGGAGAAGGGCGTCGGGGGCGGGGCCAAGAGGAAGGGGTGCCACTGCCGCCATCCTATCACAGGCTCTGTGGGGCCTGTGTCGGCAGACAGGCCGAAGGAGCGGCGGCTTTGGAGTGCCTGCCATCCCGGGAGGTGGCCGCTGCGGCACCCAAGAACATGGCGGAGAACCCCGCGGCGCTCGCGCCCTGCCGTGCATGTGCGGAAGCAGCCCCACGGCCCCGCGCATGTGCAGAAGCGGGGCTTCCAAAGTGTGGCCTAGGGCGCCACAAACAGTTAATCCGGGCCTGCTCTTGGTTTTTCCTTATACTTTCTAAAACTATCTCCAATCTATTATATAAAGGGATTCCCGTCATGGAACGACTATCCCAAACAGAGAAACCTTACAACGCAGAAACACTAAACTTGCCAACAGAAATAGGCCTCAAGCAAGGTATGTTTGTAGCAAAGAAATTCCGCCGCCAAAAAAACCTAAAAGGCCCCCAAAACAACGAGTAAAAAAACCTATGTTTCCCAGCATCCTCCGGGGCTGCCAACGACCCTCCCAGCCTCTACATTCTGACAACATGATTGGCTGCCAATAAGGGCGGATTTGCATAACTCCTGTACTGGCCAGCCAACATGAACATTCCGACCCATAATAAACTGTCAGAGGAGGATAAGGCAAAGGGCTGAGGCACAAACACAAACACCCAAATCACAGACCACACCCAAAATTGACACTAAGGCTTCATTAACTTAATTTCCCTGACTAGGCCTCACTTAATGGGATGCTGTTTACGCTCTGAATTGACAGTAAGGCTTCATTAACTTGATTCTCCAGAAAATTTACACCCCTACAAATCACAGACCACGCCCAAAATTGACAGTAAGGCTTCATTAACTTAATTTCCCTGACTAGGCCTCACTTAATGGGATGCTGTTTACGCTCTGAATTGACAGTAAGGCTTCATTAACTTGCTTCTCCCGACTACGCCTCAGCTCATTGGACATTGTGTATGGCCTGAATTGACAGTAAGGCTTCATTAACTTGCTGTTCCTGACTAGGCCTCAGCTCATTGGACATTGTGTATGGCCTGAATTGACAGTAAGGCTTCATTAACTTGCTGTTCCTGACTAGGCCTCAGCTCATGGGACATTGTGTATGGCCTGAATTGACAGTAAGGCTTCATTAACTTGCTGTTCCTGACTAGGCCTCAGCTCATGGGACATTGTGTATGGCCTGAATTGACAGTAAGGCTTCATTAACTTGCTGTTCCTGACTAGGCCTCAGCTCATGGGACATTGTGTATGGCCTGAATTGACAGTAAGGCTTCATTAACTTGCTGTTCCTGACTAGGCCTCAGCTCATGGGACATTGTGTATGGCCTGAATTGACAGTAAGGCTCCATTAACTTGCTGTTCTTGACTAGGCCTCAGCTCATGGGACATTGTGTATGGCCTGAATTGACAGTAAGGCTTCATTAACTTGCTGTTCCTGACTAGGCCTCAGCTCATGGGACATTGTGTATGGCCTGAATTTACAGTAACCTACCTTGGCACACAGAGACCCTATGACCTACACTACATTCTACTACAGTTTGGAGGAGGGTGGACCATGGATTATGGGACTTGAAGTACCTCCATGGATAATGGGATTTGTACTACTTCAAAACCCCATCATTCCCCACAGACCACTGTAGCCCGGAACCAAGACCGATAAAGACCAAACTTGGGCACACAGTGCCCCCCATGACCCACACTCCATCCGACTGCAGTTCAGAGGAGGACACACCATGGATAATGGGATTTCAAGTACCTCCACTCACTTCCAAAGTACCCCAGCCACACACGCATCAACCTCTACATCAACACAGCAGACGGAAAGACAAAAAACTTTGTATATCCACAAGCTATGCAGAACGCCAGCAACACCACACAACAACTCCCCAGGACTCCAACATCCCACCCACCAGAACAACCCACAACGACACAGCCAGGACCCCAACAACACCATAATCAACAACAATTCCAACCCTTACATACTCAGACTTTCTCACATCTCCTAAATAGGGCACAGCAACGCGTGCCGGGTACAGCTAGTACAAATATAAAGAGAAGTGGCGACAATGGGCAAAACTTTTCGACAGCCATGTGGCTCTGGTTGAAAAGCCCTCACACTTTGAACAACACCCGTCCCTGCCCAGTCGAGCCACAAACCACAGCGGGGCCTCGCTGCCTTTGAAAGAGAACACCGAATCCCTCCCCAAATTGCTCCCCACCTTCTGGACCTGTTCGTAATGATGGCCTCAAAAGAGAACCGCAGATACAGCGGCGCAGAAAATTCCCGCAATGAGAGGGAGCTCCCGTATGATCTCCCCCGATCGCAGACACACCATGTTCCCAGACTTCGCCTCTTTTAACACTCACCGGGCCTTTTCCAAACCACGTTGCGTTTATAAAAAGAAGACGAACTGACAAAATATAATTTTGGAGTCGGGGAAAGAAAAAGGTCTATTTATACATCTGTCAGTCAAATAATTCCAGTGCCAAATTGGGCGAATTTCTGAAGCACAGCCGTAACAAAGAAGCGTGGAGCCGCAGCACTTTTTTTTTGAGTCGCGGCACACTTTTTACATTTGCAAAATCCTGGGGCACACCACCAACCAAAATGACACAAAACGACACTCTAACACAGTAATGCATATAGTTAATACGTTTTTAAATGTATTTATACACTCAGTGTGCAACCTGGGCCTGTTTCGATGAACACAACATAGATGTCCTGGCACGAAACATACTAATACTAACCCAAGGAGGGTTAGTATTGATTTTGTCATTTGGGAGTTGTAGTTGCTGGGAGTTATAGTTCACCCGCAATCAAAGAGCACTCTGAACTCCACCAATGATGGAATGGAATCAAACTTCCCACACAGAACTCCCTTTCAGTACTTTCTGTTGGTAATGAGAGTTCATTGTGATTCTGGATAGAAAACAAACAACAACATAACATAACAGAACATTGTTTGAGTCCACAGTGCTCTCTGGGTGTAGGTGAACTACAACTTCCAAACTCAAGGTCCATTCCCAAGCAAACCCTTTCAGTACTTTCTGTTGGTAATGAGAGTTCAATGTGCCAAGTTTGGTTCAATTCCATTGTTGCAAGAGTTCAGGATGCTCTTTGATTGTGTGTTAACTATAAATTCCAGCAACTAAAACTCCCAAATTTATTTATTTACTCCCAGATTTATTTCCCCCAAACTCCATCAGTGTTCACACTTGGGCACAGTAAGTATTTGTGCCAAGTTTGGTCCAGATCTATCGTTGTTTGAGTCCTCAGTGCTCTCTGGATACAGGAGAACTACAATTCCAAAATTCAAGGTCAATGCCCACCAAACTCTTATAGTATTTTCTCTTGGTTATGGGAGTTGTGTGTGGGAAGTTGGTGTCTTTCTGCCATTCCTGCCAGGATATCTATGTTGCGTTCATCGAAACAGGCCCAGGTTTCACACTGAGTGTATAAATACATTTAAAAACATATTAACTATACGTATTAGTGTGTTAGAGTGTCGTTTTTCCTTGGTGGTGTGCCCCAGGATTTTGTCAATGTAAAAAGTGTGCCGCGGCTCAAAAAAGGTTGGGAAACACTGAGCTAGAATACATGCAGCAACTTTCCCACATCTCTAGAAAGCGCATGAGTCCTCACAAGCCCGGATTAAGCCCTTTTGGCGCCCTTTTGGAAGCGCCGCTGTCTCTTCCGCCATGTTCCTGGGTACTGCGCATGCGCGGCAGCGGCCCCAGGGGCTTCCCTTCCTTCCTCCCTGCTGCGACACCCAGGAACATGGGCAGGATGACTCTCTCTCTCTCTCTCCCTCTCTCTCGGGGGAGGGCAGGGGGAGAGCGCTGCGAGGGGGCGGGGGAGGAGGGAATGTCCCCCCCCTTGCCATTGTCCCCGCTCCCTTGTCAAGAAAGGAGGGCACTAGGAGGAGGCATAGGGAAACTCCCGGGGCCACTGTTGGGCATGCGCGGCACCCAGGAACATGGCGGAGGAGGCAGAGGCCATGACACTCGCGCCCTCCCTCCTGCCGCGTATGCCTGGAAGGGGCCCCGGGGGCGGAGTTTCCCTTCCTTTCTCCTCCTCCTTGACTCAAGGAAGGAGGGCGTGGCGAGGAGGAAGAAGTGGAGGGAAGCCCCGCCCCCGGGGCCGCTGCCTGGCGTGCGCGGCAGGAGGGAGGGTGCGAGCGCCGCGGCCTCGCCTCCTCCGCCATGTTCCTGGGTGCCGTGCATGCCTGCCAGCAGCCCCGGGTCTTCCCTCCGCCTCCTCCTCGCCCCTCCTTCCGTGACAAGGGGCGGGACGATGGCGGCGCGCCATTCCTCCTCCCCGCCCTCCCCCCGAGAGAGAGAGAGAGAGTCATCATGCCGCATGTTGCGGTTTGGTTTGAACATAGATTTTTTTGGTCCTTGATCTGGCGCCCCTCCTAGGCCTGCGCCCATTGGCCATGCCTAGTGTGGCCTTATGGGTAATCCGGGCCTGCAGTCCCAGGGGCGGTCTAAGGTAATTTTGCATGGTAGGCGAAAATTATTTCGGCGCCCCCCCAACATTATTTTTGCGCCCCCTCCCCAAATTTTTTTCTTGGTACCTTGCGCGTGCTCCTTCCATTCCTCTCACGCGCCGCCGCTCCATGCCCTTCGAAGGCCCCTCCTAGCGCTTCCTGGTTCCCCTGCCAGCCCTACCCACGGGGCGTTGCACAGGGCAAGGGAGGCGCTCTTCCGCCCTCTGCAACGCCCGTGGGTGGGCCGGCAGCGGGCACCAGGAAGCGCGAGGAGAGGCCTGATCGCCGCGCGCAGGCTCTGTGCCTACGGAGCTCTCTAGAGCTCCGTTGGCACAGCGCATGCGCGCGGAGGGCGACGCTGTCCGTGCTGCTGGTGCTGCTGCGTCGCCCTCTCTTGAATGCACTGTGCCTACGGCGCTGTGCCTACGGAGGGCGGCAGCGCGTGCGCTGTCCCTACAGAGTTAAAGAGAGCCCAGTAGGCACAGCGCACACACGCGTTGCCCTCCGCGTGCATGCGCTGTGCCTACGGAACTCAAAGAGCTCCGTAGGGACAGTGCATGCGCGAGAGGACGACGCGGCGTGCGCTGTGCCTACGGGGCTCTCTTGAGCTCTGTAGGGACAGCGCTGCAGCGCTGCCGTCGCCGCAAGATGCGCTGCAGCCTACGGAACACAAGAGAGCTCCGTAGGCACAGCGCATGCGCGCGGAGGGCGACGCAGCAGCAGCATGGGCGGCGACGCGGCGGCGGCCCACGATGGCGCCCCACCCCACCGCGTCCAAGATGGCGCCCTACGCGGTTGCGTAGGTTGCGTAATTGCTAGGACCGTCCCTGTGCAGTCCTCAGCCAGCCATCTTCACCTTGGCCAGCCATCTGTCTTGAGCCGGTTCTGATGGAACTGTTACTGGAACCGGAAGCTGATGACCGGCGCGTGACCTCCCCGAACTTTTCTAATCCTCCCATAAACTTTTCCGTTTCTCCAAGTCTGTGAGGCAACTCCTCCCGGCTCTTAAGGAACGTATTGGCAGGACTAGTAGAACGATGGGACTGGAGATTGGGAGGCTTTGGGTCCACTTTTGGACCGGGATGGACGTTTTCCCTTCTGAGTAAAAAGGAAATCATCCGCTGAGTGTCTCGGAATGGATTTTGGCCTGAGCGGGGGGTTTGAAGTGCGAGCCAAAAGCCAGCGCATGTGGTTTGCAGGCCTCTCACTTGCAACGTCCCCGAGCCTCTCTGAGTCAAATCCGCTTCCTTTCCCGCCGGTATGATTTCATCGAGCGGCGAGGTGTGCCAAGTCGGGTGCGCCATGTGGGAAGGCATTCTCCAAAGACAGGTCTTGTCCTGGATTGGAACCTGGCTAAACTGTAGGAAACAAAGGGTGGTAATAAACGGACACTTCTCTGGGTGGAAAGAGGTGAGAAGTGGCGTACCCCAAGGTTCAGTTTTGGGTCCGTTACTTTTTAATTTATTCATTAATGATCTGGATGTAGTTGTGAATTCTGAGGTAGCAAAGTTTGCAGACGACACTAAATTGTTCAGGGTAGTTAAAAATGAAACTGATTGTAAAGAGCTCCAGAAAGATCTCTCGAAATTGAGTGAATGGGCAACAAAGTGGCAAATGCATTTTAACCTAAACAAGTGTAAAGTCATGCACATCGGGGCAAAGAACCCCAACTACACCTACCAATTGATGGGGTCAAAGCTTTCCGAGACAGACCAGGAAAGGGATCTTGGGGTTTTGGTGGACAGCTCAATGAAGATGTCAACCCAGTGCGCAGCAGCAGTAAAAAAAGCAAATTCTATGCTTGGCATGATCAGGAAGGGAATCGAAAATAGGTCGGCAAATGTTGTATTACCTCTCTACAAATCTATGGTGAGGCCACATTTGGAGTACTGTGTACAATTCTGGTCTCCGCACCTCAAGAAGGATATAACGGAACTGGAAAAGGTACAGAAAAGGGCAACAAAAATGATCCAAGGGATGGAGCAGCTCCCTTACGAAATCAGGTTGCAGCGCATTGGTCTTTTCAGCCTTGAAAGACGGCGTTTAAGAGGTGACTTGATCGAAGTGTATAAAATCATGCATGGGATAGAAAAGGTGAATAAAGAAAAATATTTTCTTTGTCACAAAACACTAGGACTAGGGGCACTCCTGAAGCTCCAAGGTAGGAAAGTTAGGACTAATAAAGGAAATATTTCTTCACCCAGAGGGTCATTGGGTTATGGAACTCACTTCCAGAGGAGGTTGTGACAGCGGTCAGCCTGGACAGCTTCAAGGCAGGATTAGACAGATTCATGGATACCAAGGGAATCAGTAGTTACTGAAATGGACATCCAAGTGCCACCTCTGTGTTGATGGAGGCAGGCAGGATTTCCCCAGGTACTGGTTGTGGGGGGTCGGGAGCAGGTGAGGGTTTTGCCCTCCTTTCTGCTAGAGATCCCCGTGTACAACTAGTGGGCCACTGTGTGACACTAGATGGGCTGAGGCCCGATTCAGCATGGCTCTTCTTATGTTCTTATGTTCTAAAGCCCCTTGGACTATACCAGGGCTGTCCAACTTCTGCCGGCCCAAGGGCCGGAATTCCGGTCACTGATCACCTGGGGGGGCCGCAGTGTGAAAATAAATAAAAATAAAAGAATAATAGAAAGGAAGAGAGGAAGGAAGGAAGATGGATAGAGGGAAGAAATGAGGGAGGAATAAATGCAAGAACAAAAGGAAATAAATAAAAATAAAATAACAAAATAAAATAAAAATAAAAGCAAGAATAAAAGCAAGAATAAAAGCAAGGAAGGAAGGAAGGAAGGAAGGAAGGAAGGAAGGAAGGAAGGAAGGAAGGAAGGAAGGAAGGAAGGAAGGAAGGAAGGAAGGAAGGAAGGAAGGAAGGAATGAAGGAAGGAAGGAAGGAAGGAAGGAAGGAAGGAAGGAAGGAAGGAATGAAGGAAGGAAGGAAGGAAGGAAGGAAGGAAGGAAGGAAGGAAGGAAGGAAGGAAGGAAGGAAGGAAGGAAGGAAAGGAAGGAAGGAAGGAAGGAAGGAAGGAAGGAAGGAAGGAAGGATTGAAGGAAGGAAGGAAGGAAGGATTGAAGGAAGGAAGGAAGGAAGGATTGAAGGAAGGAAGGAAGGAAGGATTGAAGGAAGGAAGGAAGGAAGGAAGGAAGGAAGGAAGGAAGGAAGGAAAGGAAGGAAGGAAGGAAGGAAGGAGCCCACCCCAGCAAAACAGCCTACCTTAGTCCGGTATCCTTCCCAAATGACCGCTGCCCAAACAGAACTCCACACAGCCTTGCTCCGGTCCGGCTTCTCTCTTCCAACGAGGATCCCGGAGCCGGAGCATGAGAGAGGCGAAGACACAGAGGCAGGAGCCGAAGACACAGCAGAAGAATACGTCCTGTCCTCGTGGAGTCTCGAAGGACATGGCGCCGCAGGGGGGGAAGCTGGGACTTGTAGTCCTTGGCTCGCGGCGTCATTTCCTGTCCTGGCTCATTTCTGTCTGCTGAAGAGCCAGGACAGGTAATGGCGGACAGCTGTGCCGCCGCTACAATTTTTCAATATTTTTTTTTTAAAAAAACCCAGCTGATTTCTTGCAGGAGGCTAGGAGGGCCGGATCCAAGGGGCTGGAGGGCCGTGTGCGGCCCCTGGGCCGCCTGTTGGGCAGGCCTGGGCTATACAAAGAGGCCCAGGGAAGACAAGAAGTTGGATCTCTGATGAGATGAACCCAGGAGTCCAGAGCTGCAAGTGGCAGGCCCAGAACCAACGAATGGTCACCCAAGTACACATTATTTAGTTCAGGGCTGTCCAACTTCAACCGCCCAGGGCCTGAATTCCAGTCGCTGATGACTTGGGGGCCGTAGGGTCCGCCCCCCGGCTCGGCCCCTGCCCTGGCTCCGCCCCCTCCCCAACCCCAGCTCCGCCCTCTCCCCCGGCGCTCTCTCCCCTCTCTCCTTATTTTTATTTAATATTAAATATATTTAATTCCATCCTCCCCCCTCCCTCCCTTATTTTAATGTATCCCATCTCCTTATTTCATCTTTAAATATATTTAATTTTATATTTAATACATGAGGGAGATGGGGGAAAGGAATGAGGAGCCCCTGGGAGCCCCCTGCCGCCTACCTTTTCCAAACGCGCAGGATCCAGGGTACCCGGACTGACGAGAGAGCGACGACCGACTGAGTCGAAGAAGGTCCTAATCGCGTCTGTGGGCCTCAGCGATCCAGTAGTAGAGTAGCCGAAGAGTATCGCGAGAATACGCAATCCACACGGGATTTCGCTGTCAACGCGGGCGTGATCTCGCGTTCACAGCGAAATCCCGCGTGGATTGGGTATTCTCGCGATACTTGCTCCAAACCTGGAAGTAGGTATTTTTTTATTATTATTTATTTTAATTTTTATTAAAAAGCTTAGGGGGCCGTAGGGAAGGGGCTGGGGGCCGTATACGGGTTAGGGGTTAGGGTTAGGGCCAGTCCCAGCTGGTCCCAGCCAGGCCCAGCCAGCCCCAGCCGGCCCCAGCCGGTCCCAGCCGGCCCCAGTTTATTTGGTCTTCCAGATCAGTGTTTCTCAACCTTGGGGGGTCAGGTCCCCAGAGGGGATCACAAGGGGGATTCAGAGGTCCCACTAAATACCATGAAAAAACATATATGATGGGTTCAGAATGCTCTTTGATTGTCGGTGAACTATAAATCCCAGCAACTAAAACTCCCAAATGTCAAGGTTTATTTTCCCCAAACTCCATCAGTGTTCACACTTGGGCACAGTGAGTATTTGTGCCAAGTTTGGTCCTCAGTGGAAGCAATTAACAAGCAAGGACTTGGAAGCAATGAACAACTTCAGCGAAGCTTCGGAGAGCTTGTGTTCAACCATTTCAAAGCTCCCTGCTTGGGTGGTGATGGCACGATCGTCAGCATAGAGGAAACTCTCCGTCCCTTCTGGCAAGTGGCTGGTCATTTGTGTAAATGTTATAAACACCAGGAAGGTCAAGAAACAGTGATCTAGATCAAGGAAAGGCATATTCATGTGTTGTAAATACCTACACCTTCCTTTCCTCTTGTTTCTAGGTTTTGAGTACAACGTGAAGAAATATGATGAGTAAGTAGAAACTATCCTGCACGAGAGGATGTCTAGTTCAGACCCTTTTGGGATGCATCTCATTAATGCAATCTCAGCCCTATTTGAACTTCTCTAGCTGAGTGTTTTGGGATTCAGCTGGCTGGAAGTCAGCTGCATTAAGATCACTACTGACCGAAAGGTCATGCCGGGTCAGAGTGAGCTCCCGACCAAAATTGTGCAGCTTGTTGTCGACCTTTGCAGCCTGAAAGACAGTTGCATCTGTCAAGTGGGAAATTTAGCTTCCACTTTGCGAGGAGGCTAATGTAACTGATGTACGAGGCCGTAAAAATCTCCAGGAAGTATGCAAAGAATGAGGAAGCAACAGCTCCCCTGGTGGCCGGAATGGAATGTTAAATAGCCTCTGAGTGTCTGTCTATATATGTTGTGTGTCTATGGCATTGAATGTTTGCCATGTAAGTGTGGTAACTGAGCCTATGGCTCAGGTTGCAACTCGGAGTAGTGAGAATGATTCAGCGTCTGACGTCCAAACAGTCTTTTATCTGGGTTGGCTTGTTGTTTTAAGGGCATCTGATCGCGACAGTATATGTACATTGTATTGCGCCCTGAGTCCCCTTCGGGGTGAGAAGGGCAGAATATAAATACTGTAAATTAAAGTAAATATATAAATAAATATATTTATTATAATATAATAATATTATAATGTAATACAATATAATAATACTAATAATATATTATCTATATATATAAAGGAAGAGTCGTCATGGAACGACCGTCCCAAACAGAGAAACCTTACAACGCAGAGACACCAAACTTGCCAACAGAAATAGGCCTCAGACAAGATACATTTGTAGCAAAGAAACTTTCCCCCCTAAAACAACAAGTAAAAAAACTACATTTTCCAGCATCCTCCGGGGCTGCCAACGACTCTCCCAGCCTCTACATTCTGACAACATGATTGGCTGCCAATAAGGGCGGATTTGCATAACTCCTGTACTGGCCAGCCAACATGAACATTCCGACCCATAATAAACTGTCAGAGGAGGATAAGGCAAAGGGCTGAGGCACAAACACAAACACCCAATTCACTTCCCACAGAAAATTTACAACCCTTCAAATCACAGACCATGCCCAAAATTGACAGTAAGGCTTCATTAACTTAATTTCCCTGACTAGGCCTCACTTAATGGAATGCTGTTTACGCTCTGAATTGACAGTAAGGCTTCATTAACTTGCTGTTCCTGACTAGGCCTCAGCTCATGGGACATTGTGTATGGCCTGAATTTACAGTAACCTACCTTGGCACACAGAGCCCCTATGACCCACGCTACATTCTACTGCAGTTTGGAGGAGGGTGGACCATGAATTATGGGACTTGAAGTACCTCCATGGATAATGGGGTTTGTAGTACTTCAAAACCCATCATTCCCCACAGACCACTGTGTCCCAGAACCAAGACCGATAAAGGCCACACTTGGCACACAATGCCCCCCATGACCCACACTCCATCCGACTGCAGTTTAGAGGAGGGCACACCATGGATGATGGGATTTCAAGTACCTCCACTCACTTCCAAAGTACCCCACCCACACACGCATCAACCTCTACATCAACACAGCAGACGGAAAGACAAAAAACATTGTATATCCACAAGCTATGCAGAACGCCAGCAACACCACACAACAACAACTCCACAGGACTCCAACATCCCACCCACCAGAACAACCCACAACAACACAGCCATGTCCCCAACAACACCATAACTAATAACAACTCCAACCCTTACATACTCAGACTTCCTCGCATCTCCAAAATAGGGCACAGCAATGCGTGCCGGGTACAGCTAGTAATTATATATTACATGTAATATTATTTATAATATTACAGTATAATGTTATAGTACAATGTAATCCGCCCTGAGTCCCCTGCGGGGTGAGAAGGGCGGAACATAAATACTGTAAATTAAAGTAAATATATAAATAAATATATTTATTATATAATAATATTATAATGTAATATAATACTAATACTAATAATATATTATAATTATATATTACATGTAATATTATTTATAATATTACAGTATAACGTTATAGTACAATGTAATCCGCCCTGAGTCCCCTGCGGGGTGAGAAGGGCGGAATATAAATACTGTAAATAAAATAAAATAAATAAATTTTGAGAACAGTAGTTTGGGGAGGCACTAGCTCCCTTAGGCAAAAAAAAAAGTGACAGACCTTGTAAAACTCTAACTCCCAGGAAACTACATGAGAAAGTGTAGATAGATGCCTTCTTGAAATATTATTAATATTATTATTATTAATAATAATATATTATTATTATTAATAATAATATACTTTATTTATATTCCGTCCGATCTCCACAAGGGGACTCAGGACAGATTACAGTATGCATATATGACAAACATTCAATCCCGACTGGACAATTAAAACCGTCAGACAGTACGTAAACAGAGGCAAAGGCTTCCCATCTTTTTCCATCTCCGGCAACTGGAGGCTGTGCTCGACTCTGGCCACAGGGGGTGCTGTCACTCCATCTTCCGTGCTGAGGAGCTTTGTTGTCCTTAGATGCTCTCCCGATCGAATCACCTGCATGTCCGCCTTTTATTACCTCCCCACCAAAGCGGTACCTATTTATCTACTCACATTATTTATTTATTTATTTATTTATTTACGCCATTGATATGCCACCCTTCTCACCCCGAAGGGGACTCAGAGCGGCTTACCAGTAAACTGTAAATACAATATATTATATTATTTCCATAGCACAATATTAATATTATATATTCCTTTATGCTATAACATTATACTGTAATATGAAATATATAATTATAATATATTATTATTAGTTGTATTATATTATATTGCATTATAATATTATCAATATTATCAACTCCCAAACTCAAGGTCAATGCCCACCAACCCCTTCCAGTATTTTCTGTTGGTCATGGGAGTTCTGTGTACCAAGTTTGGTTCAATTCCATCGTTGGTGGAGTTTAGAATTCTCTTTGGTTGTAGGTGAACTATAAATCCCAGCAACTACAACTCCCAAATGTCAAGATTTATTTCCCCCAAACTCCATCAGTGTTCATACTTGGGCACAGTGACTATTTGTGCCAAGTTTGGTCCGATCTATCATTGTTTGAGTCCACAGTGTTCTCTGGATGTAGGTGAACTACAACTCCCAAACTCAAAGTCAACGCCCACCAAGCCCTTCCAGTATTTGTTGTTGGTCATGGGAGTTCTGCGTGCCAAGTTTGGTTCAATTCCATCGTTGGTGGAGTTTAGAATTCTCTTTGGTTGTAGGTGAACTATAAATCCCAGCAACTACAACTCCCAAATGTCAAGATTTATTTCCCCCAAACTCCATCAGTGTTCATACTTGGGCACAGTGACTATTCGTGCCAAGTTTGGTCCGGATCTATCATTGTTTGAGTCCACAGTGTTCTCTGGATGTAGGTGAACTACAACTCCCAAACTCAAAGTCAACGCCCACCAAGCCCTTCCAGTATTTGTTGTTGGTCATGGGAGTTCTGCGTGCCAAGTTTGGTTCAAATTCCATCGTTGGTGGAGTTCGCAATTCTCTTTGGTTGTAGGTGAACTATAACTCCCAGCAACTACAACTCCCAAATGTCAAGGTCTGTTTCCACTAAATTCCACCAGTGTCCACATTTGGGCATATTGAGTATCTGTGCCAAGTTTGGTCCAGATCTATCCTTGCTTGAGTCCACAGTGCTCTCTGTATGTGGGCGAACTACAACTCCACAACGTTGGGGTGCGCACCACGGATCAAGTCACGGAGAACACAAACTCATTGCTACGCCATTAAGGTTGCTCAGGTTGCTCACAGGTAGGAGTAAAAAGCCACTTTATGTAGCTCTCCAATGTAAAGGCCCCCTTTGTTCCTGTCTAGATTGGCAGGCATGGCCTGGCTGTTTTGCAACAGGAGCGCGGACTTGTCTGTTTGCGTTGAAAGGCTACTTTGTACAAAAGGTGCCAATCAAGAGTGTGCCGGGAGGGAAAGTGAGGCAGAAGCAGAACATGTAGGAAAAATACCAGGCTGCGACACAGTTAATTAGTCGCCAGCCGCATTAAATCTGGAGGGGCTGCGACCGACGGAATGCTTGGCAGGGCTGCGGCCGACAGAGCACCAGATCCACCGTGCCCAGACCCGCGGCGCCCGGGACAGGTGGAGAGGGAGACCGGCTTGTCGACTCCTGCTGGCCCCCTGGGCGGACGGCAGCTATGCCCCCCGAGCCTCCCAGTCTCGGACAGCCAAGTGGAGGAGGAAGAGAGGCGTGCCGGGACCTCGAGGGGCTCCCCACAAGTGGCGAACCCGGAGAACGGCCTGGAGAGCGCCTCGAGGTACTCAGAGGGCGACCCCCTGCCGTGGTGGAGCCCGTGGGAGGCACTGGGGTGCCGCCCCCCCCCCCCGGCCACGATGGGAAGGGCGCTGGTTGGCGAATCCAACATGGCGCCGAGTACGACCGGCTCGGCGTCTTCAGCTCCGCCCCCTCTGTCTGTCCCGAGGGCCTTGACCACGCCCCCCTCGGCCGCCATGTTGGAACGGCCGCTGGGGCCCGACCTTTCGTCGATGACCTCGGACTCTCCCGGGGCCCTTGATGGAGGGGCTCTCTGTCTCTGGGGTACTGGCAAGGGTCCCTGTGTAGTCGAACCAGGAAGCCCCGAATCCAGAAGGTCAAACCGCAGAGAGTCCCCAGTATTCCTTTTGGCCCATGGCCTAAGTTGCACCAGTACCAGACCCCTTTTTCCCCCCTTCCCTTCTGCCTCACTCAGTTCCATACATCACACTGCACCAACTTCGTCCCTCCCAGTACACCCAGCCACCATTGCCTCCCATTGCCCCATCCACACAACATTTGCACAGCCAATAGAACCCATGCATTCAGTATCCACAAGTTGGAAGTTCCCCCGATTTGCCCCGTTGTTGCCCCAAAGCACTCTGCCTCTTCCCCCATCTTGTCTCTGCTCTTTTCTTCTCCCCGTTCTCCCTCCCATGCCTGGGGAAAGCCCGGAAAAGCGGCCGCTCGCAATCAGCGGCCTGGCTCCCAGCTGGGACCTGAAGTTCGCCCAAGGACACGGATCATAGACTCATTTCTGTACCCCTGTATCCCTGTACATACAGTGTGGCTTCATAAGTTTTCCCTTTGACTCCTTGTAACCCTTCCCCTCCCCTCTTTGCCCTTAGTTAAGAAAGACTGCCTTGAAAGTGTTTTGTTGTATTTGGCAAGAGGAAATGCGGCTGAGCCCTGTTCCCAAAACCTTTATTGACCACCATATTCATATTGCATGCACTTTCTGATGGAAATCTTGTTATGGATAAGCTAAGCCCTTGTCTTGGCCCCACGTTTCATCAGTCCTGAGGCGAATTTAACGGTCGGATTTCCAGTCTAACTAAACTAGCCTTTGGAACTTGGACAATAAAAGTTTGCTCTCCACAGCGGGTGTCACAGCTGGCTTCGGAACCCAGGTGTGCCCCAAAATAAGTCCTTTTGTCACCAAAGGGGTCTGAGTGAATCACCAGGCCTTTCTTCCTCTTCTTCCCCATTCACATACGGATGGGACACATCAACTCAATGATTTCATCACTTCCAGGTGTTGCCCCAGGTCGTTACCTGGCTCGGACTCTTTGTTTTCATTCATATGCCAACCTGTCAGTAATCCCGGCCTAAGCTACCCTACCTGGAACTCCATATATGGCCACAGACCTCTGATTGGCCGAAGCCGGCAAATGGGAGCGAGCGCTGATAGGCTCCCTGGAACTGGCCGGCCTCCCGCCGAACAGCTGGCCTCAAACATTCCAACCAATCACCAGCAGAGCCGGCCCAGAAGAAGGCGGGCGGGAAATTCAATTGTTTTGACAGTTCTGTAACCTTTAAAAACCAATGTTTTGAATGTACATGCATGCGTTCTTTGTGGGAATCAGGGTATTGCGGTTCGCATCCTCTCAGCTGAGCAGAATAAACAATTTCGTGGCATTTACCTTGCAGCATTGGTGAGCATAATTGGATCTACGGGAGGCGGGTAGGCTACGAGGACCTAGTCGCTCCGGGCTCGCCAGGTTAACTGAACCCTCGCGGTCTCTGTCCCGTGGTCGGTCCACAGGGCTTGCCCGGTTGTCAGACAGCCGGCCTGTGGGATTGGCGGCTGTTCGATAACACCTGGGGAGCGGCCCCGGCGGCGAGCCGGCCGCCCAGGGGCCCTCCATGGTTGCGACCGTTCTGCAACCCGCCCCGCCACTGGCAGGCGGCGAGAGGAAGGGCTGTAGCCCTGGCCGGGGTGGACCAAGGCCTGAGGGGACTGTTTTGGTGAACCACCTGGGGAGTTTGCGTCTGCGGTTGGGGGATCCCGACCCTGGAGACGCCTCACAGGGAAAGCCACGGGGCCGCCGGAGGAGACGCCGGAGGAGGCCAAGGAGCGGCAGGCCCAGAACCTTTTGGAACTCGAGGGCCGAATGGCGCGGGCCCTCTCGAACCAACCCGAAGCCAGGAATAGACTCCTCTTCGGCTTGTTCAATCTTTACCAACAGACGCTTGGACAAAGGGAGCTTAGCCACCCACCATTCCTGTGGCCAACTGTGTGGGTTCTCTTCGAGACCCCCCCTGCTCCCCTCCTTTGACGGCACGGTTGCGCTGCCCAGATCTTCCTGGTCACCCCTTATCGTGCCTTGACTCTATCCTGTTCCCTCTCTTGCCCCTCCCTCTTTCTTTTGATGTTGTGTTGTCTGTCTGTCGCTTATTGTACTGTTATCCTGACTGTAAACCGCTCCGAGCCTACGGGGAGTGGCGGTGATATAAGTTGGAATAAATAAATAAATAAATAAATCACTACCCACCGAGAGGTTATGAGTTCCAAGCCAGCCCGGGTCGGAGTGAGCTCCCAACCATTATTAGCCTAGCTTGTTGTTGACCTATGCAGCCTGAAAGACAGTTGCAACTATCAAGTAGGAAATTTAGGTACCGCTAAATTTATCTCACCCTGAGTTTTGAACGTTTTATATTTGTGCATGCGGCCTGCCTTGTCGTTTGTGTTTTTAAATAACTATTTGTATATTGTTCTTTTATTTTATACTAGCTTGGGGACCCGGCCCTGCCTGGGTTATTTGAGAACGACATTGTGCCCCGAGGTTGGTCCTTATCGGATGTTTACGTGGCTTGCAGTGGTCTCGGGAAGTGAGTGAAGGTACTTCAAGTCCCATCGGCCATGGTCCATCCCCCTCCCAACAGCACCAGGATGTAGAGTGGGTCATGAGGGCTCTGTGTGCCACGTTTGGTCTTGATCATTCATTGGATGAGGGTTGCAGCAGTCTCGGAAGGTGAGTGAAGGTACTTCAAGTCCCATCATCCGTGGTCCGTCCCACACAAAACTGCACCAGGATGTAGAGTGGGTCATGAGGGCTCTGTGTGCCACGTTTGGTCTTGATCATTCATTGGATGAGGGTTGCAGCGGTCTCGGAAGGTGAGTGAAGGTACTTCAAGTCCCATCATCCATGGTCCGTCCCACACAAAACTGCACCAGGATGTAGAGTGGGTCTTGAGGGCTCTGTGTGCCACGTTTGGTCTTGCTCAGTCATTGGATGAGGGTCGCAGCAGTCTCGGAAGGTGAGTGAAGGTACTTCAAGTCCCATCATCCGTGGTCCGTCCCCCACAAAACTGCACCAGGATGTAGAGTGGGTCATGGGGGCTCTGTGTGCCACGTTTGGTCTTGATCATTCATTGGATGAGGGTTGCAGCGGTCTCGGAAGGTGAGTGAAGGTACTTCAAGTCCCATCATCCGTGGTCCGTCCCACACAAAACTGCACCAGGATGTAGAGTGGGTCATGAGGGCTCTGTGTGCCACGTTTGGTCTTGATCATTCATTGGATGAGGGTTGCAGCGGTCTCGGAAGGTGAGTGAAGGTACTTCAAGCCCCATCATCCGTGGTCCGTCCCACACAAAACTGCACCAGGATGTAGAGTGGGTCATGAGGGCTCTGTGTGCCAAGTTTGGTCTTGATCAGTCATTGGATTAGGTCTGCAGCAGTTTTGGGACGTGAGTGAAGGTACTTCAAGTCCCATCATGCATGGTCTGCCCTCCTTCAAACTGCACCAAGATGTAAAGTGGGTCATGGAGGCTCTGTGTGCCAAGTTTGGTCTTGATCAGTCACTGGATGAGGGTAGCAGCGGTCTAGGGAAGTGATTGGAGGTACTTCAAGTCCCATCATGCATGGTCTGCCCTCCTTCAAACTGCACCAAGATGTAAAGTGGGTCATGGAGGCTCTGTGTGCCAAGTTTGGTCTTGATCAGTCAGTGGATGAGGGTAGCAGCGGTTTAGGGAAGTGATTGGAGGTACTTAAAAGTCCCATCATCCATGGTCTGCCCTCCTTCAAACTGCACCAGGATGTAGAGTGGGTCTTGGGGGTTTTGTGTGCCAAGTTTGGTCTTGTTCTGTCATTGTTGGGAGCTGCAAAGTGTTTTGGTCTGAAACTCCCACCATGGCTGACTGCCTGCCTTATCCTGCTCTGGCAGTTTAGAGTGTCGGAATGTTAGTGTTGGCTGGCCAATTAGAGGCATTATGCAAATACTCCCCCACTGGCAACCAATCATGTTGTCAGAATGTAGAGGCCGGGAGCCAATCAGAACGCTGCCACATACATACATACATACATACATAAACACAAACATACCGCTTTATTATATTTATATGTGTGTGTGTGTGTGTATTTTGTTGTTTATTGTGGATATTTTGATTTTATTTTATTGTAATTCGTTGTTTCGGCTTGGCCTCATGTAAGCTGCCCCGAGTCCCCATCGGGGAGATGGTCGCGGGGTACAAATAAAGTTTATTATTATTATTATTATTAATTAACTAATTTACAACGCCATAAAACCTTCCAGCGGCCTGCAGAAGAATGAGGAATTAGTGGACGGTGCAGCGGCAGCTCCCCTCGTGGCCGGAATTGAGCATACCCTCCTGAAGCTGGAAAAAGCTGGAATGCTAAAGTGCCTCTGTGTCTGTCTATATATGTTGTATGTCTAATGGCATTGAATGTTTGCCATGTATATGTGCATCGTAATCCGCCCTGAGGGCAATTATTTATTCCAAGGGGCCACGAGAGAGCCAAAAAATATTATGGCGGACCTCACCTAAAGGCGGAACTACATTCCAATCTATATTATTTATTTTATTTATTTATTTACTATATTTACTATATATTACACATCATTAATATTAACATCTAGCCAAGTTTGGTTCAATTCCATCGTTGGTGGATTTCGGAATTCTCTTTGGTTGTAGGTGAACTATAAATCCCAGCAACTAAAACTCCCAAATGTCAAGGTTTATTTTCCCCAAACTCCATCAGTGTTCACACTTGGGCACAGTGAGTATTCGTGCCAAGTTTGGTCCAGATCTATCATTGTTTGAGTCCACAGTGCTCTCTGGATGGAGGTGAACTACAACTCCCAAACTCAAGGTCAATGCCCACCAACCCTTCCAGTATTTTCTGTTGGTCATGGGAGTTCTGTGTGCCAAGTTTGGTTCAATTCCATTGTTGGTGGAGTTCGGAATGCTCTTTGATTGTAGGTGAACTATAAATCCCAGTAACTACAACTCCCAAATGTCAAGCTTCATTTCCCCCAAACTCCATCAGTGTTCACATCTGGCCATATTGGGTATGTGTGCCAAGTTTGGTCCAGATCCATCATTGTTTGAGTCCTCAGTGCTTGCTGGATGGAGGTGAACTACAACTCCCAAACTCAAGGTCAATGCCCACCAACCCTTCCAGTATTTCCTGTTGGTCATGGGAGTTCTGTGTGCCAAGTTTGGTTCAATTCCATTGTTGGTGGAGTTCGGAATGCTCTTTGATTGTAGGTGAACTATAAATCCCAGTAACTACAACTCCCAAATGTCAAGCTTCATTTCCCCCAAACTCCATCAGTGTTCACATTTGGCCATATTGGGTATGTGTGCCAAGTTTGGTCCAGATCCATCATTGTTTGAGTCCTCAGTGCTTGCTGGATGTAGGTGAACTACAACTCCCAAACTCAAGGTCAATGCCCACCAACCCTTCCAGTATTTTCTGTTGGTCATGGGAGTTCTGTGTGCCAAGTTTGGTTCAATTCCATTCTTGGTGGAGTTCGGAATGCTCTTTGATTGTAGGTGAACTATAAATCCCAGTAACTACAACTCCCAAATGTCAAGCTTCATTTCCCCCAAACTCCATCAGTGTTCACATTTGGCCATATTGGGTATGTGTGCCAAGTTTGGTCCGGATCCATCATTGTTTGAGTCCTCAGTGCTTGCTGGATGTAGGTGAACTACAACTCCCAAACTCAAGGTCAATGCCCACCAAACCCTTCCAGTATTTGTTGTTGGTCATGGGAGTTCTGTCTGTCAAGATGGGTTCAATTCCATTGTTGGCGGAGTTCAAAGTGCTCTTTGATTGTAGGTGAACTATAAATCCCAGCAACTACAACTCCCAAGTGACAAAATCACACACGCACCCCCAAAAGTGTTCTAATGTGCGTGCTGTTTTACTGATGTGTCATTTGGCTTCGAGGAGATAGTGGCGGGGTATAAATAATAATAATACTAAATAATAAATAATACTAAATTATTATTATTAATAATTAATAATAATTAATAGTTAGTAATAGTTAATAATAATTAATAATATTAGTATTAATTATTATTAATAATATTAATAATAAATATTAATAAAAGATATTAATTAATAATAATAATAATTAGTGCCAAATGTGGTCCAGTGAATGAAAATCCCTCCTGCCTACCCGATATTTACATGACGATTCATAACAGTCGCAAAATTACAGCTATGAAGTAGCAACGAAAATAATTATTATGGTTGGGGGTCACCACAACATGAGGAACTGCATTAAGGGGTCGCGGCATGAGGAAGGTTGAGAAACACTGGCTTGGCCCCTTGCGCCACTGGGAGCCCCATTCCATCCTTGATCCCTTGCTATCTGGCGCCCCCTGCTGGTTCCTAAGGTGGATCTACACCGCAGAATCAATGGAATCAGAATGGTGCGAAGGTTGTCAATCAACCAATGGGAACAGGGAAAAGGTTGTCAATATTTAGCTTAAATATTCTTTAATGACCGACTAGGGAGACCCGTTCAAGACAACGTCAATCAGACTTCAAATTCCTGAGGTATATCTTGGGGGTGGTCCATCCCTCCGGCGGCCCCTTCAACCCGGCTCTCCTCCAGATCCGTTCCAGGTCGCGTTCGAACCGCTTCTGCAAAAGGAGAAAAGAAACAACAAGCAAAACCTATGAGTAAAATAGTAAATAATAATAATACAGTAAAATGATAAAAATGTAATAACAATAATAAGAGTAAAATAGTAAATAATAATAGAGTAAAATAATAAATGTAATAACAGTAATAGAGTAAAATAGTAAATCATAATAGAATTAAATGATAAAAATGTAATAACAATAATAAAAATAGTAAATAATAATAATAATAGAGTAAAATAATAAATGTAATAACAGTAATAGAGTAAAATAGTAAATCATAATGGAATTAAATGATAAAAATGTAATAACAATAATGGAGTAAAATAGTAAATAATAATAATAGAGTAAAATAAAAAAGTAATAACAATAATAGTCAAATAGTAAATAATAATAGAGTAAAATAATAAATTAATAACAATAATAGAGTAAAATAAATGTAATAATGAAAGAGTAAAGTAATATAAATGTAATAACAATAATAGAGTAAAATAGTAAATAATAATAATAAAGTAAAATAATAAATGTAATAACAATAATAGAGTAAAATAATAACTGTAATAATAATAATAATAAATAAGAGTAAAATAAAATAATAATAGAATAAAGTAATACAAATGTAATAATAATAGAGTAAAATAATAAATGCAATAATAATAAATAGAGTAAAACAATAAATGTAATAACAATAGAGTAAAATAGTAACTAATAATAATAATAGAGTAGAATAATAATAATGTAATAACAATAATAGAGTAAAATAATATAAATGTAATAATAGAGTAAAATAAGAAATGTAATAATAATAATAGAGTAAAATAGTAAATAATAATAAAATGATAATAGAATAAAATAATATAAATGTAATACTAATAAATACAGTAACATAATCAATGTAATAATAATAAATAGAGTAAAATAAGCCATGTAATAATAATAGAGTAAAATAATTAATGTAATAATAAAAAATTAAACAGAGTAAAATAATAGAAATGCAATAACAATAATAGGGTAAAATAATAACTGTAATAATAAATAATAAATAAGAGTAAAATAAAATAATAATAATAGAGTAAAATAATATAAATGTAATAATAATAAATACAGTAAAATAATAAATGCAATAATAATAATAGAGTAAAATAATAAATGTAATAACAATAAATGGAGTAAAATAATAAATGTACTAATAACAATAATAAATAGAGTAAAAATGTAAATGCAATAATAACAATAGGGTAAAATAATAAATGCAATAACAATAAATAGAGTAAAATAACAAATGTAATAACAATAAATGAAGTAAAATAATAAATGTACTACTAATAATAAATAGAGTAAAATAATGTAAATGCATTAATAACAATAATAGGGTAAAATAATAACTGTAATAATAAATAGAGTAAAATAATCAATGTAATAACAATAAATGGAGTAAAATAATAAATGTACTACTAATAATAAATAGAGTAAAATAATAAATGTAATAACAATAAATGGAGTAAAATAACAAATGTACTAACAATAATAAATAGAGTAAAATAATGTAAATGCAATCATAACAATAGAGTAAAATAATAAATGTAATTTATTTTATTCCATTTATTGTTATTACATTTATTATTTGACTCTATTGTTTAGAGCAGTGTTTCTCAACCAGTGTGCTGTGAGCGATCGTCAGGTGTGCCGTGGGAAATTGGAACCTCCAATACCCTTTCTTCCCCCTCCTGCCCACAGTGCTCTCTGGGTGTAGGTGAACTACAACTTCCAAACTCAAGGTCAATTCCCAAGCAAACCCTTTCAGTACTTTCTGTTGGTAATGAGAGTTCAATATGCCAAGTTTGGTTCAGTTCCATTGTTGCAAGAGTTCGGGATGCTCTTTGATTGTGTGTTAACTATCAATCCCAGAAACTGTAACTCCCAAATGTCAAGGTTTATTTTCCCCAAACTCCATCTGTGTTCACATTTGGGCATATTGAGGATTCGTGCCAAGTTTGGTCCTGATCCAACATTGTTTCAGTCCACAGTGCTCTCTGGGTGTAGGTGAACTAAAACTCCAAAACCCAAGGTTGAATATAGTCAACTGCTCCCTTGAGCAAGGAGCTTTTCCAGAGGAGTTAAAGAGGCGGTGGTCAGTCCATTGCTGAAGAAGCCCGGGTTAGATCCCGGCTCCTCCACCACGCCCAGTGTCCAATTTACCGTACCTGGGCAAGGGAATTGAGAGGGCAGCACTGGCCCAGCTGCCGACCTTCCTGGATGCTGCAACCTGGCTTGACCCCGTCCCGTCCGGCTACCGTTCAGGCCATGGGACAGAGACCGTCCTGGTCTCCATCACAGACCTACTCCGTTGCCACTTGGATCGAGGCGGATCGGGCGCTGCTTGTGTTATTGGACCTCACGGCAGCGTTTGATACTGTCGATTACCAACTTTTGATACACCGCCTCGCGGTGGCGGGGGTGAGGGGGACAGCCCTCAACTGGCTGTCCTCCTTCCTCCAAAACCGCCTGCAGCGAGTGAAGTGGGGAGGGGTGGTCTCCGAGGGTTCCCCTCTACTTTGTGGGGTCCCTCAGGGGGCCATTCTCTCCCCGCTGTTATTTAACATCTATATGCGACCACTCGCCCAATTGGTACGGAGTTTTGGGCTGGAAATGTCACCAGTACGCTGATGACACCCAGCTCATTCTGAGGATGGACCCCGGGTGGAATCTGTACCCGATAATTTCCATCTCTGCCTAGAAGCCGTAACTGGATGGCTGCAAGCCAGTAAGTTGAAGGTGAACCCGACGAAGACGGAGATCTTGTGGCTGGGCCGCCCAGGGGGGTAGAGACCCAGTTGCCGACGTTTGATGGTGTGGCACTTCGCCCACAGCCCTAGTTAAGAGCCTTGGGGTCCAGCTAGACACCCAACTGTCGATGGAAGCGCAGATTGCCTGCGCTGCAAGACAGCTGCTCTACCATCTGCGGCAGGCGAAACGCCTGGCTCCTTACCTCTCCGCTGCGACCTGGCCACGGTGATCCAAGCCACGGTCATCTCGAGGCTTGATTACTGTAATGCGCTGTACATTGGCCTACCCTTGTCGGCGATCCGGAAACTTGCTGGTGCAGAACGCAGCAGCGCGCCTGCTGTCGGGAGCCCCAAGATCTGCGTGATGTGACCCCACTCCTGCGTGCACTGCACTGGCTTCCCATCAAATTCGGGTCTCCTTCAAGGTGTTAGTTCTAACTTTCAAGGCCTTACATGGTACTTGAGGGAGCCGTCTTACCCCATACAAACCCAGAAGATCACTGCGCTCAGAGGGGCTTAATCTACTAGAGGTCCCTAGTATTAAGATCTGTAGGCTGTCGAGCACCCGGCAGAGAGCATTTACAGTGGCCGCTCCGACAATCTGGAATTCTCTGCCGGAGGAGATACGATCACTACGGGGTTTGTTGTACTTCCAAGTCTGTGAAGACTTGGCTATATAGGCAGGCATTTGGTCCCAACTGATGCCTCCTTAGTTGCCAGCTGCCAACATACCGTCCTGCCATGTATTGCCTCTGCGTATTATTGCTTGCCGGGGTCATTTGTGGGGAGGGGGCTTTTGGGTATACGTCTTTATCTGTTTATTGATGTTTTATTGATTTTATGCTGTAAACCGCTCTGGGCTCCAGAGAGAGCGGTCTACCAAATCGAATTTATAAATAAATAAATAAATAAATGCCCACCAAACTCTTATAGCATTTTCTCTTGGTTATGGGAGTTGTGTGTGGGAAGTTGGTGTCTTTCTGCCATTCCTGCCAGGATCTCTATGTTGTGTTCATCGAAACAGGCCCAGGTTTCACACTGAGTGTATAAATACATTTAAAAACATATTAACTATATGTATTACTGTGTTAGAGTGTCATTTTGTGTCATTTTGGTTGGTGGTGTGCCCCAGGGTTTTGTAAGTGTAAAAAATGTGCAAAAAAGGTTGAAAAACACTGGTTTAGAGCAAAATAATAAATGTAATACCAACAAATGGAGTAAAATAAATGTAATAACAACAATAACAAAGAGAGTATAAATAATGTAAATGTAATAACAACAACAATAGAGTAAATAATAAATGTAATAATAGTAATAGAGTAAAATAATCAATGTAAGAACACAAATAATAATCACAGAGTAAATAAATAAATAAATTTGACTCGAGTATATACATAAGTCAGTGTTTCTCAACCTGGGGGTCGGGACCCCTGCAGGGGTCATGAGGACCTGCTAGAGGGGTCACCAAAGACTATCTGAAAACACAATATTTTCTGTTGGCCATGGGGTTTCCATGAGGGAAGTTTGGCAGGCAGGGTTCAGGATGCTCTTTGATTGTAGGTGAACTATAAATCCCAGCAATGACAGCTCCCAAATGTCAAGGTCTATTTTCCCCAAACTCCACCAGTGTTCTCATTTGGTCATATTGAGTATTCGTGCCAGGTTTTGTCCAGATCCATCATTGTTTGAGTCCATAGTGTTCTCTGGATCAGTGTCTCCCAACCTTTTTTGAGCACACTTTTTACATTTGCAAAATCCTGGGGCACACCAACCAAAACCACACAAAATGACACTCTAACACAGTAATACGTATAGTTCATATGTTTTTAAAATGTATTTATACACTCAGTGTGAAACCTGGGCCTGTGTTGATGAACTCAACATAGATATCCTGGCAGGAATGGCAGAAAGACACACACTTCCCACACAGAACTCCCATAACCAAGAGAAAATGCTATAAGAGTTTGGTGGGCATTGACCTTGAGTTTTGGAGTTGTAGTTCACCTATATCCAGAGAGCACTGTGGACTCAAAGAATGTTGGATCAGGACCAAACTTGGCATGAATACTCAATATGCCCAAATATGAACGCAGATGGAGTTCAGGGGACATAGACCTTGGCATTTGGGAGTTGTAGTTGCTGGGATTTATAGTTTCCCTACAAACAAAGAGCATTCTGAACCCCACCAATGATAGAACTGGGCCAAACTTCCCACACAGAACCTGGTGGAGTCCCATGGTGGAGTCCCTGGAGGGCGCTGGGGCATGCCCCTCGGCTGGGAGGAGCGGGCGGTGGCCGAGATCACCAAGATGGCGACCAGCTCAGCTTGCTCGGCGTCCTCCACCCCGCCCCCCCCCACCCATGTTGGACGCTTCGGCCCCGCCCCCTCCCGCCCCAGCGCACCCGCCATCACCGGGCGCCTGGCCGGTGACGCCAGGGGTCCTTGACATCTCCCGGGCCCTGGCAAGAGCCCCAGGGGCTCGGCCCCGCCGCCGGGCCTGCCTTCTATCTCCGGTGCCCCCGAGACCCTCGCTGGGACCGCCGCCTGCCCCGTCACCGACCCGTGACCGGGTTAAGATCGACGGCACAGCCCATGGGGAGTCGGCCCGGAGGACAGCCAGGCCGGAGGATGGCACGGTGAGCGGGCACCTGGATCGGGGACCACATCGCCGTCGGAGGAGGCGCCGTCGCAGGCTGAGGACTTCCAGCCCCTCTCCCTCCGACCCCTCCAGACACTTCCAGCGCCGGGGTTGCCGACCCCCTGGACCCCCCAGATGCTCGGCTGGCCAACAGGAGGGGAGGAGGCCGGTTAGCAAACAGGAGGGGGGGAGGCCCCCCGTCCCCGAGCCCAGGCCAAGGCGATTCTTTCGCTCAAGGACCTTAGCCCAGGCGCCAAGCGCAGCCACCGGCCATCCCCGAAGACGCTGAACACTACTGATCCACCGTGCTTGTCCTCTCCGGCCAGGCTACGGGACGAAGGAGGCCGGCCTACACTTTTCTTCCTTGGCCAGCGGGGGTGCCTCTCCTCGCGCCCCCCCCCCTCCCTCCCTTTGATGGCCTGATGGGTCTAGTATAGGCCCCAGATCACCCTGTGCCGCCTGAACCCTGACTCTGCTCCATCTCCCCTATTCCCTGTGTTGTGTATTGTCCAGTTTGTCTTTTTATTCTGTATTGTTGTTTTCTTGACTCTGTAAGCCGCTGCGAGCCGTATGGAGTTAGCGGCATATAAGTCCAAGGAAATAAATAAATAAATAAAAAACCTCCAGGCGGCAAGAGGAGGTCTCTACTTGGGGGAAGGGAGGTGGGCCTTCCCAATGCATGGAGAGGGAGAGACCAAGTAGACAATGGGTGGGGAGGGGGGGTGGTTGTAATTTTGTGTCTTTATCGAGGTAGGTTTCTTAGGGTTTTTATACTTCAACACACTAAACTCTCCCCCTCCCTTCCTGGAGGTTCCAATTTCCCACGGCACACCTGATGATTGCTCACGGCACACTAGTGTGCCCCGGCACACTGGTTGAGAAACACTGCTCTGGATGTTGGTGAACTACAACTCCCAAAACTCAAGGTCAATACCCACCAAACCCTTCCAGTATTTTCGGTTGGTCATGGGAGTCCTGTGTGCCAAGCTTGGTTCAGTTCCATCGTTGGTGGAGTTCAGAATGCTCTTTGATTGTAGTTGAACTATAAATCCCAGCAACTACAACTCCCAAACGACATCACACACCCCCCCCCCTAAACCCAACCAGTATTCAAATGTGTGCTTATTGGGTATTTGTGCCAAATTTGTTCCATTGAATGAAAATACACCCTGCATATCAGATATTTACATGACGATTCATAACAATAGTACCGTTATGAAGTAGCAACAAAAATATTATGGTTGAGGGTCGCCACAACACGAGGAACCGTACTAACCGCATTAGGAAGGTTGAGAACCACTGCAATAAGTCAAACGCCTTCTTCCCGACTCACCTGTTTCCTCTTCCGCCTGCCTTCCTTAATCTTCTTCCGCAAAAACTTGGTCCGCTTCATCAGCTTCCTGTGCTTGTGCCGATTCATTTTCCTCCTCCGGATCTTCAGGATCCTCTTGCACTCCATCTTGCCCTGGTTCGCCCACTTTCCCTATTTCCCCAATTCCTTCGCCTCCTCGCTACCCCGGAACAAGGCGGGAGGTCGTGACGGCTGAGCGGGTTCGTAACGCAGCCCCCTCGTGAACGTCGACGGAGCCCCCCTCTTTTGGGAGGACATACTGGACCGTCAGCCAGCTTTCCAGCGGAGAGATGGACATCTTTCGGGGCACCAGCATTTCTTCCAGTTCGGGGTCCAGCGCGTACCACTGTTGGAGGTGCGCCCCGTTTTTACTGGAGGGTTGTGTGCCGTAATGCGCGGAAAGAGCTGGCCGAACCGCCAGAAGGGAAGCGGCCGATCTCGACACAAAACGTTCTGTGAAGGAGAGTAAATTTGGAGACATTCACCAATAGCAGGAAAGACATCAACGAGGGGGAGGGTGTTTTTGAGACCCCGAGCGGGGGGGGGGGGGGGGAGAGCAGGCGTGCTCGGCGAATCCTCCCACCAAAAGCCCTCCCTCCTCCGCTTTGATTGGCCGGCCTCTCAGCCAGCTCAACTTGGGGGTTGGGACACCTGGGGTCCTATGCTGTGATTGGCCAGCCTCTCAGCCAACTCAACTTGGGGTCGGGACATCTGGGGTCCTCTGCTGTGATTGGCCAGCCTCTCAGCCAACTCAACCTGGAGGTCGGGACATCTGGGGTCCTACGCTGTGATTGGCCAGCCTCTCAGCCAACTCAACCTGGAGGTCGGGACATCTGGGGTCCTACGCTGTGATTGGCCAGCCTCTCAGCCAACTCAACTTGGGGGTCGGGACATCTGGGGTCCTACGCTGTGATTGGCCAGCCTCTCAGCCAACTCAACTTGGGGGCCGGGACGTCTGGGGTCCTCTGCTGTGATTGGCCAGCCTCTCAGCCAACTCAACCTGGAGGTCGGGACATCTGGGGTCCTCTGCTGTGAGTGGCCAGCCTCTCAGTCAACTCAACTTGGGGTCGGGACATCTGGGGTCCTACGCTGTGATTGGCCAGCCTCTCAGCCAACTCAACTTGGGGGCCGGGACGTCTGGGGTCCTCTGCTGTGATTGGCCAGCCTCTCAGCCAACTCAACTTGGGGGCCGGGACGTCTGGGGTCCTCTGCTGTGATTGGCCAGCCTCTCAGCCAACTCAACCTGGAGGTCGGGACATCTGGGGTCCTCTGCTGTGATTGGCCAGCCTCTCAGCCAACTTAACTTGGGGGCCAGCCTCAGCCATCTGGGGTCCTCTGCTGTGATTGGCCAGCCTCTCAGCCAACTCAACCTGGAGGTCGGGACATTTGGGGTCCTCTGCTGTGATTGGCCAGCCTCTCAGCCAACTTAACTTGGGGGTCGGGACATCTGGGGTCCTATGCTGTGATTGGCCAGCCTCTCAGCCAACTCAACTTGGGGGGTCGGGACATCTGGGTCATCTGGGGTCCTCCTCCTCAACTGTGATTGGCCAGCCTCTCAGCCAACTCAACCTGGAGGTCGGGACATCTGGGGTCCTCTGCTGTGATTGGCCAGCCTCTCAGCCAACTCAACCTGGAGGTCGGGACATCTGGGGTCCTCTGCTGTGATTGGCCAGCCTCTCAGCTCTCAGCCAACTCAACTTGGGGGTCGGGACATCTGGGGTCCTCTGCTGTGATTGGCCAGCCTCTCAGCCAACTCAACCTTGGGGGGCCAGCCTCTCAGCCAACTCAACTTGGACGGGATCTGGGGTCCTCTGCTGTGATTGGCCAGCCTCTCAGCCAACTCAACTTGGGGGCCGGGACATCTGGGGTCCTCTGCTGTGATTGGCCAGCCTCTCAGCCAACTCAACTTGGGGTCGGGACATCTGGGGTCCTCTGCTGTGATTGGCCAGCCTCTCAGCCAACTCAACTTGGGGGTCGGGACATCTGGGGTCCTCTGCTGTGATTGGCCAGCCTCTCAGCCAACTCAACTTGGGGGTCGGGACATCTGGGGTCCTCTGCTGTGATTGGCCAGCCTCTCAGCCAACTCAACCTGGAGGTCGGGACATCTGGGGTCCTCTGCTGTGATTGGCCAGCCTCTCAGCCAACTTAACTTGGGGTCGGGACATCTGGGGTCCTCTGCTGTGATTGGCCAGCCTCTCACCCCCCCCCCCCCCCCCCCCCCCCCCCCCCCCCCCCCCCCCCCCCCCCCCCCCCCCCCCCCCCCCCCCCCCCCCCCCCCCCCCCCCCCCCCCCCCCCCCCCCCCCCCCCCCCCCCCCCCCCCCCCCCCCCCCCCCCCCCCCCCCCCCCCCCCCCCCCCCCCCCCCCCCCCCCCCCCCCCCCCCCCCCCCCCCCCCCCCCCCCCCCCCCCCCCCCCCCCCCCCCCCCCCCCCCCCCCCCCCCCCCCCCCCCCCCCCCCCCCCCCCCCCCCCCCCCTACCCCCCCCCCCCCTTTTTTTTTTTTTTTTTTTTTTTTTTTTTTTATAAATTTTATTTTTTTTTTTTTTTTTTTTTTTTTTTTTTTTTTTTTTTATTTTTTTTTTTTTTTTTTTTTTTTTTTTTTTTTTTTTTTTTTTTTTTTTTTTTTTTTTTTTTTTTTTTTTTTTTTTTTTTTTTTTTTTTTTTTTTTTATTTTTTTTTTTTTTTGTTTTAATTTTTTTTTTTTTTTTTTTCAGCCTCAGCCAAGTCAACTTGGGGGTCGGGACATCTGGGGTCCTCCGCTGTGATTGGCCAGCCTCTCAGCCAAGTCAACTTGGGGGTCAGGACACCTGGGTTCCTCCGCTGTGATTGGCCAGCCTCTCAGCCAACTCAACATGGGGGTCGGGACATCTGGGGTCCTCCGCTGTGATTGGCCAGCCTCTCAGCCAAGTCAACTTGGGGGTCAGGACACCTGGGTTCCTCCGCTGTGATTGGCCAGCCTCTCAGCCAACTCAACATGGGGGTCGGACATCTGGGGTCCTCCGCTAGATTGGCCAGCCTCTCAGCCAAGTCAACTTGGGGTCGGGACATCTGGGGTCCTCCGCTGTGATTGGCCAGCCTCTCAGCCAAGTCAACTTGGGGGTCGGGACATCTGGGGTCCTCCGCTGTGATTGGCCAGCCTCTCAGCCAAGTCAACTTGGGGGTTGGGACGTCTGGGGTCCTCCGCTGTGATTGGCCAGCCTCTCAGCCAACTCAACTTGGGGGCCGGGACGTCTGGGGTACTATGCTGTGATTGGCCAGCCTCTCAGTCAACTCAACTTGGGGGTCGGGACATCTGGGGTCCTCTGCTGTGATTGGCCAGCCTCTCCGCCAACTCAACTTGGGGGTCGGGACATCTGGGGTCCTACGCTGTGATTGGCCAGCCTCTCAGCCAACTCAACCTGGGGGTCGGGACATCTGGGGTCCTCCGCTGTGATTGGCCAGCCTCTCAGCCAACTCAACTTGGGGGTCGGGACATCTGGGGTCCTATGCTGTGATTGGCCAGCCTCTCAGCCAACTCAACTTGGGGGTCGGGACATCTGGGGTCCTATGCTGTGATTGGCCAGCCTCTCAGCCAACTCAACTTGGGGGTCGGGACATCTGGGGTCCTATGCTGTGATTGGCCAGTCTCTCAGCCAACTCAACTTGGGGGTCGGGACATCTAGGGTCCTCCGCTGTGATTGGCCAGCCTCTCAGCCAACTCAACTTGGGGGTCGGGACGTCTGGGGTCCTCCGCTGTGATTGGCCAGCCTCTCAGCCAAGTCAACTTGAGGGTTGGGATGTCTGGGGTCCTCCACTGTGATTGGCCAGCCTCTCAGCCAAGGGGAGGGGTGTTTCTGAGACTCCAAGCGGGGACGGGAGAGCAGGCGTGCTCGGCAAATCCTCCCACCAAAAGCCCTCCCTCCTCTGCTGTCGTTGGCCGGCCTCTCAGCCAAGGGGAAGGCTGTTCCTGAGACTCTAAGCGGGGAGGGGTGAGCAGGCGTGTTCTGCACATAGCGTGGCAGTGCATAAGGGAGAGCGCAAGACTGGAGGGAGGCTCACACCAGGTAATGATTTGAACTTTGAATTGGGCCTGGAAAGGTACCGGCAGCCAGTAGAGCCGCTTCAGTAGAGGTACGATGCCTAAGGAGAGCAGAGAGTACGTAAGTTCTTGAAGTGAGGGTTCGGTGTTCTCACCTGTACATTGTGCAGCCCGTGCGATCGGAAGCATCAGCCGTGAGATCAGCATACTGGACCATTCTATCAGAAATGGGAAGAGACATCAAAACACAGCATGGCAGGAAGGATCCGACCCTGCTCACCACTCCCCAAAGTGCACTCTGGGCCAGAGTGAATCTATTATATAAATGGGTTCACGTCATGTGATGTATCCCTCAAACAAAGAAACCTTACAATGCAGAAACACAATACTTGCCAACAGACATAGGCCTCACGCACGGTACGTTTGTAGCAGAAACTTCCCCCAAAACCTAAAAGGCCCCCAAAACAACGAGTAAAAATAAAACTACATTTACCAGCATCCTCCGGGCAGCCAAAGACTCACCAGCCTCTACATTCCTGAACAACATGATTGGCTGCCAATAAGGGCGGTTTGCATAACTGCTGCACTGGCCAGCGGGCATGAAAATTCCGAACCATAATAAACTGCCAAACCAGAATAAGGAAAAGGCCTGAGCCAATCCCCAACACAAACACCAAAATCACTTGCAACCGAAAATTTACACCCCAAAAAATCACAGACCCGCCCAAAATTGACAGTAAGGCTTCATTAACTTGATTTCCCTAACTAGCCTCACTTACTGGGAAGCTGTTTACGCTCTGAATTGACAGTAAGGCTTCATTAACTTGATTCTCCTGACTAGGCCTCAGCTCATGGGACATTGTGTATGGCCTGAATTTACAGTAACCTACCTTGGCACACAGAACCCCGACCATGCATGATGGGACTTGAAGTACCACCATGGAAAATGGGATTTGTAGTACTTCAAGTCCCATCATTCCCCAGACCACTGTGGCCCAGAACCAAGACCAATAAAGACCCGACTTGGCACACCATGCCCCCCATGACCCACACTCCATCCAACTGCAGTTTAGAGGAGGGCACACCGTGGATGATTGGACTTTCTCGCATCTCCTAAAAAGGGCACAGCAACGCGTGCCGGGTACAGCTAGTATATATATATATACGTTTTAAGACTGAATTCAACAAAATGTGAGTGTATACATACGTACATACTATGAGAAAAGGATTCCCCAGCCTCAATAATAATAATAATACAACAATAATGAGCTGGGAGAGACCCCTTGGGCCATCTAGTGGCCTTCATGCAGGGAAAGCACAATCAAAGCACCCCTGACAGATGGCCGCCCATGCTTAATAATAATAAGAACAACAACAAGAACAACAGAGTTGGAAGGGACCTCTAAAGACCATCCAGTCCAACCCCCTTCATTCTGCCTTCATGCAGGGGAAGCACAATCAAAGCACCCCTGACAGATGGCCACCCATGCTTAATAATACTGATAATAATAATAATAATGAGGTTTCTAGATAGTTTAGAGCAGGGGTCGGGAACCTATGGCTTGCGAGCCATATGCGACTCTTTTGAGAATTACATCTGACTCACTGGGCCACCTCGGTTGGCCCCGCCCACTCTGATTCGCCAAAATGGCTACCAGCTCACGCTCTTACCTCCTGGCCAGGAAATCAGGCAGGCAGGAAGGCAGGTAGGGGGTGGGCTCCATGGCGAGGAAGCCTCTCCCCCCCCCCCACCGTCCCTTCTGAGTTAGGGGGGGGAGGAGCGTGGCAAAGGGGCTCCTCATGTCTATAGCGAATTTTGGCGAATCAGAGTGGGTGGGGCCAACCGAAGTGGCCCAGTGAGCCAGAGTAATCCTCAAAAGACCCATATATGGCTCGCAAGCCATAGGTTCCCGACCCCTGAGCTGCTTTTTGTCGACGATGCTGCCCTTGTCGCCAATTCAGAAGCAGCAATGCAGCACCTCATCCTGCTTTGCAGCAGCTGCAGGGCTATTTGGGCTGGAAGTCAGCCTGAAGAAAATGGAAGTCCTCTACCAGCCCGCACCACAGGAAGAACACCATCATCTCCACGTCAGCAGAGGCACATCTGTGCTTATGTCCGTTCAGCAGTTCACCTCCCTGGGAAGCATCATCTCTTCAGACGCCAAGATTGACAAAGAGATAGATCACAGATTAGCAAAGGCATAGAGTGCATTCGAAGGCTTCACAAAAGAGTCTGGAGCAACAAGCACCTGAGAGGCAAGCACCAAAATCAGTGTGTACAGAGCTATCGTACTGTCTACTCTCCTCTATGGGTCTGAAACATGGGTCACCTTTAAGCCAACACCTACGACTCATGTGAACGTTTCATCAGCGCTGTCTTCACACAATCCTAAATACACACTGGACCGACTATGTGAATGTTGTTTTGTCCTTGATAAGCAGGGATCACCAGCATTGAGGCCATGCTATTGAGAATCTAGCTGCGCTGGAGCAGGGCACGTCTCAGGATGGAGGACCACTGCCTCCCAAAGATACTACGCTATGGGTCCCAGGAAGAGAGGCCCCCAAAAAGATACAAGGACTCCCTGAAACAACCTCCAGGCTCGCCCAGATTGATCACCAACAATGGTCCACCTGGCCTCACATCCGGAGGCATGGAGGCGCACTATTCACAATGCTGCGGCCCCTCTTTCACAGAGAAGACACGTAAACAGGTCTCGACAACAATACAGAAAGAACCGCAGCAACCTGAGACATCACCCAAGGAGATTTTTCTGCTAGCTCTACGACCGCACTTGTTATCTCAGATTGGCCGTCTTCCTAAGAGCTTCGTTGAAGTGTAATGCGATTGTCACACACAATCAAGGGCATCTGAACTCTTGCAGAATGGGTGGAACTCTGGGTCGCTACAGGCCTGAGCCTTGGGCCCTCCCTCAGATGTTTTGGACTCCAGCTCCCACAGTTCCTTAGGAATTGTGGGGTTCATCTGGAAAAGCCCAGGCGCAAGCAGGCCTTACCAGAAGGGTTTGTTTCCACTGGGACACCTCCAGCACTCTTCCACTACCACTTGAATTTCCCCAAAATTGCTGCCACTTCGGTTGGGGCTTCTAATGCTGCCCTATCGTTCTGGCCTTCCCCCTTTAAGAGCAGTGAGGCTGAAACTCAACTTCCGGTTGGGCACAGAGAGTCCTTCTCCCTTGTCGTCCCTCCCAAGCAACACATCCG
>JARBWK010000017.1:13659203-13842860 GCA_030556195.1 Anolis apletophallus | reverse complement strand
AGAGCTGGAAGGGACCTCTAAAGACCATCCAGTCCAACCCCCTTCATTCTGCCTTCATGCAGGGAAAGCACAATCAAAGCACCCCTGACAGATGGCCACCCATGCTTAATAATAATAACAACAACAACAACAACAGAGCTGGAAGGGACCTCTAAAGACCATCCAGTCCAACCCCCTTCATTCTGCCTTCATGCAGGGAAAGCACAATCAAAGCACCCCTGACAGATGGCCACCCATGCTTAATAATAATAACAACAACAACAACAGAGCTGGAAGGGACCTCTAAAGACCATCCAGTCCAACCCCCTTCATTCTGCCTTCATGCAGGGAAAGCAGAATCAAAGCACCCCTGACAGATGGCCGCCCATGCTTAATAATAATAACAACAAGAACAACAACAAGAACAACAGAGTTGGAAGGGACCTCTAAAGACCATCCAGTCCAACCCCCTTCATTCTGCCTTCATGCAGGGAAAGCACAATCAAAGCACCCCTGACAGATGGCCACCCATGCTTAATAATAATAATAATAATAATGAGGTTTCTAGATAGTTTAGAGCAGGGGTCGGGAACCTATGGCTCGCGAGCCATATGCGACTCTTTTGAGAATTACATCTGACTCACTGGGCCACTAGGTTGGCCCCGCCCACTCTGATTCGCCAAAATGGCTACCAGCTCACGCTCTTACCTCCTGGCCAGGAAATCAGGCAGGCAGGAAGGCAGGTAGGGGGTGGGCTCCATGGCGAGGAAGCCTCTCCCCCGTCCCTTCAGAGTTAGGGAGGAGCGTGGCAAAGGGGCTCCTCATGTCTATAGCGAATTTTGGTGAATCAGAGTGGGTGGGGCCAACCGAAGTGGCCCAGTGAGCCAGAGTAATCCTCAAAAGACCCATATATGGCTCGCAAGCCATAGGTTCCCGACCCCTGAGCCCCTAGTCCGTGAGCTGCTTTTTGCTGACGATGCTGCCCTTGTCGCCCATTCAGAAGCAGCTCTGCAGCGCCTCATCCTGCTTTGCAGCAGCTGCAGAGCTATTTGGGCTGGAAGTCAGCCTGAAGAAAATGGAAGTCCTCTACCAGCCCGCACCACAGGAAGAACACCATCATCTCCACGTCAGCAGAGGCACATCTGTGCTTATGTCCGTTCAGCAGTTCACCTCCCTGGGAAGCATCATCTCTTCAGACGCCAAGATTGACAAAGAGATAGATCACAGATTAGCAAAGGCATAGAGTGCATTTGGAAGGCTTCACAAGAGTCTGGAGCAACAAGCACCTGAGGCAAAGCACCAAAATCAGTGTGTACAGAGCTATCGTACTGTCTGTTCTCCTCTATGGGTCTGAAACATGGGTCACCTATCGCCAACACCTACGACTCCTCGAACGCTTTCATCAGCGCCGTCTTCGCACAATCCTAAATATACACTGGACCGACTATGTGACGAATGTTGCTGTCCTTGAGCAAGCAGGGATCACCAGCGTTGAGGCCATGCTATTGAGAACACAGCTGCGCTGGGCAGGGCACAAGGTCTCTAGGATGGAGGACCACCGCCTCCCAAAGATACCTCCCGTTCCTGGGCAAGGTGATTGAGAGGGCGGTGGCGGGGCAGCTGCAGCAGTTCCTTGAGGACACAGCCGGCTTAGATCCCTTCCAGTCCGGCTTCCGCTCGGGGCACGGGACGGAGACTGTGTTGGTCGCCATTTCAGATCAGTTTCGTTGCCAACTGGACAAGGACGGTTCAGCGCTGCTTGTGTTATTGGACCTCACAGCAGCTTTTGATACGGTCGATTACAATCTTTGCTGGAGTCAGGGGAACAGCCTTGAAATGGCTGTTGTCCTTTCTCCACAACCGGGGACAGCGAGTGGAAAGGGGCGGTTTGGTTTCCGAGAGGGCTCCACTTACCTGTGGGGTCCCTCAAGGTGCCATTCTCTCCCCTTTATTATTTAACGTCTATATGCGACCACTTGCTGGTCTCGTCCGAAGCTTTGGGCTGGAATGTTATCGGTACGCTGACGACACCCGGCTCGTTCTGAGAATGGAAGGCCGGCTGGACTCCGTACCCTCTTGTTTCCAACAGTGCCTTGAAGCCCTGACTGGTTGGCTGCGTGCCAGTAGATTGAGGGTGAACCCAGCAAAGATGGAGATACTGTGGCTGGGCCGCCCGGTGGGTGGGGAGACCCGACTGCCTACCTTGGATGGCAAGGCATTACGCCCGACATCCTCAGTTAAGAGCCTTGGGGTCGTCTTAGACCCGTTGCGGTCGATGGAAGAACAGATCTCCACCGTCAGCAAAACCGCCTTTTTCCATCTGCGGCAAGCTAGGCGTCTGGCCCCCTACCTATCCAGAGACGACCTGGCCACGGTGTTCCAAGCCACGGTCATCTCGAGGCTGGACTACTGTAACGCCCTTTACATTGGCCTGCCCTTGTCAGCGATCCGGAAACTTAAGCTCGTCCAGAATGCCGCTGCACGACTTCTCACTGGGACCCCAGTGAGATGTCACATGACACCTATCCTCCAGCAGCTCCATTGGCTTCCGGTTGAGCACCGGATCACCTTCAAGGTGATGGTGTTAACGTTCAAGGGCTTGCATGGTCTGGGGCCGCTGTATCTGAGGGACCGTCCCTTCCCCTTACCAACCCCAGAGGTCACTTCCTTCCGAACAACAGAACCTCCTGGAAGTACCGACCTTCAAAGCAATCTGTCTCACATCGACCCGGTGCGGAGCCTTTTCCATAGTGGCGCTGTCAATATGGAACACTCTTCCTAGCGATGTACGGGCCTTGCAGGATCTTCTCTCCTTCCGCAAGGCCTGCAAGACTCACCTTTTCCGGCCAGCCTTTGATTGCTAGGCCGGAAATCTTTTTTTAAGGTAGTTTAACAGGTATGCTTTTACCTCTGTGTGTTTTACCTGAATGTAAGCCGCTCCGAGCCCTCGGGGAGTGGCGGCGTACAAGTCCCAATAATAAATAAATAAATAAATAATAAAAGAGATGACGAATGTTGCTGTCCTTGAGCAAGCAGGGATCACCAGCGTTGAGGCCATGCTATTGAGTACACAGCTGCGCTGGGCAGGGCACGTCCATAGGATGGAGGACCACCACCTCCCAAAGATACTCAATGGAGATGGACGAGGAGAAGATGGACTGGAGAGGGTGAGGGGGGCGACCGCAGCTGCTTCTCAGCGCGAGCCCCATTGTTGCTGTTGCGGTGGGGGGCCTTGCTGCCGCCCCGACCCCGCCCCTGGCCTCTGGGACGCCCCAGCCCCGAGAGAGCCAGACCGGCGGCGCCAGCGACAGGACTCCTGCCGGCCGGGTCCGGGGGAGCGTAAGGGCGAGCGGCGCGAGACGAGCGGCGAGAGAGCGGGGCCTAGCCCCTCGAGTAACCACCCAAGCCAAATGGATGTGGAGACAGAGGAGGAGGACACAAACGATGGAAGGGTGGGGAGTGGGTCCCAGGCCTGTGGCGGGGCCCCCCCCCACCTCGAGGAGAGATCCGGGGAGACGGCTGGCACAGCGGAGACACCCTGGTGGAGTCCCTGGGGGGCTCTTGGCCGCATGGCACCCCGGGGCCCGCCGGGCGAGGCGGTGGCCAGGGGTAACAAGATGGCGACGACCCCGAGCTACTCGGCGTCCCTGGCCCCGCCCCCCGTTCACTCCTCAGGGGCTGTGGCTACGGCTATGGCCTTGCACGATCCGAGAACCCAACCTTCATCCTCCCCGACTGACGGGCCGAAGCGGCAGCTGTCGTTGGTGCCCCCTCCGGAGACGCTGGATATCTCCGGAATCCTAGCAAGGGCTCCGGAGGCGCGGCCCCGACGCCAAGCCTGCCACCTGCCGGTCGCCCCTCCATTAGCGACCGGGCCACAACCCCCCCCCCCCCCCCGCCTCCCTCCGATGGGACACTGAGCCGGGACAGTATAGTTCCGGAATTGGCAAGCCCCGGGGGGCGCCCAGCATGGAGGCCAGGTGGCCGCCGGAAAAGGCGGCGTTGGAGGCCTAAGACCAGCAGGCCCCCCGGCCTTGGGACGCTTGCCACTGCTCGCCTGAGAGAAGGGAGACCTGCCTCGCCCGTGCCCAGGTCCTGGAACCCGTTGCAGGTCAGAACTTTCTGGGGTCCGGGCTTCAGGCAACGGAAGCCCTCTCTCTTAGGCCCACAGCGGAAGAAGGTCAGCAATCCCGCTGACTGGACACCCCCCACCAGACCCCTGGTCAATGGGGGGCTGGCCGGTTCGGACCATTTTGGTGGGATCACTCTGAGACCACCTCTGCTCCCCCGACGGGAGAGTAGGGCCCGTGATCCGCTGGGCTCTCCCCTGACGTCCTCTGCTCCCCCATCTTTTCCCTTCCTACTGCTGTACTGTTCCCCGTTTGTTGTATTGATGATGTATTTCTTTGTGTAGCTGCTTGGCTTTTGTAAGCCGCTGCGAGCCTTGTGGAGTTGGCGGCATAAAAGTCCAAACAAATAAATAAATAAATAATAAATACTACTCTACGGTGACCTCGCCACGGGTCAGCGCAAGAGAGGCGCCCCCCAAAAGAGATATAAGGACTCCCTGAAACAACACCTCAGGCTCGGCCAGATGGATCGCCAACAATGGTCCACCCTGGCCTCACATCGGGAGGCATGGAGGCGCACTCTCCACAATGCTGCGGCCTCTTTCGAGAAGACACGCCGAACAGGTCTCGACAACAACGCAGAAAGAACCGCCACCTGGAGACAACATCACCCAAGGAGATTTTTCTGCTGTGCTTTCTGCGACCGCACTTGCTTATCTCAGATTGGCCGTCTTCCTAAGAAGCTTCGTTCGGGAAGTAATGCCGGTGTCACACGCAATCAAAGAGCATCCTGAACTCTTGCAAGAATGGAATAGAACCACAGGTCATGCAGGCCTGGGCCAACTTGGGCCCTCCCTCCAAGTGTTTTGGACTCCAACTCCCACAATTCCTAAGGAATTGTGGGAGTTGGAGTCCAAAACACTTGGAGGGAGGGCCCAAGTTGGCCCAGGCCTGCATGAGAGGCCTCCTTCCCCCATCCAGGCCTTACCAGAAGAGTTGTTTCCACTGGGGCCTCCAGCACTGCTTCCTACTCCTTGGTTTCCCCAAAATTGCTGCCCACTTCCGGTTGGGGCTTCCTAATGCTGCCCCCTATCCACGTTCTGGCCTTCCCCTTTAAGAGCAGTGAGGCTGAAACAGCAACTTCCGGTTGGGCACAGAGAGTCCTTCTCCCTTGTCGTCCCTCCCAAGCAACGCACATCCGCTCCTAAAGGTTCCGCCTAGACAAGCAGTGGCCTCTGCTTCCACCTAGCGGCGGCACGTGGAATAGCACTGCAAGGACCACAGGCTCATATAAGAATAATAATAATATGCAATAGGCAGACATGCCAGAAGTGCCCTAATAATAATAATAATAATAATAATAATGTGAAAAAGGCAGACATGCCAGAAGTGCCCTAATAATAATAATAATAATAATAATGTGAAAAGGGCAGACATGCCAGAAGTGCCCTAATAATAATAATAATAATAATGTGAAAAAGGCAGACATGCCAGAAGTGCCCTAATAATAATAATATGCAATAGGCAGACATGCCAGAAGTGCCCTAATAATAATAATATGCAATAGGTAGACATGCCAGAAGTGCCCTAATAATAATAATATGCAATAGGTAGACATGCCAGACGTGCCCTAATAATAATAATATGGCAGACATGCCAGAAGTGCCCTAATAATAATAATATGCAATAGGCAGACATGCCAGAAGTGCCCTAATAATAATAATAATAATGTGAAAAGGCAGACATGCCAGAAGTGCCCTAATAATAATAATATGCAATAGACATGCCAGAAGTGCCCTAATAATGCTAATGCAATAGGCACACATGCCAGAAGTGCCCTAATAATAATAATGTGAAATAGGCACACATGCCAGAAGTGCCCTAATAATAATAATATGCAATAATTAGAAGTGCAATGCAATAGGCAGAATGTGCCCTAATAATAATAATATGCAATAGGTAGACATGCCAGAAGTGCCCTAATAATAATAATATATGCAATAGGCAGACATGCCAGAAGTGCCTAATAATAATAATATGCAATAGGTAACATGCCAGAAGTGAAAATAATAATATGCAGACATGCCAGAAGTGCCCTAATAATAATAATGCAATAGGCAGACATGCCAGAAGTGCCCTAATAATAATAATATGCAATGCCAGAAGTGCCCTAATAATAATAATAATAATGTGAAAAAAGGCAGACATGCCAGAAGTGCCCTAATAATAATAATAATAATGTGAAATAGGCAGACATGCCAGAAGTGCCCTAATAATAATAATATGCAATAGGTAGACATGCCAGAAGTGCCCTAATAATAATAATAATAATGTGAAAAAGGCAGACATGCCAGAAGTGCCCTAATAATAATATAATAATATGCAATAGGCAGACATGCCAGAAGTGCCCTAATAATAATAATAATAATAATGTGAAAAAGGCAGACATGCCAGAAGTGCCCTAATAATAATAATAATAATGTGAAAAAGGCAGACATGCCAGAAGTGCCCTAATAATAATAATATGCAATAGGCAGACATGCCAGAAGTGCCCTAATAATAATAATATGCAATAGGCAGACATGCCAGAAGTGCCCTAATAATAATAATAATAATAATGCAATAGGCAGACATGCCAGAAGTGCCCTAATAATAATAATAATAATGTGCAATGGGCACACATGGCAGAAGTGCCCTAATAATAATAATAATAATGTGCAATAGGCACACATGGCAGAAGTGCCCTAATAATAGTATAATAATAATTATTGCAATAGGCACACATGGCAGAAGTGCCCTAATAATAATAATAATGTGCAATAGGCACACATGGCAGAAGTGCCCTAATAATAATAATAATAATGTACAATGGGCACACATGCCAGAAGTGCCCTAATAATAGCAATAATAATGTGCAATGGGCACACATGCCAGAAGTGCCCTAATAATAGCAATAATAAAGTGCAATGGGCACACATGGCAGAAGTACCCTAATAATAATAATAATGTGCAATGGGCACACATGGCAGAAGTGCCCTAATAATAATAATAATAACGTGCAATGGGCACACATGGCAGAAGTGCCCTAATAATAATATTAATGTACAATGGGCACACATGCCAGAAGTGCCCTAATAATAGCAATAATAAAGTGCAATGGGCACACATGGCAGAAGTACCCTAATAATAATAATAATATACAATAGGCTCACATGCCAGAAGTTTCCTTTATTTGAGGTCCAAAAAGGTTGGAGTGGTGGGTGCCCTAATAATAATAATAATAATAATAATAATAAGCAATAGGCACACGTGCCAGAAGTGCCCTGATAATAATAATAATAATGGGCAATAGGCACACATGCCAGAAGTCTCTGATTATAGAAGTTTCCTTTATTTGAGGTCCAAAAAGAATGGAGTGGTGGGTGCCCTAATAATAATGTGCAATAGGCACACGTGCCAGAAGTGCCCTAATAATATTAATAATAATGTGCAATAGGCACACGTGCCAGAAGTGCCCTAATAATATTAATAATGTGCAATAGGCACACGTGCCAGAAGTGCCCTAATAATAGGCAGACATGCCAGAAGTGCCATAATAATAATTATGTCCAATAGGCAGAAGTGCCAGAAGTGCCATAATAATAATGATAATAATGTGCAATAGGCAGACATGCCAGAAGTGCCCTAATAATAATAGTAATAATGTTCAATAGGCACACATGCCAGAAGTCTCTGATTATAGAAGTTACCTTTAGTTGAGGTCCAAAAAAGGTTGGGCTGGTGGGTGCCCTAATAATAACAATAATAATAATAATAATGTACAATAGGCACACATGCCAGAAGTCTCTGATTATAGAAGTTTCTTTTATTTGAGGTCCTGTTTGTGAGGTCTGTGTGAGTGTTGCAACTGGCCACCTTCATTAGCATTGAATGTCCTTGCAGATTCAAAGCCTGGCTCTTTCCTGCCTGGAGGGGAATCCTTTCTTGGGAGTTGTTTCGCCCACATCTATGGCAGGCATCCTCAGAGGTTGTGAGGTCTGTTGGAAACTAGGCCTTAAATATCTGTGGAATGATATCCAGGGTGAGAGGAGGTGTCAATGTTCCCATTGGCCACCTTGATTAGTATTGAATGGCCTAGCAGTTTTCAAGGTGTAGCTTCTTACTGCCTGGTTGAATCCTTTGTTGGGAGGCGATTCTTGTTTCTTGTCCGGAAAGAACTCTCGCCTGTTTGAGGCAGGTGGGAATGTTGCAATTGGCCACCTTGATTACCATTTGACGGACGGCCAGGCAAGAAACAATCAGGGCCAGCTAGTCACCTCCCAACAAAGGATTCCCCCAGGCACAAGGTGGCCAACTGCGGCATTCACACCTGCCTCAAGCAGACAAGAGTTTTTCCCCCCAACTTGGACATTCCACATTCCCTTTTGTCTTTCCTTCGTTATCTCCCCCTCCCTTCTTTCCATCCATCCACCCATCCCTTCTTCCTTCTCTCTCTCCCTTCTTGATTTTCTCCCTCCTTGCCTTTTTTTTTTCTTTCCTTCCTTCTATCGTTCCTCCCTCCCTTCCCTCACTGGTCCCTTCCACCCTTCCTTCCCTATCTCTCCGTCTTCTTCAATCCTTCCCTTTTCTCCCTCCTTCCTTCCTTTTTCCTTCCTTCTCTTTTCCCTCACTGACCTGTTCCACCCTTTCTTCCATCCTTCTCTTCCTCCTTTCCTTCCTCCTTCCCTCCATCCTCTTCCTTCCTTCCCCCTTCTCTCCCTTCCCCCTTCTCTCCCTTCCACCCTTCTTCCCTCCCTCCCTCCCTCCCTTATTCCTTCCTCCTTCCTTTCCTTTCACCCTTTAGTCCAGGGGTGGGCAAACTGCGGCCCGGGGGCCGGATGCGGCCCTTTGGTCGATTCTATCTGGCCCTCCTAAGAGTCCCTGGCTTGCCTCCCCTGCCTGGCCTCTGCATAAAACTCTCCAGAGAAGGGGACTACAAGGAAGCATTATTTTATTTTAGTGGTTTTTATTATTATTGTATAATAATTTTATTATAATAATAAAATAATAAAATAAATAATATAATATAATGTTATATTATATATTATAATTTCAATATATTATGTCTATATATATACTATAATATAATTATGATATTAATACTAATGTATGAATATTTCTTGATATATTAATATGTTAATATTAATGATGTGTAATACAGTATATGGTAAATATAGTAAGTGAATAAATAAATAAATTATGTAGATTAGCATGCAGTTCCGCCTCTAGGTGCGGCCCTCCATAATATTTTTTGGCTCTCATGTGGCCCCTTGGAAAAAAATAGTTGCCCACCCCTGCTTTTCTCCTTCCTTCTCTCCCCCCTTTACTCCCTTCTGTTCCTCCTTCCTTCTTTCCTTCCTTCCTTCCTCCATTCTCTTCCACCCTTCCTTCCCCTTCCCTCCCACCATTTCTCCTTTTGTCTTATTCCATCCTTCCCTTTTCTCCCTTCCTTTTCCTTTCTTCCCTCCCTCCTCTCCCTCACTTATCCCTTCCTTCCTCCTCCTTCCTTTCCTTTCACCCTTTGGTTCTTCCTTTCCTCCGCTTTTTCTCCCTTACTCCGTTTCCCCTTCCTTCGATTTTCCTTCCTTCCTTCTTTCCTCCCTCCCTCCATTCTCTTCCACTCTTCCTTTCCTCCCACCCTTTCATTCATTTTCTCCTTCCTTCTTTCTCCCTTCTTTCTCTCGTCTTTCCTTCCTTCTCTTTTCCCTCACTGACCTGTTCCACCCTTTCTTCCATCCTTCTCTTCCTCCTTCCCTCCATTCTCTTCCTTCCTTCCCCTTCTCCCTTCCATCCTTCCTCCTTTTGTCTTATTCCATGCTTCCCTTTTCTCCTTCCTTCTTTCCCTTCCTTCCTCCTTTCTTCCTTCCCTTATTTCCTCCCTTTCTTCCTCCTTTCCTCACCTCCCTTTCTCCTTCCCTCCTTCCTTTCCTTTCACCATTCAGTCTTTTTCCCTTCCCTTTACGCCCTTCCTCAGTTTCTCCTTCCTTCAATTCTCTTCCACCCTTCCCTTTTCTCCTATCCTTCTTTCCTTCCTCCTTTCTTCCCTCCCTCACTTATCCTTTCCTCCCTTTCTTCCTCCTTCCCTCTTTCCTTTCACCCTTTAGTGCTTCCTTCCCTCCCCTTTGCTCCCTTCCTGTTTCTTTCCTTCCTTCCTCCATTCTCTTCCTCCCTTCCCCTTCCCTCCCTTCCTCCTTTTGTCTCCTTTCCCTTTCCTTTCTTCCCTCCCTCACTTATCCCTTCATCCCTTTCTCCTTCCTTTCCTTTCCCCCTTTAGTTCTTCCCTCCCCCTTTACTCCCTTCCGTTTCCCCTTCCTGTTTTTTCTTCCTTCCTTCCTTTCCACCCTTCCTTCCTTCCCCTTCCCTCCCTTCCTCCTTTTGTCTCCTTCCTTCTTTCCCTTTTCTCCCTCCTTCCTTCCTTTCTTCCCTCCCTCACTTATCCCTTCATCCCTTTCTCCTTCCTTTCCTTTCCCCCTTTAGTTCTTTCCTCCCTTTACTCCCTTCCGTTTCCCTTTCCTGTTTTTTCTTCCTTTCCTTCCTTCATTCTCTTCCACCCTTACTTCCTTCCCCTTCCCTCCCTTCCTCCTTTTGTCTTCCTTCTTTCCCTTTTCTCCCTCCTTCCTTCCTCCTTTCTTCCCTCCCTCACTTATCCCTTCATCCCTTTCTCCTTCCTTTCCTTTCCCCCTTTAGTTCTTCCCTCCCCCTTTACTCCCTTCCGTTTCCCCTTCCTGTTTTTTCTTCCTTTCCTTCCTTCATTCTCTTCCACCCTTACTTCCTTCCCCTTCCCTTTTGTCTCCTTCCTTCTTTCCCTTTTCTCCCTCCTTCCTTCCTCCTTTCTTCCCTCCTTCACTTATCCCTTCATCCCTTTCTCCTTCCCTCCTTCCTTTCCCTTTAGTTCTTCCCTTCCATTTCCCCTTCCTTCTCTTTCCTTCCTTCCTTCCTTCCTTCCTTCTCTTCCACCCTTACTTCCCTTCCTCCTTCCTCCTGAGGGATGTTTACCTGGGAGAAGAGAAGGTTGAGAGGGAACATGAGAAGAATGTTTATAGATTTCAAAGGGTGTCCCATTGAGGAGGAAAACAGACTTTCTGCTGCCCTGGAGACAAAGGAAGAATGAGTTCAAATGGCAGGAAAAGGTTAGGAAGAACTTCCTGGAGAGTGGCCTAGGCTGCCTGGGAGTGTGGGGGAGTCTTCTTCTCTGGAGGCTTTCCTGCAGAGGCCGTCTATTGGGAGTGCTTTGATTGTGCCTTCCTGCATGGCAGAAGGTTGGACTGGATGGCCCTTGGAGGTCTCTTCCAGTTCTAGGATTCTGTATCAGAAGGAGGCAATACAGGGTCTCATGGATACACTTTCCTCTCCCTTTCACCATCTCATCCTAAGCACGCACACCTTTACACACTGAGGCCTACTAAACTCTGAGGCCTACCTCACACTGAGGCTTACTAACATAGAGGCGTTTTCATATTGAGGCCTCTCACACTGAACCCTTTTGGGGTCCAAATGTTTCCCGTCCATGCACACCTCCTCACACACTGAGGCCTACCTCACACTGAGGCCTACTAACACTGAGGCATTCTCATGCTGGGGTCTCTCACACTGAACCCCTTTGGGGTCCAAATCTTTCCCGTCCACACAGACCTCCTCACACTGAGGCCTACTAACATTGAGGCCTTCTCATACTGAACCTCTTTGGGGTCCAAATGTTTCCCGTCCATGCACACGTTCTCACACACTGAGGCCTACTAACACTGAGGCATTCTCATACTGAACTCTTTGGGGTCCAAATGTTTCCCGTCCATGCACACCTTCTCACACACTGAGGCCTACTAACACTGAGGCATTCTCATACTGAACTCTTTGGGGTCCAAATGTTTCCCGTCCATGCACACGTTCTCACACACTGAGGCCTACTAACACTGAGGCATTCTCATACTGAACTCTTTGGGGTCCAAATGTTTCCCGTCCACGCACACGTTCTCACACACTGAGGCCTACCTCACACTGAGGCCTACTAACATAGAGGCATTCTCATACTGTGGCCTCTCATACTGAACTCTTTGGGGTCCAAATGTTTCCTGTCCATGCACACCTTCTCACACATCTCGGCCTACTAAACTCTGAGGCCTACCTCACACTGAGGCCTACTAACAGTGATGCGTTCTCATACTGAGGCCTCTCATACTGAACCCTTTGGGGTCCAAATGTTTCCCGTCCACATATACCTTCTCACACACTGAAGCCTACTAAACTCTGAGGTCTACCTCACACTGAGGCCTACTAACATAGAGGCGTTTTCATATTGAGGCCTCTCATACTGAACCCCTTTGGGATCCATGCACACCTTCTCACACACTGAGGCCTACTAAACTCTGAGGCCTACCTCACACTAAGTCCTACTAACATAGAGGCATTTTCATACTGGGGCCTCTCACACTGAACCCTTTTGGGGTCGAAATGTTTCCCGTCCACGTACATCTTCTCACACACTGAGGCCTACTAACAGTGATGCATTCTCATACTGAGGCCTCTCACACTCTACTCTTTTGGGGTCCAAATGAGGCCTACCTCACACTGAGGCCTACTAACATTGAGGTTTTCTCATACTGAGGCCTCTCACACTGAACCACTTTGGGATCCAAATGCTTCCTGTCCACGCACACCTTCTCACACATCTCAGCCTACTAAACTCTGAGGTCTACCTCACACTGAGGCCTACTAACATTGAGGCATTCTCATACTGGGCCCTGTCACACTGAACCTCTTTGGGGTCCAAATGTTTCCCGTCCACGCACACCTTCTCACACACTGAAACCTACTAAACTCTTGGGCCTACCTCACACTGAGGCCTACTAACATTGGGGTGTTCTCCTGCCTGGGGCCTCTCCATGTGTTCTCATACTGAGGCCTCTCACACTGAACCACTTTGGGATCCAAATGCTTCCTGTCCACGCACACCTTCTCACACATCTCAGCCTACTAAACTCTGAGGCCTACCTCACACTGAGGCCTACTAACATTGAGGCATTCTCATACTGGGCCCTGTCACACTGAACCTCTTTGGGGTCCAAATGTTTCCCGTCCACGCACACCTTCTCCCACACTGAAACCTACTAAACTCTGAGGCCTACCTCACACTGAGGCCTACTAACATTGAGGTGTTCTCATACTGAGGCCTCTCACACTGAACCACTTTGGGATCCAAATGCTTCCTGTCCACGCACACCTTCTCACACACTGAGGCCTACTAACACTGAGGCATTCTCATACTGAACTCTTTGGGGTCCAAATGTTTCCCGTCCATGCACACGTTCTCACACACTGAGGCCTACTAACACTGAGGCATTCTCATACTGAACTCTTTGGGGTCCAAATGTTTCCCGTCCATGCACACCTTCTCACACACTGAGGCCTACTAACACTGAGGCATTCTCATACTGAACTCTTTGGGGTCCAATTGTTTCCCGACCCCGCACACGATCACACACTGAGGCCTACTAACACTGAGGCATTCTCATACTGAACTCTTTGGGGTCCAAATGTTTCCCGTCCACGCACACCTTCTCACACACTGAGGCCTACCTCACACTGAGGCCTACTAACATAGAGGCATTCTCATACTGTGGCCTCTCATACTGAACCCTTTGGGGTCCAAATGTTTCCTGTCCATGCACACCTTCTCACACATCTCGGCCTACTAAACTCTGAGGCCTACCTCACACTGAGGCCTACTAACAGTGATGCGTTCTCATACTGAGGCCTCTCATACTGAACCCTTTGGGGTCCAAATGTTTCCCTGCCACATATACCTTCTCACACACTGAAGCCTACTAAACTCTGAGGTCTACCTCACACTGAGGCCTACTAACATAGAGGCGTTTTCATATTGAGGCCTCTCATACTGAACCCCTTTGGGATCCATGCACACCTTCTCACACACTGAGGCCTACTAAACTCTGAGGCCTACCTCACACTAAGTCCTACTAACATAGAGGCATTTTCATACAGGGGCCTCTCGCACTGAACCCTTTGGGGTCGAAATGTTTCCGATCCACGTACATCTTCTCACACACTGAGGCCTACTAACAGTGATGCATTCTCATACTGAGGCCTCTCACACTCTACTCTTTTGGGGTCCAAATGAGGCCTACCTCACACTGAGGCCTACTAACATTGAGGTTTTCTCATACTGAGGCCTCTCACACTGAACCACTTTGGGATCCAAATGCTTCCTGTCCACGCACACCTTCTCACACATCTCAGCCTACTAAACTCTGAGGTCTACCTCACACTGAGGCCTACTAACATTGAGGCATTCTCATACTGGGCCCTGTCACACTGAACCTCTTTGGGGTCCAAATGTTTCCCGTCCACGCACACCTTCTCCCACACTGAAACCTACTAAACTCTTGAGGCCTACCTCACACTGAGGCCTACTAACATTGAGGTGTTCTCATACTGAGGCCTCTCACACTGAACCACTTTGGGATCCAAATGCTTCCTGTCCACGCACACCTTCTCACACATCTCAGCCTACTACAAACTCTGAGGCCTACCTCACACTGAGGCCTACTAACATTGAGGCATTCTCATACTGGGCCCTGTCACACTGAACCTCTTTGGGGTCCAAATGTTTCCCGTCCACGCACACCTTCTCCCACACTGAAACCTACTAAACTCTGAGGCCTACCTCACACTGAGGCATTCTCATATTGAGGCCTCTCTCACTAACAGTGAGATCCAAACATTTCCCGTATTTCCTTCAATTTCTGCCTCCGAAAGGGAAGAGGAATGGAAGGAAAGGTCAGGGAGGGGGCTTGTGGAGAACCCCCTCCCTCAAGTTAGAAACTTTGCCCATGCCTGGGTTAAGCCCACGATCGGAACGCTTTTCAATCAAAACAGCTCTTCTAGGCTTGAGGACGAAGGCAGCACCGATTAAATACAAAATCAAATACTTTAATGAAACCAGGGAAGAGGGGGGGGAAAGCCCAGATATACCACTAAAACTGATATTCCTGCGCCGCATACATTTTTCTCTCTCGATAGAAAAAAAAGAAGAAGACTTCTCTTAAGCAAGCAAGGGGATGGACAAACTATGGGTCCGTGGGCATCTCTGTAAAGATCCTGAGTAAAGAAGTTTTATCTAAACCACTTAAAACATTATATTTATACCAAAAGCGTATCGCCAAGTCCTGAGCTGGTGGCCGGCACCAGGCATCCATCCCACCCTTGTTTTTTTAAAAATAGACCGCTTCCAACACAAAGGAATCTAAATACTTTTTTTTTCACATTTCCAGAGTTCGGTATCCCAAAAAAAAAAAAAAAAAAAAAGAGGCAGAAGAGGATTGAAAATTTTCCATAACCGGGTATAGAAGTCTCCCCCAAATCGAAAGAAGACGCGTTTGCACTTTTTTCGGAAGTGTTAAGGCCTTCCCGTGTCCTTAAAACCGTCCCGATAACAAGAGAGAACTATATACACAAAAATGGCTGCCTAATATAGGCATCGATGCTAAAAAAAAAACAAAAACAAAAACAAAAACACCGTATGTTATATAATGCAATCACATCCATTGCAAAATAGAGAGAGAGAAAACTACGACGACCGCTGTTAGCACCGTTGCGATAGGTTTCCGAGACTCTTTGGGGGCAAAAAAGGATGGGGACGTCGTCTCGAAAGGCCATTCTGCCCACAAATCTGGACATAATCCGGTTCCCAAAGCACGAAGGAGTATCAATGGTCGTAACGTGACTGACAGACGATCCAAAAGAGAGTGGCTCTCCCGCACTGCAAGGGTCAAAATTCAAAAAATCCCGCGGGCGAGAACACGTCCGGTACATTTCCGAGCTCTCACGCAAGAGCCTAGATCGAAACAGGCGCCACGCCGAACCCTTCGCTTTGGCACTTTTGTCCGATCCGCTTCACCTCCTGTGCCGACTGTGGCCAGGATGGTCCCTCTCGTAGCGATGGCTGGGCCGCTCGTAGGAGTGCGGCCGCTCGGGCCTCTGATCCCGGTAGTAGTGGCTCTTCTTCTTGTACTTCCCAGAGTGGTCGGAGCGTTCCCGCGAGCGGCTCCTGGACCGAGACGAGCTCCGGCTGCGCGACTTCCGCTGCTTCGGGGAGGCGTACTTGTACCCCTTGGCCTTCTTGTAGCTCCTCACCTTGGAGCCTTTGTAACTGGCGCCGGCGTGGTTGAACAGCCGCGGCGGAGAATCGCTGCGGCTCCTCGAGCGGCTGTGGGATTTGGAGCCGCTCGACGGAGAGTAGCTTTCGCTTTTCCTAAGTGAGCAGAGGAGAGAGAGAAAAAGTAAGTTTGCGACCCGTGTCCCCCTCAACTGCAGCCCTAAATATAGGTCCAAAACACCTTAATACAGTGTTTCTCAACCTAATACCGCAACCCCTTAATACAGTTCCTCATGGTGTGGGGACCCCCCAACCATAACATTATTTTCAGTGCTACTTCGTAACTGTCATTTTGCTACTGTTATGAATCGTCATGTAAATATCTGATATGTAGAATAATGGTGTATATAATCTATGTATATAATAAAAGTCAGCGTTTGCGACGGGAGGTGCGGAAGTGCGGAGGAATATGAGGCAGCGTTTCGATTGGTTGCCACTATGGGATTATTTGCATAAAGGACTCTGATTGGCCAGCCTCAGAACTTCAACACTCTAAGGCAGGGGTGCCCACACTTTTTCAGCATGCGAGCTACTTATACCAGGGCTGTCCAACTGGCGGCCCCGGGGCCGGATCCGGCCCCGTAGCCTGTTGGACACGGCCCCACCTATGCCCTCAGCCGCCATTTTTAAATTTGAAAAAAATCGATTTTTTTTAATAAAATGGGGCCGGGAGGCGGGGCAGGAGGAGGAAGAGAGCTAGCTCCTCCTCCTTTTCGGCGCCCCTCCCTACCTAGGGCGGGGAGCCGCCGAAAGAGGGCAGAAGGCGGCGCCAACAGCAGCGCATCACAGGCCTGGCGTGACGCGCTGCCCCTGGCGCCCCTTGCCCTTTTTCGGACTCCCCCGCCCTAGGTAGGAGGCGCCCGAAAAGGGGAGTAGGCGGCGCCAAGAGCAGCGCGTCACAGGCCTGGCGTGACACGCTGCTCCTGGCACCGCCTACTCTTCCTCCGGCGCCCCTCCCTACCTAGGGCGGGAGAGCGCCGGGGGGCAGAAGGCGGCGCCAAGAGCAGCGCGTCACGCCAGGCCTGTGACGCTCTGCTCTTGGCACCGCCTTCCTCCTTTTCAGCCCCCTCCCCCTAGGAAGGGAGGGGGCGCCAAGAGCAGCGTGTCACAGGCGGTGCCGCGCCGCCCCTGCGCTGCTCTTCTGGCAGCGCATCACGCCAGGCCTGGCGTGACGCGCTGCTCTTGGCGCCGCCTTCTGCCCCCGCCTTTCAGCCGTTTTAGGAGGCGCGGGGGGGGCGGGGCCTGGGGTGGGGCCGAGCGGCCCCCTAGGTCATCAGTGACCGCTTATCCGGCCCTGGACCCCGTAGAAGTTGGACAGCACTGACTTATACTAAATCCAAGTCAGCAAGATCTACCAAGAGAGAAGCAGGGCGGAGCCAGGGGAAGGGGGCGGGGCTTGGCTCTGCCCCCCTCCCCCTCTGGTTTCAGCATTTCCACGCTTCTCAGGGCAGAGGAGGGCAATGCCATGCCAGTGGTGGCATAGATAGCCACTACTGGCTCCATTACCCTCTTCTACCCTGGAAAAGCTGTGGAAATGCTGAAGGAGAGGGGGCGGGGCTTGGTGGGGCTTGGCTCCCCCCATTCAGCATTTCACAGCTTCTCCAGGGCAGAGGAGGGTAATGCCATGCCAGTGGTGGCATAGATAGCCACTACTGGCTTGGCATTACCCTCTTCTACCCTGGAGAAGCTGTGGAAATGCTGAAGCCGGCGGAGGGGGCGGGGCTTGGTGCGGCATGGCTCCGCCCCCTCAGAAGCGCCCCATCCAGCTGGGATCGACCTCCCTCAGTCCCAGGATCGACCAGTCGATCGCGATCGACTTTCTGAGCACCCCTGCTCTAAGGCACCAGGCAGAGGGAATTGGTTGCCACTCAGGGAGTATTTGCATAAAGGACTCTGATTGGCCAGCCTCAGAACTCCAACATTCTAAGGCACCAGACAGAGGGGATTGGTTGCCACTGAGGGAGTATTTGCAAAACTGGCTCTGATTGGCCATCTTCTAGATTCCAACATTCTAAGGTGACGCAGAGGGGAAAGGAAAGGCCTCAGGCAGGCAGTCACTGCGGCCCACAGCAATGACGGATAAGGACCACACTTGGCACACAGAGGCACAATGGCCCACTTCACAACCTGGTGTGGTTTAGGGGAGGATGGGCCACGGATGATGGGATTTGCAATACCTCCACCTGATTCACTTCCCAAACAATGACCCACTCTCCATCCTACTGCAGTTTAGAGGGCGGACCATGGATGATGGGACTTGAAGTACCTCTACTCATTCCCCATGACCGCAGCTGCCCCCAACAAAGACCGATAAAGACCATACTTGGCACACAGAGCCCCCATGATCCACTCTACATTCTACTGCAGTATGGAGGAGGGTGGACCATGGATGATGGGACTTGAAGTACCTCTACTCATTCCCCATGACCGCAGCTGCCCCCAACAAAGACCGATAAAGACTATACTTGGCACACAGAGCCCCCATGATCCACTCTACATTCTACTGCAGTATGGAGGAGGAGGGATGGACCATGGATGATGGGACTTGAAGTACCATCCACTCACTTCCCATGACTGTGCTATGGAGGAGGGTGACCTCATCCAATGACTGCTCAAGACCAAACTTGGCACACATAACCCCCATTACCCCCACTTAACATCCTGGAGAGGTTTATGGGGAGGTGGACCATTCCCCATGATTGCCCCCAACAAAGGATTTGTAGTCCTTTCAAATGCTTTTGTTCCAACAGCATTTTGGCCCCCAAACAAAAAACAATAAAGACCTAACCTGGCAGACAGAGCCCCTATGACCCACTCTACAATCAACTGCAGTTTGGAGGGTGGACCATGGATGATGGGACTTGAAGTACCAAAGACTAACCTTGGCACACAATGTCTTTCTCAAATAACCCGGGCACCGCCGGGTCCCCAAGCTAGTAAATAAATAAATAGAGACATACCTCTGTTTTGGAGAAGGGGATCTTGAGGCGGACCGGGAATAGCTCTGATCTCGGCTTCCACTCCGACTCCTGCTCTCCCGGCCTTTCTGAATGCTGTCGCAAAAGTTAAGAAACGGCATCAGTGATCAACGGGAGAAAGTGGGCCCGTCAAGGGGAAAAAATATCCAAACTCACTCAAAACGACGCGAACAGACGCTGCGCAAGGCCCTTACCCGTTGATGGGACTGTTCGATTTCACCCTCTTTGCTCCTTCCATTTTCCTCTTGGCGTTTTTAACCGCCTGCACAGCAAGCGGGGAAGGCTTGGCGCCTTTCATCTCCTTTGGAGACTCTAAAGAAGTGGAAGGAACCAATGCAGCCAGTTATCCATCAGGGATCGGAACAAAGTGTGCTTGGAAACTACATTTTTGATGAGCAATGAAGTGGAGCAAGACACCATTTAAACTGGGGTGTCACTCCAGAATACCCACCAGTTTTGGGGACGGGAGAAAATCCGGACACGCTGTCTAAGCCAGGCGTCCCGTCCGGTAAGAGCCCTTTTGCGTGCGCTTTGGCCTCTTCGATGGCCAACTTCTTCTTCTCGACTCGGCCTTCCAATACAGCCAAATCAACCTAGGAATCCAAAGAGATAGGTAGTTTCAGACGTTTTGTTTGTGTAAGTTCTGTGTATACCCATGTTTCTCAACTTGGGGGTCAAGACTCATGAGGGGGGCTACTTTCCTTCTCCTTCTCTCCTTCCTTTTCCCTCCCTTTCTCCCCTTCCTTCTTTCCTCCATTCTCCTTCTTTCTTCCTTTCTTTCTCCCCTTCACCCTTTCCTTCTCTCCTCTTTCTCCCCTTCCTTCTTTCCTCCATTCTCCTTCTTTCTCCCTTTCTCCCCTTCACCCTTTCCTTCTCTCCTCTTTCTCCCCTTCCTTCTTTCCTCCATTCTCCCCCCTTCACCCTTTCCTTCTCCTTCTCTCCTGCCTTTTCCCTCCCTTTCTCCCCTTCCTTCTTTCCTCCATTCTCCTTCTTTCTTCCTTTCTTTCTCCCCTTCACCCTTTCCTTCTCTCCTCTCTTTCTCCCCTTCCTTCTTTCCTCCATTCTCCTTCTTCCTTCCTTTCTCCCCTTCACCCTTTCCTTCTCCTTCTCTCCTGCCTTTTCCCTCCCTTTCTCCCCTTCCTTCTTTCTTCCATTCTCCTTCTTTCTTCCTTTCTTTCTCCCCTTCACCCTTTCCTTCTCTCCTCTTTCTCCCTTCTTTCCTCCATTCTCCGTCTTCCTTCCTTTCTCCCCTTCACCCTTTCCTTCTCCTTCTCTCCTGCCTTTTCCCTCCCTTTCTCCCCTTCCTTCTTTCCTCCATTCTCCTTCTTCCTTCCTTTCTCCCCTTCACCCTTTCCTTCTCCTTCTCTCCTTCCTTTTCCCTCCCTTTCTCCCCTTCCTTCTTTCCTCCATTCTCCTTCTTTCTCCCCTTCACCCTTTCCTTCTCTCCTCTCTTTCTCCCCTTCCTTCTTTCCTCCATTCTCCTTCTTCCTTCCTTTCTCCCCTTCACCCTTTCCTTCTCTCCTGCCTTTTCCCTCCCTTTCTCCCCTTCCTTCTTTCCTCCATTCTCCTTCTTTCTCCCCTTCACCCTTTCCTTCTCTCCTCTTTCTCCCCTTCCTTCTTTCCTCCATTCTCCTTCTTCCTTCCTTCCTTCCCCTTCACCCTTTCCTTCTCCTTCTCTCCTGCCTTTTCCCTCCCTCTCTCCCCTTCCTTCATTCCTCCATTCTCCCTCTTCCTTCCTTCCTTCCCCTTCACCCTTTCCTTCTCCTTCTCTCCTTCCTTTTCCCTCCCTTTCTCCCCTTCCTTCTTTCTTCCATTCTCCCTCTTCCTTCCTTTCCTTCTCCCTTTCACCCTTCCCTTCTCTTCCTTTTCCCTCCCTCTTCTATTATTTTCCCCAAGTCGTCCTTTCCTTCTCCTTCCTTTCTTTTCACTTCCCTTTCCTTCCCCTTCTTTCTTTTCTTCTTTCCCCTTGATTCCTTTACTTTTTCCTCACTCCCTTTCCTTTCTTTTCCCCACCCTTTTCCTTTCCTCCCCATTTCCTTCTTTCTTTTCTCCTCCTTGTCTCTCTCCTGCTTTTCTTTTCTTCCTTTGCCATAGTTCGTTCTTTTCTTCCTTCCTCCCCCTCCCTTCTTTATTTCCTCTTCCTTTCTTTCCTTCCCCCTTCCTTCCTTCCATCTTCTCTTCCTTCCCAGAGTCCTGAGCGTGCCTTTTGCAGAGCCAGGTCTGAAGCGTCCTGTCATTCTGCCGGGGAATCCTTTTCTCATCATATGTACATATAGACTCACATTTAGTTGAATTCAGTCTTAAAATATATATATAATCCAGAGTGAATGTGTATGGTGCTAATGTAGTTGTATTTTAATGTATTTTTAATGTATTTTAATTGTTGAAGTGTTTTGGGGTTTATATTGTTATTATGTGGTCATCGAATTGTGCCGTACTGTAAGCCGCTCTGAGTCCCCCCTTGGGGGTTGAGAAGAGCGGGGTAAAATCCCGAAATATATATATATAAAAAGAGAGAATCCGTTTTTGACGCTTATGCACGGACACACCATAACACCCAGACCCTCAAAACCCACCACACACATTTCAACAGACCAACACCTACAAACGTGGCACAAAAAAACCCCAAAAGCATAACTCCTAAGACCCCTAAAACCGGCCCCAAAACCCCCATACAAACCTATGGAGGGATCCGAACACCAAAAAACTACAACCAAAATGGCGCAAAACCACTTCCTGTCCCACAAATAACACTCCCCGGAAGTTGTCCCTCAAAAAAAAAAAAAAAAAACCCAGCAGGAAACACATACCTTAAACACTAACAGACAGTTCGTAGCCTTCTCCCTCTCCTCCGCTGCCTCTCTTCCGCTCCCAGCAGAGGAGGTGAAGAGAGAGGGACCGTGCGGGACACTTTCACAGGAGGAGCTGAGGGACGTGCGGCCAACCACAACAACGTTCTCCAAGGCAGCCCTCCCCTCCGAAGGTCACTCTTCGGCCCACCCTGTGGCTGGGAAGTGACGAAGGGAGCGATGGCGGCGGCGCAATGGCCGCTCTTCCGCCCCTTTTCACTCTCCTCCGCCGCCTCCGTGCTGCTCCCTGAAGAGGACGAAAGGGACCCTCGCGATTGCTCTCCCTTCGCCCTTTTCTTCTGGAAGCGGAAGAGAGATCGCGCTGGGGCCCTTTTCGGCCCTCCTCTTCAGGGAGCAGCACTGAACCGGCGGAGGAGAGCACACAGGGGCGGAAGAACGGCCATGGCGCCGCCGCCATCGCTCCCCCTTCGCCACTACCCTGCCACAGGGTGGGCCGAAGAGCGACCTTCGCAGGGAAGGGCTGCGGCGGAGAACGGTGCTCTGTCGGGCCCACGTCCTCCACCTCCTCCTGCGAAAGGGGCCGCACGGTCTCTCTCCCCTTCCCTCCTCTTCTGGGAACGGCAGAGAGGCACCGGAGGAGAGCGAGAAGGCGGCCATCAGGAACCAGAACAGACGGACAACGAAGACACAGGCAAGCCGACAAAAAACAAAACAAAAAACCCCCACTACTGCACACAAAAAAACCACACAAATAAACACATACATAGACAGCAATTCCATATATATACACACATACAAATACATACACACACAAAACCACAAACACATCTATACACAAACCCATACATTCACCCACACACACACAAACACCCCCAAATATACACAGACACAAATAAAAACACACACACAATTAAACACACATACAGCCATACATACACACAACCAAACACATATATACACACACACAACACACACTCACATCATAACATACCCTTACATACTTTCCAACATCTCCTACATAGGGGACAGCAACGCGTGCCGGGTTAAGCTAGTGTATATATATATAGAGCTATATACTGTATATATACACACACACACACATACATATAATGGCTCTCACTGTAATAAATTTCCAAATATTTTGCTTTCATTAAGTGTAAGGAAGGTTATATCGGACTATAGGCATCGATCCCCCTCGCATTCCCGTCCCATTTTGGGAGGGCTCACAGAACAAACCTTTCGGCGTGTATACAGCTGTAGAATTTTGATGCAGATCTCCTGAATTTCTTCCTCCGTCACTCCAAAAAGTAAAAACCAGTGGGGACGATTTGGAAGTGGAATCTGTAAAGAATAGTGCATACAAGAAAGTTGAAATATCAATTTCAGCCCATTTCAATAACTTTTCAAGACCACAAGATACCAATCTATTAGCTTTAATACATTCAACAGAAACAAATTAGTTGCTCTTTCCCTTCATTCCACCCTTCCTTTTTTTTTTCTTCCCTTTCTCTTTCCTTCCATTTTGTCTTTCCTTCCTTCTCTTTCATTTATCCTTCCCTAGCTTCCCTCCCAGCCTTTCATCCTTCTTTCCTACCCTCTTCCCTCTCTCCTTCCTTCCCTCTCCCCCTTTCACCTTCCATCCTTCCCTTTCACCCTTCCTTTCCTCTATCTCCTTCCTTCCCTCCCTCTGCTCCTTTCCTTCCCTCTCTCGCTCCATGCTTCCCTTCCTACCTTTTGTCCTTCCCTCTTTCCTTCCATCCTTCTCATCCTCCCTTTCTTCTTTCATTCTTCCCTTTACTCTTTCCTCTCCTCTTTCTCCTTCTCATCCACCCTTTCAGCCTTCCTTCCCATTTGTCTTTCCTCCCTCCTTCCCTCTCCCGTCTCCTTCCTTCCACATTTTCATCCTTCCTTACTTCATTATAGTCTTTCCTTCCTTCCCTCTTTCCCCCTCCTTCCCTCTCTCCTCTTTTTTCTTCCATCCTTCCCTTCCAACCTGTCATCTTTCTTTACTTCCCTTTTGTCTTTCCTTCTTTCCCTTCCAACCTTTCATCTTTCTTTACTTCCCTTTTGTCTTTCCTTCTTTCCCTTCCAACCTTTCATCTTTCTTTACTTCCCTTTTGTAGTTCCTTCCTTCCCTCTTTCCTCCCTCCCTCCTTCCCTCTCTCTTGTCTCCTTCCTTCCACCCTTTCATCTTTTTTTCCTTCCCTTTCGTCTTTCTTTCCTTCCCTCTTTCTTCTTCCATCCTTCCCTTCCAACCTTTCCTCCTTCCTTCCCTCTCCAACCTCCTTCCCTCTCTTCTCTTTCCATCCTTTCCTTGTCGTTCCTTCCTTCTCTTTCCTCCCTCCTTCAGTCTCTCCTCTTTCTTCTTCCATCCTTTAATCTTTCCTTCCTTCCCTTTCTTCTTCCACCCTTTCGTCTTTCTTTCCTTCCCTCTTTCCTCCCTCCTTCCCTCTCTCCTCTTTCCACCCTTCCCTTTAGTCGTCCTTCCTTCTCTTTCCTCCCTCCTTCCCTCTCTTCTTTCCTCCCTCCTTCCCTTCCACCCTTTCATCTTTCCTTACTTCCCTCTTTTTCTTTCCCTCCTTCCCTCCTTTCCTTCTTCCTTCTTTCCTTCCTTCCCTTCTTTCATCTTTCCTTACTTCCCTCTTTCCTCCCTCCTTCCCTCTTTCTTCTTCCATCCTTCCCTTCCACCCTTTCATCTTTCTTTACTTCCCTTTTGTCTTTCCTTCCTTCCCTTTCTTCTTCCATCCTTCCCTTCCAACCTTTCATTCTTCCTTCTTTCCCTTTCGTCTTTCTTTCCCTTCCCTCTCTCCTTCCCTCTTTCTCTTTCCATCCTTCCCTTTTGTTGTTCCTTCCTTCCCTCTCTCCTCTTTCTCCTTCCATCCTTCTCTTCCCTCCCTCCTTCCCTCTCCCCTTTCTTTTTCCATCCTTCCCTTCCACCCTTTCCTCCTTCTTTCCTTCCCTTTCCTCCCTCCTTCCCTCTCTCTTTCTCTTTCCACCCTTCCCTTTTGTCGTTCCTTCCTTCTCTCTTTCTCCTTCCATCCTTCCTCCTTCCCTCCACAACCTGGCAGTCCGTCCTCCTAGCAGGGAGTGCTAGCATGCAATTCCCAAGGCCTGGGCCAACCCTTCCCTCGCTGAGAATCGCTTGGACCCCACCCCACGCAACCAGGACCCTGGGAAACAAGGACCTACAAACCTCAAGAGTCCTAGCAGCGAGATAAATGCAGGCGCAAGCGATACTCTCGGGGTGGAACCGTACAAAGACATCCGTCCGCAGGCTGTCGTTCATGTAATTCCTGCGGAGACAAAGGAGAAGGGAAAATTGCAGAGCCCTACCGTATCCTTCCTTGGGCCAATACGTTTTTTTGCAAAGGCTACTGGGAGCTCGCTCTCTAGGCTCGAATGCTAGAAAACCCTGTGAAACCCGACAAGACGTTACAATGGACGGCTCCGTCCCAAATAAGGGCGTCCGTCAGAAAATAATGAACTAGGAAGCTGGCGAGATATGAAAGAGAACCAATTTTAACTTTACTTTTCTGTTTTGGCCTATTCTCATTCAGAGCATCACTTTTTGTATTGTTATTTAGGCTTTAAACCCTTTGCAGCATGCAAATTCAAAACGTAAACAGACAGTCTGAAGGAAGGAGGATCCAGCCAACGTGAGGACATCTTCCAAAACGTTGACTTCTTCCGTCGCAGTCTTCCTTTGGAGAGAAATGTGTCCACTCAGGAGAGCACAAGTTTCTTTCAGACCGCAAAACACAGCAGTTCGGTCTCGGGGTGTTGAGCACCATGGCTGTCAATGGACGATGTCCGAGGAGTTCTCTCCAATGGTGTGTCCCTGGGCCGCCTCCAGACTGCCCACACTGAAACAAGGTTGCTCAAAGTAAATGTTCACAGAGTGAGGCAAACTGTAAAAACATTGCACATGACCCACCGTCAGTACATTTTTTACACATTGCATTTAGGCCATTTTAGACAAAAAAAATAAGTACAAAAGGAACACATTCTTTTTTTTTAAAGGGGGCGGGGGGGCTTGGCTTCATGTAAGCCGCCCCGAGTCCCCTTGGGGAGATTGGTGGTAGGGTATAAATTATTATGTCTGAGTTATATTGATTGTATTGTTTTTATTATTTGCTTTGTGTTATTTTATTATGTGTCATTGGCCTTGGCCTCATGTAACCCGCCCAGAGTCCCCACAGGAAGATTGGTGGTAGGGTATAAATACATTATATCAGGGCTGTCCAACTGGCGGCCCGGGGGCCGCACACGGCCCCCCAGCCTGTTGAGCACGGCCCCTGCTATGCCCCCGGCCGCCATTTTTATTTTTTTAAAAGAAATTTTAAAATTTTTTTTAATGGCGGCCGAGGGGGCGGCGGGGCAGGGAGGAGGAAGTGAGCCAGCTCCTCCTCCCTGCACCGCCCCCTCCGTCCCTCTCTCCGCGCCGCCCGGTGCATCGGCGCGGTGAGAGAGGGACAAGGGGTGGTACAAGGAGGAGGAAGAGGGCTAGCTCCTCCTCCCTGCACCGCCCTCTTCTTCCCTCTCTCGCCGGCGCCGATCCCTTGCAAGGGAGGGGGGTCCCCCGGCGGGGCCTCCGTCCCTTGCAAGGGATCGCAGCAGCAGCTGAAGCCAGCGCCGGCCTCAGCCGCTGCTGCGATCCTTTGCAGGAGGGGCCCCGGCTGGGCGCCAGCTTCAGCCGCTGGTCCTCCGTCCCCCCTTGCAGGGATCGCAGCAGCAGCTGAAGCCAGCGCCAGGCCCGCTGCTGCGATCAGCCGCTGCTGCGATCCCGCCCGACTTGCAAGGGAGGGGATCCCCGGCGGGGCCTCCGTCCCTTGCAAGGGATCGCAGCAGCAGCTGAAGCCAGCCCAGCTTCAGCCGCTGCTGCGATCCTTTACATCGGGGGGGGCCGATCCTTGCAAGGGAGGGGTCCCCGGGCCTCCGTCCTTGCAAGGGATCGCAGCAGCAGCTGAAGCCAGCGCCAGCTTCAGCCGCTGCTGCGATCCCTTGCAAGGGAGGGTCCCCTGGACGGAGGCCCCGCCCTTGCAAGGGACCCCCTCCTGAAGCCAGCGCCAGCTTCATCGCAGCAGCCCTTGCAAGGGAGGGGGTCCCCTGGCGGTCCTCTCTCCCTTCAAGGCATCGGCGCTGAACCGCCAGCTTCATCTGCGGCTAGGATGCCTTGAAAGGGAGGGGGTGCTGTGGCTCCTCCCTCTCTCCCAAAGCTTCCCGGCAGCCGGGGGCGGGGCCGGGCGGCCCCCCAGGTCATCAGTGACCTGGAATCCGGCCCTTGGCCGGTTAGAAGTTGGACAGCACTGCATTATAATATTATTATTATTGTCTGAGATATATTGATTGTATTTATTATTTGCTGTTGTGTTGTTTATTATGTGTTATTGGGCTTGGCCTCATGTAAGCTGCCCCGAGTCCCATTGGGGAGATTGGTGGTAGGGTATAAATATATTATTATGTCTGAGATATATTGATTGAATTGTATTATTTGCTTTGTGTTATTTTATTATGTGTCATTGGGCTTGGCCTCATGTAAGCCACCCCGACTCCCCTCAGGGAGATGTTGGCAGGATATAAATAAAGTATTATCAGTAGTCATCTCAAGGATAGACTACTGTAACGCCCTTTACATTGGCCTGCCCTTGTCTGTGATCCGGAAGCTTAAGCTCGTCCAGAACGCCGCTGCTCGACTCCTCGCTGGAGTGCCGGCAAGGAGCCACATAACTCCCATCTTACAGCAGCTTCATTTGCTCCCGGTCAAGCACCGGATCACTTTCAAGGTGATGGTGTTAACCTTCAAGGCCTTATATGGTCTGGGACCAATGTATCTGAGGGACCGTCTCACCCCCTATCAACCCCAGAGATCACTCCGCTCTGAAGATCTGAATCTCCTCGAGGTGCCTGGTGTCAAGACCATCCATCTGGCCTCGACCCGACGTAGGGCCTTCTCTGTGATGGCCCCAACTATCTGGAATACTCTGCCAGCTGAAGTGCGTGCCCTGCAAGACCTCCTTGCCTTTCGCAGGGCCTGTAAAACCTATCTCTTCAAACTGGCATGTAATTGGTGATTTTTGTAATCCTGCAGAGTTAGTTTTTGCTTAAATTTAGAATAGTTTATCTGATGTTTTTATCTGTTTTATGCTTGTGATTGTGAGCCGCTCCGAGCCCTTGGGGAGTGGCGGCATACAAGAATGATTAATAAATAAATAAATAATTATTATTATTAACGGGCCGGCAGAACACTGGATAAGCACAAATGTTGGATAAGATAGAGGGATTAAGGAAAGGCCTATTCAACGTCAAATTATGTTATGATTTTACAAATTAAGCACCACAACATAATAATAATAATATATTACACCCCACCACCATCTCCCCGGGGAGGCTTACATGAGGCCAAGCCCAATGACACATAATAAAACAACACATCATGTTTTACCACAAATCGTCAGATATAGCAGTTCAATACATAGCAACGTTCTGTAGTAATTACTGTATTGACGAACTTAGCACCATAAACACCACGATGTATTGAAACAGCTGTGGGTGTGGGCAGGAGGCAGACCACATTAGATGAGCGAAGGTTGGATAAACAGGACTCTACTGCACCAGGCACCACTATGGAAGGAACCAAAGGATCTAATATCCCCTGTGGGATCTTAAGATTCCTTTTTACTCATTACATAGCAGAGAATAAGACATCATCAAAGTAATTGTCAGAGTCCCACACATTTCAAGCTTATTTGTTATACTGTAATCAGTGTTTCTCAACCAGTGTGCCGGGGCACACTAGTGTGCCATGAGCCATCATCAGGTGTGCCGTGAGAAATTGGAACCTCCAGGAGGGGAGGGGGGAGAGTCTAGTGTGTTGAAGTATAAAAACCCTAAGAAACCTACCTCGATAAAGTCCCCCTCCCCACCCGTTGTCTCCTTGGTCTCTCCCTCTCCATGCATTGGGAAGGCCCGCCTCCCTTTCCCCAAGTAGAGACCTCCTCTTGCCTCCTGGGGGTTCTGTGTGGGAAGTTTGGCCCAGTTCTATCATTGGTGGGGTTCAGAATGCTCTTTGATTGTAGGGGAACTATAAATCCCAGCAACTACAACTCCCAAATGTCAAGGTCTATTTCCCCTGAACTCCATCTGCGTTTATATTTGGGCATATTGGGTATTCATGCCAAGTTTGGTCTTGATCCAACATTGTTTGAGTCCACAGTGCTCTCTAGATATATACACGAACTACAACTCCAAAACCCAAGGTCAATGCCCACCAAACTCTTATAGCATTTTTTCTTGGTTATGGGAGTTCTGTGTGGGAAGTTTGTGTCTTTCTGCCTTTCCTGCCAGGATACCTATGTTGTGTTCATCGAAACAGGCCCAGGTTTCACACTGAGTGTATAAATACATTCAAAAACAGATTAACTATATGTATGACTGTGTTAGAGTGTCGTTTTGTGTCATTTTGGTTGGTGGTGTGCCCCAGGATTGTGTAAATGTAAAAAGTGTGCCGCGGCTCAAAAAAGGTTGGGAAACACTGCTGTATATGAAGGGATATTGACAAAATCCCACTGGGCACAAAGAAGCAACTATGGCCAGGATTCAACTTTTCAGCCTCAATAGAAGACATGATGTAGGTGTATAATGTGGGGACTATACAACAGGGGGACACATTTCTTTATTGCAATGGCTCCCAACCTATTTTTGACTCTCCAGCATTGGTACCAATACGGGTGACGAACAGGTTTTTGGTCAACTTTAGATTTGGTTTGGTTACTTGGGGGTGCCGATTCAGAAAATTGCATTGGGTAGGCCACATCAGCCGATTCAGAAAATTGCATTGGGTAGACCACACCAGCTGATTCAGAAAACTGCATTGGATAGACCACATCAGCTCTAGTTTCGGATACAGAACATCCAGTGGCCACCGTCTGCTCGCCTACAGAAAATTGCACTGCATAGACCAGTGATTTTCAACCAGTGAGCCGCGGAACACTAGTGTGCCGTGGGATGTCTTGCTGGCGGTGAACAGCACCCCGGTAAGCGGCCTCACGCATTGCGACACGCTGGCCGTCTTCCGCCACTTCAGGGAGCCCGTGTGCCTCAAGACCGTGCGGCCATGTCAGTGCCTTGGGGCCGCAAAATGCCCTTCCGCCTTGCCTGCCTGATTTAGGTGACTCTATACCAGGCATGGGCAAACTTGGGCCCTCCAGGTGTTTTGGAGTTCAACTCCCACCATTCCTAACAGCCTCAGGCCCTTTCCTTAAGCGGCTGAGTAAGATGAGCTTCTCAAGCTTGACTGCGACAAAAACTAAAAACAGGGAGAGACTGACAGCTGTTGACCAAGAGCTTCGTGTGTGTCTTTCTACCATTCCTGCCAGGATATCTATTTTGTGTTCATCAAAACAGGCCCAGGTTTCACACTAAGTGAGTGTATGGTCTGGGGCCAGTGTACCTGAGGGAGCGCCTTATCCCATATTGTCCCACGAGATCACTGCGATCTGAAGACCAGAACCTCCTAGTCGTGCCCAGTGTGAAATCGTACTATCTGACCACAACTCGGAGAAGGGCGTTCTCCATTATTGCTCCAGTTTTTTGGAATGCGTTACCCCCTGAACCTCAAGCTTTACGAAATTTGCTACCGTGTTTCCCCAAAAGTAAGACAGTGTCTTACTTTCTTTTCCCCCCGAAAAGTCCCCCTACGTCTTACTTTCAGGGTACGTCTTATATAAACTAAGACATACCCGTCGCCCACGCCACGCTGCGCCGCCCGTCGGCCACACCTCCACGGCGCAGCTTTCTGGACCCGTCGGCCGCGGCACACCTCCGCGGCGCAGCTTTGCTGGACGAAGGAAGGGAGGGAGAAGAGAGCAAGAGGCGTGGCGAGCGGCGACGCGTCACTCTGACGGAGCGCCGCTTTGCCACGCCTCTGCTCTCTTCCCCTCCCTTCCTGACAAAGGAAGGGAGGGAGAAAAGAGCAAGAGGCGTGGCAGCGGCGACGCGTCACTCTGACGCAGCGTCGCTTGCCACGCCTCTGTCTCTCTTCCCCCTCCCTTCCTTGGAGGCCTGGCAGAAAGGTGCGCCACGGAGGTGTGCCGCGGCCGATGGGCCGGTTGCGGCGGCGGCGTGGCGACGAGGTACGGCTTACATTCGGGGTACGACCTTACATTAGCCGACCCCGCTGACACCCCCGATACGTCTTACAATCGGGGGTGTCTTACTTTCGGGGAAACACGGTAGCTTTTCGTAAAGCCTGTAAAACCACTCTGTTCAAGCAGGCTTTCAAGTCCTAATACACAGGTTAAATTGTATATTATTGTAACTGTTTTATTGCTTTTATTGTACCGCTTTGTTTTGAGTGTGAACTGCCCCGAGCCATTGGGAGTGGCGATGGATAAATCTAATAAATAAATAAATAAATAAAATACATTTAAAAGTATATTAACTATATGTATTACTGTGTTAGTGTCATTTTTTGTCAATTTGGTTGGTGGTGTGCCCCAGGATTTTGTAAATGCAAAAAACGTGCCGCGGCTCAAAAAAGGTTGAAAATCACTGGCATAGACCACATCAGCTCTAGTTTCCGATGCAGAACATATGCCATCCAGTAGTTGCCATCTGATCACCCACAGAAAACCTTGGGGAGATGGTGCTGGGGTATAAATAAAGTTTTATTATTATTATATTTAATAAGCCTCGGGTTTTGTGAGACCAGTCAATCCCGTTACGATGGTGTGGCAACGGTGAGGCTGCGAACCATATTTTACTTCTTAGTCCACGGACCACAGGTTGGGAACCATTGCTTTATTGCAAAGCTCAGGTTTAATACTTTAGGTATGACAAATAACACATTTAGATAGAATTCAACTCCCTCCCCTTTCAAGCCCAGTATGACTTAAAAGCCAAGTTTATTACGTATTTGCACGGAATAAGATGTAGTAAAACGGTAGCACTTGCAACTGTACAAAATAAAATGTCAACAAGTTGGAAAAAAAGAAATCACAAGCAGAAGTTGGCCAGTTGTTAACTCTACTAGCGTTCGCATACCACCTGTCTAGAGTCAGCCTTCTCTCTGTGGAGCCTGCTGGGGTTTGACTGAAGACGGCAGTTATCCCTGCACCATAGCGCTTGGGCAGCAGAGGAGAAGTCTTAGTCACTTACCCTCAGAGGCTACCCTTTGATCAAAAGAGTACAGAAAAGAAGAGTCAAAAGAGGTTCTCCTCCAAAACAGCACCAGACAGTTCACACATTGCTTCGAGAGCCACATCAAAATCATGTCAGTTTCACAGGTTCCCCCACAACATTTCCACAAGAACATTTCATATTGCTCCGCAAACCAAAAACCAGGACAGACAGTCAACAAAAGAAGGCACGGCATTGTAATATCGAGGCTGAGCAGCGGAAAACGTGTTTGAATGATGGCAAAGCACTCTTTCATTCATAACAACATATTAAGGCAGTGTTTCTCAACCTGGGGGTCGCCAGGGGGTGTCAGAAGGGTCGCCAAAAGCCATAAGTATTTTCCGTTGGGCATGGCGGTTCTGCGTGGGAAGTTTGGCCCAATTCTATCATTGGTGGGGTTCAGAATGCTTGAACTATAAATCACAGCTACTACAACTCCCAAATGTCAAGGTCTATTTTCCCCCCAAACTCCACCAGTGTTCACATTTGGGCCTATTGAGTATTCGTGCCAAGTTTGGTCCAGATCTATCATTGTTTGAATCCACAGTGCTCTCTGGATCTAGGTCAGAGCTGCCCAGGAAGTCGATCGTGGGACCGAAGGAGGGGGCCAAGCCAGGCTGCGCCAAGCCCCACCCCTTCCCCCAGCTTCGGCACTCCCAGCAGCTTCTCCAGGCTTAAGGAGGGCAGGGCCAAGCCAGCCTTGTGCTAGCTAGAGAGGGGCGGAGCCAGGCCACGCCAAGCCCCACCCCCTCCCCCAGCTTCGGCACTCCCAGCAGCTGCTTCAGCCTTGAGGAGGGCAGGGCCAAGCTAGCCTTGTGCTAGCTATGCCACCACTGGCTTGGCACTGCCATCCTCAAGCCTGGAGAAGCTGCTGTTAGAGCTGAAGCTAGAGGGAGGCGGAGCCAGGCTGCGCCAAGCCCCGCCCCTTCCCCCAGCTTCGGCACTCCCAGCAGCTTCTCCAGGCTTAAGGAGGGCAGGGCCAAGCCAGCCTTGTGCTAGCTAGAGAGGGGCGGAGCCAGGCCGCGCCAAGCCCCAAACCCTCCCCCAGCTTAGGCACTCCCAGCAGCTGCTTCAGCCTTGAGGAGGGCAGGGCCAAGCTAGCCTTGTGCTAGCTATGCCACCACTGGCTTGGCACTGCCATCCTCAAGCCTGGAGAAGCTGCTGTTAGAGCTGAAGCTAGAGGGAGGCGGAGCCAGGCAGTGCCAAGCCTCGCCCCCTCCCCAGCTTCAGCTCTACCAGCAGCTTCTCCAGCCTTGAGGAGGGCAGGGCCAAGCCAGCCTTGTGCTAGCTATGCCACCACTGGCTTGGCATTGCCATCCTCAAGCCTGGAGAAGCTGCTGGTAGAGCGGCAGCCAGGGGGGGGGCGGAGCCAGGCCGCGCCAAGCCCCGCCCCGGCTTCAGCTCTACCAGCATACCAGTGGTGGCTCTACTATGCCACCACTGGCTTGGCCCTGCCCTCCTCAAGTCTGGAGGAGCTGCTGCTAGAGCTGAAACCAGAGGGGGGCGGAGCCAGGCAGCGCCAAGCCCCGCCCCCTCCCCGGCTTCGGCACTCCCAGCAGATTCTCCAGGCTTAAGGAGGGCAGGGCCAAGCCAGCCTTGTGCTAGCTATGCCACCACCGGTTTGGCACTGCCATCCTGAAGCCTGGAGAAGCTGCTACTAGAGCTGAAGCTAGAGGGGGCAGAGCCAGGCCACGCCAAGCCCCGTCCCCGGCTTCAGCACTCCCAGCAGCTGCTGCAGCCGTGAGGAAGGGCAGGGCCAAGCCAGCCTTGTGCTAGGTATGACACCACTAGCTTGGCACTGCCACCCTCAAGCCTGGAGAAGCTGCTGGTATTGCGGAAGCCAGAGGGGGGGAAAGCCAGGCCGTGCCAAGCCCCGCCCCCTCTGGCTTTGGAGCTCCCAGTAGCTTCTCCAGGCTTGAGGATGGCAATGCCAAGCCAGCCTTGTGCTAGCTATGCCACCACTGGCTTGGCATTGCCATCCTGAAGCCTGGAGAAGCTTCTGGTATTGCGGAAGCCAGAGGGGGGGAAAGCCAGGCCGTGCCAAGCCCAGCCCCCTCTGGCTTTGGAGCTCCCAGTAGCTTCTCCAGGCTTCAGGATGGCAATGCCAAACCAGGCTTGTGCTAGCTATGTCACCACAACTTGGCACTGCTGTCCTCAAGCCTGGAGAAGCTGCTGGGAGCTCCAAAGCCAGAGGGGAAGGGGAGGGGCTTGGCGCGGCCTGGTTCCACCCCTCTCTGGCTTCCGCTCTACCAGCGGCTTCTCCATCCTTAAGCCTGGAGAAGCTGCTGGTAGAGCTGAAGCCAGAGGGGGCGGAGCCAGGCCACGCCAAGCCCTGCCCCTTCCCCCTCTCCAGCCTTGAGGAGGTAGGTAGATCTTTCTGACTTGGTTTTATTATAAGCAGCTCGCATGCTGAAAAAGTGTGGGCACACCTGAAAATAATGTTAGGGTTGGGGGGTCACCACAACATGAGGAACTGTATTAAGGGAGGTTGAGAAACACTGCATTAAGGTGTAATGTAGCACCGTCATATCAAAAGGGAGGAGCTGCTTCTGAGCAGCTAAAGGGCCACCAACTACCTCCACGGGCCTTTGGTTGATTCAGCAAGGCCGCCCGATTTTCACTCACTCGCATACAAAGGTATTGGACGGGGCAAGAATAGAGAAAGAAAAAGCACTGGGGGAACATTCAAGCTCTCTTACCATTAGGGCATTTTCTCAACCTCAAACAAAGAGGCCCCGCCAACGTGAAGGGGAAGGTTAACACTGGAACATCACAAACCGGGCAGCCCAGCAAGCACAGACTGCCCCCCCCCCCACTTCCCTGCCGGCCCCAAAAGAAACAAGAAACGTCAACTTACCATGAGGTCTGGACCAGGTGTTGGTTACGTTCACATTCTAATACCTGAAGGTACATAACGATAATCTGGAAGATATGGGTGATTGAGTTATACAGGGGACCATGTTGCAAGAGAACGGTTTTAAATTAGAGACGGCTCAGGCAATCCAGGCTGCTTTGACCTAGACCGACACACTTGGGACCACGCCATGTTGTTTACAGATTGCAAAAAGCTGAGAGAAGGGCCTCAGTGTGTTTGTAGGCCTCAGTATGAGAAGGCCTCAGTCTGAGAGAGCTCTCAGAGTGAGAAGGCCCCAGTGGGAGAAAGGCCTCGGTGTGAGGTACCGTGTTTCTTATTTTTTTTATTATTTATTACTTTTATTATTTATGGGTCGACCTCTCTGGGCTCAGTAGCAGACTGCTTGCTGAAGATTTTCCCCTATCCCCTGGTGTTTGTGTGGGGTGAGAGCAGGAGTGGGCAATTATTTTTTCCAAGGGGCCACACAAAAGCCAAAAAATATTATGGAGGGCCGCACCTAAAGGCTGAACTACATTCTAATCTACATTATTTATTTATTTACTATTTATTACACATCATTAATATTAACATATTAATATATCAAAAATATTCATATATTATTAGTATTAATATCATAATTATTATATTATAGTATATATCAGTGTTTCCCAACCTTTTTTGAGCCACGGCACACTTTTAACATTAAAAAAAATCCGGGGGCACACCACCAACAAAAATGACACAAAATGACACTCTAACACAGTAAAGAACGGCTGGGGATGGTGGCCTGCTGGGAGCAGCTCCTGGGAGTGCGAAGCCGGGAGGGGCGGGCCAGGCTGCGCCATGCCCCTTCCTTCCCCCCGGCTTCAGCTCTCCCAGCAGCTGCTCCAGCCTTGAGGGGCAGTGCCAAGCCAGCGGTGCCAGAGCCAGCACAATGCTGGCTTGGCACTGTCCCCTCAAGGCTGGAGCAGCTGCTGGGAGTGCCGAAGCCGGGGGAGGGGGCAGAGCCAGGCCGCGCCATGCCTCGCCCCTCCCCCCAGCTTCAGCTCTCCTACAGGCCTCGCCATGCCCTGCCCCCTCCCACAGCTTCAGCTCTCCTACAGAGGAGGAGCATGAGCGGTGGACGGACTTCAGTGGGCGGGGCTCCTCCTCCACGCGGCTTCAGCGAGCGAGGGGCGAGAGTCATGGTGGAAGTCATGACGGATTGGAGGCTGGCTAGGGAAACGGCCGAAGGAGGCGGCACCCCGGTCCCTTCTTTTTCTTCGCCACTGCCCGGCCCTTCCTCCCCCCCCCCCCCAAGCAGCAGGAGTTGGGCAGGAGGGGGGAGGAAGGGGGGCAGAGAGCTTTTCTCGCGGCACAGCAGGAGGTCCGCTAACGGCACACTAGTGTGCCACGGCACACTGGTTGAGAAAGACTGGTATATATAGACAATATAATATATTGAAATTATAATATATTATATTATATTATTTATTATATTATTATAAATAAAATTATTATTATAAAATAATAAAACCACTAAAATAAAATAAAATTCAAGATAGAGGCCGACATCCTCAAGAGAGGAAGGATCCCAAGATTGAATGGCCCAATGGACCTAGCCCAGAGTATGACAAAGCGGACCCAGCCGCTGCCGCAGCAGAGCAAACAGCAGGCGATCGGAGGCTGTAGGCCTCCCCCCGCTCTCGCCCCCAGTCGTTCCCCAGCTGATCGCCCTGCCATAGAGTGCCTGCCATCCCGGCTTTGGAGTGTCTGCCATTCCGGGAGGCAATCCAGGCCTGCAGCGGGAGCAATCGGCGAGCTGCGGCGGGTGATCGCTCTGGCGAACCGGAAGACGATTTTCCAGGTCGCCAGGGCTATCAGCCGCCACAGCTCGCCAACTCTCCCACTGCAGGCCTGGATTGCCTCCCGGAATGGCAGACACTCCAAAGCCGCTGCTCCTCCGATTGTTCTCCGGAGTGGCGGGCTGTCTGCCGACGCAGGCCCCACAGCACACGATGGGATGGCGGCAGCGGCACCCCTTTCTCTTGGCCCTGCCCCCGACACCCTTCTCCCCGGGCCGGACACAATCGGCTGCCGGGCCGTTTCTCCCTGTTTCTCCCTCTTTGCCTCAGCTTGCAGCACAAACAGAACAACCGGGACCTGACAGAGGGAGCCGACCTTGAACACATATGGCTACTATGAAACATTATGAGATATGATTAGAGCAAGGAAAGTGGCCACCACGAGACAATGCAAATGTAAAAGTCAACCATTTACAACATTTTTATACTGCCCCTCTCAGCCCAAAGCCGACTCGAGGCGGTGCACACATGGCAACGAATGCCCACAGATAAAATACATAACAATTAGTAAAACCACCATATAATAGCAAAAATTAGCAGTTAAAAATATAAAAATACAAATCTCAGCATCTCATTATTACAATCGTAATCGTTCCATAGGTCTCAATTAAATAATTACATTTCATCTGCAAAAGCCTGCTCAAACAGCCAGGTCTTGACTTTAAATCAGGGGTGGGCCACACGAGAGCCAAAAAATGTTATGGAGGGCCGCACCTAAAGGCTGAACTGCATTCTAATCTACATTATTTATTTACACATCATGAATATTAACATATTAATATATCAAGAAATATTCATATATTATTAGTATTATTATCATAATTATTATATTACAGTGTATATATATAGACATTATAATATATTGAAATTATAATATAATATTATATTATATATTATATTATAAATTATAAAATAATAAAAACCACTAAAATTAAATTAAATTAAAGAAGACAAGGTGCGAACCAAGATGGAATGGCCCAATGGACCCAGCCCACAGGATGGGAAAGCTGACCCAGCCGCCGTCGCAGCAGAACAGAGCAGCAGGCGATCGGAGGCTGCAGGCCTCCGCCCGCTCTCGCCCCCAGCCGTTCCCCAGCTGATCGCCCTGCTATGGAGTGCCTGCCATCCCTGGAGGCAATCCGGGGCTGCAGGGGGAGCAGTCGGCGATCAGCCGCCGCAGGTGATCGCCCTGGCGACCCGGAAGACGATCAAGTGTTCCGGGTCGCCAGGGCGATCAGCCGCCGCAGGTCGCCGACTGCTCCCGCTGCAGGCCCGGATCGCCACCAGAGATGGCAGGCACTCCAAAACCACAGACCCCTTCCTCTTGGCCCCGCCCCGATGCCCTTCTCCCTGGGCCAGACAGAATTGGCTGCCGGGCCGCATCCGGCCCGTAGGTTGCCCAGGGGTAACACTTCTGCTGTGTGTGTGTTTTTAAGGTCAAAGGAACCAGAACGGGAAAGCAAACAGAGCAAAAAATGAAAGACTAAGGAAAAGCAACATGGCTCCGTTATATTGCTATTAGTTGATCTATGAACTAACAATATCTTTGCAGGTTTAGTGTCACTGTGTGTGGTGCCCACTGTAGGATCAAACAGAGATTCTTATCGCACACTATCCAACAGTTACACACAATGGTGTTACCTGCATATGAACAAGAATAAGCTCCTTTCATGCTAAGGACTTGGGAGTGGGGAATCCAAGTACAGCTAAGCACAACCAGCACTTAAAATCTGAAGCCACCAGTCTTCACTCACCACAGGACCAACTAGTAGGCATTTCTTGAAATGAGAAACAAAGACAGCAAGTGCTATTAACTACAGCTCGGCTACATTACATCAAAGACTCCTCTCTCGTCTATTCCGGCAGAGAAAACGCACCGTTTCAAAGTGAAAAAGAAACACAAACCTTGTGAGGATGCTTCACGTGTACACAAAATCCCAATTCCTTAAGAACTCTCCTCTCGGCCTTTATAATTTGGTTCTTCAAGTTAACATATTCCTGATCCAGTATTAGCGGTACAGGCTTCCTGTCAAAGGGAAGAAGAAAAGGGAGAGGTCGGATCTAATCCCCGATGACTAAAACAGCAGTGGGCATACCCCATAGCACTGTCCTCCTTAGAGAGTTTAGCACAGGAAATGCTTCTGAAAATAGAGTACTAATATTTTACTGTGAAATAATACTAATAATAGTACTGATAAAATTATAATGCAATACAATAGATCAGTGTTTCTCAACCAGTGTGCCGGGGCACACTAGTGTGAAGTGAGTGATCATCAGGTGTGCCGTGGGAAATTGGAATCTCCAGAAAAAAGGGGGGGGGAGTCTAATGTGTTGAAGTATAATAACCCTAAGAAACCTACACCGATAAAGGCACAAAATTACAACAACAAAAACCCCTCCCCACCCGTTGTCTACTTGGTCTCTCCCTCTCCATGCATTGGGAAAGCCCGCCTCCCTTTCCCCAAGTAGAGACCTCCTCTTGCCTCCTGGGGGTTCTGTGTGGGAAGTTTTGCCCAGTTTTATCATTGGTGGGGTTCAGAATGCTCTTTGATTGTAGGGGAACTATAAATCCCAGCAACTACAACTCCCAAATGTCAAGGTCTATTTCCCCTGAACTCTATCTGCGTTCATATTTGGGCATATTGAGTATTCATGCCAAGTTTGGTCCTGATCCAACATTGTTTGAGTCCACAGTGCTCTCTGTGAACTACAACTCCAAAACTCAAGGTCAATGCCCACCAAAGCATTATAGCATTTTCTCTTGGTTATGGGAGTTCTGTGTGGGAAGTTTGTGTCTTTCTGCCATTCCTGCCAGGATATTTATGTTGAGTTCATCAAAACAGGCCCAGGTTTCACACTGAGTGTATAAATACATTTAAAAACATATTAACTATATGTATTACTGTGTTAGAGTGTCATTTTGTATCATTTTGGTTGGTGGTGTGCCCCAGGATTTTGCAAATGTAAAAAGTGTGCCGCGGCTCAAAAAAAGTTGGGAAACACTGCAATAGATTACTATTAATAATAAAATAATTGTATATTATATATTACATGTAATATTAATATTGCAGTATAATACTAATATTGTGTTATCCTAATAATTATAATATATTGTATATACATATAATATTGAACATAACATTCTAATACAATATAATACTAACAATACAACAATATAATAATTATATATTTTATATTACACATAATATTACAGTATAGTGGTATAGTACAATACAGTAATACAGAATACTAGTATTGTGATATCCTAATAATTATAATATATTGTATATACATATAATATTGATCATAACATTCTAATACAATATAATACTAACAATACAAGACAATAATATAATTATCTATTATATAAAGGGGTTCCCGTCATGGAACGACCGTCCCAAACAGAGAAACCTTACAACGCAGAAACGCCAAACTTGCCAACAGAAATAGGCCTCAAGCAAGGTAGGTTTGTAGCAAAGAAACTTGATTCTCCCGAGTACGCCTCAGCTCATTTGACATTGTGTATGGCCTGAATTGACAGTAAGGCTTCATTAACTTGCTGTTCCTGACTAGGCCTCAGCTCATGGGACACTGTGTATGGCCTGAATTTACAGTAACCTACCTTGGCACACAGAGCCCCCATGACCCACACTACATTCTACTACAGTTTGGAGGAGGGTGGACCATGGATTATGGGACTTGAAGTACCTCCATGGATAATGGGATTTGTACTACTTCAAAACCCATCATTTCCCACACACCACTGTGGCCCAGAACCAAGACCGATAAAGACCAAACTTGGCACACAATGCCCCCCATGACCCACACTCCATCCGACTGCAGTTCAGAGGAGGGCACACCATGGATGATGGGATTTCAAGTACCTCCACTCACTTCCAAAGTACCCCACCCACACAAGCATCAACCTCTACATCAACACAGCAGGCGGAAAGACAAAAAACATTGTATATCCACAAGCTATGCAGAACGCCAGGAACACCACACACCGACAACTCCACAGGACTTCAACATCCCACCCACCAGAACAACCCACAACGACACAGCCATGACCCCACCAAGACCAGAAGTAACATCAATTCCAACCCTTACATACTCAGACTTTCTCGCATCTCCTAAATAGGGCACAGCAACGCGTGCCGGGTACAGCTAGTTATAATATATTGTATATACATATAATAATGATCATAACGTTCTAATACAGTGGTTCTCAACCTTCCGAATGCTGCGACCCCTTAGTACAGTTCCTCATGTTATGGTGACCCCCAACCATAAAATTACTTCTGTTGCTACTTCATTACTGTAATTTTGCTACTGTTATGAATTGTAATGTAAATATGGATGTACTTTCGTTCACTGGCCAAATATGCAACAAATACCTGATACGCCCAAATTTGAATACTGGTGGGGTTGGGAATGGGATTGATTTTGTTACTTGGGAGTTGTAGTTGCTCGGATTGATAGTTCACCTACAATCAAAGAGCATTCTGAACTCCACCAATGATGGAATTGAACCAAACTTGGCACACAGAACTCTCATGACTAACAGAAAATATTGGAAGAGTTTGGTGGGCACTGACCTTGGATTTTGGAACTGTAGTTTACCTACATCTAGAGAGTACTATGACTCAAACAATGATGGCTCTGGACCAAACTTGGCACGAATACTCAATATGCCTAAATGTGAACACTGGTGGAGTTTGGGCAAAATAGACCTTGACATTTGGGAGTTGTAGTTGTTGGGATTTATAGTTCACCTGCAATCAAAGAGCATTTTGAACCCCACCAATAATAGAATTGGGTCAAACTTCCCACACAGAATCCCCATGACCAACAGAAAATACTGTGTTTTCTTATAACCTTTGGTGACCCCCCTGACACCCCCTCGCGACCCCCGCAGGGGTCCCGACCCCCAGGTTGAGAAACACTGTTCTAATACAATATAATACTAACAATACAAGACAATAATATAATGCTACTGTATATATAATATTACTAATATTATTACAGTATAGTGGTATAGTACAATATAGTAATATATAATACTAATATTTATTTAGTTATTATTTATTTACGATATTTAACGCCCGCCTTTCTCAGCCATATGGCAACTCAAGGCGGGTTACAGATTGGCATAATTCGATGCCAGGCATTCATAAAAGTGCAATTAAAAACAATCAACATGACAATATAAAACATATATAAAAACCATTAAAACATATAATCATTATCCTGTATTCTACTTACTTTCTCTCTCTCAGATATCGGAGTCTGTGGAATACATTAATTACGTCCCTTATACGCCGTGGTGCTTCTTCAATTTTCGATGCCAAATGAACACAGGCCATAGACACATGCTGGAAAATAAATATAAGAAACGTAAGTAACATCCTTCCTCCCACTGAGGCCTTCCTCCCACTGAGGCCTCTAAACTCTTAAGCTTCCAGAAGCCAAGCCTATGGTTCTGAGCCTCTCCTTACAGCCTCAATATTTATTTTCCCTCAAGAAGACACAGTATGGCTCATCCGGAGTTTTGGGGTGCGGTGTCAGCTGTACGCAGATGATGTCCAATTCTGTCACTCCTTCCCACCTGCTACTAAGGAGGCTGTTTTGGTCCTGAACCGGTGCTTGGCCGCTGTAACAGACTGGATGAGGGCTAACAGATTGAAACTAAATCCAGACAAGACAGAGGTACTCCTGGTCAGTCGTAAGGTCGAACAGGGCATAGGGTTACAGCCTGTGCTTGACGGGGTGACACTCCCCCTGAAGGCGCAGGTTCGCAGGGCTCGGAGGTGGCCAGGGGAGCTTTTGCACAGCTCAGGCTTGTGCGCCAGTATCTTGGGAAGTCAGACTTGGCCACGGTGGTCCACGCTCTGGTTACATCCCGTATAGACTACTGCAACGCTCTCTACGTGGGGTTGCCCATGAAGACTGCCCGGAAGCTGCAATTAGTCCAGCGCGCAGCAGCCAGACTACTAATGGGAGCGGGGTACAGGGAGCGCACAACTCCCCTGTTGCGCCAGCTCCACTGGCTGCCAATTAGCTTCCGAGCACAATTCAAAGTGCTGGTGTTGACCTACAAAACCCTGTACGGTTCCGGCCCAGTTTACCTGTCCAAACATATTCTCCCCTATGAACCACCAAGAGTGCTAAGATCGTCTGGAGAGGCCCTGCTCTCGGTCCCACCACCTTCACAGGCGCGTCTCATGGGGACGAGGGACAGGGCCTTTTCTGTGGTGGCCCCCCGGCTGTGGAATTCCCTCCCCAATGAAATCAGATCCGCCCCCTCCCTCCTGACTTTTAGGAAACGGGTGAAAACGTGGCTGTGCAATGAGGCCTTCGCAGAATGAAGGAGGAAATTGCGAAGAGACTAAATTCGCTAACCACTTGATATGGACCAAATATACGGATTGAGTTGGACTTGATTTTACTTTGGCGAAAGGCTTTATAAATGTATTTATGGTATTGTGTTTTATTGTAAATTTTTGATGCTTTTAGATTTTAAATGTTAGCGTTGAATACTTGCTGTTTGCCGGTCTGAGCCCCTCTTCGGAGGTGAGAAGGCCGGGGTATAAAAGTTTTAAATAAATAATAATTATCAGGGAAACATGGTACCTCACACTGAGGCCTCCAATTCTAAGCTTCCAGAGGCCTGGCCTATGGTTCTGAGCCTCTCCTTACAGCCTCAATATTTATTTTCCCTCAATAAGATACATAGTATGGCTTATTATCAGAGAAACATGGTTCCACTGAGGCCTTCCTCCCACTGAGGCCTCTAACCCTAAGCTTCCAAAGACCTAGCCTATGGTTATGAGCCTCTCCTTACGGTCTCAATATTTATTTTCCCTCAAGAAGACACAGTATGGCTTATTATCAGGGAAACATGGTACATCCCACTGAGGCCTTCCTCCCACTGAGGCCTCTAACCCTAAGCTTCCAAAGACCTAGCCTATGGTTATGAGCCTCTCAATATTTATTTTCCCTCAAGAAGACACAGTATGGCTTATTATCAGGGAAACATGGTACATCCCGCTGAGGCCTTCCTCCCACTGAGGCCTCTAACCCTAAGCTTCCAAAGACCTAGCCTATGGTTATGAGCCTCTCCTTACGGTCTCAATATTTATTTTCCCTCAAGAAGACACAGTATGGCTTATTATCAGGGAAACATGGTACATCCCACTGAGGCCTCTAAACCCTAAGCTTCCAGAGGCCTAGCCTATGGTTCTGAGCCTCTCCCTTACGGCCTCAATATTTATTTTCCCTCAAGAAGACATCATTCTCTGTTATGAAAAATAGAGATGAACCAGGTAATTTCATGAAATAATAATTACCTCCATGGAATGCTTCACAAACGATTTTGTGTAAAAGAAACGCTGGAACAACACCTGTCCAGTAGCCATGGCCACCTGGGAAGAACAAGCAATAGGTACTCATTTGCATCACAGTGAGCAGTATGTCAAATCTGTGATGTCACAAGTGAAGGTAATACAATAGCAATGTAGTTTTGAAAAGCATGAGGATATCATTGGAATGAAAGTAGGATGACTCACAAGTCATTTCAGCATCGAAACAAAAACTGTTCTAATTCACTCACAGCACAAAAAAATATGTTTTTTTCCTCAAAGGGGTAAGACGTCAGGAATACTTTCGCAAACACACGGGGGAGCATCAAAATGGAAAGCTGTAATTTCCGGCAGTGTTTACATCGCTCACTTCCTGGAACTGACTATTGGCAGGATTGCGCTATTGAGCAAGATTTTCCCCTCCTCCTTCCTCCCTGATTCAATCACGGAAACTTGTTGAAGGTATTCTGGGTTTTCACTTACTGCGGGAGGTCCTGGAACCTAACCCCAGCAATAAGTGAAGGAACACTGTTGTGGCATTGTACAATTATCTTATTATATAAAGGAGGTCCCGTCATGGAACGACCGTCCTAGGCAGAGAAACCTTCCAAAGCAGAGACACCAAACTTGGCAACATAAATAGGCCTCAGGCAAGGTAGGTTTTTAGCAAAAAAACCTTTCCCCACCAAAACATAGAAGGCCCCCAAAACAACGATACAAAAAAACCCTACATTTCCCAGCATCCTCAGCGGCTGCCAACGAATCTCCCAGCCTCTACATTCTGACAACATGATTGGTTGCCAGTGAGGGAGTATTTGCATAACGCCTCTATTGGCCAGCCAACATGAACATTCCGATCCATAATAAACTGGCAGAGGAGGATAAGGCAAAGGCCTGAGGCAGTCGCCAACACGAACACCCAATTCACTTCCCACAGAAAATTTAAACCCCTACAAATCACAGACCACACCCAAAATTGACAGTAAGGCTTCATTAACTTGATTTCCCTGACCAGGCCTCACTTAATGGGATGCTGTTTAAGCTCTGAGTTGACAGTAAGGCTTCATTAACTTGATTTTCCCGACTAGGCCTCAGCTCATGGGACATTGTGTATGGCCTGAATTGACAGTAAGACTTCATTAACTTGATTTTCCTGACTAGGCCTCAACTCATGGGACATTGTGTATGGCCTGAATTGACAGTAACCAACCTTGGCACACAGAGCCCCTATGACCCACGCTACATTCTACTGCAGTTTGGAGGAGGGTGGACCATGGATGATGGGATTTGATGTACCTCCATGGATTATGGGATTTGTAGTACTTTCAAACCCTTCATTTCCCACAGACCACTGTGGCCCAGAACCAAGACCGATAAAGACCAAACTTGGCACACAGTGCCCCCATGACCCACACTCCATCCAACTGCAGTTTAGAGGAGGGCACACCATGGATGATGGGCTTTCAAGTACCTCCACTCACTTGCAAAGTACCCCACCCACACAAGCATCAACCTCTACATCAACACAGCAGACGGAAAGACAAAAAACATTGTATATCCACAAGCTATGCAGAACGCCAGGAACACCACACACCGACAACTCCACAGGACTTCAACATCCCACCCACCAGAACAACCCACAACGACACAGCCATGACCCCAACAAGACCATAACTAACATCAATTCCAACCCTTACATACTCAGACTTTCTCGCATCTCCTAAATAGGGCACAGCAACGCGTGCCGGGTACAGCTAGTACACACATATATTAATACTAATTCTACTGTTTTCCCTCAAGTCTCCAGAAGCCCGACCAACAGTTCCGAGCCTCTCCCCACGACCTCAAAGGCCTCCCTGCTTCTGCCCCGAACTAAGCCTCAATTGACCCCGAGGTGCCTGAGGCCTAAGTGTCCAGAGGCCTGGCCAATGCTTCCAAGCCTCTCCCACGGCCTTTGGGGCTTCATTCCTTCTCTCCTTCCACCCCGAACTTGGTCTAAATCCTCCTCGATGACACTGTTTTTTTCTCTCAATAAGACAACAGTATGGCTTATTTTCAGGGAAATATGGTACCTCTCACTGAGGCCTTCTCAGACTGAGGGCTCTAACCTTCCAGAGGCCTGTCCAACGCTTCCGAGCCTCTCCCCATGGCCTTTGGGGCTTCTTTCCTTCTCTCCTTCCACCCCAAACACACTGTTTTATATTTATTTTCCCTCAGGAAGACACAATATGGCTTATTATCAGGGAAACATGGTACCTCACACTGAGGCCTTTCTCCCACTGAGGCCCCTAACCCTAAGCTTCCAGAGGCTTAGACTATGGTTCTGAGCCTCTCCTTCTAATTAATATTTTTAAAATACATTTTCTTAAGTACATTGATTCTCTTAAGGCCTCATTGAGGCCTTTCCCACACTGAGGCCTTCCTCCCACTGAGGCCTCTAACCCTAAGCTTCCAGATGCCTAGCCTATGGATCTGAGCCTCTCCTTGCGGACTCAAAGGCCTCAATATTTATTTTCCCTCAGGAAGACACAGTATGGCTTATTATCAGGGAAACATGGTACATCCCACTGAGGCCTTCCTCCCACTGAGGCCTCTAACCCTAAGCTTCCAGAGGCCTAGCCTATGGTTCTGAGCCTCTCCTTACGGCCTCAATATTTATTTTCCCTCAAGAAGACACAGTATGGCTTATTATCAGGGAAACACGGTACCTCACACTGAGGCCTCTAACCCTAAGCTTCCAGAGGCCTGGCCTATGATTCTGAGCCTCTTCCTTACAGCCTCAAAGGCCTCAGTATTTATTTCCCCCCAAAAAACACAGTATGGCTTATTATCAGGGAAACATGGTTCCTCCCACTGAGGCCTTCCTCCCATTGAGGCCTCTAACCCTAAGCTTCCAGAGACCTTGCCTACAGTTCTGAGCCTCTCCCTACGGCCTCAAAGGCCTCAATATTTATTTTCCCCCCAAGAAGACACAGTATGGCTTATTATCAGGGAAACATTGTACCTCAAACCATGGCCTTCCTCCCACTGAAGCCTTCTCAGACTGAGGGCTCTAACCCTAAGCTTCCAGAGGCCTAGCCTATGGTTCTGAGCCTCTCCTTACGGATTCAAAAGCGTCAATATTTACTTTCCCACAAGGAGACATGGTATGGCTTATTATCAGGGAAACAGGGTACCTCCCACTGAGGCCTTCCTCTAACTGAGGCTTTTCTCAGACTGAGGCCTTCCTCCCACTGAGGTTTCTAACCCTAAACTTCCAGGGGCCTAGCCTATGGTTCTGAGTCTCTCCTTATGGACTCAAAAGCGTCAATATTTACTTTCCCACAAGAAGATACAGTGTGACTTATTATCAGGGAAACATAGTACCTCCCACTGAGGCCCTCTCAGACTGAGGCCCTCTCAGACTGAGGCCCTCTCAGACTGAGGCCCTCTCAGACTGAGGCCCTCTCAGACTGAGGCCCTCATCCCACTGAGGCCCTCCTCCCACTGAGGCCCTCCTCCCACTGAGGCCCTCCTCCCACTGAGGCCCTCCTCCCACTGAGGCCTTCAGACTGAGGCCTTCCTCCCACTGAGGCTTCTAACCCTAAACTTCCAGAAGCCTAGCCTAGTTCTGAGCCTTTCCTTATGGCCTCAAAATTTATTTTCCCTTTCCCTCAAGAAGACACAGTATGGCTTATTATCAGGGAAACATGGTACCTCACACTGAGGCCTTCCTCCCACGGAGGCCTTCCTCCCACCGGGGCCTTCTCAGACGGAGGCCTCTAACCCTAAACCTCCAGAGGCCTAGCCTATGGTTCTGAGCCTCTCCTTACGGACTCAAAGGTGTCAATATTTACTTTCCCTGAAGAAGACACAGTATGGCTTATTATCAGGGAAACATGGTACCTTCCCACTGAGGCTGAGGCCTCCTCAGACTAAGGCCTTCCCAGACTGAGGCCTTCCTCCCACTGTGGCCTTTTCAGACTGAGGTCTTCCTCCCACTGAGGCCTTCCCAGACTGAGACTGGGGACTTCCTCCCACAGAGTTCTCCCACAGAGGCCTTCCTGACACAGAGGTCTTCTCCCACTGAGGCCTTTCTCCCACTGAGGCCTTCCTGACCCAGAGGCCTGTCTCCTACTGAGGCCTTTCCCCGACTGAGGCCTTTCCCCGACTGAGGCGAGGAAGGCCTTCCTCAGACTGAGGCCTTCCTGACCCAGAGGCCTGTCTCCTACTGAGACCTTTCCCCGACTGAGGCCTTCCTCCGACTGAGGCCTTCCCCCGACCGAGGCGAGGAAGGCCTTCCTCAGACGGAGGCCTCTAACCCTAAACTTCCAGAGGCCTAGACTATGGTTCTGAGCCTCTCTCCACGGCCTCAAAGGCCTCTCTGCTTCTGACCCAGAGGTCTTCTCCCACTGAGGCCTTTCTCAGACTGAGGCCTTCCTGACCCAGAGGCCTTTCCCCGACTGAGGCGAGGAAGGCCTTCCTCAGACTGAGGCCTTCCTGACCCAGAGGACTGTCTCCTACTGAGGCCTTTCCCCGACTGAGGCCTTCCCCCGACCGAGGTGAGGAAGGCCTTCCTCAGACTGAGGCCTTCCCTCAGACTGAGGCCTTCCTCAGACCGAGGCCTCTAACCCTAAACTTCCAGAGGCCTAGACTATGGTTCTGAGCCTCTCTCCACGGCCTCAAAGGCCTCTCTGCTTCTGCCCGGAAGTAGGCCTCAATCTACCCCGAGGCGCCTGAGGCCTAAGTTTCCAGAGCTTCCGTGCCTTTGGGGCTGCGAACTAGGCGTCAATCCACCCCGAGGCGCCTGCGGCCTAGCGAGGCCTACTGCCCCGAGGTACCTGAGGGAGCCGGAGCAGGATCCCCGCGGCCTGGATGAGCTCGCAGCCGGTGATGCGGAGCTGCCCCTCGGTCTCGGCGTCCAGGCCGCTGCCCATGGAGGGCGTGAAGCGGAGCGCGTCGTCGGAGAGGAGGCAGTTCTCCAGCGTGATCAGCACCCCGGAGTAGAGCCGGTCGCCGATGCGGACCGCGCCGGGAGGAGGCGGCAGAGCCGGCGGAGGCAGAGCCAGAGCCGCGGGGCCTCCGCTGGATGACGACGAGGAGGACGAGGCCGAGGCGGAAGAGCCGAAGCCCGGCGCTGAGGAGGAAGAGGCGGCGGCGGCGGCGGCGGCTCCTCCCGTCGTCGTTGCCGTCGCGGCCGCCATTTTGTCCCCGACTGACTCGCTTCCTGTCTCGCGCGAGGCTTTTGTCTCCCCCCTCAGCCCTGCCGGGCTCCCATTGGTCGCCTTCCGGCGCGAGGCCGCTCCTATTGGGCGACGCCGTTGTGACGTCAGAGCCGAGGCTGAACTTTTTTTTTTCTTTTTCGAACGGAGCTCGAGCGTCGAGGGACGTTGGTCCCCCAGCATGCAACGCGCGCCAGAGTGAACTCTTCCCACAGGCTTTTGGGCCTAGTAGTCAGGTCAGGACTCAGCCAGCCTCACAACAAGATATATATACCATTCTATACTATTATTAATAGTATATATATAGCTCATAATATAATGTATACTTCCTATACAATATAATATTTAGTATTTAATATAATAATATATATTTAATATAATATATAATATTACGGCAGACCTCGAAGAAGACGGCATATATATACGCTATCGTACTGATGGCAGCTTGTTCAACTTAAGCCGCCTGAGGGCTCGCACGAAGACTCTGAACTATCTAGTCCGTGCGCTGCTTTCTGCTGACGCTGCTGCCCTTGTCGCCCATTCAGAAGCAGCCCTGCAGCGCCTCACCTCCTGCTTTGCAGCAGCTGCAGAGCTGTTTGGGCTGGAAGTCAGCCTGAAGAAAACAGAAGTCCTCTACCAGCCCGCACCACAGGAAGAACACCACCATCCCCACGTCAGCATAGGCACATCTGTGCTTACGTCCGTTCAGCAGTTCACCTCCCTGGGAAGCATCATCTCTTCAGACGCTAAGATTGATTAAGAACATAAGAACATAAGAAGAGCCATGCTGAATGAGGCCTCAGCCCATCTAGTCCAGCATTCTGTGTCACACAGTGGCCCCCAGTTGTAGACGGGGATCTCGAGCAGAAGGGAGGGCAAAACCCTGACCTGCTCCCGACCCCCACAACCAGTACCGGGGAAATCCTGCCTACCTCAACCAACTCCGAGGTGGCACTTGGATGTCCTTTTCAGTAACTACCGATACACTTGGTCTCCATGAATCTGTCTAATCCTGCCTTGAAGCTGTCCAGGCTGACAGCTGTCACAACCTCCTCTGGAAGTGAGTTCCATAACCCAGTGACCCTCTGGGTGAAGAAATATTTCCCTTTATTTGTCCTAACTTTCCTACCTTGGAGCTTCAGGGAGTGCCCTCTGGTCCTAGTGTTGTGTGACAGGGAAAATATTTTTCTCTATTCACCTTTTCTATCCCATGCATGATTTTATACACTTCGATCAAGTCACCTCTTAGACGCCGTCTTTCAAGGCTGAAAAGACCAAGGCGTTGCAACCTGGTTTCATAAGGAGCCGCTCCATCCCTTGGATCATTCTTGTTGCCCTTTTCTGTACCTTTTCCAGTTCCGTTATATCCTTCTTAAGGTGCGGAGACCAGAATTGTACACAGTACTCCAAATGTGACCTTACCATAGATTTGTAGAGAGGTAATACAACATTTGCCGACCTATTTTCGATTCCCTTTCTGATCATGCCTAGCATAGAATTTGCTTTTTTCACTGCTGCAGCGCACTGGGTTGACATCTTCATTGAGCTGTCCACCAAGACCCCAAGATCCCTTTCCTGGTTTGTCTCGGAAAGCTTTGACCCCATCAATTTGTAGGTGTAGTTGGGGTTCTTTGCCCCGATGTGCATGACTTTACACTTGTTTAGGTTAAAATGCATTTGCCACTTTGTTGCCCATTCACTCAATTTCGAGAGATCTTTCTGGAGCTCTTTACAATCAGTTTCGTTTTTAACTACCCTGAACAATTTAGTGTCGTCTGCAAACTTTGCTACCTCAGAATTCACTCCTACATCCAGATCATTAATGAATAAATTAAAAAGTAACGGACCCAAAACTGAAGCTTGGGGTACGCCACTTCTCACCTCTTTCCACCCAGAGAAGTGTCCGTTTATTACCACCCTTTGTTTCCTACAGTTTAGCCAGGTTCCAATCCAGGACAAGACCTGTCCCCTGATTCCATGGCTGAAGAGCTTATTTAGGAGCCTTTGGTGAGGACTTTGTCAAAAGCCTTTTGAAAGTCAAGGTAAACAATATCGACTGGGTCCCCTTTATGTGTTTATTTACACCCTCAAAGAATTCTAACAAGTTAGTAAGACATGATTTGCCTTTGCAGAAACCATGTTGATTTTCCTTCAGCAATGCCTGTTCTTCTATGTGCTTAGTATTTTTTCTTTAATAATGGTTTCCATCACTTTGCCTGGAACTGAGGTTAGACTAACTGGCCTATAATTTCCTGGATCACCCCTGGATCCTTTCTTGAAGATCGGAGTTACATTTGCCTCCCTCCAGTCCTCGGGTACAGTGCCTGATCTTAGAGAAAGGTTATATATCGATACCTTAACAGAAGGAATGTCAGAGAGAAGTGCTGCTTTAGACTAGAAATGGAGTAGCATAACAAAGAAGTAGCTTGCCAGCAATAGTGACGAAAATAATTCACTCTGATTGGTGCACAAGCACAGGCTGTGATTAGCCAGAGAACATCATATGCCTCTAGTTAAGAACACGGTCTTGATTGGCCTAGCAGTTACCTTGTGCGTTTTGTTTACAAAGTAAGTAATTGGTTAGGAGGCGCGCATGGCAAAATGAAGTTTCCACTTGGCAGGTTTCCCGGTGGAAGCAAGGTAGCAATGTAACTATTTGGGTACACTTTGCACATAGAGCAGTAACATAGAACAATGATGGAAATTCACACTGCGCCACAGTTATTAGCAAATAGGGTTAAGATGCAAGAATGCTTTGTTTAATTGGGTAGAATAAAATGGGTTCATGAATACTAGCCAGTAACAATGCATGAAGGAGGGAGGGACTAAATGTTGACTCCATTGTTTGTATAAAACCTGTCTACTGGAACAGATCGGGGTTCTGTCCGCCAGCGTTTACGTTTCCGCACAGGGGGGACGGACCCATCAGCTGATGTGATGCAAATAAAGCTGGTTTCCTGAATCGCAGTAGAAATTGTCGCGTCATCTCTTCCTTGCGCTCGCTAGTGACGGCAGCCTAGTTGCCTTGGGAGTTTTGGGACTCCGAGTTACTGCTTCAATAGATCACAGACTATCAAAGGCATAGAGTGCATTCGGAAGGCTTCACAAAAGAGTCTGGAGCAACAAGAACCTGAGGCAAAGTGTGTACAGAGCTATCATACTGTCCATCCTCCTCTATGGGTCTGAAACATGGGTCACCTATCGCCAACACCTACGACTCCTCGAACGCTTTGATCAGTGCTGTCTTCGCACAATCCTAAATACACACTGGACCGACTATGTGACGAATGTTGCTGTCCTTGAGCAAGCAGGGATCACCAGCATTGAGGCCACGCTATTGAGAACACAGCTGCGCTGGGCAGGGCACATCTCTAGGATGGAGGACCACCGTCTCCCAAAGATACTACTCTATGGTGAACTCGCCACGGGTCAGCGCAAGAGAGGCGCCCCCAAAGAGAGATATAAGGACTCCCTGGAACAATATCTCAGGCTCGGCCAGATCGATCACCAACAATGGTCCACCCTGTCCTCACATCGGGAGGCGTGGAGACGCACTATCCACAATGCTGCGGCCTCTTTCGAGAAGACACGCTGAACGGGTCTCGAAGAGAAACGACAACGTAGAAAGAACCACAACCTGGAAACAATATCACCCAAGGAGACTTTCTGCTGTGCTTTCTGCAACTGAACTTGCCTATCTCAGATTGGCCTTTTTAGTCATCAACGCGCTTGTAAAAAGCGTGGGATGAGTCCTTCCTGAATCTTCGTTCGCGAAGTAATGCCGAGAGAGAGATTAAATAATATAATTAAATATTACATGTAATATTGGTAATAATATTGGGGTATATTATTATATACTAACTAACTTTATTTCTTATGAGTCGCCCTCCTAAGGTGCTCTGGGCGACTTACACAATTAAAATAAACAGGTTACATAGTCACCGCTTGTTACTTAACACAGTGTTTCCCAACCAGTGTGCCGGGACACACTAGTGTGCCGTGAGCGATCATCAGGTGTGCCGTGGGAAATTGGGACCTCCAGGAAGGGGGGGAGGGGAAGAGTCTAATGTGTTGAAGTATAAAAACCCTAAGAAACGTACCTCAATAAAGGCACAAAATTACAACCACCCCCTCCCCACCCGTTGTCTACTTGGTCTCTCCCTCTCCATGCATTGGGAAGGCCCGCCTCCCTTTCCCCAAGTAGAGACCTCCTCTTGCCTCCTGGGGGTTCTGTGTGGGACGTTTGGCCCAGTTCTATCATTGGTGGGGTTCAGAATGCTCTTTGATTGTAGGGGAATCATACAATATTATATGTATTACACACACATATAAATGTGTATGTTATATTTAGTATGTTTAATAATATTGTATATTTAATATGTGTATATAAATATATTACATCTCCACTGTTTTTGTTATATAATATATATGTTCAATATACTGTAATATATTTAATATATATGAAAGTGGTAAGCCTCCTTCCAACATTGTGATTCCGGATATAAAACAAACAACAACATAACATAACATAGTTTGAGTCCACAGTGCTCTCTGGGTGTAGGTGAACTACAATTTCCAAACTCAAGGACAATTCCCAAGCAAACCTTTTCAGTACTTTCTGTTGGTAATGAGAGTTCAATATGCCAAGTTGGGTTCAATTCCATTGTTGCAAGAGTTCAGGATGCTCTTTGATTGTGTGTTAACTATAAATCCCAGACACTGTAACTCCCAAATGTCAAGGTCTATTTCCCCCAAACTCCATCTGTGTTCATATTTGGGCATATTGAGTATTCATGCCAAGTTTGGTCCTGATCCAACATTGTTTCAGTCCACAGTGCTCTCTGGATATGGGTGAACTACAACTCCAAAACTCAAGGTCAATGCCCACCAAACTCTTATAGCATTTTCTCTTGGTTATGGGAGTTCTGTGTGGGAAGTTTGTGTCTTTCTGCCATTCCTGCCACGATATCTATGTTGTGTCCATCGAAACAGGCCCAGGTTTCACACTCAGTCTATAAATACATTTACAAACATATTAACTATATGTATTACTGCGTTCGAGTGTCGTTTTGTGTCATTTTGGTTGGTGGTGTGCCCCAGGATTTTTAAAATGTAAAAAGTGTGCCGCGGCTCAAAAAAGGTTGGGAAACACTGACTTAACAATCATAGGTTCTTATGAAGAGCCATGTCTTAAGTGCCCCTAAAAATGTATGTAGTTCAGGAGTGGCTCTTTGGTCTGGCGGTAGGGATTTCCACAAGATTGGGGCTACAATGGAGAAGGATCTCTGTCTTGTGGACTCCAAACGGACCTCTCAAGGGCCAGGGACATAGATGAGATTCTATGTCCCTGAGTGGCATTAAACGGTCTCTTACATATGAAGGACCCTGGCTTCGAAAGGCCTTGAATGCTAGGACCAGGGTCTTATAGAGCATATAATATACATGTAATAATGCTAATTTATTTTTGTATTGGTTTTATGATGTTTTATATGTTTTATCTGATTTTATCCCTGTAAACCGCTCTGAGCTCCGGAGAGAGCGGTATATTAAACCGAATGAATGAATAAATAAATAAATATATTGAAGTATATTATTTTATAGTATTATTATATAATGCTAATAATATAATGTAATACAATATACTTATAATAATACAATATATTAAATAACAGTATTTTTACATATGACTAATAATATTGCACTATATTATATTATTCTATATTATGTAGTATTATTTATTTATTATTATCTGACTTGGCCATGGTGGTCCATGCTCTGGTTACATCCCGTATAGATTACTGCAACGCTCTCTACGTAAGGCTGCCTTTGAAGACTGCTCAGAAGCTTCAACTAGTCCAACGGACAGCAGCCAGGTTGATATCAGGAGCGGCACTCAGGGAGCGTACAACTCTCCTGTTGTGCCAGCTCCACTGGCTACCAGTTTGCTACCGGGCACAATTCAAAGTGCTGGTTTTGGCCTTTAAAGCCCTAAACGGTTCTGGTCCAACTTACTTGTCCGAACGCATCTCTCCCTATGAGCCATCAAGACGCTTAAGATCATCCAGAGAGGCCTTGCTCTCGGTCCCGCCTTCTTCGCAGGCGCGCCTGGCGGGGACGAGAGACAGGGCCTTCTCAGTGGTGGCTCCTCGGCTTTGGAACTCCCTCCCTAGTGACATCAGATCGGCCCCCTCCCTCCTGACATTTTGTAAGAAAGTCAAGACTTGGCTGTTCGAGCAAGCGTTCGCAGACGAACTTTAATTAATCGAGACCACAGGATTAGTATGACGACGAACGGAAACCGATTTTAAGATTGTGGAACTGAATTTCATACAGCTGAACAATAGGAAGAACAAACAGCTCAATAAAAAGGAGACCGAGATCACAGAAGAGATAAGGAAAAAAGAGGAAATGTTAAAAAGACAACCGGGCAAATCAAAACTACTAAAAGACATAAACATACTCAAAAAACAACACCAGCTGCTACAGAATGAGAGACTAGGTAGACAACTTAAATATGCTAGAGCTAATTATTTCCAAAATGCTAATAAAATTGGCAAATGGCTATCTAAGAAACTGAAAGACAACAAGAACAAAACGCATATCACCAAAATAGAACACGAGGGCAAGCATTACACCAGAGAGGATGAAATAACGACAGCCTTTGCCAATTTCTACCAAAAGCTGTACAAGAAGGAGGAAACGTCAGCAGATGAAATAACAGAATACCTCTCTAGCCTGGGAATACACAAAATCTCGGAAAAGCAGAGAGCAGTCCTAAACGACCCAATAACTATGGCAGAGGTAATGAAGAGTATCGAAGGCCTCAAAAACAACAAGTCGCCCGGCCCGGATGGCCTAACAGCCATATATTATAAAACCTACAAGAACGAGCTCTCAGGTATACTGCTAGAAATATTTAACAGTATTAGAACAAACAAGGAAATCCCTAAGACATGGGAAATGGCCAATATAACACTCATTCATAAAGAAAATTCAGAAAAAACAAGTATGAAAAATTATAGACCGATATCCCTCCTAAATACAGACTACAAAGTCTTCACCTCCATAATAGCGGACAGACTAAAATTATTCCTAAAAGATTGGGCTTCTAACGATCAAACTGGTTTTCTACCAGAACGCCAACTAAGGGAAAACACAAGAAGTATAGTAAATACATTAGAATACTACGAAAGGCATAATGAAAAAAAACTAGCATTGCTTTTCATCGACGCCGAGAAGGCGTTCGATAAAATCAATTGGAATTACATGAAATTACTGATGAGGGAAATGGATATGGGGTATCATTTTCAAAATATTATAGAGTCGGTATACAACAAACAAGAGGCGACCCTAATAATTAACGGCCAAGAGAAAAGAAACAAAATCCAAATAAACAGGGGAGTAAGACAGGGATGCCCCTTATCCCCATTACTCTTCATTCTAGCAACAGAGATCATAGTAAAAGAAATAAATCAGGATAAAGAATTAAAGGGAGCTCGAGTAGGGAAAGAGGAATATAAAATCAGAGTCTATGCAGACGATATTGTCTGCAGTATAGAAAATCCCGTGCCCAGCATAGATAAATGGCTTAAAAAATTCGAGAGGTTTGGGCGCCTCGCCGGCTCAATTTAAACAAGCAAAAAACCAAACTATTAGTCAAACATCTAGACGAAAAGGAAAAAGATACCCTCAAGCCAAAACAGGATTGAAAATAGAAAAGAAAATCAGATACTTGGGAATAACATTAACTGCTAAAAATATAGATTTGATCAAAAATAATTATGAACAACTATGGAAACAAATACAAACGGACCTAAATAAATGGAGCAAGCAAAACATCTCCCTTCTAGGCAGAATAGCTACGATTAAAATGACGGTACTTCCAAGGTTGCTGTTTCTATACCAGACACTACCCGTAATTAGGAACGACACATTATTCAAAAAATGGAATGCAGATCTAAGAAAATTTATTTGGAAGAATAAAAAGGCGAGGATAAATCTAAAATATATGACAGATGAAAAGAAAAGAGGCGGGATCGGACTACTGGATGTCAAATTGTACTACGAGGCCTGCACCCTAGTAGCTATTAAGGATTGGGCCCTACTGCAAAACACGAGACAGACAACATTGGAAGGACATGACCTGCGTGCAGCTGTTGTGACGCTTTGGGGGAGAGGGCAAAGCCGCGAGGAGGCTTCCGCGGCTCCGCCCCTCGCCCAAAGCATCACAACAGCCTCGGAAGCTTCTGAAGCTGGCGTGACGCTTTGAGAGAGAGGGAGGAGCCACGGGGAGCCTTCCGCAGCTCCGCTCCCTCACCCAAAGCATCACAACAGCTGTTGTGATGCTTTGGGGAGAGGGCGTGAGCCGCGAGGAGGCTTCTGCGGCTCCGCCCCTCGCCCAAAGCATCACAACAGCCTCGCCCAAAGCATCTGAAGCTGGCGTGGCGCTTTGAGGAGAGGGGAGGAGCCACGGGGAGCCTTCCACGGCTCCACTCCCTCACCCAAAGCATCACAACAGCTGTTGTGATGCTTTGGGGAGAGGCGAAGCCGCACGAGGAGGAGCTTCTGCGGCTCCGCCCCTCGCCCAAAGCATCACAACAGCCTCGGAAGCTTCTGAAGCTGGCGTGACGCTTTGGGAGAGAGGGAGGAGCCACGGGGGGCTCCCCCCCGCCCTCCCAAAGCGGGCAAAACCGCACGCATGCGCACTTTTTTTTGGATTTTTTTTTAAAAAATTATTTTTTATTTTAATTTTTATTAAAAAGCTTAGGGGGCCGCAGGGAAGGGGCTGGGGGGGGCATATACGGCCCGCGGGCCACCAGTTGGACAGCCCTGGTATAGGGCCTTAAAGGTCAAGACCAACACTTTGAAGGTGATCCGGTACTCGATAGGCAACCAGTGCACTTGCTGCAGAGTTGGAGTGATATGGCTCCTGGCCGGTACTCCCGCCAGGAGTCTCGCTGCTGCATTCTGCACCAGTTTGAGTTTCCGGATAACTGCCAAAGGTAGACCCATGTAGAGGGCATTACAGGAGTCTAGCTTCGAGATGACCGTTGCCTGGATCACCGTAGCTAGATCACTCCCAGTAAGGTATGGTGCCAGCCGCCTAGCCTGTCGCAGGTGGAAAAAGGCGGATCTGCTAACAGTGGAGACCTGGGCCTGGTACGCCGGTGAGAACTCACATTACACCAATATTATGACCATGGTATCCATCTGGGATGCCTTGCAGAGATGGGCCTTGGAGGTGCTGTCTTGCAGTGGCTCCGGTCCTTTCTGGAGAGCCGATCTCAGAAGGTTTTATTGGGAGACACCTGTTCAACCCCACAACCATTGTCTTGTGGTGTTCCTCAGGGTTCAAGACTATCTCCCATGTTGTTTAACATCTACATGAAGCCGCTGGGGAGGTCATCCGGAGTTTCGAGTGCGGTGTCATCTGTACGCAGATGATGTCCAACTCTGTCACTCCTTCCCACCTGCTACTAAGGAGGCTGTTCAGGTCCTGAACCGGTGCTTGGCCGCTGTGTTGGACTGGATGAGGGCGAACAAATTGAAACTGAATCCAGACAAGACAGAGGCACTCCTGGCCAGTCGAAAGGCCGAACAGGGCATAGGGTTACAGCCTGTGTTGGACATGGTTACACTCCCCCTGAAGACGCAGGTTCGCAGTTTGGGAGTGATCCTGGACTCATCGCTGAGCCTGGAACCCCAGGTTTCGGCGGTGACCAGGGGAGCATTTGCACAGTTAAAACTTGTGCGCCAGCTGCGCCCGTACCTTGGGAAGTACCATAACACCAGTCTGACTTGGCCACGGTGGTCCACGCTCTGGTTACTTCCCTTATAGATTACTGCAACGCTCTCTACATGGGGTTGCCTTTGAAGACTGTTTGGAAGCTGCAACTAGTCCAACGGACAGCAGCCAGGTTGATAACAGGAGCGCCATTCAGAGAGCGTACAACTCCTCTGTTGTGCCAGCTCCACTGGCTGCCAGTTTGCTACCGGGCACAATTCAAAGTGCTGGCTTTAGCCTTTAAAGCCCTAAATGGTTCGGGTCCAACTTACCTGTCCGAACGCATCTCTCCCTATGAACCATCGAGATGTTTAAGATCATCTGGAGAGGCCCTGCTCTTGGTCCCGCCTTCTTCGCAGGCGCGACTGGCGGGGACGGGAGACAGGGCCTTTTCAGTGGTGGCTCCTTGGCTTTGGAACGCTCTCCCTAGAGACATCAGATCGGTCCCCTCCCTCCTGACGTTTCGCAAGAAAGTCAAGACCTGGTTATTTGAGCAGGCATTTGTTGATGAAATATAAGGCTTAATCTATTATATAAATGGGTTCACGTCATGTGATGTATACCTCAAACAAAGAAACCATACAACGCAGAAACACAATACTTGCCAACAGAAATAGGCCTCAAGCAAGGTACGTTTGTAGCAAAGAAACTTCCCCCCCCAAAACCTAAAAGGCCCCCAAAACAACGAGTAAAAATAAAACTACATTTACCAGCATCCTCCGGGGCAGCCAAAGACTCACCCAGCCTCTACATTCTGAACAACATGATTGGCTGCCAATAAGGGCGGATTTGCATAACTGCTGTAACCATAGCAACGCTGGCAAGAGCCATCCAAGGCTAGGATAGAATGCTGAGAGATTTCAGTTGGTGTTTGAGGGTTAAACTGCCAAAACCAAACTCTGAGGGAGCAATTCTCCAGCAAATTCCTACCCACACAACACAACACAACTTCCAATCACAACCCATCCCACCAACCTTACGGGACCCCGTACACACAACAACTACAAACACCACAAACAAAAACCATTCCTTCCTTCCACACAGACATAAACTGACCCAAATGCAGTGCAATGCACTACTACTCCTACCGCCTCATGATCAGACAAGAAGAGGACAATCACATACTGAAGTGTCGCCAACTATTCCACCAGTACATTGTCGACATGTACGTGAAAATAGAGAGTGAGTGATTGCACTTCATTCGCTACAACCAGACCAAACTACGATCGGAGGAGTACATACATCTCAGAGACGCAGTAGTGCAGGACGGCCACAATGCCAACATTGGAAAACTCGCCATTCTGCCCTCTTCGTACACAGGCAGCCCACGTCACATGCATGAGTACGCACAGGATGCCATTCAATATGTGCGCCTCCACGGAAGACACAGCCATGACCCCACCAAGTAACATCATTTCCAACCCTTACATACTCAGACTTTCTCGCATCTCCTAAATAGGGCACAGCAACGCGTGCCGGGTACAGCTAGTGAGATATATGGAATGACGACGACGCGATGGAAACGGATTTCAACAGGATGCTGAGACTGCAATTGTATGTTTTTAATTGTTAATTTGTTATTATATGGTTTTAGGGGGGGGGTTGCCTTGTTGCTGTGTTGTATTGAGGGCAGAGACTGCCTGTGTAAACCGTCCCGAGTCGCCTTTGGGCTGAGAGGGGCGGTATAGAAACGTGACAAATAAATAAATAAATAAATATTGCAGCAGCTGCATTGGCTACCAATGGAGCATTGGGCCTCCTTCAAAGTGTTGGTTATCACCTTCAAGGCCTTATATCAGGGCTGTCCAACTGGCGGCCCGGGGGCCGTATACGGCCCCCAGCCCCTTCCCTACGGCCCCCTAAGCTTTTTAATAAAAATAAAAATAAAAAATAAATTAAATTAAAATATTTTTAAAAATTACCCACTTCCGGGTTTCGGAGCAAGTATCGCGAGACTACGGAAGCCACATGGGATTTCGCTCTCCACGCGAGGTCACGCCTGCGGTGAGAGCGAAATTCCGGGTGGCTGCCGGAGTCTCGCGATACTCCTGTATTTAATCCCTGTGGCCCACGCAGGCGTGATTTGTACCTTCCCGGCTGCTGCCTCGCTCGGTCGTCGCCTCTGCTTGTGGTCCGGCTGCTCCTGGATCCCGTGCGTTTGGGAAAGTAGGCTAACCTTTATGTTATTATTATGTAATTGTGTATTTGAATGCCCCCCTGCATTTAATGTTAGTAAAATATTATATTTAATTGTATGCATGCCCCTTTTGAATGCCTCCCTGTATTTAATGTTAGTAAAATATTATATTTAATTGTATGCATGCCCCTTTTGAATGCCCCCCTGTATTTAATGTTAGTAAAATATTATATTTAATTGTATGCATGCCCCTTTTGAATGCCCCCCTGCATTTAATGTTAGTAAAATATTATATTTAATTGTATGCATGCCCCTTTTGAATGCCTCCCTGTATTTAATGTTAGTAAAATATTATATTTAATTGTATGCATGCCCCTTTTGAATGCCCCTGTATTTAATGTTAGTAAAATATTATATTTAATTGTCTGCATGCCCCTTTGAATGCCCCCTGCATTTAATGTTAGTAAAATATTATATTTAATTGTATGCATGCCCCTTTGAATGCTCCCCTGCATTTAATGTTAGTAAAATATTATATTTAATTGTATGCATGCCCCTTTTGAATGCCCCCTGTATTTAATGTTAGTAAAATATTATATTTAATTGTATGCATGCCCCTTTTGAATGCCCCCTGCATTTAATGTTAGTAAAATATTATATTTAATTGTCTGCATGCCCCTTTTGAATGCCCCCTGCATTTAATGTTAGTAAAATATTATATTTAATTGTATGCATGCCCCTTTTGAATGCCCCCCTGCATTTAATGTTAGTAAAATATTATATTTAATTGTCTGCATGCCCCTTTTGAATGCCCCCCTGCATTTAATGTTAGTAAAATATTATATTTAATTGTATGCATGCCCCTTTGAATGCCCCCTGCATTTAATGTTAGTAAAATATTATATTTAATTGTATGCATGCCCCTTTGAATGCCCCCTGTATTTAATGTTAGTAAAATATTATATTTAATTGTATGCATGCGCCTTTTGAATGCCCCTCTGCATTTAATGTTAGTAAAATATTATATTTAATTGTATGCATGCCCCTTTTGAATGCCTCCCTGTATTTAATGTTAGTAAAATATTATATTTAATTGAATGCCCCCTGCATTTAATGTTAGTAAAATATTATATTTAATTGTATGCAGGCCCCTTTTGAATGCCCCCCTGCATTTAATGTTAGTAAAATATTATATTTAATTGTATGCATGCCCCTTTTGAATGCCCCCTGCATTTAATGTTAGTAAAATTTTATATTTAATTGTATGCTTGCCCCTTTGCATGCCCCCCTGCATTTAATGTTAGTAAAATATTATATTTAATTGTATGCATGCCCCTTTTGAATGCCCCCCTGCATTTAATGGCAGTAAAATATTATATTTAATTGTATGCATGCCCCTTTTGAATGCCCCCCTGCATTTAATGTTAGTAAAATATTATATTTAATTGTATGCATGCCCCATTTGAATGCCCCCCTGCATTTAATGTTAGTAAAATATTATATTTAATTGTATGCATGCCCCTTTTGAATGCCCCCTGCATTTAATGTTAGTAAAATATTATATTTAATTGTATGCATGCCCCATTTGAATGCCCCCCTGCATTTAATGTTAGTAAAATATTATATTTAATTGTATGCATGCCCCTTTGAATGCCCCCTGCATTTAATGTTAGTAAAATATTATATTTAATTGTATGCATGCCCCATTTGAATGCCCCCCTGCATTTAATGTTAGTAAAATATTATATTTAATTGTATGCATGCCCCTTTTGAATGCCTCCCTGCATTTAATGTTAGTAAAATATTATATTTATTTTATAATTAATAATGCAACTAGGAATTGTAAGTAAATTGGGGAGCTGGGGGAGGGGTGGGGCGGAGCTGGGGAGGGGCGGGGGGGGGCAGACCCTATGGCCCCCCAGGTCATCAGTGACTGGAATTCAGGCCCCTGGGCCAGTAGAAGTTGGACAGCCCTGCCTTATATGGTCAGGGACTATCGTACCCGAGGGACTGTCTCACCCCATTTCAACCCCAGAGGTCACTGCGCTCGATTGACCAAAATCTTTTGATGATTCCTAGCTGCCGCTCATATCGGCTGAAGATGTGCGAGTTTTCCGAGATCTAACAAAGTTCCGCGGAGCGTGCAAGACATTTTTATTCCAGCAGGCTTCCGGGGTCTGATTTGGTTAACCGGCATATATATAAGCTATCGTACTGATGGTAGCTTGTTCAACTGAAGCCGCCTGAGGGCTCGCACTAAGACTCTAAACTATCTAGTCCCTGAGCTGCTTTTTGCTGACGATGCTGCCCTTGTCGTCCATTCAGAAGCAGCTCTGCAGCGCCTCACATCCTGCTTTGCAACAGCTGCAGAGCTGTTTGGGCTGGAAGTCAGCCTGAAAAAAAGGGAAGTCCTCTACCAGCCCGCACCACAGGAAGAACACCATCATCCCCACGTCAGCATAGGCACATCTGTGCTTAAATCCGTTCAGCAGTTCACCTCCCTGGGAAGCATCATCTCTTCAGATGCCAAGATTGATAAAGAGATGGATCACAGATTAGCAAAGGCATAGAGTGCATTTGGAAGGCTTCACAAGAGAGTCTGGAGCAACAAGCACCTGAGGCAAAGCACCAAAAGCATTGTGTACAGAGCTATCGTACCGTCTATTCTCCTCTAAGGGTCTGAAACATGGGTCACCTATCTCCAGCACCTAGGACTCCTCGAACGCTTTCATCAGCGCTGTCTTCGCACAATCCTAAATGTACACTGGACCGACTATGTGACGAATGTTGCTGTCCTTGAGCAAGCAGGGATCACCAGCGTTGAGGCCATGCTATTGAGAACACAGCTGCGCTGGGCAGGCCACGTCTCTAGGATGGAGGACCACCGCCTCCCAAAGATACTACTCTATGGTGAACTCGCCACGGTCAGGGCAAGAGAGGCGCCCCAAAAGAGATGTAAGGACTCCTGAAACAACATCTCAGGCACGGCCAGATTGATCATCAACAATGGTCCACCCTGGCCTCACATCGGGAGGCGTGGAGACACACTATCCACAATGCTGCGGCCTCTTTCGAGATGACACGCCCAATGGGTCTCGACAACGCAGAAAGAACCGCAACTTGGAAACAACATCACCCAAGGAGACATTCTGCTGTGCTTTCTGCAACCGGACTTGCTTATCTCAGATTGGCCTTTTTAGTCATCAACGCACTTGTAAAAAGCGTGGGATGAGTCCTTCCTAAGGCTCTTCGTTCGCGAAGTAATACCGAGAGAGACATTGTATTATTAGTATGTTGTATTGCATTATATAATAATTATATATTACATGTAATATAATAATACTGCAATATATTATATTCTATATTAGAATATATAGTAATATTACTAGTATATATTGATAATAATATGTAATACAATATAATTATAGTAATACATTTAATAGTTTAATAATTATATTGGAAATAATAATAATTTAATAATTATATGTGGAAAACGGCAGGGATTGTCTGCTAAGTATGCGTACCTGTAATCCACTCTGAGGCCCCTTCAGGGTGAGAAGAGCGAAATATAAATAAAGTGTATTATTATTATTATTACATGTAATAAGACTAATAATATTGCACTATATTATATTATTCTATATTATTATATAGTATTATTAGTATATCTTGATAATCTAATACACTTACATTTGATGTAATATTATCTATTACATCTAATATTCCTAATGATATTGCAGTACATTATAATATTCTATATTATTCTGCCGTATTATTATTATTAATAATAATATGTTTCCATTTGCCACCTTGATTGGCATTTAATGGCCTAGCAGGATCAAGGTGTGGCTTCTTACTGCTTTGTTGAGAGGGGATTAGCTGTCCCCGATTGTTTCTTGTCTGGAGTTCCCCTGTCTCGTACAAAATGGGTTCTAATCCACGCAACAGAAAAACCTCCCCGTTTCAGACCAAACTGATTTAGACACACTTTCCAAAACGGTCTCATTTTAATTTAATCACAGCGACAGCTTCAAACGTATTTCAAAAGGCGTGAGAATATCCCATTGGGTTCCTTTCCGTCTCCTTGGGCGGCGAGCAGGCCTTCTTCTCCTCTCCTTTTGGCTAAAGCGGCCAAGGACTTGAACGTCCTCGGCTCATAGATCGCCAGGTCGGCCAGCGCTTTCCGGTTCAGCTCCACTTGACACTGAAACGGCAAAGGGGGAAAGAGTGGACGGTCGAAACCCCTCCATTATTTTAAGGTGGGCAACAAAGGGTCTCGGTGCCAAGTCTGGTCCAGTTCCATCAAGCCATGGAGAAAATGGACCACAAAGGTACAAACCAACCAACATACAATATAATATATTGTATATACATATAATATTAATCATATTATAATGTAATACAATATAATAATATATTATAATTATATATTTTATATTACACATAATATTACTAATAATATTAATAATGTAATACAATATAATATGATATAATTATATATTTTATATTACATGTAGTATTACTAATAATATTAATAATATTATAATGTAATACAATATAATAACAAGATGATATTATATATATTTTATATTACATGTAATACTAGCTGTACCCGGCACGCGTTGCTGTGCCCTATTTAGGAGATGCGAGGAAGTCTGAGTATGTAAGGGTTGGAGTTGTTGTTAGTTATGGTGTTGTTGGGGTCATGGCTGTGTTGTTGTGGGTTGTTTTGGTGGGTGGGATGTTGGAGTCCTGTGGAGTTGTTGTTGTGTGGTGTTGCTGGCGTTCTGCATAGCTTGTGGATATACAATGTTTTTGTCTTTCCGTCTGCTGTGTTGATGTAGAGGTTGATGCGTGTGTGGGTGGGGTACTTTGGAAGTGAGTGGAGGTACTTGAAATCCCATCATCCATGGTGTGTCCTCCTCTAATCTGCAGTCGGATGGGGTGAATTGTTTGCCAAGTTTGGTCTTTATCGGTCTTGGTTCTGGGACACAGTGGTCTGTGGGGAATGATGGGTTTTGAAGTACTACAAATCCCATTATCCATGGAGGTACTTCAAGTCCCATAATCCATGGTCCACCCTCCTCCAAACTGTAGTAGAATGTAGTGTGGGTCATAGGGGCTCTGTGTGCCAAGGTAGGTTACTGTAAATTCAGGCCATACACAATGTCCCATGAGCTGAGGCCTAGTCAGGAACAGCAAGTTAATGAAGCCTTACTGTCAATACAGGCCATACACAATGTCCAATGAGCTGAGGCGTAGTCGGGAGAATCAAGTTAATGAAGCCTTACTGTCAATTCAGAGCGTAAACAGCATTCCATTAAGTGAGGCCTAGTCAGGGAAATTAAGTTAATGAAGCCTTACTGTCAATTTTGGGCGTGGTCTGTGATTTGTAGGGGTGTAAATTTTCTGTGGGTAGTGAATTGGGTGTTTGTGTTTGTGCCTCAGCCCTTTGCCTTATCCTCCTCTGACAGTTTATTATGGGTTGGAGTGTTCATGTTGGCTGGCCAGTACAGGAGTTATGCAAATCCGCCCTTATTGGCAGCCAATCATGTTCTCAGAAGGTAGAGGCTGGGAGAGTCGTTGGCAGCCCCGGAGGATGCTGGGAAATGTTGGGTTTTTTTACTCGTTGTTTTGGGGGCCTTTTAGGTTTGGGGGAGTTTCTTTGCTACAAACGTACCTTGTCTGAGGCCTATTTCTGTTGGCAAGTTTGGTGTTTCTGCATTGTAAGGTTTCTCTGTTTGGGACGGTCTTTCCATGACGACTCTTCCTTTATATATATAGATTACTAATTACTAATAATATTATAATGTAATACAATATAGTAATAATATGATATTATAATTATATATTTCATATTACATGTGATATTACTATTAATAATATTATAATGTAATACAATATAATAATAATATGATATTATAATTATATATTTTATATTACATGCAATATTACTAATAATATAAATGTAATACAATATAATAATATATTATAATTATATATTTTATATTACATGCAATATTACTAATAATATTATAATGTAATACAATATAATAATAATATGATATTATAATTATATATTTTATATTACATGTAATATTACTCCTATTTTTAATAATATAATGTAATACAATATAATATGATATTATAATTATATATTTTATATTACATGTAATATTACTAATATTAATATTGTAATGTAATACTATATAATAATATGATATTATAATTATATATTTATATTACCTGTAATATTACTAATAATATTACATTATAATGTTATAGTACAACGTAATATATAATATTAATATTGTGCTATGGCAATAATATAATATATTGTATTTACAGTTTACTTGTAAGCCGCTCTGAGTCCTCTTCGGGGTAAAAAGGGTGGCATATAAATGTCGTACATACATAAATAATCTTATATATGAGAGTATTATAATATATGTCATATACAATAGAAGAATAACAGGTTACCTTATAAAGGCCGCTCATGAAGACGTGGTATTGCATGCCGTGTTCAAGAGACGCCGCTTCAATCCTGGTCTCCCAAAGCTGGAAGCAGAAAGGGAGAATGAGCCTCCCAACAAAGGATCCCCCCAGGAAGCAACCAGCTAGACCATGAAACTGCAAGGCTATTCGATGCTAATCAAGCTGGCCAATTGCAATGTTCACTCTGCTATATATTTGTTTTTGTGCCTTGGCTCAATCTTTGTCCCTAAGAATTCAAAGAGGCGCCTAGATCTATCGGTCTAACAACTGAGAAACCTAACTGCCATGCACGAATGGTAGTGGATATTATTTACCACTAAGAAGAAGGTTGACTCAAGTGAGGGTTGGAGTCTTCTCAGGAAGATCAAACTTTACAATTCCTGGTTTTCCCAAATGGTTCTGAAATATCCACGCTCCAAAATGGCCAGCTCACAGCAACCCACTGAATGTACACTTCTGAAAACTCTGCTATATATGTATGTGTTTTTGTGCATTGACATATCTTTGTCCCTAGGCCTATCAGTCTAACATCCGAGAAACCTAACCGCCATGCATGAACACTCATGGTTCTGAAATACCCATGTTCCAAAATGGTCTATCAGTCTAACAACCGAGAAACCTAACCGCCATGCATGAATACCAATGGTTCTGCAATATCCATTTTCCAAAACAGTCTATCAGTCTAACATCCGAGAAATCTAACTGCCATGCATGAACACTCATGGTTCTGAAATACCCATGTTCCAAAATGGTCTATCAGTCTAACAACCGAGAAACCTTATCGCCATGCATGAATACTAATGGTTCTGAAATACCTATTTTCCGAATGGTCTATCAGTCTAACAACCGAGAAACCTAACCGCCTTGCATGAATACTAATGGTTCTGAAATACCTATTTTCTGAATGGTCTATCAGTCTAACAACTGAGAAATCTAACCGCCATGCATGAATACTAATGGTTCTGAAATATCCATTTTCCAAAATGGTCTATCAGTCTAACAACCGAGAAACCTAACCGCCATGCAGGAATACTAATGGTTCTGAAATACCTATTTTCTGAATGGTCTATCAGTCTAACAACCGAGAAACCTAACCGCCATGCATGAATACTAATGGTTCTGAAATACCTATTTTCCGAATGGTCTATCAGTCTAACAACCGAGAAACCTAACCGCCTTGCATGAATACTAATGGTTCTGAAATACCCATTTTCCAAAATGGTCTATCAGTCTAACAACCGAGAAACCTAACCGCCATGCAGGGATACTAATGCTTCTGAAATACCCATTTTCCAAATTGGCCTGCTCACCGCAACCCACAGAAAGAACACTTCTGAAACTTGACTGTAAATAGAAGGTCAGCTGCTGTCTTCTCCTTTTCGCCTTGTCTTTTGTTCGTGTTGTATTTCAAAATGGGTCATGTGACCGGTCAAATAAATAAATTATTATCTATCACTTCTGAAACTCTGCTATATATGTGTGTGTGTGTGTGTGTGTGTTTGTGTGCCTTGGCATATATTATATTGATTATATTATAGTGAAGTTATATTGATTGTATTGTTGTATTATTAGCTGTCGTGTTGTTTTTTATGTGTCGTTGGGCTTGGCCTCACGTAAGCCGCCTCGAGTCCCTTTGGAGAGATGGTGGCGGGTTATTATTATTGGCATATATGTGTCTCTAACGGTTCAAAGAGATGCCTAGGCCTATCAGTCTAACAACCGAGAAACCCAACCGCCTTGCATGGTTCTGAAATATTCATGTTCCAAAATGGCCAGTTCACATTAACCCACTGAAAGAACACTTCTGAAACTCATATATATATATATATATAGAGAGAGAGAGAGAGAGAGAGAGAGAGAGAGTATATATATATATATATACACACACACACACACTAGCTGAGGACCCGGCGGTGCCCGGGTTAATTGAGAAAGGCATTGTGTGGCAAGGTTAGTCTTTATGAGTTGGTTATGTGGCTTGCAGTGGTATCTGGAAGTTAGTGAGAGTACTGCGAGTCCCATCGTCCATGGTCCATCCTTCTCCAAACTGCACCAGGCTGTAGAGTGGGTCATGGGGGCTCTGTGTGCCAAGTGTGGTCTTGATCAGTCATTGGATGAGGGTCGCAGCGGTCTCAGAAAGTGAGTGAAGGTACTTCAACTCCCATCATCCGTGGTCTATCCCACTCAAAACTGCACCAGGGTGTAGAGTGGGTCATGAGGGCTCTGTGTGCCAAGTTTGGGCCTGGTCTCTGATTTGTAGGGACTGCAATGTTCTGTAGGAAATGAATCAGGTGAAGGTACTGCAAATCCCATCATTTGTGAGCCATCCTGCCGTAAACCGCAGCAGGTTTGTAAAGTGGGTCATTGGGCCTCTGTGTGCCAAGTTTGGTCCTGATTTATCATTGGTGTGGGCCACAGTGCTCTAAGGAAGTGAATTAAAGTACTGCAAGTCCCATCATCCATGGTCCATCCTCCCTCAAACTTTACCAGGATGTAGGGTGCATCTTCAGGGGTCTGTGTGCCAAGTTTGGTCTTGTTCTGTCATTGTTGGGGGCCTAGTCAGGAAAATCAAGTTAAGGAAGCCTTGCTGTCAATTTTGGGCCTCGTCTGTGAATTATAGGGACTACAGTGATGTTTGGGAAGTGAATCAGGTGAAGGTACTGCAAATCCCATCATTCATGGCCCATCCTGCCCTAAACCGCACCAAGTTGTGAAGTGGGCCATTGGGTCCCTGTTTGCCAAGTTTGGTCCTGATCCATCACTGCTGTGGGCCGCAGAGTCTGACTGCCTTTCCTTTTCGCTCTGCGTCACCTTAGAATGTTGGGATGTAGATGGCCAATCAGAGTCCTTTATGCAAATACTCCCTCTGTGGCAACCAACCCCCTCTGTCTGCTGCCTTCGAATGTTGGGAGTTCTGAGGCTGGCCAATCAGAGTCCTTTATGCAAATACTCCCTCAGTGGCAAGCAATCCCCTCTGTCTGGTGCCTTAGAATGTTGGAGTTCTGAGGCTTGGCCAATCAGAGTCCTTATGCAAATACTGCAAGTCACATCATCCATGGTCCATCCTCCCCAAATTGCACCAGTCTGGTGCCTTAGAATGTTGGAGTTCTGTCATTGTTGGGGGCTAGTCCAATCAGAGTCCTTTAATGCCTGGTCTGTGAATTATAGGGACCTCAGTGGCAACCAACCCCCATCATGTCTGGTGCCTTAGAATGTTGGAGTGCTGAGCCTGGCCAATCAGAGTCCTTATGCAAATGCACTCAGTGGCAAGCACTGCCTCTGTCTGGTGCCTTAGAATGTTGGAGTTCTGAGGCTGGCCAATCAGAGTCCTTTATGCAAATACTCCCTCAGTGGCAACCAATCGCCTCTGTCTGCTGCCTTAGAATGTTGGGAGTGCTGAGCCTGGCCAATCAGAGTCCTTTATGCAAATACTCCCTCAGTGGCAAGCAATCGCCTCTGTCTGGTGCCTTAGAATGTTGGAGTTCTGAGGCTGGCCAATCAGAGTCCTTTATGCAAATACTCCCTCAGTGGCAACCAACCCCCTCTGTCTGGTGCCTTAGAATGTTGGAGTGCTGAGCCTGGCCAATCAGAGTCCTTTATGCAAATACTCCCTCAGTGGCAAGCAAACGCTCTGTCTGGTGCCTTAGAATGTTGGAGTTCTGAGGCTGGCCAATCAGAGTCCTTTATGCAAATACTCCCTCAGTGGCAACCTTTTTTGCCTTTTTTAGGCAAAGTAATTGAGAGGGCAGCAGCGGATCAGCTGCAGCAGTTCCTAGACGACACAGCTGGACTTGATCCCTTCCAGTCCGGCTTCCATATTGGGCACGGGACGGAGACTGTGCTTGTCGCCATTACAGACCAACTTCGCCGCCAGCTGGACCAGGGTGGATCAGCACTGCTTGTCTTGTTAGATCTGACAGCAGCGTTCGATACTGTAGACCATGTACTGTTGACCCACCGTCTAGCCGGCTCCGGGGTTGGGGGGACTGCCCTTCAATGGGTGACCTCCTTCCTCCGGGACCGGGGACAACGTGTGGAGGGGGGCGGGGAGGTCTCNNNNAGACTCCCACTTAACTGTGGGGTCCCCCAGGGGGCCATCCTCCCCCTTATTATTCAACGTTTACATGCGCCCCCTGGCCCAGCTGGCCCGCGACTTTGGTCTGGAGTGTTATCAGTATGCTGATGACACCCAGCTTCTGCTGAGAATGGACGGCAGGCCGGACTCCGTACCCGATTGTTTCCATCTGTGCCTCGAAGCCGTGACTGGTTGGCTGCGTGCCAGTCGGCTGAAGGTGAATCCATCGAAGACGGAGATCCTGTGGCCTGGTTGACCTGGGCTGGGTGGGTGCCGGTCGCCTACCCTGGACGGCGAACGGCTTAACCCATCGCCGTCGGTTAAGAGCTTGGGAGTTGTGTTGGACTCCTCGATGACCATGGAGGCCCAGGTCTCCGTGGTCAGCAGGACGTCATTTTATCACCTCCGACAGGCTAGGCGACTGGCGCCCTACCTGTCCAGGGACGACCTGACCACGGTAATCCAAGCGACGGTCATCTCGAGATTAGACTACTGTAATGCCCTCTACGTTGGCCTTCCCTTGTCGACAATCCGGAAACTCAAGCTAGTGCAGAATGCCGCTGCTCGCTTGCTGGCAGGAGTGCCAGTGAGGGAGCGTATTACACCTATTCTCCGGCAACTGCACTGGCTTCCTGTGGAGTACCGAATTGCCTTCAAGGTGCTGGTTTTGACCTTGAAGGCCTTCCACGGCCCTAGGGCCTGCGTACCTGAAGGACCGCCTTACCCCGTACTTGCCCCCGAGATCACTGCGTTCAGGCGAACAGAATCTGTTATTAATTCCATCAGTCCGCTCCTGCCACCTATCGACGACCAGACAAAGGTCTTTTTCTGTGGCGGCACCGGTGCTCTGGAATGACCTCCCGGACAATGTTCGGGCCATCTCTGAATTGGCCCCGTTCCGGAGGGCGTGCAAGACGGCCCTCTTCGGCTTAGCCTTCAATTAGGCATACCGGACCAAGAACTATGCTTATGTCCTCTCACCCGTATTGGTCGATGTAACCTGTTTTAAATGTGGTTTTATGTTATTGTGTTTTTAATTGTAGGGCCGTATGTCGTCATGTAATGACACGCCGCCCATGTATTTTACTGTGATCCGCCCTGAGCCTGCTGGGAGGAGCAGAATACAAGAGTGAACAATAAATAAATAAATAAATAAACAAACCCCCTCTGTCTGCTGCCTTAGAATGTTGGAGTGCTGAGCCTGGCCAATCAGAGTCCTTTATGCAAATACTCCCTCAGTGGCAAGCAATCGCCTCCGTCTGGTGCCTTAGAATGTTGGAGTGCTGAGCCTGGCCAATCAGAGTCCTTTATGCAAATACTCCCTCAGTGGCAACCAACCCCCTCTGTCTGCTGCCTTAGAATGTTGGAGTGCTGAGCCTGGCCAATCAGAGTCCTTTATGCATACTCCTCAGTGGCAACCAACCCCCTCTGTCTGCTGCCTTAGAATGTTGGAGTGCTGAGCCTGGCCAATCAGAGTCCTTTATGCAAATACTCCCTCAGTGGCAACCAACCCCCTCTGTCTGCTGCCTTAGAATGTTGGAGTGCTGAGCCTGGCCAATCAGAGTCCTTTATGCAAATACTCCCTCAGTGGCAACCAACCCCCTCTGTCTGCTGCCTTAGAATGTTGGAGTGCTGAGCCTGGCCAATCAGAGTCCTTTATGCAAATAATCCTACAGTGGCAAATAATCGAAACGCTGCCACATATTCCTCCGCACCTCCCGCCCTCCACAAACACTGACTTTTATTATATACATACCGGTAGATAGATAGAGAGATGTGTTTGCGTGCCTTATATCTTTGTCCCTAAGAGTGCAAAGAGATGCCCAGGCCTCTCAGTCTAACAACTGAGGCACCTAACCCCTGTTCCATTACCGTTCTCATGTCTCTCTTCTTGAGGCACCGGGCGTTGGTTGCATACACGAAGGCCCTCCTTACAGCCCGGACAGCCAAGGCGTAGCACCGGTTCTTCCTTCCCCGGAAGTGCTGGAAGGGGAAAAAGGAAGAAGCATGGAAGGAAGCAAGGCCAACAAGGGAACCCAAACCCTTTTTTCCCCCTACCAGGCCTAGCTTACCCGGGCATGCTGCAGGACCTCTTGCTTGCGCCAGAAGCGGTCGGTGAGACGACTCCTGAGCCACAAACTGGAAGTTAGGAACACCATCTTGGCCTGGAGGAAGAGGAAAAGGAAGAAAGGTGAGAAGAGGCGGGCTTTAGGACCACGCGGAGCGCCCGGCGCCGCCTCCTTCCTGGGAAGACCGAACGCCAAAGAGGCCTCGAAGGGAATGCTCGCCCCAACACTTCCGATCTCTTTCGCCACTCTGTTGACTTGATGACGTAACACACTGCCCTGAAAGCCCCTTAAAGGGACAGGCCGCTCTAAATTCCCCCATCCACCCTGCTTTGAATAAATCCACAGCATCAAAGCAGTTAGTTAATCCACCTGATCCGCTTTGAAATGGATTAGGTGAGTCTACACTGCCATATAATCCGGTTCAAACCAAATAACCTGGGTTTTATATGGCAGAGTAGAAAGGGCCTTAAGGCCAACAAGGGTACAAATAGACTAAATAAATAAATATTTAGTCTATAAATATATAGTATTTAATTTATTATATAATATAATTTATTGTTATATAATATATAATATGTTCAATATACTGTAATATATTTAATATAGTATATAACATATACTATATCAATATATAGTATTTAATTTATTAAATACTATATTTTTTAATATAGTATATGTTATATACTATATTAAATATATTACAGTATATTGAACATATTATATATTATATAACAATAACAGTGGAGATGTAATATATTTAGTAAACTTATACACATATTAAATATACAATATTATTAAACATACTAAATATAGCATGCACATTTATATGTGTGTAATACATATGTATGTAATAATATAACATATTACATATATGTTTAATATACCATAGTATATTTGATATATGTGTATATAACATGTGTGTGTGCAATATAAATGTATATAATAACAAAACAACATATATATAATATGTTTAATATATTGTAATATATTTAATATATTACATAATGTGTGTATAACATATGTATTGCATATATGTGTGTAATATATACAGTATATATATGTATATCATAATATAATGTGTTGTATATATTAATATAGGTTTGTATATAATAACATAAACATATTACATATACTATATAATGTGCTAATATAGGTTTACTAATATTGTATATTTAATATGTGTAAATAATATATCTGTTTACTATATATATTACATCTCCACTGCTATCGTTATATAATATACTAGCTTGGGGACCCGGTGGTGCCCGGGTTATTTGAGGAAGGCATTGTGTGCCAAGGTTGGTTCCTATTAGATGTTTATGTGGCTTGCAGTGGTCTCAGGAACTTAGTGAAGGTACTGCAAGTCCCATTGGCCATGGTCCACCCCCCTCCAAACAGCACCAGGATGTAGAGTGGGTCATGGGGGCTCTGTGTGTCACAGTTGGTCTTGATTATTCGCTGGATGAGGGTTGCAGCGGTCTCTGAAGGTGAGTGAAGGTATTTCAAGTCCCATCATCTGTGGTCCATCCTCTTTGAAACAGCACCAGGGTGTTGAGTCGGTCAAGGGGGCTCTGTGTGCCAATTTTGGTCTGTATTGGTCATTAGCTGAGGGTCGCGTTGTGAATTGGGCCATTAGGCCCCTGTGTGGCATGTTTGGTCCTGATCCGTCACTGCTGTGGGCCGCAGCGTCTGACTGCCTGAGGCCTTTCCTTTTCCCTCTGAGTCACCTTAGAATGTTGGAATGTGGATGGCCAATCGGAGTCCTTTATGCAAATACCATTTCAGTGGCAACCAATCCCCTCTGTCTGGGGCCGTAGAATGTTGTTCTGAGGCTGGCCAATCAGAGTCCTTTATGCAAATAATCCCATAGTGGCAACCTATCAAAACGCTGTCGCATATTCTTTGGCACCTCCGCACCTTCCAGAAAATGAGCATTCCATTTTCAATGGGAAAAAACTGTCATTTGGCTAATAACTCAAGCATTCAGTTGCATTCTGTTTTGCTGGCCAATCAGAGTCCTTTATGCAAATTGTCTCACAATGGCAACCAATGCCCTCTGTTTGGTTCCTTAGAGTGTGGGAGTTCTGAGGCTGGCCAATCAGTGTCCTTTATGCAAATAATCCCACAGTGGCAACCAATCGAAACGCTGGCACATATTCCTCCCTCCGCACCACCGCAAACACTGACTTTTATTATATACATCATATATATATATATATATATATATATATATATATATATATATATAATACTGTGTATATATATATCTATTATATAAATGGGTTCACGTCATGTGATGTATACCTCAAACAAAGAAACCTTACAACGCAGAAACACAATATTTGCCAACAGAAATAGGCCTCAAGCAAGGTACGTTGTAGCAAAGAAACTTTCCCCCCCAAAACCTAAAAGGCCCCCAAAACAACGAGTAAAAATAAAACTACATTTACCAGCATCTTCCGGGGCAGCCAAAGACTCACCCAGCCTCTACATTCTGAACTGGCTGCCAATAAGGGCAGATTTGCATAACTGCTGCACTGGCCAGCCAACATGAAAATTCCGAACCATAAAAAACTGCCAAAACAGAATAAGGAAAAGGCCTGAGCCAATCCCCAACACAAACACCCAAATCACTTGCAACCAAAAATTTACACCCCAAAAAATCACAGACCACGCCCAAAATTGACAGTAAGGCTTCATTAACTTGATTTCCCTAACTAGCCCTCACTGGGAAGCTGCTTACGCTCTAAATTGACAGTAAGACTTCATTAACTTGATTTCCCTAACTAGCCCTCACTGGGAAGCTGCTTACGCTCTAAATTGACAGTAAGACTTCATTAACTTGATTTCCCTAACTAGCCCTCACTGGGAAGCTGCTTACGCTCTAAAGCCCTCACTTACTGGGAAGCTGTTTACGCTCTAAATTGACAGTAAGGCTTCATTAACTTGATTTCCCTAACTAGCCCTCACTGGGAAGCTGCTTACGCTCTAAATTGACAGTAAGACTTCATTAACTTGATTCTCCCGACTAGGCCTCAGCTCATTGGACATTGTGTATGGCCTGAATTGACAGTAAGGCTTCATTAACTTGATTCTCCTGACTAGGCCTCAGCTCATTGGACATTGTGTATGGCCTGAATTGACAGTAAGGCTTCATTAACTTGCTGTTCCTAACTAGGCCTCAGCTCATGGGACATTGTGTATGGCCTGAATTTACAGTAACCTACCTTGGCACACAGAGCCCCGACCATGCATGATGGGACTTGAAGTACCACCATGGAAAATGGGATTTGTAGTACTTCAAAACCCATCATTCCCCACAGACCACTGTGGCCCAGAACCAAGACCAATAAAGACCCAACTTGGCACACCATGCCCCCATGACCCACACTCCATCCAACTGCAGTTTAGAGGAGGGCACACCGTGGATGATTGGACTTTCTCGCATCTCCTAAAAAGGGCACAGCAACGCATGCCGGGTACAGCTAGTATATATATATATATATATATATATATATATATATATATATATCCACTTTTTCCAGAGTTGGGAAAAATGACCCTATTGAATGAAAGTTCCCAGAATCCACCAGTCACATAGTTACACATTTTGAAGTTCTTTTATGTTCCGGAAGACGTTGTCCGAAACCTACATTTCCTTAAACTCTTCCCTATAATAAGGATTAGGACTAAAAGCAATACCATCTGCTCGCCGCTGATCAGATATAGACAGGCTTTAGAAACACAAAGCCCATTATAATTTTCTTTCTTCTCGCTCACCCGTGGCCCCAAGATCCACTAACTTGAACCTAACGCTAAGGTTGAATATGGGCTGGATCGATTCTACACTGTCATATAATGCAATTTAGAAGACTGAGAAACACCGGTTTCATATGTTGAGTGCAGACTGGTGTTTCCCAACCTTCCTAATGCCGCAACCCCATTGGTCTCCATTTAAAGTTTATTTCTTTGTGATTAAAAAAAGGTTATTCCCAGGCCGTAGGGGCTCAAAGAGCAAAAGCGAGATAGCAGTTAGTCTTATAATTAGTCTAGGAAAAGTATGATGCTAAAATGGAAGCGATCCGTTGACCCACGGATACGGGGGCCCGATGGGTTTCCGTATCCACTGTTCAGAGGAACGCAGTTTTTGCTTCCCTGGGACCTGGCAACCGCGGACCGAGTGAGTGCCTTCCCTTCTGGAGTGGAAGAGGGAGAGAGCCATTCAGGAAGGGAGCCACCTGGGGGTTCTGTATGGGAAGTTTGGCCCAGTTCTATCAATTGGTGGGGTTCAGAAGGCTCTTTGATTGTAGGGGAACTATAAATCCCAGCAACTACAACTCCCAAGTGGCAAGGTCTATTTCCCTCTGAACTCCATCTGCATTCATATTTGGGCATATTGAGTATTCATTTCAAGTGTGGTCCAGATCCATCATTGTTTCAGTCCACAGTGCTCTCTGGGTATAGGTGAACTACAACTTCCAAACTCAAGGTCAATTCCCAAGCCAACCCTTTCAGTACTTTCTGTTGGTAATGAGAGTTCAACATGCCAAGTTTGGTTCAATTCCATTGCTGCAAGAGTTCAGGATGCTCTTTGTTTGTGTGTTAACTCTAAATCCCAGAAACTGTAACTCCCAAATGTCAAGGTCTATTTTCCCCAATCTCCATCTGTGTTCACATTTGGGCATATTGAGTATTCATGCCAAGTTGGGTCCCGATCCAACATTGTTTCAGTCCACAGGGCTCTGTGGATATAGGTGAACTACAACTCCAAAACCCAAGGTCAATGCCCACCAAACTCTTATAGCATTTTCTCTTGGTTGTGGGAGTTCTGTGTGGGAAGTTTGTGTCTTTCCGCCATTCCTGCCAGGATATCTATGTTGTGTTCATCGAAACAGGCCCGGGTTTCACACTGAGTGTATAAATACATTTAAAAACATATTAACTATATGTATTACTGCAGTGTTTCCCAACCGCTGTTCCACTAGTGTTCCGTGAGCAATCACCTGGTGTGCCGCCGTAAAACCTCTCTTTCCTGGCCCCGCCCCCTGGCTTGGCCCTCGGCCCCCCCCCCCCCCCCCCTCCTTCCTCCTTCCCTGCCTCTGCTGGGTCTGCCCTTCGCCGCTCCATTCAGTGCCATTCGTTCTGCGCTGCTCGCTGTCTGCCGTTGGCGTTCTCGGAACACATTAGTGGGATGTTGTAATGATGTCGATTATTTGTGTGTAAATGTTGTATAACATATGTTAAATGTATGTTGTTTTGTGTAGTTCAAAGGAATATCCTATGAATTGTTGATGTGGGTGAGACAGAAGGGAGGCTTGGCAGAAGCTCTGAAGAGCTGTCGCCATAGCAACCAGGGCCAGAGCCTTTTAGAATGTTCAAGGTATGAATTTTACAGTTGGTAAAGAGTGGTTGGAAGCCAACTGCCATGAGAGGGGGGAGGAGTTTGTTTTGAGTTAGTTGGTCTTAAGGACTGTAAGAGAACAGTTCAGTCTTTAGTTAGTCTTAAGGTCTGCAAGAGAGCAGTCCAGTTTTATGGGTGTAGAGACCCTAGTTAAAGATGGAAGAGTCCAGAGGTCTATAGAGGGTTAGTGGGAACCCTATAGTATAACCCCAGTTGTGTTTTGTGTAACAGAATAAGTTTGTGCCTCTGAGGAAGTATAAAACCAATCAAGATTTGTACCCATTTGTGTCATAATAAATTATTTACATCTTAAAAGAAAAACACCTCTGTTAGTTCTTTTATTGGTGGTGGCCCTCAAGGTCAGTGGTCAGACAGACAAATGGTGGCAGTGTGGTCAAGTGGTTACTGAGAAATTTAAAGTCTCTGCAATTCAATGGTTAGTGGGGGAGATAGTCTACCCTGCCATAAGACAGAAGTTGCTGAGGTAACTTCGAGGCCCCCTTGCATTTAGGGTGAGCGGTTTGGATTCCGAAAGACTGTTCAGTCTGGGGCCTGACAACAAGGGGTTGTCACAGATGTGATGTGACCTGCAGCCAGAGAAAATGGCGGCGGCAGTGGGAGGAGGAGGACCAGGACCAGGGATGGCTTCGAACCACTTCTCCACCTCTTTGGTGGGGAACGAAGCCCTCGCTGCCGCCGCCGCCGCCGCTGCTCAGCGCCCGAAGCTGGCGAGGAGCAGAGGTGGCAGAAAAAGTGGCGGAGATCTTGTGCTGGCCAGGGAGTCGCGCGCCTCGGACTGGCGGCGGAAGCAGCTGCGCAAAGTGCGGAGCGTGGAGCTGGACAGGCTGCCCGAGACGGTTTGTGAGGGCCCCACCGCCGCCGAAAGGGACGCGGCCTGCCTCCTCCCCGCTCTCGACCGTCCGATGCCAACAGAACCCGGGACGAAGAGCGGGTGAGGACTGGAAGGAGCCCGTTCCTTTGGACTGAGGCCTCCTCTCCTTCTCCCTTGTTTCCTGAGGAGGGCAGGACTGCGCGTGAAGGAGAGTCGCGACGCAGAGAGAGCCCTGCTCCCCATACTGAGGTTCAAAAGTCTCCTGTGTGTGCATGGATCAATCTAGACCAGGTCTGGGCCAAGTTGGGCCCTCAAAATGTTTTGGACTCCAACTCCCACCATTCCTAACAGCCGCAGGCCCGTTTAAGCGGCTGAGGGGGAAAAGGAAGGGACCTGAGCCTGTTAGGAGTGGTGGGAGTTGGAGTCCAAAACATTTTGAGGGCCCAAGTTTACCCAGACCTGGTGTAGATGCACCCATAACTCCAATGCTCAAATTACTTATCTATATTGGTTCATCTATGTTGTGTTCATCGAAACAGGCCCAGGTTTCACACTGAGTGTATAAATACATTTAAAAACGTATTAACTATATGTATTACTGTGTTAGAGTGTCATTTTGTGTCATTTTGGTTGGTGGTGTGCCCCAGGATTTTGTAAACGTAGAAAATGTGCCGCGGCTCAAAAAAGGTTGGGAAACACTGATTTAGAAGACCGAGAAACACGGCTTCATATGTTAAGTGCAGGCCGGTGTTTCTCCAACTTCCTAATGCCGCGACCCCATGCCAGTGAGGAGCCATGGATGACAATCAGCTGGTCTCTTTGTGATTAAAAAAGAGGTTATTCCCAGGGCACAGGGGCCCAAAGAGCAAAAGCGAGATAGCAGTCAGTCTTATAATTAGTCTAGGAAAAGTATGACACCGAAATGGAAGCGATCCGTTGACCTGCGGATACGGGGGCCCGATGGGTTTCCGTATCCGCGGCTCAGAGGAACGCAGTTTCGGCTTCCCCGAGACACTGTAAGAGCATCCCAGGTGAGTTGGCAGTGATCTTCGGCTCGGAAAGGAAAAGTTCATGCTTTCAGAGAGTTGGAGACAGTAAAAAACACAAGGTATCACTATGGAGAGGGAAAAGTTACAGTTAAATGATTCTTTATTGGATTTGTTACAATGTTGGGGTCAGGGGAAGAAAGCAAAGTAAAGAAAGATTACTTGTTGAAGTTGCTGCTGTAGCCACACTCCCAGCGATGCTGGCCTCCAGCCTTGCATGCTCTCCCTCGTCCACACGCCTGCTCTCCCCTCCCTGCTTTTACTCTCAGAGACAGCCCTCCCCTTGGCGGAGAGGCCGGCCAATTACAGCAGAGGAGAGCTTTTGGCGGGAGGATTTGAAGGACAGGCAGAGAGATATTCGGCCTTCTCTGCTAAAGGAGATCCTAAGTCAGGGGTGGGCACGTATTTTTCCCAAGGGGCCACACGAGAGCCAAAAAATATTATGGAGGGCCGCACCTACAGGCTGAACTGCATTCTAATCTACATAATCTATTTATTTATTTACTATATTTACTATATATTACACATCATTAATATTAACATATTAATATATCAAGAAATATATATTATTAGTATTAATATCATAATTATTATATTATCTATTATATAAATGGGTTCACGTCATGTGATGTATACCTCAAACAAAGAAACCATACAACGCAGAAACACAATACTTGCCAACAGAAATAGGCCTCAAGCAAGGTACGTTTGTAGCAAAGAAACTCCCCCCCCCCAAACCTAAAAGGACCCCAAAACAACGAGTAAAAATAAAACTACATTTACCAGCATCCTCCGGGGCAGCCAAAGACTCACCCAGCCTCTACATTCCAAACAACATGATTGGCTGCCAATAAGGGCGGATTTGCATAACTGCTGCACTGGCCAGCCAACATGAAAATTCCGATCCATAGTAAACTGCCAAAACAGAATAAGGAAAAGGCCTGAGCCAATCCCCAACACAAACACCCAAATCACTTCCAACCGAAAATTTACACCCCAAAAAACACAGACCACGCCCAAAATTGACAGTAAGACTTCATTAACTTGATTTCCCTAACTAGCCCTCACTTACTGGGAAGCTATTTACACTCTGAATTGACAGTAAGACTTCATTAACTTGATTTCCTAACTAGCCCTCACTTACTGGGAAGCTATTTACACTCTAAATTGACAGTAAGACTTCATTAACTTGATTTCCCTAACTAGCCCTCACTTACTGGGAAGCTATTTACACTCTAAATTGACAGTAAGACTTCATTAACTTGATTTCCCTAACTAGCCCTCACTTACTGGGACGCAGTTTCTGCTCTGAATTGACAGTAAGGCTTCATTAACTGACAGTGATTCTCCCTCCCGACTAGGCCTCAGCTCATGGGACATTGTGTATGGCCTGAATTGACAGTAAGGCTTCATTAACTTGCTGTTCCTAACTAGGCCTCAGCTCATGGGACATTGTGTATGGCCTGAATTTACAGTAACTTACCTTGGCACACAGAGCCCCGACCATGCATGATGGGACTTGAAGTACCACCATGGAAAATGGGACTTGTAGTACTTCAAAACCCATCATTCCCCACAGACCAATGTGGCCCAGAACCAAGACCAATAAAGACCCAACTTGGCACACCATGCCCCCCATGACCCACACTCCATCCAACTGCAGTTTAGAGGAGGGCACACCGTGGATGATTGGACTTTCTCGCATCTCTAAAAGGGCACAACAACGCGTGCCGGGTACAGCTAGTAGTATATATATATAGACATTATAATATATTGAAATTATAATATAATATAACATTATATTATTTATTATATTATTATTATATTATTATTATAAAATAATAATAAAAACCACTAAAATTAAATTAAATTCAAGAAGACAAGGTGCGAACCAAGATGGAATGGCCCAATGGACCCGGCCCAGAGGATGGCAAAGGGGACCCAGCCGCTGCCAGAGCAGAGCAGCAGGCGATCGGAGGCTGCAGGCCTCCGCCCGCTCTCGCCCCCAGCCATTCCCCAGCTGATCGCCCTGCTATGGAGTGCCTGTCATCTCTGAAAGTGATCCGGGCCTGCAGGGGGAGCAGTCGGCGATCTGAGACGGCTGATCGCCCTGGCGACCCGGAAGACGATCAAGTCTTCCGGGTCACCAGGGAGATCAGCCGTCTCAGATCGCCGACTGCTCCCGCTGCAGGCCCGGATCGCCTCCAAGGATGGCAGGCACTCCAAAGCCGCTGCTCCTCCGGCCTGTCTGCCGACACAGGCCCCACAGAGCCCGCGATGGGATGGCGGCAACGGCACCCCTTCCTCTTGGCCCCGCCCCTGACGCCCTTCTCCCCGGGCTGAACAGAATCAGCTGTCGGGCCACATCCGGCCCGCAGGCCATAGCACCACTCGTCTTCCCCTCAGGAGTCGTCTTCTCCTCATGGACGGCGGGGGCGGAGGGGGGCCTCACCACCACCTCTACCATGAAGACGACTTAGATTGATAATGAAGACAACGAGGAGGATGGCGAGGACGACAGGGAAGGCCTCGCCAGCAGCGAGAGCGCCGAGAGCGGCGGCTTCTCCTCGGCGGTGGCGGAGCCTCGCAAGCGAGCTCGAGGGACGACTTCTTCGGTGGGCTCCCCGTCGTCCCTAGGCCCGGCCCACTGCTGCTACGAGGTGGATCGTGCCCACCGGGGCATCCTCCTCCGGGAAGGAGGAGCGGAAGGAGAAGGAGAAAAAGGGAAAAGGAGAAACCCCCAAGAACTTCCTGACTGTGAGAGCTGTTCAGCAGTGGAACTCTCTGCCTCAGAGTGTACTTCCGTCTGGCTGCTCTCTTTCCAGCCAGCTTCCCTGAGAGAGAGACTGACAGCTGTTGAGCATGACCTTCATGTGTGTCTTTCTGCCATTCCTGCCAGGATATCTATGTTGTGTTCATCGAAACAGGCCCAGGTTCCACACTGAATGTATAAATACATTCAAAAACATATTAACTATATGTATTACTGTGTTAGAGTGTCATTTTCGTGTCATTTTGGTTGGTGGTGTGCCCCAGGATTTTGTAAATGCAAAAAGTTTGCCGCGGCTCAAAAAAGGTTGACAAACACTGAGTTAAGGAGAGTGTAGATCAGCGGTTCTCAACCTGGGGGGTCGCGATCCCCAGGGGGGTCGTTTGGCCACTTCGGAGGCTCCTTGGGTTAGTATTAGTATGTTTTATGCCAGGATATCTATGTTGTGTTCATCGAAACAGGCCCAGGTTTCACACTGAGTGTACAAATACATTCAAAAACATATTAACTATATGCATTACTGTGTTAGAGTGTCGTTTTGTGTCATTTTGGTTGGTGGTGTGCCCCAGGATTTTGTAAATGCAAAAAGTTTGCCGCGGCTCAAAAAAGGTTGACAAACACTGAGTTAAGGAGAGTGTAGATCAGCGGTTCTCAACCTGGGGGGTCGCGACCCCCAGGGGGGTCGTTTGGCCATTTCGGAGGCTCCTTGGGTTAGTATTAGTATGTTTTGTGCCAGGATATCTATGTTGTGTTCATCGGAACAGGCCCAGGTTTCAGTCTGAGTGTATAAATACATTCAAAAACATATTAACTATATGTATGACTGTGTTAGAGTGTCATTTTTGTGTCATTTGGGTTGGTGGTGTGCCCCAGGATTGTGTAAATGGAAAAAATGTGCCGCGGCTCAAAAAAGGTTGGGAAACACTGCATTAGAAATATGTGTTTACTGATGGTCTGTTTGGCGACCCCTCTGAAACCTTCCTTGTGACCCCAAAGTAGACACATATGATGGGAGTTCAAGCTTTCTCCCACGCCTGGGCCTAAACATGAAGCTTCAGGGCCAGATCTTCAGCCGTCTCCTGCCACTGAGTCCTCAGAGTCAGGTCCGCACCGTTCGCCAAGAGAAGTTCCACGAAGGGGAGGTGTCTTTTTTCCGAGGCGAGATGCAGAGGGGTCTTGCGGAGCCACCCCGCTGCGTTGACGTGGGCGCCGTGGTCCAGGAGGAAGCTGGCTATCTCCACGTGGCTGCAGATGGCGGCTCGGTGGAGTGGGGTGAAGCCAAGGCTGTCCCTCGCGTTGACGCTGGCGGCGTTTTCCCCGACCAGGAGGCACACGACGGGCAAGTGCCCGGCAGCCGTGGCCTTGTGGAGCGGGGTGCAGCCATGGCCGTCGGCCAGGTTGACATCCGCTTGAGCCTCGAGGAGCTGCTCCACAACCTGGCCAAGGAGAGAAGAAAGAGGTCCACGTCATATCCCCCCAACTTCTCGGGTTTAGAGCAGGAAGGAGGAGAAGGGAGACCAAAGTGATCCAAGTTAGGAAGCCAAGCCCTTGGAGATGGGGCTTTCCTTCCTTCTCTCTTTCTTTCCTTCTTTCCTCCCTCCCTTCTTCCTTCTCTCCCACCTTTTCGTTCTTCCTTCCTTCCCTCTTTCCTCCCTCCTACCCCCTCTGTCTTCTTCCTTTGTTCTCTTTTGCCTTTCCTTCTCTCTTTCCTTCCTTCTTTCATCACTCCCTTCCTTTTCTCTTTCCTTCCTCCTTCCCTCCTCTCTTCCTTCCTTCCTTTCCTCCCTCTTTGTTCCTCCCTCCCTCCTTCCCTCCCTTCCACCCTTTCATCTTTCCTTCCTTCTCTCTTTTTTATCTCCTTCCCTCTCTCCCTTTCTTCTTCCTTCCCTTTTGTCTTTCCTTCCTTCTCTTTCCTTTCTCCTTTCCTCCCTCCCTCCTTTCTTCCACCCTTCCTTCCTTCCCTCTTTCCTCCCTCCTACCCTTTCTGCCTTCTTCCTTCATTCTCTTTTGTCTTTCCTTCCTTCCTTCTTTCTTTCCTTCCTTCTTTCCTCCCTCTCTTCTTTCTTCTCTCCCACCCTTTCGTCCTTACCTCTTTCCTCCCTCCTACCCTCTCTGTCTTCTTCCTTCATTCTCTTTTGTCTTTCCTTCCTTCTCTCCTTCCTCCTTCCCTCCCTCCCTTCTCTTCCAAACGTTTGTCCTTCCTTCCCTCCCTCTTTCCCTCTCTGTCTTTTTCCTTTGTTCTCTTTTGTCTTTCCTTCCTTCTCTCTTTCCTCCTCCTTCCCTCCCTCCCTTCTTCCTTCTCTCCCACCCTTTCGTCCTTCCTTCCTTCCCTCTTTCCTCTCTCCTACCCTTTCTGTCTTCTTCCTTCGTTCTCTTTTCTCTTTCCTTCTCTCTTTCCTTCCTCCTTCCCTCCTTCCCTCCCTTCTTCCTTCTCTCCCACCCTTTCATCCTTCCTTCTTTCCCTCTTTCCTCCCTCCTACCCTCTCCATCTTCTTCCTTTGTTCTCTTTTGTCTTTCCTTCCTTCTCTCTTTCCTTCCTTCTTTCCTCCCTCCCTCCTTCCTTCTCTCCCACCCTTTCGTCCTTCGTCCTTCCTTCCTCCTTTCTTCCTTCTCTTCCAACCTTTTGTCCTTCCTTCCTTCCCTCTTTTCTCCCTTCTTCCCTCTCTCCTTGTATTCTTCCTTCCTTCCCTTTTGACTTTCCTTCCTTCTCTTTCTTTCTCCCCCCTCTTCCTTTCCTCCCTCTTTCCTCCCTCCCTCCTTCCTTCCAGCTCTTCCTCCCTTCCCTTTTGTCTTTCCTTCCTTCTCTTACCTCTCTCCCCCTCCCTTCCCCCACTCAATTCTCTTCCACATTTCCTTCCTTATTTGTCAGACATATTAAAAATGAAGTAGGTATTTCCACATGGGCCTCATTTAGCATAGTATATGCTATCTCCTGTTCATGTGACAAGGTTTACGTGGGTCAAACGTGCAGAACGTTAAGGCCGACCTCACGATTGCTGTTGGAGGAAGCAACAGAAAGTGGTGTCCTTCCCAAATCATCCTGGATGTTCACATGTGCCTCCTTCTCAAGCAAGAGGCGTACCGCTTCCGTTCTTCCAACCTCGGCGGCTATATGCAGTGGAGTGATGCCTCCTCGGCATCTTAGATCTGCCCTACAGTGCTGGACGAGGAGGAGGTCCATGATGTGCAGCTGGTTGTTGGCCGTGGCCCAGTGCAAGGCAGCCCATTGGTTATGGTCCCCAAACACCGGATTGGTTCCATGCTGCAGAAGGAGCCGCGTGGCCAGCAGGTGCCCATTGGCTGCGGCACAGTGAAGCGGGGTCAGGCCTCCTTGACTGGATGCAGTGACCGGAGCACCACGAGTCAAGAGAAAGTCAGCGACCTGAGTGTGGCCGCTCCAGGCGGCAAAGTGCAGCGGCGTGTAGCCAGCATTGTCAGCGGCATGGATCGCGGCTCCACGCCGGACGAGGAACATCACCAGCATGACATGACCATGTAGTGACACAGTGTGTAAGGGCGTCCACCCGTTCTCATCTCTGGAAGTGGAAGAAGGAAGCAAGAGTCAGGCACAACTCTTATCCAGAAAGGTCCTGGGATGTGTAGTTCACCTGCAACCTAAGAACTGCACTCTGAACTCCACCAACAATGGACCTCGAACTCACTTGGCTCACAGAAGCCCCGTTCCGAGCAAAACATACCAGAGGTCTTTGGAGGGATTTATTGGGAGTTGTAGTTCACCTACATCCAGAACGCACTATGAAGCCAAACAATGATGGATCTGGACCAAACTTGGCATGCATATCCGATATGCCCAAATTTGAATACTCGTGTGTTTTGAGGGGAATTTTGACATTTTGGAGTTGTAGGTACTGGGATTTGTAGTTCACCTGAAATCAAGGAGCACTCTGAACTCCACCAAAGATGGAATTCGACCAAACTTGGCACACAGAGCCCTCATGACCAGCAAAAAATACTAGAGGTCTTTGGGGAAAATTCACCTCGATTTGGGGGAGTTGTAGTTCATCTACACCCAGAGAGCACTGTGGATCCCAAACACAGACCGATGTGGACCAAAGTAGGCACACATACCCTTTATGTGGTAATTTGATTACGGCTGGGGGGTTGGGGGGGAGACTGACCTTCCTTTCTGGGAGTTGTAGTTCACCCACCACCAGAGGAACTGTGACCTCCACTAACGCTGGACCTGGACCAAACTTGGCACACAGAACTCTCATGACTAACTCAAGCTAATGGAGGGGTTTTGAGGGGACTGACAAGACCTAGTGGGAGTTGTAGTTTACCCTACCCACCTCACCTGTTCTCTGTGGCTGCCCCTTGCTTTAACAGTTGCTTGACCAGGTGCTTGTCCCCATCTCGGGCCGCCTCGTGAAGCTCCCTCCAACTCCCTGGATGGACATTATTATTCTCAGAGGGGCTGGCAATGGATTCATCTCCTTCCTTGGTCCAGTCTTCATCGGTGGTGGCCCCCTCGCCCAGCACCATCCACTTCTTTACCAACTCTGCCTCAACTCTGGTGTCTTTGGAAGGAATCGCGAGAAACATTATTAATTTCTTCTCTTGGGAGTTGTAGTTTGACTAGCTTCTTAGCCTTCTCTTCCTAAGATCAGGGACAAGCAACCCCTTCTCTCTTTCCTTCCTCCATCCGTCCCTCCCTCCCTTTCCTCCCTCTTTCTCCCTCCCTCCTTCCCTTCCACCCTTCCCTCATCCTTCCCTCTTTCCTCCCTCCTTCCCTCTCACTGTATTCTTCCTTCCTTCATTCTTTCCTTTCCTCCTTCCCTCTCTTCCTCCTTCCCTTCCCATCTTTCTTCTTCCTTCCTTCCCTCATTCTCCTTCCCTTTTTCCTTCTTCTTTCACTCTTTCGTTTCTTCCTTCCCTCTCCCTTCTTTCCTCCTTCCTTCCTTCTCTTCCCTCCCCTTCTCCATCCCTTCCTTCCCCTTTTCTTTCCTTCCCACTCTTTCCTTCCCTTCCCTCTATTCTTCTCTTCCCTCCCTTTTCTTCCTTCCCTCCTTCTCTCTTCCTCCTTTCCTTCCTTCCCTTTTGTCTTTCTTCCTTCCTCCCTCCCCTTCCCTCATTCCTTCCACTTTCCTCCTTCTCTTCCCTTCCCCTTTTCTCCTTCCCCTTCTTCCTCTTTCCCTCCCCCTTCCCTTCCCTTTTGTCTTTCCTTTCTTCCTTCCCTTCCCTTTCCCTCATTCCTTCTTTTCTTCTTCCTCTTCCCCTTTCTTTCCTTCCTTCTTCTTTCTTCCTCCTTCCCTCTTTTTTCTGCTTCCTCCCTTCTTTTCCTTCCTTCACTCTTTCCCTTTCTTTCCCTCCTTCCTTCCCTCTTTTCTCCTTCCTCACTTCTCTCCGTCTCCTTCCTTCCCTTTTGTCTTTCCTTTCCTCTTTCCTTCCTCCTTCTGTCACTCCCTTCCTTCCACTTTCTCCTTCCTTCCTTCCTTCCCCTTTTTCTTCCTTCCTTCCTTCCTCCCTTCCCTTCCTTCCTTTTCTTCCTTCTCCCTCTCCTTCCCCCTTTCCTTCCCTCTCCTTTCCTTCCTCCTTCTCTTTTCTTTCTTTCCTCCTTCCTTCTTTTCTCCTTCCTTCCTTCCTCTTTCTCTTCCTTCCTTCTTCCCTTCTTCCTTCCTTCCTTCCTTCCTTCTTTCTTCCTTCCTTCCTTTCTTCTCTCCCCTTCCCTTTCCTTCCTTCCCTCTCCCTTCATCTTTTGTCTTTCCTTCCCCCTTCTCCCTTCCTCCTTTTCTTCTCCTCCTCTCCCTTCTTCCTTCCCCTTTCCCTGTCTTCTTCTTTCCTTCCTTTCCCCTTCTTCCTCTCTTCTTTCCTTTCCCTTCCTTTCCTTCTCTTTCTTCCTTCCTTCCCTCTTCAGTACCTTCCACCCTTCTTCTTCCTTTCTCCCTTTTTTTCTTCCTTCTTCCTTTCCTTCCTCCTTTCCCTCCCTTCCTTTCTGCCTCCCTCCCCCTCTTTCTTCCTTCCCCTTCACTTCTCTCCCTTCCTCTGTCCTTCCTTCCCTTCCTTCTTTCCCTCCTTTCCTATCTTCTCTTCCTTTTCCTTCATCCTTTGTCTTCCCTCATTCCCTCATTCTTTCCTTCCTCCCTTCCCTCCTTCTTTTCCCTCTTTCCCTTCCCTTCTGACCTCCCCCTCCTTCCACAGTTCCCCCTTCCTTCCCTCTCTTCCTCCTTTCCTCCTTCCCTCTTCTTTTCCTTCCTTCCTTTTGTCTTTCCTTCCTTCTCTTTTCTTTCCTCCTTTCCCTTTTGTCTTTTTATCCATTCCTTCTCCTCTTCCCTTCCCCTTCTTCCTCCTTTCCCTCCCTTCCTTCCTTCTCTCTTTCCTTCCCTCTTCCCTTCTTCCTTCCCTTTTGTCTTTCCTTCCTTCTCTCTTTCTTTTCCTCCTTTCCCGCTCTTCAGTACCTTCCACCCTTCCCTTCTTCTTTTCGTCCTTCCTTCCTTCCCTCTTTCCTCCGTCTTTTATCCTTCCTTCCTTCCCTTTTGTCTTTCCTTCCTTCTCTTTCTTTCCTCCTTTCCCGCCCAGTCTTTCAGTCCCTTCCTTCCCTTCCTTCTTCCTTCCTTCCCCCTCTTTCCTTCCTTCCTTTTCCCTCCTTTCCTTCCCTTTTGTCCCTTCCTTTCCTCCTTTTCTGCCCTTTTTCTTTTCCTTCCATTTTCCTCCCTTCCTTCCCTTTTGTCTTTCCTTCCTTCCTCTTTCTTTCCTCCTTTCCCGCCCTCCAGTACTTTCCACCCTTCCTTCCACCCTTGTCTTCCTCCTTTTCGTCCTTCCTTCCTTCCCTCTTTCCTCCTTCCCTCCCTCCCTGTCTTCTTCCTTCCTTTCCTTTTGTCTTTCCTTCCTTCTCTCTTTCTTTCCTCCTTTCCCGCTCTTCAGTACCTTCCACCCTTCTCTTCCTCCTTTTCGTCCTTCCTTCCTTCCCTCTTTCCTCCGTCTTTTATTCCTTCCCCTTCCCTTTTGTCTTTCCTTCCTTCTCTTTCTTTCCTCCTTTCCCGCTCTTCAGTACCTTCCACCCTTCTCTTCCTCCTTTTCGTCCTTCCTTCCTTCCCTCTTTCCTTCATCTTTTTTCCTTCCTTCCTTCCCTTTTGTCTTTCCTTCCTTCTTTTCTTACCAGTTCTCGCTCTTCCATTGTAGGCGGGAGCTCTCTCTATTTGTTCCAAAGCCATTGATGCCACAAATGCCGTACTCGTCACCCGTACTTGTCACCCCGTTGCTTCCAAGTTTGGTTCCGGAGAGGAGTATTTGCTTGGGAGTGCTACGAAGTCCTCTCCTGACCTTGTGGTCCTCCCATGACCACGCACGGTGGCTCTTGTAGAGGAAGATGAAGACCACAAATCACAGAAAACGATGGCTTGGCTGGGGTTGAGAGACAACGTCGTCTCCCATAAACAACCGACAACAACCGAAAATGTTTGCCGCCTCAGAGCAACTCGGTGGCATTGTGTCCCTGTCACCTGCGCATAAGCCAAGTGTGCGAAGAGCTGTTTACTTAATGACTGAATGGTTTCTAAAGAGGGAGGCTTGGTTGGCTGCTAATGGTTAATAGGATATGGCCTGCTGCTTCTCTTCAATCCCTTCTTTCACGCACACACACACACACAAAACCACAAACAGGGTTGACATTCCATCAGTGTAGAATGGAATGCTCCCTGGCACTTGTCACCTGTTGTGTGTCAGCCCGTGATTGAAGGCAGGCCCCAGAGTGAGCCCATCTGTATCTTAATTGGTTTGACCTGCAGCAGAGAGTTCCAACGTTCCTGCACATGTGGTCTGGCATCTCTAACACAAAACCCTCCTGTCCCATGTAAACCCATCCCTGCATGTTTTTCCCCATGTGAAGGAATGCTACGTGACTAAGCTGTTGTTTTTCAAGATCAGGGGGAAAACATTCCTGACTGCACCCTTAATCCAATCATTGGAACAATTTGCATGACAGAGGACTCTTTCTGTTTTGGAGAAGTTTTTATTTCTTTCCCCTCTCCCCATTTTGAAAGACTCCTTTTGTTTCATAAACGCCGGACCCTCTGAGATTAGCCTCGTCCCGCGTTTATAGAACCTATGGCATAACTACATTTCATATTTCATAACCGGCCGTCACTGTTGGCCTCGGAAACCAACACATGGCTGCAATGATTTCATTTGTTTACCATCCAGAAGGCTGAAATTCTCATGGCTAGAATCTGCATATGGCCCTTTGTCAACAAGGAAGGGTGGTTAAGGACAATTCCTGTTTCTCACAAAGAACAAAAGAATCCCTTGACTCGAAAGGTCAGGGCCTTGGATTAATTAATCCAATCATTGGAACAATTTGCATGACAGAGGACTCTTTCTGATTTGGAGAGGTTTTCTTTCCCCTCTCCCCATTTTTGAAAGACTCCTTTTGCTTCATAAACGCCGGACCCTCTGAGATTAGCCTCGTCCCGCGTTTATAGAACCTATGGCATAACTATATTTCATATTTCATAACCAGCCGTCACTGTTGGCCTCCGAAACCAACACATGGCTGCAATTATTTCATTTGTTTACCATCCAGAAGGCTAAAATTATCATGGCTAGAATCTGCATAGGGCCCTTTGTCAACAAGGAAGGGTTGTTAAGGACAATTCCTGCTTCTCACAAAGAACAAAAGAATTCCCTTGACTCGAAAGGTCAGGGCCTTGGATTAATTAACATATGGACAAATCTACTCAAGAAAACTCCAGCTGCTTTGTTTCGAAAACATTCCTGCTCCTCGCTCCCCATTCGCCAGAACAAGAAGTGGCACTGTTTCACTATTGGACCAAACTCCAGCTGCCCCAGCGATTCCATCTGTTGTAGTTGAGCAAACTGAGCCTGTAGTTGCTACAGGTAGTAACTCGGAGGAGGATTCTGTGTTGGACATGTCACTGGAAGAGGGAGGTTTAGGCGGACTGACTGCAGCTGGGAGGAAAAGGGCTGCAAGTGCTGAGAGTTTGGAAGAGGCAGAGCACAGGAGAAAGGTCCGACAAATACTTAGGGAGCCTACCAGTGATGATACTTTTGAGGGGTTTGACGTAGAGTTACCTTCAGAAGAGAGTGATACCGAGCTGGACTCAGCACTGGTGCAAGATGTCAGGGATGTGATAAATGCTGAGTCCAGCGAAAGCTCCTTTTTTGGCTTTTCGAGTGACCTTGCTTGGCCTAGTGGGGATGGTGAATCGGACTGGGGTCCTTTAACTGCTCAGCAAAGGTGGGAAGATTGGAGGAACACACCCAGGGCTGCAGCTGAGGGGAATGGGGCAGAGTTGGGTGGGGAGTCTGATGACTCTGATTTGTAAGGGTATTAAAGTAAGGCCTGGGGATTTGGGACTCTGCGGTCGGCCAAGGTGTTGCTGGTGGGTTGCTGGTTCGTGTATTTGGTGCTCTTGTTTCTTGTATCGCAGTTCCTGATTCCCAGCAAGCTGTGAGTATTGGGCTGTTTTCCATGCTGGGTTCTGGGGGAGCTGCCATGGCAGCTCTAGCTGAAAATGTTGTATGTTGGGGGTTTGGGGTTTTAATGTGTGTTTTTATGTTTAGTGACTACCGCGTTTCGTTTGGGCTTTTCCTGTGTTGCTGTGAGTGTCTGTCCCTTAATTGGTATCGTATATGGGTGGAGGGAAGTTGCTGTGGGATGCGGGGGCTTTTATGTGTTTGTTTGTATACTTAGCTCCTGGAATTGGAGAAGCACTCTTCCTTTCCTTTTTCTGGACGGGTCTTCACATCGCAACAGACTTCAAGCCGGAATAAAGCCAAGGACTTCAAAAGACGGACGTCTTCATTGTTTTTGTTTACAGGGCTTTTTGTGGGTTACTGTTATGCCGGACTGTGGCTGTGTTTTTGTTCAAAATAAACTGTGAATACTTTTACTAGCTTGGCGTGTCTTTGAGCCATCTGTGGGGGTTACGACACCATCCAATCAACACAAAGCTGGTCTGGGGGCGGGAAGTGGGAAATTTGAATCTGTAACCTTATAAAAATGGCATATCTTTTGAATGTAACTTTATAACTGCTTTGTGACAAGGAATCTGCAGTTGTCATCCTCCTCAGCTGACGAGAATAAAAACTTCAGTGGCATCTTCTTCCGGACTCCTTTGGTGAGATCATTGTTATAGTACAATGTAATATATAATACTAGCTGTACCCGGCACGCATTGCTGTGCCCTATTTAGGAGATGCGAGAAAGTCTGAGTATGTAAGGGTTGGAATTGTTGTTAGGGAATTGGGTGTGTTATGTTTGTGCCTCAGCTCTTTGCCTGCAGTCCTTCGGGTTTGACTTGTACCATGGCCAGGACGGATCAGCTTGGGGAGGGCTTGTCCTGTCAGGGGATCTCTGTCTTCACAGGTGCGTCCAGTGTCTGTTGGGGGACTGTTAAAAATCCTTTCCGTATCCTTTTAGCCACCCACCTTGCTCAAGAGCTTCATGTCTAGCTTACTTTCTGCTCCTCTCTTTTCAAGATGTCCTGCCCTGTGTCTTTTGCACCCATTGGTCGATGTCCGGTGAGGCTTTCCTCATGGACAGGCCATCTGAGGGAGCTCTTCCAGCGCTGGGCATCAGAAGGTACTTGGTGATGACCTCCATCCCTTGGAGCCAGCATAGAGAGGGGCTGGAGCACCCTCCTTGGCAGACCCCATTGTTGCTGGATGGTCCTCTTATTAATCAATGTGGAATTCCAAGCCACTGGAGATCTTTTGGGAAAGGAAGAAGAGCTCCCCTTGAATGGTGTTGATCTCCATCATGGTCTTCTGATTTGAAAGTGTTGGAGGAGGCTCTGGCACTCCTATGACAGTTTGTTATGGGTCGGAATGTTCATGTTGGCTGGCCAGTACAGCAGTTATGCAAATCCGCCCTTATTGGCAGCCAATCATGTTGTCAGAATGTAGAGGCTGGGAGAGTCTTTGGCAGCCCCGGGGGATGCTGGGAAATGTAGTTTTATTTTTACTCGTTGTTTTGGGGGCCTTTTAGGTTTTGGTGGGGAAAGTTTCTTTGCTACAAACGTACCTTGCTTGAGGCCTATTTCTGTTGCCAAGTTTTGTGTTTCTGCGTTGTAAGGTTTCTCTGTTTGAGGTAGTCTTCACATGACGGCTCTTCCTTTATATATATAGATTAATTAATATTGTGCTATGGCAATAATATAATATATTGTATTTAAAGTTTACTTGTAAGCCACTCTGCGTCCCCTTCGGGGTGAGAAGGGCAGCATATAAATGTCGTAAATATTAAATAATAAATAAATAAATATGCCAGGTTTGGATCAGTTCCATGATTGTTGGAGTTCAGAATGCTCTTTAATTACAGGGGAATTAAAGCAACTGCAACTCCCAAATGCCAGGGTCTATTTTCCCCAAATTATTATTATTATTTCAATTTTGGGGGGTCTGGATCTGCTGCCCCCTCAAAGCTGCCGCCCTAGGCCATGGCCTAGGGTGGTCTTATGGGTAATCCGGGCCTGGGTCTATTTCCCCCAAACTCCACCAGTGTTCACATTTGGGCATATTGAGCATTCGTGCCAAGTTGGGTCCAGATCCATCATTGTTTGAGTCCACAGTGCTCTCTGGATGTAGGTGAACTACAACTCTCAAACTCAAGGTCAATGCCCACCAACCACTTCCAGTATTTTCTTTTGGTCATGGGAGTTCTGTATGCCAAGTTTGGTTCAATTCCATGGTTGTTGGAGTTCAGAATGCTTTTTGATTGTAGGTGAACTATACATCCAAGCAACTACAACTCCCAAATGTCAGGGTCTATTTTCCCCAAATGCCTCCAGTGTTCACATGTGGGCATATCGAGTATATATTCCAAGTTTGTTCCAGATCTATCATTATTTGAGTCCACAGTGCTCTCTGGATGTCGGTGAACTACAGCTCCCAAACTCAAGGTCAAAGCCCACCAAACCCTTCCAGTGTTTTATGTTAGTCGTGGGAGTTCTGTGTGCCAAGTTTGGTTCAGTTCCGTCACTGGTGGAGTTCAGAAGCCTCTTTGATCGTAGGTGAGCTATACATCCCGGCAACTACAAGTCCCAAATGACAAAATCAATCTTCAATGAAAATGAAAATACAGATATTTATTTACATGACGAACCATAAGAGGAGCAAAATGATAGTTACGGAAGTAGCAATGGAAATAATGTGATGCTTGGGGGTCACCACAACATGAGGAACTGTATTAAAGGGTCGCGGCATTAGGAAGGCGGAGAAACAGTGCCTTACACCAGTGTTTCCCAACCACTGTGCCACAGCACACTAGTGTGCCGCGGCCGATCATCAGGTGTGCCGTGGGAGAAGGAAGAGGCTGCTATGGCTGCTGCTGCTATTGTTATTGTTGTCCCTCTCTCTGCTGTTGTTCTTGCGCCTCCTCCCATCTTCGTCCTAGCCGTCGGCACCATCCTTCCCCTCAGAGTCCGAAGGAAAAGCGGCGGCAGCGGCGGAGGCCACTTCCTTCTTGCCCCGGCCCGCTCTTTCCCTCGCGCTCGCTCAAGTATGAGGCGAGGGGGCAGCTCCTCTGCGCAGTCGTGCCTTCCCCTCGCTCGCCCCATGAGGAAGAGACCCACAGTGCTCTCTGGATGTAGGTGAACTACAACTCCCAAACGTCAAGGTTTATTTCCCCCAAACTCCATGTGTGTTCATAGTTGGGCATATTGAGTATTCATGCCAAGTGTGGTCCAGATCCATCGTTGTTTGAGTCCACAGTGCTCTCTGGGTGTAGGTGAACTACAGCTTCCAAACTCAAGGTCAATTCCCAAGCAAACCCTTTCAGTACTTTCTGTTAGTCTCATGAGAGTTCAGCGTGGCAAGTTTGGTTCAATTCCATTGTTGCAAGAGTTCAGGATGCTCTTTGATTGTGTGTTAACTATAAATCCCAGAAACTGTAACTCACAAAGTCAAGGTCTGTTTTCCCCAAACTCCATCTGTGTTCACATTTGGGCATATTGAGTATTCATGCCAAGTTTGGTCCTGAACCAACATTGTTTCAGTCCACAGTGCTCTCTGGATATAGGTGAACTACAACTCCAAAACCCAAGGTCAATGGCCACCAAACTCTTATAGTATTTTCTCTTGGTTATGGGAGTTCTGTGTGGGAAGTTTGTGTCTTTCTGCCATTCCTGCCAGGATATCTCTGTTGTGTTCATCGAAACAAGCCCAGGTTTCCCACTGAGTGTATAAATACATTTAAACACATATTAACTATATGTATTACTGTGTTAGAGTGCCATTTTGTGTCATTTTGGTTGATGGTGTGCCCCAGGATTTTAGAAATGTAAAAAATGTGCCGCGGCTCAAAAAATGTTGAAAAACACTGTATTAAACATATTATATATAATATGTTGTTTTATTATTATATACACACATATGTTGTATAGACATTATATATCAAATATACGATGGTATATTAAACATATATGTAATATGTTATAGTATTATATACATATGTATTACACACACATATATAAATATGTATGTTATATTTAGTATGTTTAATAATATTGTATATTTAATATGTGTATGTTTACTAAATATATTACATCTCCACTGTTATTCTTATATAATATATAATATGTTCAATATGTGCCCCAGGATTTTGGAAATGTCAAAAGTGTGTTGCGGCTCAAAAAAGGTTGGGAAACACTGCCTTACACAAACAAAGAAATAAACAAAAACTCTGTGTGGATGTTCCAGAAAGAGAAAAGGAGATGCTGGCTTTGAAAGGAGAGGACAACACGCCTCCAAAGCCACCCAGAGATCCGGTTACAGACAACCTTGCGTGTGCTGACATGCCCTGCGACGGGATTCCTCTCGCTTTTGCCCAAGCGAGGCTTTGATTTCTTTCCAAGGGTCAAGCTCCAAACTTTGCAAGAATCGGTTCAGTTATTAACCCCTCTTTTCACTACAGGAAAATGGCCTTTGATCAGGCAGGACAGTATTCTATATGTAATCGGAGAGCTAGAGAGGGTGAATTGGACAGCTGCCATATACTCACTTATCGCGGGTGTTCCATTCCAGGACCACCCGCGAAAAGTGAAAATCCACAAAGTAGGAACGCGATATATATATATATATACGGTAGATAAATAGTGTTCCCCTACTTATCGCAGGCGTTACATTTCAGAACCACTTGTGAAAAATGAAAATCCGCAAAGTAGGAACGGGATAGATAGATAGATAGATAGATAGATAGATAGTGTTCCCCCACTTAACGCAGGACCACTCACAAAAAAAGAAAATCCACGAAGTAGGGACGCTATATATATATACACACACACACACACACACAGAGTGTTCCCTCACTTACGTTCCAGGGCCACTCGCAAAAACTGAAAATCTGCGAAGTAGGAATTATATATATATACACATACACACACACAGTGCTCCCTCACTTATCGCAGGTATAACATTCCAGGGCCACTATCGAAAAGTGAAAATCCACGAAGTAGGAATTACACACACACACACACACACATATATATACAGTATATACAGTATATATATATATATATACACACACCAGCTGAGGACCCGGCGGTGCCCGGGTTATTTGAGGGAGGCATTGTGTGCCAAGGTTGGTTCCTATTAGATGTTTATGTGGCTTGAACGTGTTGTTTACGTAATCCTCGGCTCCGGCTTTATCTGCAGAGGCGGCCTCTCCATACAGACAAACGCTCTTCAAGTCTTTGCTGGCAGTCACTCTCACCTGTAATGTCATTGGAGAAAGGGATGTCTGTGGTGGAAGAATTGTGGGAGTCCAAAACGCCTGGAGGGCCAAAGTTTGCCCATGCCTGGTATAGATCATTTAATTAGTGCAGTTCCCATTGGGGCCTCTAGGTGTCAGTGTTGCTCCAGATCAAATGCTCAGGAGGGTACGTGATTCAAACTTTTCCCACAGGATCACTTATGGTGCAGCGACTTAAACCGCTGAGCTGCTAAACTTGCACCCGTTCCCTGGATTCGGCGGCTCGAATCCAGGGAACGGGTGAGCTCCCACAGTTAGTCCAGGTTCCTGCCAACCAAGCAGTTCAAAGACAAGAGGACCGGGTTGCGGCGCAGCTACTTAATAATAATTATTATTATTATTATTATTATTAATACCCCACCACCATCTCCCCAATGGGAATTCGGGGCAATTTACATGAGGCCAGGCCCAAACGACAAATTACAATTCATATACAAATCAAAACATCAACAATAACACAATATAATACATACATACCATTTTTAAAAAATGCAAACACATATCTAAAATCACAATGACAATACTTAGTAGCCAGCTGCATTAAATCGCTACTGACCGAGCACTTTGGTACCGCTTTGAGCTCCTGACCATTAATAGTCTAGCTTGTTGTCGACCTATGCAGGCCATAAGACAATTGCATCTGCAAAACAAAAAAAACAACAACAACCAAAAGCACAAATCTGGAGAGCCAGGTGTATATTGAAAACGTTTCCAGACCCTTGAGAAGTCCTACCTACTTCTCAATGGCAGTCCGTGCAAAAGACGATGGCCACCTTCCCATTTGAGACGGCGATCCGTATCTGAAGGTTGCAAGATGGTGATCCATATCCGAAGGTTGCGAGACGGCGATCCGTATCCGAAGGTTGCGAGACGGCGATCCGTATCCAAAGGTTGCAAGGCGGCGATCCGTATCCGAAGGATGCGAGACGGAGATACGTATCCAAAGGTTGCGAGGCGGCGATCCGTATCCGAAGGTTGCGAGATGGAGATCCGTATCCTAAAGATGCGAGACTGCGATCCGTATCCAAAGCATGCGAGACGGCGATCCGTATCCAAGGGTTGCGAGACGGTGATCCGTATCCGAAGGTTGCGAGACGGTGATCCATATCCGAAGGTTGCGACACGGTGATCCATATCCAAAGGTTGCGAGGCAGAAATCTGTATCTGAAGGTTGCTAGACGGAGATCGGTATCCGAAGGTTGCGAGATGGCGATCCGTATCCGAAGGTTGCAAGATGGTGATTCGTATCCAAAGGTTGCAAGACAGTGATCCGTATCCAAAGGTTGCAAGGTGGCGATCCGTATCCAAGGGTTGCGAGACGGTGATCCGTATCCGAAGGTTGCGAGGCGGCGATCCGTATCCGAAGGTTGCGAGACGGAGATCCGTATCCGAAGGTTGCGAGACGGTGATCCGTATCCGAAGGTTGCGAGGCAGCGATCCGTACCTGAAGGTTGCGAGACGGCGATCCGTATCCGAAGGTTGCGAGATGGCGCTCCGTATCCGAAGGTTGCAAGATGGTGATTCGTATCCGAAGGTTGCAAGACAGCGATCCATATCCAAAGGTTGCGAGTTGGCGATCCGTATCTGAAGGTTGCGAGACGGCGATCCGTATCCAAGAGTTGCGAGACGGTGATCCGTATCCGAAGGTTGCGAGACGGTGATCCGTATCCGAAGGTTGCAAGGCGGCGATCCGTATCCGAAGGTTGCGAGACGGAGATACGTATCCGAAGGTTGCGAGACGGCGATCCGTATCCGAAGGTTGCGAGATGGAGATCCGTATCCGAAGCTTGCTAGGCAGCGATCCGTATCCAAAGCTTGCGTGACGGCGATCCGTATCCAAGGGTTGCGAGGCGGTGATCCGCATCCGAAGGTTGCAAGGCGGCGATCCGTATCCGAAGGTTGCGAGGCGGAGATCCGTATCCGAAGGTTGCGAGACGGTGATCCGTAGCCGAAGGTTGCGACACGGTGATCCGTATCCAAAGGTTGTGCGGCAGAAATCCATATCTGAAGGTTGCTAGGCGGAGATCCGTATCCGAAGGTTGCGAGATGGCGATCCGTATCCAAAGGTTGCGAGATGGTGATTCGTATCCGAAGGTTGCAAGACAGCGATCCGTATCCAAAGGTTGCAAGATGGCGATCCGTATCTGAAGGTTGCGAGATGGCGATCCGTATCCAAGGGTTGTGAGACGGTGATCCGTATCCGAAGGTTGCAAGGCGGCGATCCGTATCCGAAGGTTGCGAGACGGAGATACGTATCCAAAGGTTGCGAGACGGAGATACGTATCCGAAGGTTGCGAGACGGCGATCCGTATCCGAAGGTTGCGAGATGGAGATCCGTATCCGAAAGATGCGAGTCTGCGATCCGTATCTAAAGCTTCCGAGACGGCGATCTGTATCCAAGGGTTGTGAGACGGTGATCCGTATCCGAAGGTTGCGAGACGGTGATCCGTATCCGAAGGTTGCGAGACGGTGATCCGTAGCCGAAGGTTGCGACACGGTGATCCGTATCCAAAGGTTGCGAGGCAGAAATCCGTATCTGGAGGTTGCTAGACGAAGATCCGTATCCGAAGGTTGCGAGATGGCGATCCGTATCCAAAGGTTGCGAGATGGTGATTCGTATCCGAAGGTTGCAAGACAGCGATCCGTATCCAAAGGTTGCGAGATGGCGATCCGTATCTGAAGGTTGTGAGACGGCAATCCGTATCCGAAGGTTGCGAGACTGATCCGTATCCGAAGGTTGCGAGACGGCGATCCGTGTCCTAAGGTTTTGAGACGGCGATCCGTATCCAAAGGTTGCGAGATGGAGATCCGTATCTGAAGGTTGCGAGATGGAGATCCGTATCCAAAGGTTGCGAGACGGAGATCCGTATCTGAAGGTTGCAAGGAGATTCATATCCGAAGGTTGCAAGACGGTGATCTGTATCCAAAGGTTGCGAGATGGTGATCCGTATCCAAAGGTTGCGAGACGGAGATCCGTATCCGAAGGTTGCAAGGAGATTCATATCCGAAGGTTGCAAGACGGTGATCTGTATCCGAAGGTTGCGAGATGGTGATCCATATCCGAAGGATGGGATGATAGATTCATCCAATCATCCAGATTGGATTATACAATCTGCAAAACAAAAACAACAACAACCAAAAACACAAATCTGGAGAGACAGGTGTATATTGAAAATGTTTCCAGACCCGTGAGAAGTCCTACCTACTTCTCAATGGTAGTCCGTGCAAAAGACGATGGCCACCTTCCCATTTGGAGATGGCGATCCAGATCTGAAGGTTGCGAGACGGTGATCCGTATCCGAAGGTTGCGAGATGGCGATCCGTATCCGAAGGTTGCGTGCAGCACTTCTGGGGCAGTATTCTTGCTGATTGCTTCCTCAATCGCTGCGCACAACAACCAGCTAAGACACTGCCAAAGAAACACTCACAGCGGCGGACCTTCTTCCCGCCATTGGCCGTCCTTCTTGGAGAAGAGAGTCCTGAGGACCAGACAGAAAGAAGAAGAATACAGATGCCAAATCCTCCCACCGAAAGCCCTCCTTCGCTGTGATTGGCTGGCCTCTCAGCTAAGGGGAGGGATGTTTATGAGACTCTAAGCGGGGAGGGGAGAGCAGGCGTGCTCAGCGCATGGCAGTATGGAGGGAGGGAGGGCTTGCGAGGCTGGAGTGTGGCTCGCACCAGCGAGTCCCTTCAACGCATGGGGGTTCTGTGTGGGAAGTTTTGAAGGCGAGCCCCAGAGAGAGAGCCCATCTGTATCATAATTGGTTTTACCTGCAGCAGAGAGTTCCAACGTTCCTGCACATGTGGTCTGGCATCCTTAAAGACAAAGGGCCGGGATTTAGCATTGGTAGTGATGCTTCCCTGAAACCCTCCCCTTCCATGTAACCATTTTCCTGCATGTTTTTTTCCCTTTCCCATATGTTTTAAAAAATATGAAGAGATGCTACGTGACCCAGCTGTTTGTTTTGAGACCAGGGTGACCGCATTCCTGGCTGCACCCTTCAATCCAATCATTGGAACAATTTGCACGACAGGGGACTCTTTCTGTTTCGGAGAGGTTTTTCTTTCTTTCCCCTCTCCCCATTTTGAAAGACTCCTTTTGTTTCATAAACACCGGACCCTCTGAAATTAGCCTCGCCCCGCGTTTATACAACCTATGGCATAACTATATTTCATATTTCATAACCAGCCGTCACTGTTGGCCTCGGAAACCAACACATGGCTGCAATGATTTCATTTGTTTACCATCCAGAAGGCTGAAATTCTCATGGATGAAAATCTGCATATGGCCCTTTGTCAACAAGGAAGGGTCGTTAAGGAAAATTCCTGTTTCTCACCAAGAAGAAAAGAATTTGCTTGACTCTGACTTACTATATTGTACTACACCATTATACTGTAATAATATTAGTATTATTAGAAGTAATATAAAATATATAATTTCAATATTGTATTATTTTTAAAAGTGTTATCTTGTATTACATTATAATAAGATAAATATTATTATTATACAGGAGTTAATCCTGACTGTTATCATTACACTCATAGTCCGTAACGATATACACCATGACTATGACAAGTACTGATAATATAGCAATATAATGGCATATACTAAGGGAAAATAATAATATTATGTTAATACATAGTTCATAATAATAATAATAATAATAATAATAATAATATAGCCCATGAGGCTCCTTTCACATCTCGTCACAGTCTCTGACGCCCGGTAGGCCGCTCGCGTACCTGCCCAGAGGCAGGCCCCGTTGTTACTCGCGTCGTGGCAGCAGTGGGCGAAGAGGCAATAGAGCCGTGGGTAGGAGAGGAAGCCCGTGAAGGCAGAGGCAACGGCCAGGGCCAGGCTCAGGCTCAAGGGCTCCACCGCCCCGGCCGGCCGGACCAATGCCGGGCCCGCCACCAAGCCCAGCACCGCCAGACACACCCGCTGCCGCATCGCCTCAGACGAGGCCCTTCCGCTCCACTGGCGTCCTCTCAGTGAAGGCGCTTCTGGTGCCGCCGCCTCCGCCATCTTGGTTCCGGATGGGAGTTCAAGGCCACCGCGACGGGATTGGCCCATGGGGAATAAAGGGGCGTGGCTTATCCAAGACTCAAGAGCAGGGGTGCCCACACTTATTCAGCACGCGAGCTACTTATAATAAAACCAAGTCAGAAAGATCTACCTACCCTCAAGGCTGGAGAGGAGAGGGCGGGGCGCGGCCTGGCTCCCCCCTCTGGCTTCAGCTCTACCAGCATCCTTCCAGGCTTGAGGATGGCAATGCCAAGCCAGTGGTGGCATAGCTAGCACAAGGCTGGCTTGGCACTGCCATCCTCAAGCCTGGAGAAGCTGCTGGTAGAGCGGGAAGTCAGAGGGGGCGGAGCCAGGCCCCAAGCCCCTCCCCTCCCTCTCCTCTGGCTTTGGCGCTCCCAGCAGCTTCTCCGGGCTTGAGGATGGCAATGCCAAGCCAGTGGTGGCATAGCTAGCACAAGGCTGGCTTGGCACTGCCATCCTCAAGCCTGAGAAGCTGCTGGTAGAGCTGAAGCCAGAGGGGGGAGCCAGGCCCTGCCAAGCCCCACCCTCCCTCTCCCTCTGGCTTTGGAACTCCCAGCAGCTTCTCCAGGCTTGAGGATGGCAATGCCAAGCCAGTGTGGGCATAACTAGCACAAGGCTGGCTTGGCACTGCCATCCTCAAGCCTGAGAAGCTGCTGGTAGAGCTGAAGGGGGCGGAGCCAGGCCCTGACAAGCCCCGCCCCCTCCCCTCTCCTCTGGCTTTGGAGCTCCCAGCAGCTTCTCCGGGCTTGAGGATGGCAATGCCAAGCCAGTGGTGGCATAGCTAGCACAAGGCTGGCTTGGCACTGCCATCCTCAAGCCTGGAGAAGCTGCTGGTAGAGCTGAAGCCAGAGGGGGCGGAGCCAGGCCCTGCCAAGCCCCCCTCTCCCCTCTCCTCTGGCTTTGGAACTCCCAGCAGCTTCTCCGGGCTTGAGGATGGCAATGCCAAGCCAGTGGTGGCATAGCTAGCACAAGGCTGGCTTGGCACTGCCACCCTCAAGCCTGGAGCTGCTGGTGGTAGAGCATAAGCCAGTGGGGGTGGAGCCAGGCCACGCCAAGCCATGCCCCTTCCCTCTCCTCTGGCTTTGGAACTCCCAGCAGCTTCTCCAGGCTTGAGGATGGCAATGCCAAGCCAGTGGTGGCATAGCTAGCACAAGGCTGGCTTGGCACTGCCATCCTCAAGCCTGGAGAAGCTGCTGGTAGAGCGGAAGCCAGAGGGGGCGGAGCCATGCCACACCAAGCCCCGCCCCTTCTCCTCTCCTCTGGCTTTGGCGCTCCCAGCAGCTTCTCCGGGCTTGAGGATGGCAATGCCAAGCCAGTGGTGGCATAGGTAGCACAAGGCTGGCTTGGCACTGCCACCCTCAAGCCTGGAGAAGCTGCTGGTAGAGCTTTTTCAGAAGCCAGAGGGGCCGAGCCAGGCCCTGCCAAGCCCCGCCCCCTCCCCTCTCCTCTGGCTTTGGCGCTCCCAGCAGCTTCTCCGGGCTTGAGGATGGCAATGCCAAGCCAGTGGTGGCATAGGTAGCACAAGGCTGGCTTGGCACTGCCACCCTCAAGCCTGGAGAAGCTGCTGGTAGAGCTGAAGCCAGAGGGGGCCGAGCCAGGCCCTGCCAAGCCCCGCCCCCTCCCCTCTCCTCTGGCTTTGGCGCTCCCAGCAGCTTCTCCGGGCTTGAGGATGGCAATGCCAAGCCAGTGGTGGCATAGGTAGCACAAGGCTGGCTTGGCACTGCCACCCTCAAGCCTGGAGAAGCTGCTGGTAGAGCGGAAGCCAGAGGGGGCGGAGCCATGCCACGCCAAGCCATGCCCCTTCTCTCCTCTGGCTTTGGAACTCCCAGCAGCTTCTCCAGGCTTGAGGATGGCAATGCCAAGCCAGTGGTGGCATAGCTAGCACAAGGCTGGCTTGGCACTGCCACCCTCAAGCCTGGAGAAGCTGCTGGTAGAGCTGAAGCCAGAGGGGGCGGAGCCAGGCCCTGCCAAGCCCCGCCCCCCCCCCTGGCTTTGGCACTCCCAGCAGCTGCTCCAGCCTTGAGGATGGCAATGCCAAGCCAGTGGTGGCATAGCTAGCACAAGGCTGGCTTGGCACTGCCATCCTCAAGCCTGAGAAGCTGCTGGTAGAGCTGAAACCAGAGGGGCGGAGCCAGGCCCTGCCAAGCCCCCCCCCCCTCCCTCCTCTGGCTTTGGCGCTCCCAGCAGCTTCTCCAGCTTGAGGATGGCAATGCCAAGCCAGTGGTGACATAGCTAGCACAAGGCTGGCTTGGCCCTGCCCTCCTCAAGCCTGGAGGGGGCGGAGCCAGGCCCTGCCAGGCCCCCCCCTCTCCTCCCCTCTGGCTTTGGCGCTCCCAGCAGCTTCTCCAGGCTTGAGGATGGCAATGCCAAGCCAGTGGTGACATAGCTAGCACAAGCCTGGCTTGGCACTGCCATCCTCAAGCCTGGAAAAGCTGCTGGTAGAGCGGAAGCCAGAGGGGCGGAGCCAGGCCCTGCCAAGCCCCCTCCTCCCTCTCCTCTGGCTTTGGAACTCCCAGCAGCTTCTCCAGGCTTGAGGGTGGCAATGCCAAGCCAGTGGTGGCATAGCTAGCACAAGGCTGGCTTGGCACTGCCATCCTCAAGCCTGGAGAAGCTGCTGGTAGAGCTGAAGCCAGAGGGGGCGGAGCCAGGCCCTGCCAAGCCCCGCCCCCTCCCCTCTCCTCTGGCTTTGGAACTCCCAGCAGCTTCTCCGGGCTTGAGGATGGCAATGCCAAGCCAGTGGTGGCATAGCTAGCACAAGGCTGGCTTGGCACTGCCACCCTCAAGCCTGGAGAAGCTGCTGGTAGAGCGGAAGCCAGAGGGGGGCGGAGCCAGGCCACCCCAAGCCATGCCCCTTCCCTCTCCTCTGGCTTTGGAACTCCCAGCAGCTTCTCCAGGCTTGAGGATGGCAATGCCAAGCCAGTGGTGGCATAGCTAGCACAAGGCTGGCTTGGCACTGCCATCCTCAAGCCTGGAGAAGCTGCTGGTAGAGCGGAAGCCAGAGGGGGCGGAGCCATGCCACACCAAGCCATGCCCCTTCTCCTCTCCTCTGGCTTTGGCGCTCCCAGCAGCTTCTCCGGGCTTGAGGATGGCAATGCCAAGCCAGTGGTGGCATAGGTAGCACAAGGCTGGCTTGGCACTGCCACCCTCAAGCCTGGAGAAGCTGCTGGTAGAGCGGAAGCCAGAGGGGGCCGAGCCAGGCCCTGCCAAGCCCCGCCCCCTCCCCTCTCCTCTGGCTTTGGCGCTCCCAGCAGCTTCTCCAGGCTTGAGGATGGCAATGCCAAGCCAGTGGTGGCATAGCTAGCACAAGGCTGGCTTCGCACTGCCATCCTCAAGCCTGGAGAAGCTGCTGGTAGAGCTGAAGCCAGAGGGGGCCGAGCCAGGCCCTGCCAAGCCCCGCCCCCTCCCCTCTCCTCTGGCTTTGGCGCTCCCAGCAGCTTCTCCGGGCTTGAGGATGGCAATGCCAAGCCAGTGGTGGCATAGGTAGCACAAGGCTGGCTTGGCACTGCCACCCTCAAGCCTGGAGAAGCTGCTGGTAGAGCGGAAGCCAGAGGGGGCGGAGCCATGCCACGCCAAGCCATGCCCCGTCTCTCCTCTGGCTTGGGAACTCCCAGCCGCTTCTCCGGGCTTGAGGATGGCGGTGCCAAGCCAGTGGTGGCATAGCTAGCACAAGGCTGGCTTGGCACTGCCATCCTCAAGCCTGGAGAAGCTGCTGGTAGAGCTGAAGCCAGAGGGGCGGAGCCAGGCCCTGCCAAGCCCCGCCCCTCCCTCTCCTCTGGCTTTGGCGCTCCCAGCAGCTTCTCAGGCTTGAGGATGGCAATGCCAAGCCAGTGGTGGCATAGCTAGCACAAGGCTGGCTTGGCACTGCCATCCTCAAGCCTGGAAAAGCTGCTGGTAGAGCTGAAGCCAGAGGGGGCGGAGCCAGGCCCTGCCAAGCCCCGCCCCCTCTCCTCTCCTCTGGCTTTGGCGCTCCCAGCAGCTTCTCCGGGCTTGAGGATGGCAATGCCAAGCCAGTGGTGGCATAACTAGCACAAGGCTGGCTTGGCCCTGCCCTCCTCAAGCCTGGAAAAGCTGCTGGTAGAGTGCAAGCAGGGAGAGGGGGCGGAGCCAGGCCCTGCCAAGCCCCCCCCCTCCCTCCTCTGGCTTTGGCGCTCCCAGCAGCTTCTCAGGCTTGAGGGTGGCAATGCCAAGCCAGTGGTGGCATAGCTAGCACAAGGCTGGCTTGGCACTGCCATCCTCAAGCCTGGAGAAGCTGCTGGGAGTGCTGAAGCTAGAGGGGGCGGAGCCAGGCCCTGCCAAGCCCCGCCCCTCCCCTCTGGCTTTGGCGCTCCCAGCAGCTTCTCCGAGCTTGAGGATGGCAATGCCAAGCCAGTGGTGGCATAACTAGCACAAGGCTGGCTTGGCACTGCCATCCTCAAGCCTGGAGAAGCTGCTGGTAGAGCTGAAGCCAGAGGGGGCGGAGCCAGGCCCTGACAAGCCCCGCCCCCTCCCCTCTCCTCTGGCTTTGGAGCTCCCAGCAGCTTCTCCGGGCTTGAGGATGGCAATGCCAAGCCAATGGTGGCATAACTAGCACAAGGCTGGCTTGGCCCTGCCATCCTCAAGCCTGGAGAAGCTGCTGGTAGAGCTGAAGCCAGAGGGGGGTGGAGCCAGGCCCTGACAAGCCCCGCCCCCTCCCCTCTCCTCTGGCTTTGGAGCTCCCAGCAGCTTCTCCGGGCTTGAGGATGGCAATGCCAAGCCAGTGGTGGCATAACTAGCACAAGGCTGGCTTGGCACTGCCATCCTCAAGCCTGGAGAAGCTGCTGGGAGTGCCGAAGCCAAGGAGGGAGCGGGGCTTGGCGCGGCCTGGCCCACGCCCCCCTCTGAGAAGCTCCCATCCTTCGGTCCCGGGATCGACTGGTCGACCGCGATCAACTTCCTGGGCAGCCCTGCTCAAGAGGTTCCAATTTCCCACGGCACACCTGATGATCGCTCACGGCGCACTAATGTGCCGCGGCACGCCGGTTGGAAAACACTGGATTAACATATGGACAAATCTACTCACGAAAACTCCAGCTGCTTTGTTTTGAAAACATTCCCGCTCCTCGCTCCCCATTCGCCAGAACAAGAAGTGGCACTGTTTCACTATTGGGCCAAACTCCGGCTGCCCCAGCGATTCCGTCCAATCAACACAAAGCTGGTCTGGGGACAGGAAGTGGGAAATTTGCATCTGTAACCTTATAACAACGGCATATGGGCCAGGCTGTTCTAAATTGCTCGGCAACAGATTGGCCCAATTCTATCGTTGGTGGCATTCAGAATGCTCTTTCATTGTAGGTGAACTATAACTCCCATCAACTACAACTCCCAAATGTCAGGGTCTATTTTCCCCAAACTCCAATTTTTAGCATATTGTTTAGTTGTGCCAAGTGTGGTCCAGATCTATCGTTGTTTGCGTCCACGGTGCTCTCTGGATGTCGGCGAACTACAACTCCCAAACTCAAGGTCAATGCCCAGCAAACTGTTTCAGAATTTTCTCTTGGTTGTGGGAGTTATATGGTTCAATTCCATCCTTGGTTGGGTTCAGAATGCTCTTTGATTGTAGGACAACTATCACTCCCAGCAACTACAACTCCCAAATGACAAAATGAATCCCACCAGATACATTAGACATGGTTCTTTACCTGATGTGGATGCTGTGAAGCCAAATTCCCAGGACGGAGAGCCGGGAAGGGCTCGTTGAGATGACTCAAAGGCAGCGGCAGCAGCTTGACTTTCCTCCCCGATCTCTCTCCAGAAGAGAACAAGCCTGGGCAAGCCCAGCACGGCCCATTCTTCCCAGGCTTCCCTCTGAGAGGAGCTTCAAGCAGCATCTCTAGAGCAATCACAGCATCCTCCGCCTGAAAATGAGCCAAGGTTACAAGCTGTCCATGGATTGTCTGTGTTACTGCCTGGGGGAATCCTTTGTTGGGAATGTCCCGGGTGGGAGGAAGAACTCTTGTCTGTCGGAAGTAGGTGTGAGTGTTTCCATTGGCCACCTTGATTAGCATTTAATGGCCTGGCAGTTTCAAGATGTGGCTTGTTACTGCCTGGGGGAATCCTTTGTTGGGAATGTCCAGGGGAATCCTTTGTTGGGAATGTCCAGGGTGGGAGAAAGAACTCTTGTCTGTTGGAAGTAGGTGTGAGTGTTTCCATTGGCCACCTTGATTAGCATTTAATGGCCTGGCGGTTCCAAGATGTGGCTTGTTACTTAATCTTTGCCTGTCAGGGAATCCTTTGTTGGGAATGTCCAGGGAATCCTTTGTTGTCGGAATGTCCCATTGGCCACCTTGATTAGTGGCCTGGCAGTTTCAAGATGTGGCTCTTGTCTGTTGGAATGTAGGTGGGAGAAAGAACTGTCTGTCGGATAAGTGTGAGTGTTTCCATTGGCCACCTTGATTAGCATTTAATGGCCTGGCAGTTTCAAGATGTGGCTTGTTACTGCCTGGGGGAATCCTTTGTTGGGAATGTCCAGGGGAATCCTTTGTTGGGAATGTCCCGGGTGGGAGAAAGAACTCTTGTCTGTTGGAAGTAGGTGTGAATGTTTCCATTGGCCACCTTGATTAGCATTTAATGGCCTGGCAGTTTCAAGATGTGGCTTGTTACTGCCTGGGGGAATCCTTTGTTGGGAATGTCCAGGGGAATCCTTTGTTGGGAATGTCCCGGGTGGGAGGGTGGGAGGAAGAACTCTTGTCTGTTGGAAGTAGGTGTGAATGTTTCCATTGGCCACCTTGATTAGCATTTAATGGCCTGGCAGTTTCAAGGAGTGGCTTGTTACTGCCTGGGGGAATCCTTTGTTGGGAATGTCCAGGGGAATCCTTTGTTGGGAATGTCCAGGGTGGGAGAAAGAACTCTTGTCTGTTGGAGGTAGGTGTGAATGTTTCCATTGGCCACCTTGATTAGCATTTAATGGCCTGGCAGTTTCAAGGAGTGGCTTGTTACTGCCTGGGGGAATCCTTTGTTGGGAATGTCCAGGGGAATCCTTTGTTGGGAATGTCCAGGGTGGGAGGAAGAACTCTTGTCTGTTGGAGGTAGGTGTGAATGTTTCCATTGGCCACCTTGATTAGCATTTAATGGCCTGGCAGTTTCAAGGAGTGGCTTGTTACTGCCTGGGGGAATCCTTTGTTGGGAATGTCCAGGGGAATCCTTTGTTGGGAATGTCCCGGGTGGGAGGAAGAACTCTTGTCTGTTGGAAGTAGGTGTGAGTGTTTCCATTGGCCACCTTGATTAGCATTTAATGGCCTGGCAGTTTCAAGGAGTGGCTTGTTACTGCCTGGGGGAATCCTTTGTTGGGAATATCCAGGGTGGGAGAAAGAACTCGTGTCTGTTGAAAGTAGGTGTGAATGTTTCCATTGGCCACCTTAATTAGCATTTAAATTAAATTAAATTATAGATTCAGGGACAGGTAATCGCCTCTCAAAAAAGGATTCCCCTGGACATTCCCAACAAAGGATTCCCCCAGGCAGTAACAAGCCACATCTTGAAACTGCCGGGCCATTAAATGCTAATCAAGGTGGCCAACGGAAACATCCACACCTACCTCCAACAGACAAGAGTTCTTTCTCCCACCCGGGACATTCCCAACAAAGGATTCCCCTGGACATTCCCAACAAAGGAGTCCCCCAACAAAGAGGCAGTAACAAGCCACATCTTGGAACCGCCAGGCATTAAATGCCAATCAAGGTGGCCAACGGAAACACTCACACCTACCTCCAACAGACAAGAGTTATTTCTCCCACTCGAGACATTCCCAACAAAGGTGGCCATTCCCCCTCAACAGGATTCATTAAATGGGACATTCCCAACAAAGGATTGCGATCAAGGTTCCCCAGGCAGTAACAAGCCACATCTTGCAACTGCCAGGCCATTAAATGCTCATCAAGGTGGCCAATGGAAACATTCACACCTACCTCCAACAGACAAGAGTTCTTTCTCCCACCCGGGACATTCCCAACAAAGGATTCCCCTGGACATTCCCAACAAAGGATTCCCCCAGGCAGTAACAAGCCACATCTTGGAACCGCCAGGCCATTAAATGCTAATCAAGGTGGCCAATGGAAACATTCACACCTACCTCCAACAGACAAGAGTTCTTTCTCCCACCCGGGACATTCCCAACAAAGGATTCCCCCAGGCAGTAACAAGCCACCCCTTCTTTTGGTGCATTTACGGCTCCATGCGATGGATTGCTCCTGGGAGTTATAGTTTCCCAAGGTCCATATCCTCCTCTGGGTCCATCTCCACTGTGCAATGACGGCATCCGGACCTTACCTTAAATACCATTGCTCCGTACTATGCAGTCCTGGGAGTTATAGTTTTCCAAGGTCCACACCCTTCTCTGTGGGGCAGGAGAGAGAGAGAGAGCATTGCCCGTTTCCCGCTCTGCAGTCGTTCCTTTGGAAGCCCCGCTTGACAGCCAAGGACGGCGTACTGCAGCGATGACATCACAGACCACCAAAAAAGCCGGCAGCCCACATTTCGAGTCCTGCCAACTCCTGGATCACTCCACTGGGGAAAGTCTCCTTGGCTTTGGCCCCCTTTTTTTTTTGCTTTTGGCTTGAAAAACTGCAAGTCGCTTCTGGTGTGAGAGAACCGGCTGCCTGCAAGGACATTGCCCAAGGGACACCTAGAGAATCGGTGTCCCAATTCTCGAACCTCTGACCTTTCGGTCTTCAGTCCTGCCGGGGGGGATGGACGGGACGGACGGGACGACTCCTACCACATTAACTGCCATGACCATATTATTATTATTATTATTATTATTATGACCGCATGCTATGGGACACCGGGATGTGTAGTTTGGCAAGCCACTCATCTTTAGGTGAGAAAGAACTCCTCTCCGCTTGAGGCAAGTTGCAGTTGGCCACCTTGATGAGCAATGAATGGCCTTGCAGCTTCAAAGCCTGGCTGGTTGCTGCCTTGGGCAATCCTTTGTTGGGAATGTCCAGTGTGGGAGAAAGAACTCTTGTCTGCTTGAGGCAAGCGTGAATGGTGCAGTTGGCCACCTTGAAGAGCACTGAATGGCCTTGCAGCTTCAAAGCCTGGCTTGTTCCTGCCTGAGGGAATCCTTTGTTGGAATGTCCAGTGTGGGAGAAAGAACTCTTGCCTGCTTGAAGCAAGTGTTGAATGGTGCAGTTGACCACCTTGATTAGCACTGTAATGGCCTTGCAGCTTCAAAGCCTGGCTGCTCCCTGCCTAGGGGAATCCTTTGTTGGGAGGTGTTCGCTGGCCCTGATTGTTTCCTATCTGGAATCCCCCTGTTTTTTAAGTGTTGCTCTTTATTTATTGCCCTGCTCAATGGTGCAGTTTGGTCACCTTGATTAGCATCGAATGGCCTTGCAGCTTCAAAGCCTGGCTGGTTGCTGCCTGGGGGAATCCTTTTTTGCAATATCTAGAAGGGGAGAAAAAACTCTTGCCTGCTTGAAGCAAGCGTGAATGGTGCAGTTGGCCACCTTGATTAGCACTGAATGGCCTTGCAGCTTCAATGCCTGGCTGCTCCCTGCCTAGGGGAATCCTTTGTTGGGAGGTGTAAGCTGGCCCTGATTGTTTCCTATCTGGAATCCCCCCGTTTGTTCGTTGTTTGAGTGTTGCTCTTTATTTATTGTCCTGCTGAATGGTGCAGTTTGGTCAGCACTTGATTAGCCTTGAATGGCCTCGCAGCTTCAAAGCCTGGCTGGTTGCTGCCTGGGGAAATCCTTTGTTGGGAATGTCCAGGGCTGGAGAAAGAACTCTTGCCTGCTTGAAGCAAGCGTGAATGGTGCAGTTGGCCACCTTGATGAGCACTGAATGGCCTTGCAGCTTCAAAGCCTGGCTGGTTGCTGCCTGGAGGAATCCTTTTTTTGGGAATGTCCAGGGCGGGAGAAAGAACCCAAGTATGAACGGTGCAGTTGGCCACCTTGATTAGCCTTGAATGGCCTTGCAGCTAATTATTATATTATTATATTGTATTATAATAATTATCTTATTATATATAATAATAATAATAATTAATATTATTAATAATAATATAGGATTTACAGTCTCCCAGGTGCTAGTTTTGAGCCTGCAATGATTCAGAGGTTAAAATCAAGGCAAATTATTATTATCAATATAATAATAATAATAATAAATATAATAATTTGTTGGAAGGTGTTAGCTGGCCCTGATTGTTGCCTCCAGACAGTGAGGTTTATATATCTGCGTAATGATATCCCGGGGGGACGACGACACTGAAATGTGAATGGTGCCATTGGCCACCTTGATTACCCTTGAATGGCCTTGCAGCTTCAAAGCCTGGCTGGTGGCAACGGCAACATTCACACTTGCCTCAAGCAGAACAAGAGTTCTTTCTCTCATCCGGGGCATTGCATATCTCTCTATCTATCTATCTATCTATCTATCTATCTATCTATCTATCTAACTATCTATCTATCTATCTATCTATCTATCTATCTAACTATCTATCTATCTATCTATCTATCTAACTATCTATCTATCTAACTATCTATCTAACTATCTATCTATCTAACTATCTATCTATCTATCTAACTATCTATCTAACTATCTATCTATCTAACTATCTATCTATCTAACTATCTATCTATCTAACTATCTATCTATCTATCTATCTAACTATCTATCTATCTAACTATCTATCTATCTAACTATCTATCTATCTAACTATCTATCTATCTAACTATCTATCTATCTAACTATCTATCTATCTAACTATCTATCTAACTATCTATCTATCTAACTATCTATCTATCTAACTATCTATCTATCTATCTAACTATCTATCTAACTATCGATCTATCTATCTAACTATCTATCTATCTAACTATCTATCTATCTATCTAACTATCTATCTATCTATCTATCTATCTATCTAACTATCTATCTAACTATCTATCTATCTATCTAACTATCTATCTATCTATCTATCTATCTATCTATCTATCTATCTATCTATCTATCTAACTATCTATCTATCTAACTATCTATCTATCTATCTAACTATCTATCTATCTATCTAACTATCGATCTATCTATCTAACTATCTATCTATCTATCTATCTATCTATCTAACTATCGATCTATCTATCTAACTATCTATCTATCTAACTATCGATCTATCTATCTAACTATATATCTATCTATCTATCTATCTATCTATCTATCTATCTATCTATCTATCTATCTATCTATCTATATATCTATCTATCTAACTATCTATCTATCTAACTATCTAACTATCTATCTAACTATCTATCTATCTAACTATCTAACTATCTATCTATCTATCTAACTATCTATCTATCTATCTAACTATCTATCTATCTAACTATCTATCTAACTATCTATCTAACTATCTATCTATCTATCTATCTAACTATCTATCTATCTATCTATCTAACTATCTATCTATCTAACTATCTAACTATCTATCTATCTAACTATCTATCTATCTATCTATCTATCTAACTATATATCTATCTAACTATCTAACTATCTATCTATCTATCTAACTATCTATCTATCTATCTAACTATCTATCTAACTATCTATCTATCTATCTATCTAACTATCTAACTATCTATCTATCTATCTATCTATCTATCTATCTATCTATCTATCTATCTAACTATCTATCTATCTATCTAACTATCTATCTATCTATCTATCTAACTATCTATCTATCTAACTATCTATCTATCTAACTATCTATCTAACTATCTATCTAACTATCTATCTATCTATCTATCTATCTATCTATCTAACTATCTATCTATCTAACTATCTATCTAACTATCTATCTATCTATCTATCTATCTCACTTGTCTAGTTTCCAACAGACCTCTCAGCCTCTGAGGATGCCCGCCATGGATGTGGGTGAAACGTCAGGAGAGAATGCTTCTGGAACATGGCCAGACGGCTTAGCAACCTTTTCGACAACACCTAGAGCAGTGTTTCTCAACCTGGGGGTCGGGACCCCTGGAGGGGTCGCAAGGGAGTGTCCGAGGGGTCTCCAAAGTCAATCAGAAAACACAGTATTTTCTGTTGGTCATAGGGGGTTCTGTGTGGGAAGTTTGGCCCAATTCTATCCTTGGTGGGGTTCAGAATTCTCTTTGATTGTAGGTGAACTATAAATCCCAGCAACTACAACTCACACATGCCAATGTCTATTTTCCCCCAAACTCCACCAATGTTCACATCTGGGTATATTGAGTATCTGTGCCAAGTTTGGTCTAGATCTGTCATTGTCTGAGTCCACAGTGCTCTCTGTATGTAGGTGAACTACAACTCCCAAACTCAATGTCCACCAGACCCTTCCAGTATTTCCTGTTGGCCATGGGAGTTCAGTGTGCCAAGTTCGGGGCAAGTCCATCATTGGTGGAGTTCAGAATGCTGTTTGATGGTAGGTGAACTATAAATCCCAGCAAGTCCCAAATGTCAAAATCAACCCGGCCCGCAACCCCACCAGTGTTCAAGTGAATGGAAATACATCCTGCATATCAGATATTTACATTACAGTTCATAAAAGTAGCAAAATTACAGTTAGGAAGTAGCGACGAGAATAATGTTATGGTTGGGGGGTCACCAAAACATGAGGAACTGCATTAAGGGGTCGCGGCGTTAAGAAGGTTGAGAGCCACTGACCTAGAGCGACTACTGGCAACGTAAATTCACAATCCGTTCGAACTCTTTGCCGAGTTTGGTGCAACTTCCTCAAACACAGCATTGCAGTCCTCTGATTTTATGTCCTCTCCGCTCTATTATTTTTGGGTCTGGATGCGTTCCCCATCTATCTCTCTCACACACACACATACACACACGTACACACACACACACATACACAGTTGGGCACTTTCCCTATCAATTACTATTTCTATTTTGGGCAAAAGTCACAATTTAGCCTATTATTATTATCATCATCATCATTATTAATTATTATACTAATCAATATAATTATTATTAATATTAATTCATATTATTAATTATTATTAATAATAATAATAGTAGGCTAAATTGTGACTTTTGCCCGAAATAGAGATATAAATAATGTATTTTCAAAGACTTTCATGGCTGGAATCACTGCATTGTTGTGAGTTTTTCGGGCTGTCTGGCCATGTTCCAGAAGCACTCTCTCCTGACGTTTCGCCCACATCTATGGCAGAGGTTGTGAGGTCGATTAGCCATTCCATGCCAATCAAGGTGGCCAACGCCAACATTCACACTCGCCTCCATCAGACCTCTCTCTCTCACACACACACACACACTCGGGCACTTTCCCTATCTATTATTTCTATTTTGGACAAAAGTCACAATTTAGCGTATTATTATTATTATTATTATTATTATTATAAAGTCCAATTGGTAAATAATAATAATAATGTATTTTCATCTGGCCATGAAAGCCAGATTATTATTTACCAATTGGACGTTGAGCAACAGCTAATACCTCCCAACAAAGGATCCCCCCAGGAAGCAACCAGCTAGGCCATGAAGTTGCAAGGCTATTCGATGCTAATCAAGCTGGCCAATTCCAACGCTCACACTTGCCTCCAACAGACAAGAGTTCTTTCTCCCACCCGGGACATCATTCCACAGATATATAAACCCCACTTGCCTAGTTTCCAACAGACCTCACAACTTCTGAGGATGCCTGCCATAGATGTGGGCGAAACGTCAGGAGAGAATGCTTCTGGAACATGGCCAGACTGTCCAGGAAACTCACAAAAATGACAGTGATTCCGGCCATGAAAGCCTTTGAAAATACATTATTATTATTATTATTATTATTATTATTATTATTATTATTATGTACCAATTGGACTTTTGAACCAGCAACGACTCCATTTCTATTGAAGTGGCATATATATATATATATATATATATATATATATATATATATATATATATACTGTATAATGATAATAATATATAATACTGTATAATGATAATAATATATATTATTATATTATTATTAATATAATGTTAATAGGTTTTTCAGTCTCCCAGGTGTTAGCAAGTGGAGTTTTGAGCCTGCAATGATTCAGAGGCTAAAATCAAGGCACATTATTATTATTAATAATATAATAATAAGAATTAATATAATACTGTATAATAATAATATATATTATTATATTATTATTAATATAATATTAATAGGTTTTACAGTCTCCCAGGTGTTAGCAAGTGGAGTTTTGAGCCTGCAATGATTCAGAGGCTAAAATCAAGGCACATTATTATTATTAATAATATAATAATAAGAATTAATATAATACTGTATAATAATAATATATATTATTATTAATATAATATTAATAGGTTTTACAGTCTCCCAGGTGTTAGCAAGTGGAGTTTTGAGCCTGCAATGATTCAGAGGCTAAAATCAAGGCACATTATTATTATTAATAATATAATAATAAGAATTAATATCATAATGTATAATAATAATATATATTATATTATTATTAATATAATATTAATAGGTTTTACTGTCTCCCAGGTGTTACCAAGTGGAGTTTTGAGCCTGCAATGATTCAGAGGCTAAAATCTAGGCATATTATTATCAATATAATAATAATAAATATAATGTATAATAATAATATATTATTATTATAATATTATTAATATTATTAATATAATATGAATAGGTTTTACTGTCTCCCAGGAGTTACCAAGTGGAGTTTTGAGCCTGCAATGATTCAGAGGCTAAACTCTAGGCAAATTATTATTATCAATATAATAATAATATAATTAATATAATATAATATTTATTTATTATATTAATATGAATATTAATAGGTTTTACAGTCTCCCAGGTGTTACCAAGTGGAGTTTTGAGCCTGCAATGATTCAGAGGCTAAAATCTAGGCATATTTGATACACACACACACACGCACATATATATATATATTTATTATTATTATTAATATAATTTGAATACTTTTTACAGTCTCCCAGGTGTTACCAAGTTGAGTTTTGAGCCTACAATGATTTAGAGACTAAAATCTAGGCATATAAATATAATAATAATAATAATAAATATAATACTTTGTTTTGAATTGTGCATTAGACCAAGCCTCGGGTAGCGCTATGGATTACACCAATTCGGCAGTTCAAATCTGGGGAGCGGGGTGAGCTCCCGTCTGTCAGCTCCAGCTCCCCATGTGGGGACATGAGAGAAGCCTTCGACAGGATGGTAAAACAAGGTCCTTGTAGACAGCCAATTCTCTCACACCAGAAGCGACTTGCAGTTTCTCAAGTTGCTCCTGACACAAAAAATAATAATAACATAATAATAATTAATATTATATTATATTAGTATATTATATTATGATAATTATTATATTTTATATGTTACCGAGTGGACTTTTTTGAGCCATCAATGACTCAGATGCAGGAATCTAGAAATAATAATAATAATAATATACTATTATTCGCCAATACATCACACTTCAGAAGTGTCCGACGTGGGATCAGATGCAAAAGCTAGCAGAGGGATTGAGTTTGCTGCGTACTCATCTTGTGTATCTAATAACAACAATAATAATAGTAATAATAATAATATACTATTATTCGCCAATACATCACACTTCGGAAGTGTCCGACGTGGGATCAGATGCAAAAGCTAGCAAAGGGATTGAGTTTGCTGCGTACTCATCTTGTGTATCTAATAACAACAATAATAATAGTAATAATAGTAATAATATACTATTATTCGCCAATACATCACACTTCGGAAGTGTCCGACGTGGGATCAGATGCAAAAGCTAGCAGAGGGATTGAGTTTGCTGCGTACTCATCTTGTGTATCTAATAACAACAATAATAGTAATAATAGTAATAATATACTATTATTCGCCAATACATCACACTTCGGAAGTGTCCGACATGGGATCAGATGCAAAAGCTAGCAAAGGGATTGAGTTTGCTGCATACTCATCTTGTGTATCTAATAACAACAATAATAATAGTAATAATAATAATAAAAATATACTATAATTCGACAATACATCACACTTCGGAAGTGTCCGACGTGGGATCAGAAGCAAAAGCTAGCAAAGGGATTGAGTTTGCTGCGTACTCATCTTGTGTATCTAATAACAACAATAATAATAGTAATAATAGTAATAATATACTATTATTCGCCAATACATCACACTTCGGAAGTGTCCGACGTGGGATCAGATGCAAAAGCTAGCAGAGGGATTGAGTTTGCTGCGTACTCATCTTGTGTATCTAATAACAACAATAATAATAGTAATAATAGTAATAATATACTATTATTCGCCAATACATCACACTTCGGAAGTGTCCGACGTGGGATCAGATGCAAAAGCTAGCAGAGGGATCGAGTTTGCTGCGTACTCATCTTGTGTGTCTAATAACAACAACAATAATAGTAATAATAATAATATACTATTATTTGCCAATACATCACACTTCGGAAGTGTCCGACGTGGGATCAGATGCAAAAGCTAGCAAAGGGATTGAGTTTGCTGCGTACTCATCTTGTGTATCTAATAACAACAATAATAATAGTAATAATAGTAATAATATACTATTATTCGCCAATACATCACACTTCGGAAGTGTCCGATGTGGGATCGAATGCAAAAGCTAGCAGAGGGATCTAGTTTGCTGCATACTCATCTTGTGTGTCTAATAACAACAATAATAGTAATAATAATATACTATTATTTGCCAATACATCACACTTCGGAAGTGTCCGAATGTGGGATCGAACGCAAAAGCTAGCAGAGGGGTCTAGTTTGCTGTGTACTAATCTTGTTGTGTATCTAATTATTATTATTATTAATTATTATTAATTATTAATATACTATTATTTGCCAATACATCACACTTCGGAAGTGTCCGAACGTGGGATCGAACGCAAAAGCTAGCAGAGGGGTCTAGTTTGCTGTGTACTAATCTTGTTGTGTATCTAATTATTATTATTAATTATTATTAATTATTAATATACTATTATTTGCCAATACATCACACTTCGGAAGTGTCCGAACGTGGGATCGAACGCAAAAGCTAGCAGAGGGGTCTAGTTTGCTGTGTACTCGTGCCTCTAATAATAAAAATAGTAATAATAATAATAATATTTTGCTACCTTTTCCCTGTCTTAGGATGCACCTGGACGTAACGGTAAGGAAGGAAGGTCACTTACCTGGTGGTCCAAGGCGAAAGGATGGATGGATGGATGGCGGCATCCCTGGTTCCCGAGCAAGAGAGAGGCTGGCTTGCGGCTGGCCGGTCCCTTGCCTGTGTGCCTCTGTGTGGGGAAAGTTGACTGCAGTGCCTCTCCTCCTCCTTTCCCCGGCACAATGACATTGTTGGGGATCTCTGGCAGAGCAAAGTGCTCAGCTCAGCAGACTTCCCCCCACAGTGCGGCAAGCAAGGCAATGCTGCTGCTGCTGCCTGCAGGAGTTCTGCATCTCGGCATGTGCGCCGGGGAGACTCTTAAAGGGGACGCCTTGGCATCAGGAGGCAAGGCTAGCATAAGGAGGGCATGGGAAGGAGATGCAAGGAAGCCACGGCTCCAAGGTCATCTGGGCATCCTCGCACACATACGCACACCCTTTCTGGTTTGAAGGAAGCAGATCTGCTAAGCAAGGAGGACCTGATCAGGTCCATGATACCCATGGGCGCCCGCCATGCGCAGCTAAGAGTGCATTGCAGTGCTCTCTTGCAAGGGCCGTGCAACTTTGAGCGACGCCGTGCGCAGGAGGTGTCGCCCGACTGTTTCGTTTTGGCCAGGGACCATATTTATTATTATTTATTTATTTATTTAAAACTTTTATACCCCGGCCTTCTCACCTCCGAGGAGGGACTCGGACCGGCAATGCTAACATTTAAAATCTGAAAACATCATAAATCTCTATCTCTATATATAACAAAGTGGAATGTTTGTATGTATGTGGCAGCGTTCTGATTGGCTCCCGGCCTCTATATTCTGACAACATGATTGGTTGTCAGTGAGGGAGTATTTGCATAACGCCTCTAATTGGCCGGCCAGCACGAACATTCCGACACTCTAAACTACCAGACCAAAACACTTTGACCAGGGACCAATTTGACCAGGGAACACTTGACCAGGGAACACTTGACCAGGGACCATATTGACCAAGGAACACTTGACCAGGGACCACTTTGACCAGGGACCAATTTGACCAGGGACCACTTTGACCAGGGACCACTTTGACCAGGGACCACTTTGACCAGGGACCACTTTGACCAGGGACCACTTTGACCAGGGACCACTTTGACCAGGGACCACTTTGACCAGGGAACACTTGACCAGGGACCACTTGACCAGGGACCACTTGACCAGGGAACACTTGACCAGGGACCATATTGACCAGGGACCACTTGACCAGGGACCATATTGACCAGGGAACACTTGACCAGGAACCATATTGACCAGGGACCACTTTGACCAGGGACCAGTTGACCAGTGACCAATTTGACCAGGGATTACTTTGACCAGGGACCACTTTGACCAGGGACCACTTTGACCAAGGACCACTTGACCAACGACCATATTGACCAACGACCATATTGACCAGGGAACACTTGACCAGGGACCACTTTGACTAAGAACCATATTGACCAAGGACCATATTGACCAGGGAACACTTGACCAGGGACCACTTGACCAGGGACCACTTTGACCAAGGACCATATTGACCAGGGACCACTTTGACCAGGGACCACTTGACCAGTGACCACTTTGACCAGGGACCACTTTGACCAGGGACCACTTGACCAGGGACCACTTTGACCAGGGACCACTTGACCAAGGACCATATTGACCAGGGAACACTTGACCAAGGACCATATTGACCAGGGAACACTTGACCAGGGACCACTTGACCAGGGACCACTTTGACCAAGGACCATATTGACCAGGGAACACTTGACCAGGGAACACTTGACCAGGGACCACTTTGACCAGGGACCACTTTGACTAAGAACCATATTGACCAACGACCATATTGACCAGGGAACACTTGACCAGGGACCACTTTGACCAGGGACCACTTTGACCAGGGACCACTTTGACCAGGGACCACTTTGACCAAGGACCACTTTGACCAGGGACCACTTTGACCAGGGACCACTTTGACCAAGGACCACTTGACCAACGACCATATTGACCAAGGACCAATTTGACCAGGGAACACTTGACCAGGGACCACTTTGACCAGGGACCACTTTGACTAAGAACCATATTGACCAACGACCATATTGACCAGGGAACACTTGACCAGGGAACACTTGACCAGGGACCACTTTGACCAGGGACCACTTTGACTAAGAACCATATTGACCAACGACCATATTGACCAGGGAACACTTGACCAGGGACCACTTTGACCAGGGACCACTTTGACTAAGAACCATATTGACCAACGACCATATTGACCAGGGAACACTTGACCAGGGACCACTTTGACCAGGGACCACTTTGACCAAGGACCACTTGACCAACGACCATATTGACCAACGACCATATTGACCAGGGAACACTTGACCAGGGACCACTTTGACCAGGGACCACTTTGACTAAGAACCATATTGACCAAGGACCATATTGACCAGGGACCACTTGACCAGGGACCACTTGACCAGGGACCACTTTGACCAGGGACCACTTTGACCAGGGACCACTTGACCAGGGACCACTTGACCAGGGACCACTTGACCAAGGACCACTTGACCAGGGACCACTTGACCAGGGACCACTTGACCAGGGAACACTTGACCAGGGACCACTTGACCAGGGACCACTTGACCAGGGACCACTTGACCAGGGACCACTTGACCAGACCAGGGACCACTTGACCAGGGACCATTTGACCAGGGACCACTTGACCAGGGACCACTTGACCAGGGACCACTTGACCAGGGACCACTTTGACCAGGGAACACTTGACCAGGGACCACTTTGACCAGGGACCACTTGACCAGGGACCACTTGACCAGGGACCACTTGACCCACTTGACCAGGGACCACTTGACCAAGGACCACTTGACCAAGGACCACTTGACCAGGGACCACTTGACCAGGGACCACTTGACCAAGGACCTCTTGACCAGGGACCACTTGACCAAGGACCACTTGACCAAGGACCACTTGACCAGGGACCATATTGACCAGGGAACACTTGACCAAGGACCACTTGACCAGGGACCACTTTGACCAGGGAACACTTGACCAGGGACCACTTGACCAGGGACCACTTGACCAGGGACCACTTGACCAGGGACCACTTGACCAAGGACCTCTTGACCAGGGACCACTTGACCAAGGACCACTTGACCAGGGACCACTTGACCAGGGACCACTTGACCAAGGACCTCTTGACCAGGGACCACTTGACCAAGGACCACTTGACCAAGGACCACTTGACCAGGGACCATATTGACCAGGGAACACTTGACCAAGGACCACTTGACCAGGGAACACTTTGACCAGGGAACACTTTGACTAAGGACCACTTGACCAGGGACCACTCAGGTTTTGGCCAATTTTTAAGTTGGTTTGGTTATTTAGGGCAGTGTTTCCCAACTTTTTTTGAGCCGTGTCACATTTTTTACATTGACAAAATCCCGGGGCACACCACCAACCAAAATGAAACAAAACGACACTCTAACACAGTAATACACATAGTTAATATGTTTTTAAATGTATTTATACACTCAGTGTGAAACCTGGGCCTGTTTCGATGAACACAACATAGATATCCTGGCAGGAATGGCAGAAAGACAAAGACTTCCCACACAGAACTCCCATAACCAAGAGAAAATGCTATAAGAGTTTGGTGGGCATTGACCTTGGGTTTTGGAGTTGTAGTTCACCTATATCCAGAGAGCACTGTGGACTCAAACAGTGATGGATCAGGACCAAACTCGGCATGAATACTCAATATGCCCAAATGGGAACACAGATGGAGTTTGGGGGAAATAGACCTTGACATTTGGGAGTCACAGTTAACACACACTCAAAGAGCATTCTGAACTCTTGCAACAATGGAATTGAACCAAACTTGGCATATTGAACTCTCATTACCAACAGAAAGTACTGAAAGGGTTTGCTTGGGAATTGACCTTTGAATTTGGAAGTTGTAGTTCACCTACACCCAGAGAGCACTGTGGACTCAAACAATGTTATGTGATGTTGTTGTTTGTTTTCTATCCAGAATCACAATGTTGGGAGGAGGCTCACCACTTTAAGGTCTCTAAAACAGGCATGGGAAAACTTCGGCCCTCTGGGTGCTTTGGACTCCAACTCCCACCATTCCCAACAGCCGGAGGCCCTTTCCTGCTTAAGTGGCTGACCTTTGAATTTGGAAGTTGTAGTTCACCTATATCCAGAGAGCACTGCGGACTGAAATAATGATGGATCAGGACCAAACTTGGCGTGAATACTCAATGTGCCCAAATGTGAACACAGATGGAGTTTGGGAAAAATAGACCTTGACATTTGAGAGTTACAGTTTCTGGGATTTATAGAAATAGTGTAAACATGAAAGATTTCACACTCATCATCACGCTCAACGGAAGAAGTATCCGCCTTACAGAGCGCCCACAGAAAACCATATTTAGTAAGCGTCGGCACTATAAGAGGATTCCGCGAGACCAGTCGCTCTCGCGACAGTGTAGGGCAGTCTTTCTCAACCAGTGTGCCGTGGCACACTAGTGTGCCGCGACGGACCTCCTGCTGTGCCGCGAGAAAAGCTCTCTGCCCCCCTTCCTCCCCCCCCTTCCTGCCAAACTCCTGCTGGTTAGGGGAGGAGGAGGAAGGGCCGGGCAGTGGCGAAGAAAAAGAAGAAGGGACCGGGGCGCCGCCTCCTTCGGCTGTTTCCCCAGCCAGCTTCTAATCCGCCATGACTCCCACCATGACTCTCGCCCCTCGCCCACTGAAGCCCGTTCACCGCTCATGCTCCTCCTCTGTAGGAGAGGTGAAGCCGGGGGTAGGGGGCGGGGCATGGCACAGCCTGGCTCCGCCCCCCTCCCCAGCCTTTGGCACTCCCAGCAGCTGCTCCAGCCTTGAGGGGGCAGTGCCAAGCCAGCATTGTGCTGGCTCTGCCACCGCTGGCTTGGCACTGCCCCCCCAAGGCTGGAGCAGCTGCTGGGAGAGCTGAAGCCGGGGTCAGGGGGCGGGGCATGGCACAGCCTGGCTCCTCCCCCTCCCCAGCTTTGGCACTCCCAGCAGCTGCTCCCAGCAGGCCACCAACCCCCAGCCGTTCTTTACTGTGTTAGAGTGTCATTTTGTGTCATTTTGGTTGGTGGTGTGCCCCCGGATTTTTTTAATGTTTAAAGTGTGCCGCGGCTCAAAAAAGGTTGGGAAACACTGATCTAGTCCAACCCCCTGCCATGCAGGAAAAGCACAATCAAAGCACCCCTGGCAGATGGCCATCTAGCCTCAGTCCCAATATGCCTTTACTCAACTTTCGGGAGTGTTTGAATTGCGTCTTCTTGCATTGGGGTTGGTCTAGATGGCCTTTGGGGTCCACTTCCAACTTTATTTGCATATAGACTCCCTTAGAGTTCGCTGGATTTAAACAGAGACTCAATGAACATCTGTCAGGAGTGTTTGAATTGTGTATTTATTTATTATTTTATTTATTATTTCCAGTGTTTATACCCCGCTACTTCTCAACCCCTGAGGGGGACTCAGTGCGACTAACAGACGGCAACAATTCGATGCCACACAATACATAGTAAACAACAGTTAAAATTAAAATACATTAAAATACACCTAGAATTCAATACATTAAAATACAGTTAATATTAAAACCACCATATACATTCAACACCATTAAACAATGATCCTTGCCTTGGGGGTCAGTCTAGATCAGTGTTTCCCAACCGTTGTGACGCGGTACAGTAGTGTGCCATGACGGCCCTCCTGCTGTGCCGCGAGAAAAGCTCTCTGCCCCCCTTCCTTCCCCCCCGTCCTCCTGCCGAACTCCTGCTGCTTGGGGGAGGAGGAGGAAGGGCTGGGCGGCGGCGAAGAGAAAGAAGAAGGGGCCGGGGCGCATCCTCCTTCGGCCGTTTCCCCAGCCAGCCTTCAATCCGCCATGTCTCCCGCCCCTCGCTCGCTGAAGCCATGCAGAGGAGCCCCGCCCACTGAAGCCCGTCCACCGCTCATGCTCCTCCTCCTCCGCGTGGCTTCAGCGAGTGAGGGACGGGAGTCATGGCGGAGAGCGGCGCCGGGGACAGGGGCCATGACTCCCACCCTCGCTCGCACTGCCCTCTCAAGGCTGGAGAATCTGTGGGAGAGCTGAAGCCGGGGGAAGGGGGCGGGGCATGGCGCGGCCTGGCCCCGCCCCGTCCCCCGGCTTCAGCTCTCCCAGCAGCTGCTCCCATCAGGCCACCATCCCCTAGCCATTCTTTACTGTGTTAGAGTGTCATTTTGTGTCATTTTGGTTGGTGGCGTGCCCCCGGATTTTTTAATGTTAAAAGTGTGCCGCGGCTCCAAAAAGGTTGGGAAACACTGGTGTCGGGGACCATGTTGTAGTTCTTGTGGACCACTGGGAACTGGCAAAAGTTGGGAACTACTGGCGAAGATGCATCCTTGGAAGGAAGAGGGGGAAGAAAGCAGTGATTGTTGGACCCCCAGGAACTCGGAAACATTAGTCGCTCATTGTGGGTTAACCCAAAAGGAATGACTAAATGCTACACCACGGAAACAATACATAACGCCTACACAGAAGAAACGGTCGCCAGATTGCTCAAGGAAGTGAGGCAAGGCACAAAGTACGGGAGGTCAGAAAATACAAGGCATCAGGTCGTGGATGTAGGTGAACTACAACTCCCAAACTCAAGGTCAATGCCCACCAAACCCTTGCGGTATTTTCTGTGGGTCAGGGGAGTCCTGTGTGCCAAGTTTGGTTCAATTCCATTGTTGGTGGAGTTCCGAATGCTCTCTGATGATCGGCAAACTATAAATCCATATATATGCAGCCCCTTGAGCTCTTTTCTCAGGCCCTCCTCTCTCAATCCATCCTATACTTCCTTCCTTCTCTCTTTCCTTCCTTCCCCCTCTCTCCTTCTTTCTCCTTTGTTCATTCCTTCCCATTTGCATTTTCTTCCTTCCCTCTTTCCTCTCTCCTTCCCTCTTTTCTTGTACTTCCATCCTTCCCTTCCTCCCTTTCATCCTTTCCTTCCTTCCTTCTTTCCTTCCTTCCTCCCACCTTCCCTCTCTCCCTATTTCTCCTTCCATCCCTACCTTTTGTCCTTTCTTCCTTCTCCTTTCCTTCCGCCTTTCCCTTCCCTGCTTCTTTTTCTTTCCTTTCCTCCCTTCTTCCCTCTCCCTCTCTCCTTCCATCCCTCCCTTTCATCCCTCCTTCCCTCTCTCTTTCCTTCTTCCTCCTTATCTCCCTCTGTCTCCTTCCTTCTCTTCCTCTCTTTTGTCTTTCCTTCCTTCTCTCTTTCCTTCTACCTTCCATTCCTTTTGATTTGCCTTCCTCCTTCTCTCCCTTTCTCCTTCCTTCCTCCTTTTTGTCTTTCCTTCCTTCTCTCTTTCCTTCCACCTTCCATTCCTTTTCTTTCCTTCCTCCTTCTCTCCCGCTTTCTCATTCCTTCCTTCCATTCCTTTTGTCTTTCCTTCCTCCTTCTCTCCCTCTTTCTCCTTCCTTCCCTTCCTCCTTTTTTTTCTTTCCTTCCTTCTTCTCTCCCTCTTTCTCCTTCCTTCCCTTCCTCCTTTTTTTTCTTTCCTTCCTTCCCTCTTTCCTTCTACCTTCCATTCATTTTGTCTTGCCTTCCTCCTTCTCTCCCTTTTTCTCCTTCCTTCCTTCCTTCCTTTCTTTCCTTCCTTCTCTTTCCTTCCACCTTCCATTCCTTTTGTCTTTCCTTCCCTTTCCTCCTTCCTTCCCTCTCTCCCTCTTTCTCCTTCCTTCTTTCCCTTCTGTCTATCCTTCCTTCCCTTTCCTCCTCCCTTTCCTCTCTCCCTCTTTCTCCTTACATCCTTCCCTTCCTCCCTTTTGTCTTTCCTTCCTTCTCTCTTTCCTTCCACCTTCCATTCATTTTATCTTGCCTTCCTCCTTCTCTCCCTCTTTCTCCTTCCTTCCCTTTTCTCTATCTTTCCTTCTCTCTTTCCTCGATCCATCCCTTTCTTCCTTCTATCCTTCCCATTTGTCTTTCCTTCCTTCCTTCCCTCTCTCCCTCTTTCTCCTTCCATCCTTCCCTTCCTCCCTTTTGTCTTTCCTTCCTTTTGTCTTTCCTTCCTCCTTCCTCCCTATTGTCTTTCCTTCCTTCTCTCTTTCCTTCCAGCTTCCATTCCTTTTGTCTTTCCGTCCTCCTTCTCTCCCTCTTTCTCCTTCCTTCCTTCCCTTTTGTTTATCCTTCCTTCTTTCTTCCATTGAGCCTTCCCTTTCTGCCTTCTGTCCTTCCGTTTTTCCTTCCTTCCCTCTTTCTCGTTCCCTCCTTCCTTCTCTTTCCTTCCTTCCCTTCCTCCCTTTTGTCGTTCCTTCCTTCTCTCTTTCCCTCCACCTTCCATTCCTTTTGTCTTTCTCCTTCCTTCCCTTTTGTTTATCCTTCCTTCTTTCTTCCCTTGATCCTTCCCTTTCATCCTTCTGTCCTTCCATTTTTCCTTCCTTCCCTCTTTCTCATTCCCTCCTTCCTTCCTTCTCTTTCCTTCCTTCCTTCCCTTCCTCCCTTTTGTCGTTCCTTCCTTCTCTCTTTCCCTCCACCTTCCATTCCTTTTGTCTTTCTCCTTCCTTCCCTTTTGTTTATCCTTCCTTCTTTCTTCCCTTGATCCTTCCCTTTCTTCCTTCTGTCCTTCCGTTTTTCCTTCCTTCCCTCTTTCTCGTTCCCTCCTTCCTTCTCTTTCCTTCCTCCCTTTTGTCATTCCTTCCTTCTCTCTTTCCTTCCAGCTTCCATTCCTTTTGTCTTTCCGTCCTCCTTCTCTCCCTCTTTCTCCTTCCTTCCTTCCCTTTTGTTTATCCTTCCTTCTTTCTTCCATTGAGCCTTCCCTTTCTTCCTTCTGTCCTTCCGTTTTTTCTTCCTTCCCTCTTTCTCGTTCCCTCCTTCCTTCTCTTTCCTTCCTCCCTTTTGTCGTTCCTTCCTTCTCTCTTTCCCTCCACCTTCCATTCCTTTTGTCTTTCTCCTTTCTTCCGTTTTGTTTATCCTTCCTTTTCTTTCTTCCGTCCTTCTGTTTTTCCTTCCTTCCCTCTTTCTCGTTCCCTCCTTCCTTCTCTTCCCTTCCTTCCCCCTTTTGTCGTTCCTTCCTTCTCTCTTTCCCTCCACCTTCCATTCCTTTTGTCTTTCTCCTTCCTTCCCTTTTGTTTATCCTTCCTTGTTTCTTCCCTTCATCCTTCCCTTTCTTCCTTCCGTCCTTCTGTTTTTCCTTCCTTCCCTCTTTCTCGTTCCATCCTTCCTTCTCTCTTTCCTTCCATCCAAGCAGGGAGTGCTAGCCTGCGGCCCCCAAGTTAGGAAGTTTGCCCAGGCCTGGGATACATAGTCTGGCGAAGGGTTGAATCCAACGCTCCCATATCAAGGCTGGGCCTAGCAAGAGAGAAACCAGAAAGCAGGCGATGGAGAGATTGCCTTCCAGGTCACTGCAGTCATAAGACGGGGGAAGGCTTGCCAAAAAGACAGGACTACACACATTCTGGGGAAGCGAAGACTGCAGGAGCGAAGGCGAAGGAGGGCGTCCCACAAACAGACGTCGTCGGCCTTTCTATAAATAACACACAAGCAGAAAGGCTAAAGGAACAAAGGGGTTGGTTCGGAGACTCGGGATACACAGTATTGGGTTTAGGCTGGGCATTCACAAAGGTGGATGGGTATTATTATTATTATTATTATTATTAGACTAGCTTGGGGACCCGGCGGTGCCCGGGTTATTTGAGGAAGGCATTGTGTGCCAAGGTTGGTTCCTATTCGATGTATATGTGGCTCGCAGTGGTCTCAGGAACTTAGTGAAGGTACTGCAAGTCCCATTGGCCGTGGTCCATCCCCCTCCAAACAGCACCGGGATGTAGAGTGGGTCGTGGGGGCTCTGTGTGTCACATTTGGTCTTGATCATTCATTGGATGAGGGTTGCAGCGGTCACGGAAGGTGAGTGAAGGGATTTCAAGTCCCACCATCTGTGGTCCATCCTCCTTGAAACAGCACCAGGGTGTAGAGTGGGTCAAGGGGGCTCTGTGTGCTAATTTTGGTCTGTATTGGTCATTGGGTGAGGGTCTCGTTGTGAAGTGGGCCATTGGGCCTCTGTTTGCCAAGTTTGGTCCTGATCCGTCACTGCTGTCGGCCGCAGCGTCTGACTGCCTGAGGCCTTTCCTTTTCCCTCTGAGTCACCTTAGTGTTGGAATGTGGATGGCCAATCGGAGTCCTTTATGCAAATATCATTTCAGTGACAACCAATCCCCTCTGTCTGGGGCCGTAGAATGTTGGAGTTCTGAGGCTGGCCAATCAGAGTCCTTTATGCAAATAATCCCATAGTGGCAATCTATCGAAACACTGTCACATATTCCTTGGCACCTCTGCACCTCCCAGAAAATGAACATTCCATTTCCAACAGAAAAATAGTCATTTGGCTAACTGAAGCATTCAGTTGCATTCTGTTTTGCTGGCCAATCAGAGTCTTTTATGCAAATTGTCTCTCAGTGGCAACCAATGCCCTCTGTCTGGTGCCTTAGAGTGTTGGAGTTCTGAGGCTGGCCAATCAGAGTCCTTTATGCAATTAATCCCACAGTGGCAACCAATCTGGTGCCTTAGAGTGTTGGAGATCTAAGGCTGGCCAATCAGAGTCCTTTATGCAAATAATCCCACAGTGGCAACCAATCTGGTGCCTTAGAGTGTCAGTGTTCTGAGGCTGGCCAATCAGTGCCCTTTATGCAAATAATCCCACAGTGGCAACCAATCGAAACGCTGGCACATATTCCTTCCTCCACACCACCGCATCGCCGCAAACACTGACTTTTATTATATACTAGCTTGGGGACCTGGCCCTGCCCAGGTTATTTGAGAAAGGCATTGTGTGCCAACGGTGGTCCTTAGGAGATGTTTACGTGGCTTACAGTGGTCTCAGGAAGTTAGTGAAGGTACTTCAAGTCCCATCATCCATGGTCCATCCTCCTTCAAACGGCACCAGGATGTAGAGTGGGTCATGAGGGCTCTGTGTGTCAGGTTTGGTCTTGATCAGTCATTGGATTAGGTTTGCAGCAGTTTTGGGAAGTGAGTGAAGGTACTTCAAGTCCCATCATGCATGGTCTGTCCTCCTCCAAGCTGCACCAGGATGTAAAGTGGGTCATGGAGGCTCTGTGTGCCTAGTTTGTTCTTTTTTGGTAATTGGATGAGGGTCGCAGTGGTCTCAGAAAGTGAGTGAAGGTACTTCAAGTCCTATCATCCGTGGTCCGTCCCACTCAAAACTGTAGCAGGATGTAGAGTGGGTCATGGGTAATCTGTGTGCCAAGTTTGGGCCTGGTCTGTGATTTGCAGGGGCTTCAATGTTCTGTGGGAAATGAATCGGGTGAAGGTACTGCAAATCCCATCATTTGTGGCCCATCCTGCCCTACACTGCACCAGGTTGTAAAGTGGGCCAGTGGGCATCTGTGTGCCAAGTGTGGTCCTGATCCTTCTATGGTGTCGGCCACAGTGCTGTAAGGAAGTGAGTTAAAGTACTGCAGGTCCCGTCATCCATGGTCCATCCTCCCTCAAACTGCACCAGGATGTAGAGTGGGTCTTGAGGGTTCTGTGTGCCAAGTTTGGTCTTGTTCTCTCATTGTTTGGGGTCGCAAAGGGGTCGCAAAGTGTTTTGGTCTGAAACTCCCACCATGCCTGACTGCCTCAGGCCTTTTCCTGACCCCCCTCTGCCAGTTTAGAGGGTCGGAATGTTCGTGTTGGCGACTGCCTCAGGCCTTTGCCTTACCCCCCTCTGCCAGTTTAGAGGGTCGGAATGTTCGTGTTGGCGACTGCCTCAGGCCTTTGCCTTACCCCCCTCTGCCAGTTTAGAGGGTCGGAATGTTCGTGTTGGCGACTGCCTCAGGCCTTTGCCTTACCCCCCTCTGCCAGTTTAGAGGGTCGGAATGTTCGTGTTGGCGACTGCCTCAGGCCTTTGCCTTACCCCCCTCTGCCAGTTTAGAGGGTCGGAATGTTCGTGTTGGCGACTGCCTCAGGCCTTTGCCTTACCCCCCTCTGCCAGTTTAGAGGGTCGGAATGTTCGTGTTGGCGACTGCCTCAGGCCTTTGCCTTACCCCCCTCTGCCAGTTTAGAGAGTCTGCCAGAATGTTCGTGTTGGCGACTGCCTCAGGCCTTTGCCTTATCCCCTCTGCCAGTTTAGAGGGTCGGAATGTTCGTGTTGGCGACTGCCTCGGGCCTTTTCCTGACCCCCTCTGCCAGTTTAGAGGGTCGGAATGTTCGTGTTGGCGACTGCCTCAGGCCTTTGCCTTACCCCCCTCTGCCAGTTTAGAGGGTCGGAATGTTCGTGTTGGCGACTGCCTCAGGCCTTTCCCTTACCCCCCTCTGCCAGTTTAGAGAGTCGGAATGTTCCGACTGCCTCAGGCCTTTGACTTATCCCCCTCTGCCAGTTTAGAGGGTCGGAATGTTCGTGTTGGCGACTGCCTCAGGCCTTTGACTTACCCCCTCTGCCACTTTAGAGGGTCGGAATGTTCATGTTGGCGACTGCCTCAGGCCTTTTCCTTACCCCCTCTGCCAGTTTAGAGGGTCGGAATGTTCGTGTTGGCGACTGCCTCAGGCCTTTTCCTTACCCCCTCTGCCAGTTTAGAGGGTCGGAATGTTCGTGTTGGCGACTGCCTCAGGCCTTTGCCTTACCCTCCTCTGCCAGTTTAGAGGGTCAGAATGTTCGTGTTGGCGACTGCCTCAGGCCTTTGCCTTACCCCCTCTGCCAGTTTAGAGGGTCGGAATGTTCGTGTTGGCGACTGCCTCAGGCCTTTGCCTTACCCCCCTCTGCCAGTTTAGAGTGTCGGAATGTTCGTGTTGGCGACTGCCTCAGGCCTTTGACTTATCCCCCTCTGCCAGTTTAGAGGGTCGGAATGTTCGTGTTGGCGACTGCCTCAGGCCTTTGCCTTATCCCCCTCTGCCAGTTTAGAGGGTCGGAATGTTCGTGTTGGCGACTGCCTCAGGCCTTTGCCTTATCCTCCTCTGCCAGTTTAGAGTGTCGGAATGTTCGTGTTGGCGACTGCCTCAGTCCTTTGCCTTATCCCCCTCTGCCAGTTTAGAGGGTCGGAATGTTCGTGTTGGCGACTGCCTCAGGCCTTTGCCTTATCCCCCTCTGCCAGTTTAGAGGGTCGGAATGTTCGTGTTGGCGACTGCCTCAGGCCTTTGCCTTACCCCCCTCTGCCAGTTTAGAGTGTCGGAATGTTCGTGTTGGCGACTGCCTCAGGCCTTTGACTTATCCCCCTCTGCCAGTTTAGAGGGTCGGAATGTTCGTGTTGGCGACTGCCTCAGGCCTTTGCCTTATCCCCCTCTGCCAGTTTAGAGGGTCGGAATGTTCGTGTTGGCTGGCCAATAGAGGCGTTATGCAAATACTCCCTCACTGGCAACCAATCATGTTGTCAGAATGTAGAGGCCGGGAGCCAATCAGAACGCTGCCACATACATACAAACAAACATACAAACCCACAAACATTCCGTTTTATTATATATACAGATAATAGATATAGATAGATTAATATTTTTGGAAATCCGCGAAACAGCGAATCCGCAATAAGAGAACCACGAAGTAGCGAGGGAACGCTGTCGATTGTCCTCCGTATACGTCTCCAAAATCCAGTTCCTCTGCAGGAAGGCATTCCCCCTCCTTTGACCTCAAAGCAACAACCTCTTCCTTGGACGTTTACGAGCGAGGGAGAGGCTCGATCGTTGCCAAATAATGCAATGCAGGTCTGAGTCGGAAAGGGTTTCCAAAGCACACTTTGCCATTAGTCACCGGGGGAGCGTGCAGCTAGGATCCGAGTTCGAGAGAGCGCTCCCCGGTTACTCAGAGGTTACTCAGGGCAGAGGAGAGACGGAAGGAAGGGGCTGCGGTTAGGGAAAGGAAGCCACCCGGAGATGAGCTGGCCCTGACTGACTTTGCGTTGTTTTTCTCTGGTTTCGCAAATTGAAACAACACGCTCTTCCCTTGTGGAGTCGGCAGGGACCAAGATATGGTCGGCCGGGAAATAGCCAGTGGGATTGGCAATGGGGTCGGAGGTCAAAATGGGTTTTAAATAGACCGTTCCCTTTCTATCTTCTGGGGTTGGGGTCAAAGGCATCTGTATTAATATTATAATATTTCCATATTGAAAAACCGTGAAAGAGCGAGTCCGCGAAAAGCGAACCGCGAAGTAGCAAGGGACCACTGTATTATTATTATTATTTTTCCATATTGAAAAATCCATGAAACAACGAGTCTGCAAAAAGCGAACCACGAAGTAGCGAGGGACCATTGTACCATTATTATATTATTATTATTATTAAATTTCCATATTGAAAAATCCATGAAACAACGAGTCTGCAAAAGCGAACCACGAAGTAGCGAGGGACCATTGTATTATTATTATTATTAAATTATTAAATTTCCATATTGAAAAATCCATGAAACAACAAGTCTGCAAAAAGCGAACCACGAAGTAGCGAGGGACCATTGTATTATTATTATTATTAAATTTCCATATTGAAAAATCCATGAAACAACGAGTCTGCAAAAAGCGAACCACGAAGTAGCGAGGGACCATTGTATTATTATTATTATTATTAAATTTCCATATTGAAAAATCCATGAAACAACGAGTCTGCAAAAAGCGAACCACGAAGTAGCGTGGGACCATTGTATTATTATTATTATTATATTTCCATATTGAAAAACCGTGAAAGAGCGAGTCCGCGAAAAGCAAACCACGAAGTAGCGAGGGACCACTGTATTATTATTATTATTATTATATTTCCATATTGAAAAACCATGAAAGAGCGAGTCCGCGAAAAGCAAACCACGAAGTAGCGAGGGACCACTGTATTATTATTATTATTATTATTATATTTCCATATTGAAAAACTGTGAAAGAGCGAGTCCGCGAAAAGCAAACCACGAAGTAGCGAGGGACCATTGTATTATTATTATTATTATTATTATTCCATATTGAAAAATCCATGGAACAACAAGTCTGCAAAAAGCAAACCACGAAGTAGCGAGGGACCATTGTAGTATTATTATTATTATTATTATTATTATTGAATTTCCATATTGAAAAATCCGTGAAACAACAAGTCTGCAAAAAGCAAACCACGAAGTAGCGAGGGACCATTGTAGTATTATTATTATTATTATTATTATTCCATATTGAAAAATCCATGAAACAACGAGTCTGCAAAAAGCGAACCACGAAGTAGCGAGGGACCATTGTATTATTATTATTATTATTATTATTAAATTTCCATATTGAAAAATCCATGAAACAACGAGTCCGCAAAAAGCGAACCACGAAGTAGCGAGGGACCATTGTATTATTATTATATTATTATTATTATTATTAAATTTCCATATTGAAAAATCCGTGAAACAACGAGTCTGCAAAAAGCAAACCACGAAGTAGCGAGGGACCATTGTATTATTATTATATTATTATTATTAAATTTCCATATTGAAAAATCCGTGAAACAACGAGTCCGCAAAAAGGGAACCACGAAGGAGCGAGGGACCATTGTATTATTATTATTATTATTATTAAATTTCCATATTGAAAAATCCGTGAAACGAGTCCGCAAAAAGCGAACCACGAAGTAGCGAGGGACCATTGTAGTATTATTATTATTATTATTAAATTCCCATATTGACAAACTGTGAAAGAGCGAGTCCGCGAAAAGCTAACAGCGAAGTAGCGAGAGACCATTGTATTATTATTACTATTATTATTAAATTTCCATATAGAAAAATCCGTGAAAGAACGAGTCCGCGAAAAGCAAACCGCGAAATAGCGGGGGACCACTGTATTATTATTATTCCTATTATATTTCCATATTGAAAAATCCGTGAAACAGCGAGTCCACAGAAAGCGAACTGCGAAGTTGCGTGAGACCATTGTATTATTATTATAATTATTGTATTATTATTAGGGCACCCGCCGGTCCAACCTTTTTGGACCTCAAAGAAAGGAAACTTCTCTAATCGGAGACTTCTGGCCCGCGTGGAAGGATTCACGCTCCATCGGTTCCCCCAAATCTGCAGTGCTGGGTTGCTCTTTTGCATGTCAATCAATCCAGACTCTGGTTTTTTTGCAATGCAGGGAAGCAGTGGAAGGATGCAAGGCAGAGATGCCCTCCTTCCTTCGTTCCCTCCCTCCCTGCTCTCTCTTTTGCTGCAAGGGAATGCCCTCCAATGCACACTCCTCCTGCAGCAAAGAGGAGGGAGGGAGAGAGAGAGAGAGAGAGAGAGAAAACTCTCTCTGCAGCTCTATATGTCCTCCTTCCACTAGAGTTCTGCAGCAAGACTGCATCAGAGGAAGGGGGGGGGGGGGAGAGGTTGGAGCCATGCAATGCAGCCTCATAACTCCACACATAAAACCCCAAGTAAGCATCTCTATAGGCCAGTGTTTCCCCACCAGTGTGCCGTGAGCAATCATCAAGTGTGCCATGGGAAATTGGAACCTCCAAGGTCGATTCCCAACCCTTTCAGTACTTTCTGTTGGTCGTGAGAGTTCAATAGGCCAAGTTGGGTTCAATTCCATTGTTGCAAGAGTTCAGGATGCTCTTTGATGGTGCGTTAACTCTAAATCCCAGAAACAGTAACTCCCAAATGTCAAGGTCTATTTCCCCCAAACTCCATCTGGGTTCGCATTTGGGAAGATTGAGCATTCAAATCAAAAACTTTATTGCGGTCACAGACCAGCGCAAAGCGGGCACAAGCGCCCTAAGAGGAGAAGGACAACTCCCCGGTAAACCGTTATTTAAAATCAGACTCGAAATCAATATAGAAATATATTTTAAGAGACAGGATATTCAGGCCCGGATTAGCCTCTTCGGCCGCCCGAGGCCAAGACTCCCCGCGCCACCCCCCCCAGGGCGTGGAAAGCCACGCCCCCCAGGGTGCGGAAAGCCACGCCCCCAGGGCGCTGCTGCGCGTGTGCGGCAGCAGCCCCGGCCGTGCGGCTTCCGTCGCCTCCTCCTCCCGTGACCGTGTGGCTTCCGTCCACCTCGCGCCTTCCTTTCGGTCGTGGCAGGAGGAGGAGGTGGTCGGAAGCCGCGCGGCACTGCTCGTGGGGCTTCCGTCGCCTCCTCCTCCCGCGACCATGCGGCTTCCGTCCACCTCGCGCCTTCCTTTCGGTCGTGGCAGGAGGAGGAGGTGGTCGGAAGCCGCGCGGCACTGCTCGTGGGGCTTTCGTCGCCTCCTCCTCCCGCGACCATGCGGCTTCCGTCCACCTCGCGCCTTCCTTTCGGTCGTGGCAGGAGGAGGAGGTGGTCGGAAGCCGCAATGCGGCTTCCGTCCACCTCGCCTTCCTTTCGGTCGTGGCAGGAGGAGGAGGTGGTCGGAAGCTTGCGCGCACTGCTCATGGGGCTTTCGTCGCCTCCTCCTCCCGCGACCATGCGGCTTCCGTCCACCTCGCGCCTTCCTTTCGGTCGTGGCAGGAGGAGGTGGTGGTCGGAAGCCGCGCGGCCTGCTCATGGGGCTTCCGTCGCCTCCTCCTCCCGCGACCATGCGGCTTCCGTCCACCTTGCGCCTTCCTTTCGGTCGTGGCAGGAGGAGGAGGTGGTCGGAAGCCGCCGGCACTGCTCGTGGGGCTTTTAAGTCGCCTCCTCCTCCCGCGACCATGCGGCCTCCGCCCACCCCGCGCCTTCCTTTCGGCCGTGCCGGGGGGCGGAGGTTGTGTGTATCCAGGCGGCACTGCTCATGGGGCTTTCGTCGCCTCCTCCTCCCGCGACCATGCGGCTTCCGTCCACCTCGCGCCTTCCTTTCGGTCGTGGCAGGAGGAGGGAGGTGGTCGGAAGCCGCGCGGCACTGCTCGTGGGGCTTCCGTCGCCTCCTCCTCCCGCGACCGTGTGGCTTCCGTCCACCTCGCGCCTGCCTTTCGGTCGTGGCAGGAGGGAGGTGGTGGTCGGCCGCGCGCACTGCTCGTGGGGCTTCCGTCGCCTCCTCCTCCCGCGACCGTGTGGCTTCCGTCCACCTCGCGCCTTCCTTTCGGTCGTGGCAGGAGGAGGACGTGGTCGGAAGCCGCGCGGCACGGCCCGGGGGGCTTCCGTCGCCGCCTCCTCCCGTGAACGTGTGGCTTCCGTCCACCTCGCGCCTTCCTTTCGGTCGTGGCAGGAGGAGGAGGTGGTCGGAAGCCGCGCGGCACTGCTCGTGGGGCTTCCGTCGCCTCCTCCTCCCACGACCGTGCGGCTTCCGTCCACCTCGCGCCTTCCGTTCGGACGTGGCAGGAGGAGGAGGTGGTCGGAAGCCGCGCGGCACTGCTCGTGGGGCTTCCGTCGCCTCCTCCTCCCGCGACCGTGTGGCTTCCGTCCACCTCGCGCCTTCCTTTCGGTCGTGGCAGGAGGAGGTGGTCGGAAGCCGCGCGGCACTGCTCGTAGGGCTTCCGTCGCCTCCTCCTCCCGCGACCGTGTGGCTTCCGTCCACCTCGCGCCTTCCTTTCGGTCGTGGCAGGAGGAGGAGGTGGTCGGAAGCCGCGCGGCACTGCTCGTGGGGCTTCCGTCGCCTCCTCCTCCCGCGACCGTGTGGCTTCCGTCTACCTCGCGCCTTCCTTTCGGTCGTGGCAGGAGGAGGAGGTGGTCGGAAGCCGCGCGGCACTGCTCGTGGGGCTTCCGTCGCCTCCTCCTCCCGCGACCGTGTGGCTTCCGTCCACCTCGCACCTTCCTTTCGGTCGTGGCAGGAGGAGGAGGTGGTCGGAAGCCGCGCGGCACTGCTCGTGGGGCTTCCGTCGCCTCCTCCTCCCGCGACCGTGTGGCTTCCGTCCACCTCGCGCCTTCCTTTCGGTCGTGGCAGGAGGAGGAGGTGGTCGGAAGCCGCGCGGCTACTGCTCGTGGGGCTTCCGTCGCCTCCTCCTCCCACGACCGTGCGGCTTCCGTCCACCTCGCGCCTTCCTTTCGGTCGTGGCAGGTGGAGGTGGTCGGAAGCCGCGCGGCACTGCTCGTGGGGCTTCCGTCGCCTCCTCCTCCCGCGACCGTGTGGCTTCCGTCCACCTCGCGCCTTCCTTTCGGTCGTGGCAGGAGGTGGTCGGAAGCCGCGCGGCACTGCTCGTGGGGCTTCCGTCGCCTCCTCCTCCCGCGACCGTGTGGCTTCCGTCCACCTCGCGCCTTCCTTTCGGTCGTGGGGGGAGGAGGAGGTGGTCGGAAGCCGCGCGGCACTGCTCGTGGGGCTTCCGTCGCCTCCTCCTCCCGCGACCGAAAGGAGGGCGCAAGGAGGAAGGGAAGTCCCGCCCTCCTTCTGGCCGCCTGGGCCGCCCCCTTGCAAAGGAAGGAGGCGGCCAGGAGGAGAGAAGGAAGGGAAGCCCGTTGGCGGGTATGCGTGCGCATGCATGCATGCCCCCCGGCGGGGCAAAGCTTCCCTTCCTCCTCCTGGCCGCCTCCTTCCTTTGCAAGGGGCGGCCCAGGCGAGGAGGGCGCCATTCCCTCCTCCCGCCCGCCCTCTCCCGAGGTATGATGACTCTCTCGGGAGAGGGCGGGGGGAAGCTCTGCTGGGGCGGGTTTTTGGTTTTAAATTTATGCTTTCGGGGGGTTGAATCCGCTGCCCACCAAAACCTGCCGCCCAAGGCCATGGCCTAGTCTGGCCTTATGGGTAATCTGTGCCAAAGGATATTGTTCCCTTACGGTGTCAATCATCACCCGTCTGATATTAAGGGCAGCAGCACAGAACTTAGCAACACTGTAAGTCATTGCAGTGTTAGAGTCCGAAAGCAGCAGGGTGGAATAACACCTTCCATTGCGCCCCGGGAACTTTAAGAGCCATGGCCCAATGAGATTGCATCTAAGATCTCTGTCGAACATGCATTGAAGAGGCACGTGCTCAGTTGTTTCCACATCACCAGACCCACAGGGAATATTGAGTATTCATGCCAAGTTTGGTCCTGATCCAACATTGTTTCAGTCCACAGTGCTCTCTGGATATAGGTGAACTACAACTCCAAAACCCAAGGCCAATGCCCACCAAACTCTTATAGCATTTTCTCTTGGTTATGGGAGTTCTGTGTGGGGAGTTTGTGTCTTTCTGCCATTCCTGCCAGGATATCTATGTTGTGTCCATCGAAACAGGCCCAGGTTTCACACTGAGTGTATAAATACATTCAAAAACATATTAACTATAGGTATGACTGTGTTAGAGTGTCATTTTGTGTAATTTTGGTTGGTGGTGTGCCCCAGGATTTTGTCAATGTAAAAAGTGTGCCGCGGCTCAAAAAAGGTTGGGAAACACTGCTTTAGACGGATACACACACACACTGGATACATGTCCGGGCATCAAGAATTAGCCATTGGCCACTTTGATGAGCACTGAGTGGCCTTGCAGCTTCAAAGCCTGGCTGGTTGCTGACTGGGGGAATCCTTTGTTGGGAGGTGCTAGCTGGATCCCGCCGGGCAGGAACCAGCCAGGTTTTGAAGCTACAAGGCCGTTCCATGCTAATCAAGGTGGCCAACTGCAACATTCTCCCACCCTGGACATCACTCCACAGATACATAAACCTCGCTCGCCAGATGACGCCTCCCCAAGCTAGTCTGTATCTGTTCTGTATATATATGTGGCAGCGTTCTGATTGGCAGCCACTTTCACAGGCCACACCGACCAGCGCGGGTGATGGACCTGCACCAAACTTGGTACACATAACCCCCCTAACCCCCTTTACGTCCTGGTGCGGTTCGAGGGACATGACCCACGGATTATGGGATTTGTAGTACTTTCTAACACTTTGGTTCCCACAGACCACTGAGGCCACCAAAAAGGACCAATACAGAGCACGCTTAGCACACACAGCCCCCATGACCCACTCTACGTCCTGGTGCAGTTCGGAAGAGAGTGGACCATGGATGATGGGACTTGAAATACCTCTATTCACTTCCCAAGTCCACTGCAACCTTCATCCAATTACTGATTGAGACCAAACTTGGCACACATAACCCCCATGACTTCCTTCACGTCCTGGTGAGGTTCAGGGGAGGACTGACAATGGATGATGGGATTTGTAGTATTTTCACACCCCTCTGTTCCCACAGACCACTGCGGCCCCCAACAAACACCGATAAAGACCACACTTGGCACACAGAGCCCCAGTGACCCACTCTACATCCTACTGAAGTTTGGAGGGGGGGCAGAACATGGATGATGGGACTTGCAGTACCTTCACTCACTTTCCAAGACTGCTACAAACCTAATCCAATGACCGCTCAACACCAAACCTGGCACACAGAGCCCTCATGACCCACTCTACGTCCTGGTGCAGATCGGAGGAGGGTGGACCATGGATGATGGGACTTGAAGTACCTCTACTCACTTCCCAAGTCCGCTGCGACCCTCATCCAATTACTGATCGAGACCACACTTGGCACACATAACCCCCATGACTGCCTTCACGTCCTGGTGAGGTTCGGGGGAGGACTGACAATGGATGATGGAATTTGTAGTACTTTCACACACCTCTGTTCCCACAGACCACTGCGGCCCACAACAAACACCGAGAAAGACCACACTTGGCACACAGAGCCCCAGTGACCCACTCTACATCCTGCTGAAGTTTGGAGGGGGGCAGAACATGGATGATGGGACTTGAAGTACCTTCCCTCACTTTCCAAGCCTGTTACAAACCTAATCCAATGACTGATCAACACCAAACCTGACACACAGCGCCCTCATGACCCACTCTACATCCTGGTGCAGTTTTGTGTGAGACGGACCACGGATGATGGGACTTCAAGTACCTTCACACACTTCCTAAAAACAATGCAACCCTCATCCATTCACCAATACAGACCAAACTTAGCACACAGAGCCCCCATGACCCAATCTACATACTACTACACTTTGGGGGGAGGGTGGACCAGAGATGATGGGACTTGCACTACCTTCAGTAATTTCATGATACCACTGCAACTCCCAATAATGATGGATCAAGACCAAACTTGGCACACAGAGCCCCCATGACCCAATCTACATCCTGCTGCACTTCTCAAACGACCCGGGCACCGCCGGGTCCCCAAGCTAGTAGTAAATAAATAATAAATAAGTATGTGTTTTCTGATGGTCTTCGGGGACCCCTCTGGAACCCCCTCGCGACCACTCCAGGGGTTGAGGTACACTGTCCACGAACGTCTCATAGCGTATTTCTGTCACCATTCAGATTCGCCGTGCCGGATGCGGCAGCTTCAAAATTGAATTATTTCCAGTGTGTAGTTTTGATTGGCAGCTCCAGTGGCGTTGATAGAAGGCCTACTTGTGGGTTGACGAGAGGGGACGAAGGGCGACAACATTGCCCTTCCCAATGCGTTTTCTTGCTGAGCAAGGGGTCCGGCAGGCGGGGAGGCAGGTGAGGCGTTGTGAACGTGGTCCCTCTGCAAGTCTTTGGCGTGCTGCAGTTTCCCCATCCCGTCTTTGGATCTGCTGCAAGTGCATTGCAGCGCACTGCAGCAGACGGAGGGCCCTTGGCAGGCTGCTCCGCTTGCTCGCTCAGCCATGAGTTTCCCATAAAATCAAACCAAAATCAGGTTGGAAGGAGATAAAAGGCACAAAGAAGGGGATGGAAAAGGTGGGAGACCACCTGAGTTCGGGGAAAAGCTGCTTTTGAATTCAGGTTGCACCAAAAATCCAGATTTTGGAAGGAAACATAATTATTTCCATCACACTCATAACGCCGGAACCCGTTTTATCTAAGGCCTCCTGCCTGGGGGAATCCTTTGTTGGGATGCTAACATCATTCCACAGATACATAAACCTCACTAGCCAGATGACACATCCCAAAAAAGGTTTCCCCCAGGCAGGAAGCAGCCAGGTTTTGAAGCTACAAGGCCATTCCATGCTAATCAAGGTGGCCAACTGCAACGTTCTCCCACCATGTACATCATTCCACAGATACATAAACCTCACTAGCCAGATGAGACATCCCAAAAAAGGTTTCCCCCAGGCAGGAAGCACCCAGGCTTTGAAGATGCAAGGCCGTTTCATGCTAATCAAGGTGACCAATGGCAACGACGTTCACACTTCTTACTCCCACCCTGGACGTCATTCCAGAGATATCTAAACCAGCTTCAAAGCCTGGCTGGTTGCTGCCTGGGGGAATCCTTTGTTGGGAGGTGTTAGCTGGATCCCACCAGGCAGGAGCCAGCCAGGTTTTGAAGCTACAAGGCCATTCCATGCTAATCAAGGTGGCCAACTGCAATGTTCTCCCACCATGGACATCATTCCACAGATACATGAACCTCACTAGCCAGATGACGCCTCCCAAAAAAGGATTCCCCCAGGCAGGAAGTAGCCAGGCTTTGAAGATGCAAGGCCGTTTGATGCTAATCAAGGTGACCAATGGCAACAACGTTCACATTTCTTTCCCCCACCTGGACATCATCCCAGAGATATATAAACCAGCTTCAAAGCCTGGTGGGTTGCTGCCTGGGGGAATCATTTGTTGGGAGGTGTTAGCTGGATCCCACCAGGCAGGAACCAGCCAGGTTTTGAAGCTGCGAGGCCATTCAATGCTAATCAAAGTGCCCAATTGCAACATTCTCCCACCCTGGACATCATTCCACAGATACATAAACTTTGCTAGCCAGATGGCACCTCCCAAAAAAGGATTCCCTCAGGCAGGAAGCAGCCAGGCTTTGAAGATGCAAGGCCGTTGAATGCTAATCAAGGTGACCAATGGCAATAACGTTCACACTTCTTTCTCCCACCTGGACATCATTCCACAGATACATAAACCTCACTAGCCAGCTGACACCTCCCAAAAAAGGATTCCTCCAGGCAGGAAGCAGCCAGGCTTTGAAGGTGCAAGGCCGTTGAATGCTAATCAAGGTGACCAATGGCAACAACGTTCATACTTCTTTCTCCCACCTGGACGTCATCCCAGAGATATATAAATCAGCTTCAAAGCCTGGCTGGTTGCGGCTTGGGGGAATCCTTTGTTAGGAGGTGTTAGCTGGATCCCACCAGGCAGGAACCAGCCAGGTTTTGAAGCTACCAGGCCATTCCAGGCTAATCAAGGTGGCCAACAACAGCAACATTCTCCCACCCTGGACATCATTCCACAGATACGTAAACCTCACTAGCCAGAGGACACCTCCCAAAAAAGGATTCCCCCCAGACAAGAAGCAGCCAGGCTTTGCAGATGCAAGGCCGTTTAATGCTAATCAAGGTGACCAATGGCAACAACGTTCACACTTCTTTCTCCCACCTGGACATCATTCCAGAGATATATAAACCAGCTTCAAAGCCTGGCTGGTTGCTGCCTGGGGGAATCCTTTGTTGGGAGGTGTTTGCTGGCCAATGGATAAACCCAGGCAGCAACCAGCCAGGCTGTGAAGCTACAAGGCCATTCAGTGCTAATCAAGGTGGCCAATGGGAATATATACACACACACAAACATTATTATTATATATTATATTGTACTATATTATTACACCACTATATATATATGGATGGATATATATGTGGATAGAGAGGTATTCGGATCCTCATATATGGTTTTTTTAAATTTGTGTGTATATATATATATATATATAGTGATATATATATAGTTATATATATTAATGTTGTGAATGGATTTATAAGTAAAATATATATGTGGATAGAGAGGTATTCTGATCCTCATATATGGTTTATGTATGTGTGTGTATATATATATAGTGATATATATAGTTATATATATATTACTGTTTTGGATGTATATATATGTAAAATATATATGTGGATAGAGAGGTATTCGGATCCTCATATATGGTATATATATATATAGTTATATATATATAGTTATATATATATATATTACTGTTGTGGATGGATATATATGTAAAATATATGTGTGTGTATATATATAGTAATATATATAGTAATATATATAGTTATATATATATAGTTATATATATTACTGTTGTGGATGGATATATATGTAAAATATATATGTGGATAGAGAGGTATTCGGATCCTCATATATGCTTTTTAAAATGTGTGTGTATATATATATATAGTGATATATATAGTTATATATATTAATGTTGTGAATGGATTTATAAGTAAAATATATATGTGGATAGAGAGGTATTCTGATCCTCATATATGGTTTATGTATGTGTGTGTGTGTATATATATATAGTAATATATATAGTTATATATATTACTGTTGTGGATGGATATATATGTAAAATATATATGTGGATAGAGAGGTATTCGGATCCTCATATATGGTATATATATATATATATAGTTATATATATAGTTATATATATATAACTGTTGCGGATGGATATATATGTAAAATATATATGTGTGTATATATATAGTTATATATATAGTAATATATATATATAGTAATATATATAGTTATATATATATATATAGTTATATATATTACTGTTGTGGATGGATATATATGTAAAATATATATGTGAATAGAGAGGTATTCGGATCCTCATATATGGTTTATTTATGTGTGTGTGTGTATATATAGTGATATATATATATATATATAGTTATATATATTAATGTTGTGAATGGATTTATAAGTAAAATATATATATGTGGATAGAGAGGTATTCTGATCCTCATATATGGTTTATTTATGTGTGTGTATATATATATAGTGATATATATATAGTGATATATATATAGTGAGATATATGTATATATATAGTGATATATATAGTGATATATATATATATAGTGAGAGAGAGATATAGTGAGAGAGATATAGTGAGAGAGAGAGATACACACATACATACATACTTTTGAAGGCCTGCCCATGTTCTTCTTTTGTACCATAATGTATAGACAGCACCACCCACTCTCTTTCAAAGACTCTGCCTCTGTGGCTGCTTTGTTTTCCTCCCTCCCGCTTCCCAGCCTCCCGCGCGCGCGGGACGTGAACCATAAAGATTTTCTTCCTCTCGCTCTGTGGGCGGAGTCAAGGCTGAGACGCAAACAGAGACAGACTCGACTTTGGTTCACGTCGCCGCCGCCCCGGAAATTGCTAGAGGGCTTTCTCCAGGTCTTCAGAGAGAAGGAGGTGAGTGCAAAGGGGCCTGGGGGTCATCTAGTCCAGCCCCCCTTCTGGTTGAAACCTAGCCCTGGCTGGATCCTTGCAAGGCGAGGCCTTTCTCTGACATGTTTGGGTGCATCAATGTGGTGCAATTGGTGCAGTTTGGCCCTGCTTTACCTGTTGTCATGGCTCAATGCTGGGAGTTGTAGTTGCTCAAGGTCTTTTTAGCTCACAGATGTCAGGATGGGAGTGCCTGGCCCAAACTACAGCTCCCACTGTTCTGTTGCAATCAGGTTGCATTGATTCAACAGTGTAGCTCAGCATTTAAATCAGGCACGGGCAAAGTTTATGGCTCCTGGGCCCATAACCTAGTGTGGGTCAACATTGGCCTTCCCTCCAAGTGTTTGGGAGCCCTCCCCCCAGCTTTGGCACTCCCAGCAGCTTCTCCAGCCTTGAGGAGGGCAGGGCCAAGCCAGCCTTGTGCTAGCTATGCCACCACTGGCTTGGCCCTGCCCTCCTCAAGGCTGGAGCAGCTGCTGCTAGAGCTGAAGCCAGAGGGGGCGGAGCCAGGCCACACCAAGCCCCGCCCCCTCCCCAGCTTTGGCACTCCCAGCAGCTTCTCCAGCCTTGAGGAGGGCAGGGCCAAGCCAGCCTTGTGCTAGCTATGCCACCACTGGCTTGGCCCTGCCATCCTCAAGCCTGGAGAAGCTGCTGCTAGAGCGGAAGCCAGAGGGGGCGGAGCCAGGCCATGCCAAGCCCCGCCTCCTCCCCGGCTTCGGCACTCCAAGCAGCTGCTCCAGCCTTGAGGGCAGGGCCAAGCCAGCCTTGTGCTAGCTATGCCACCACTGGCTTGGCCCTGCCCTCCTCAAGGCTGGAGCAGCTGCTGCTAGAGCTGAAGCCAGAGGGGGCGGAGCCAGGCCGTGCCAAGCCCCGCCCCCTTCCCCGGCTTTGGCACTCCCAGCAGCTTCTCCAGCCTTGAGGAGGGCAGGGCCAAGCCAGCCTTGTGCTAGCTATGCCACCACTGGCTTGGCCCTGCCCTCCTCAAACCTGGAGAAGCTGCTGGTAGAGCGGAAGCCAGAGGGGGCGGAGCCAGGCCACGCCAAGCCCCGCCTCCTCCCCAGCTTTGGCACTCCTAGCAGCTGCTCCAGCCTTGAGGGCAGGGCCAAGCCAGCCTTGTGCTAGCTATGCCACCACTGGCTTGGCCCTGCCCTCGTCAAGGCTGGAGCAGCTGCTGCTAGAGCTGAAGCCAGAGGGGGTGGAGTCAGGCCGTGCCAAGCCCGCCCCCACCCCAGCTTTGGTACTCCTAGCAGCTGCTCCAGCCTTGAGGGCAGGGCCAAGCCAGCCTTGTGCTAGCTATGCCACCACTGGCTTGGCTCTGCCATCCTCAAACCTGGTAAAGCTGCCTGTAGAGCGGAAGCCAGAGGGGGGCGGAGCCAGGCCACGCCAAGCCCGCCCCTCCCCAGCTTTGGTACTCTAGCAGCTGCTCCAGCCTTGAGGGCAGGGCCAAGCCAGCCTTGTGCTAGCTATGCCACCACTGGCTTGGCTCTGCCATCCTCAAACCTGGTAAAGCTGCCTGTAGAGCGGAAGCCAGAGGGGGGCTGAGCCAGGCCACGCCAAGCCCGCCCCCTCCCCAGCTTTGGTACTCCTAGCAGCTGCTCCAGCCTTGAGGGCAGGGCCAAGCTAGCCTTGTGCTAGCTATGCCACCACTGGCTTGGCCCTGCCATCCTCAAACCTGGTAAAGCTGCCTGTAGAGCGGAAGCCAGAGGGGGGCGGAGCCAGGCCACGCCAAGCCCCGCCCCCTCCCCAGCTTTGGTACTCCTAGCAGCTGCTCCAGCCTTGAGGGCAGGGCCAAGCCAGCCTTGTGCTAGCTATGCCACCACTGGCTTGGCCCTGCCATCCTCAAACCTGGTAAAGCTGCCTGTAGAGTGGAAGCCAGAGGGGGCGGAGCCAGGCCACACCAAGCCCTGCCCCCTCCCCGGCTTTGGCACTCCTAGCAGCTGCTCCAGCCTTGAGGGCAGGGCCAAGCCAGCCTTGTGCTAGCTATGCCACCACTGGCTTGGCCCTGCCATCCTCAAACCTGGTAAAGCTGCCTGTAGAGTGGAAGCCAGAGGGGGGCGGAGCCAGGCCACGCCAAGCCCCGCCCCCTCCCCAGCTTTGGCACTCCTAGCAGCTGCTCCAGCCTTGAGGGCAGGGCCAAGCCAGCCTTGTGCTAGCTAGGCCACCACTGGCTTGGCCCTGCCCTCGTCAAGGCTGGAGCAGCTGCTGCTAGAGCTGAAGCCAGAGGGGGCGGAGGCAGGCCGTGCCAAGCCCCTTTCTTGCGTGCTCTCTTGCGTGGACTCTCTCTCATGCGCGGGCTCTCTCTCACATGCTCTCTCTCGTGCGGGCTCTCTCTCTCGCACTCTCGTGCGCGGGCTCTCTCTCTTGCTCTCTCTCTCGTGCGCACGCACGCTCTCTCGCTTGCTCTTTCTCTCGTGCGTTCTCTCTCTCTCTCTCTCATGTGGGCTCTTTCCCTCCCTCTCTCTCTCTCTGTGTCTCATGCTCTCTCTCCCTCTCTCTCTTGCGCGCACTCTCTCTCTCGCGTGCTCTCTCTCTCGCACGCGCAGTCTCTCTCGGGCTCTCTCTTGCGCGTGGGCTCTCTCTCTCTCTCTCTCACACACACGCTCTGTCTCTCTCTCGCTCTCTCTTGCGTGCTCTCTCTTGCATGCGGGCTTTCTCGCTCGCGGGCTCTCTCTCGCTTTCTCTCTCGCGCGCGGGTTCTCTCTCTCGCTCTCTTTCTTGTGCATGCCTTAGGCGTGAGTTTGCACCCGCTGCGCTCTCCCCAAGCCTCCTGACTCCCGAGGAGACCTTCAGAGCACAGCGGAGCTTTCCAGCCGGAGGGAATGCATGGGGACCTTGGAGGTGGCGGGAGGTTGGCTTAAAGGGGGCGTCATTCCAAAGTGTGGCCTAGGGCGCAAAAAAGTGTTAATCCAGGCCTGGGCCCAGGTACATTGTCCATCCATTGCAGACCTGGCCGCTTAGTTGCCTACTACGTCTCTCTTTTGGCCGGAGTCAGAGATGCTGACAGCCTTGTTTTGCTTTTCCACAATTAGCTGAAATTGCCACCGATGTTGCCAGAGGCACTTAAGACCCGAAGAAGAAAGTCTTTTTGGATCAGACCGCAGACCAATGTTTTCTTTAGTTTTTTAATTATTTCGCTTATTTATATAGATACAGTCGGAGTTCCGTATCCGCGGCTCCATCAATGCATCATTCCTGCAATATACGTAGAGGCACCCTTAGGCAAGGGATACTCGGAGGTGGTTTTTACCCGTCGTTTACCCGTCGCTTTGGGCACGGGACAGAGACTGTGCTGGTCTCTATCACAGACCAGTTGGACCAAGGCGGGTCAGCGCTGCTCGCGTTATTGGACCTCACGGCAGCATTTGACACAGTCGACCATTCTCTATTGATCCACCGTTTAGCCATGACTGGAGTGAGGGGGTCCGCCCTTAAATGGGTAGCCTCCTTTCTCCAAGATCGGGGACAACGGGTGGAGAGGGCAGGGATGGTCTCGGAAAGGGTCCCCCTTGATTGTGGGGTCCCCCAAGGGGCTATCCTCTCCCCTCTATTATTTAACATCTGTGTGCGTCCACCTGCCCAGCTGGTGCGTCGTTTTGGTCTGGAGTGCCATCAGTACACTGACGACACCCAGCTGGTGCTGAGGATGGAAGGCCGGCCGGACTCTGTACCCGAGTATTTCCATCAGTGCCTGGAAGCCGTGACTGGGTGGCTACGGGCCAGCAGGTTGAAGGTGAACCCGTCGAAGACGGAGGGCCTGTGGCTGGGTCGCCCGGGGGGGGGGGGGGCACGACGACTCCAGCTGCCAATTATGGACGGTGAGGTGGTTAGCCCGTCACCTCTGCTTAAAAGCCTGGGGGTCCAACTGGACCCTCTGCTGACGATGGAGGCTCAGACTGGACTACTGTAACACCCTTTACATTGGCCTTCCTTTGTCGGTAATCCGGAAACTGAAGCTGGTGCAAAACGCTGCGGCCCGACTGCTGGCTGGAGTGACACTATCATGCCACATCACACCAGTCCTCCAGCACTTGCACTGGCTCCCCATCGAGCACCGGATTGCCTTCAAAGTGCTGGTGCTAGCCTTTAAGGCCTTGCATGGTCTGGGGCCAGTGTACCTGAAGGCATGCCCGGATTACCCATAAGGCCAACGAGGCCATGGCCTAGGGGCACCCTAAAACCTTTTGTATTGTTATCCCAATAACCCCATTAATGTGGGATATAATGAGCATGGTGATCAGATCATGATCATAACAGGTACCAAAAGGCCTTTTCGCGGACCACCCTGAACCCCCTGGTCTACATGCGCCCCTCTTTCCCCCTCTTTCCCCTCATGCCCCTCCTCGCTCCTTCTCCCGGCAAAGTCTCTGCTCCGTCCCCTCTCTCTCTCTCTCTCTCTCTCTCACTCTTGTGCTCTCTCTCGCGCTCTCTCTCTCGCGCTCTAGTGCTATCTCTCTCACGCTTTCTCTCTCTCTCTCTCGCTTTCTCTCTCTCGCTCTTGTGCTTTCTTTCTCGCGCTCTTTTTCTCTCTCGTCTTAGCGGCTCTCTCTCTCTCTGTCGCGCTTTCTCTCTTGTGCGCTGTCTCTCTCTCACTCTCTCTCTCTCTCTCTCTCTCTCTCTTTCTCTCTCTCTCTTGCTCTCTCTCTCTCACGCTCTCTCTCTCTCTCTCTCTATCTCTCTCTCGCTCTCTCTCTCACTCATGCTCTCTCTCTCGGTCTTGTGCTCTCTCGTGTGATCTTTCTCTCGCACACTTTCTCTCTCGTGCTCTCTCGTGCTCTCCCGTGCCTCCTCTCTCTCTCGCGAGCGCTCTCTTGTGCGCTCTCTTGTGCGCTCTCTCTCTCTCGTGCTCTCTCACGCGCTCTTTCACACTCTCTCTCGAGCTTCTCTCTTGCGCCTGCTGGGCTCTCTAGTGCTATCTCTCATGCTTTCTCTCTCTCTCGCTCTTGTGCTCTCTCTCTCGCGTGTGCTCTCTCGCGCACACTTTCTCTCTCGTGCTCTCTCGAGCTCTCACGCGCTCTTTCACTCTCTCTCGCAGCGTCATTCTCTCTCGCTGTGGCCTCTCTCGTGCTCTCTCTCTCTTTCGCAAAAATGCGTGTTTCGCTCTCTCTCGTGCTCTCTCTTGGCCTGCTCTCGAAGGACCTTTGGAGCGAGTTTGCACCCGCTGCGCTCTCCCCAAGCCTTCCTCCGGAGGAGACCAGAGCACAGCGGAGCTTTCAGCCGTGTGGGAATGGGGACCTTGGAGGTGGCGGGAGGTTGGCTTAAAGGGGGCGTCATTCCAAACGGTGGCCTAGGGTGCAAAAAAGTGTTCATCCGGGCCTGCCTGAAGGACCGTCTTTCCCTGCACGTTCCCCAGAGGCCACTACGGTCCGTGGATCAAAACCTACTCGAGGTTCCATCACTCAAGATTTGTCGATTGTCCTACCCTTTGGAAGGCCCTCCCGGAGGAGGCACGAGCAATAACTGATCTGCAGGCCTTTCGGAGGAGGGCCCGTAAGACCAACCTGTTCCGCCAGGCGTTCAATCTCTAAGCCGTAACCCCTACTCTGGTCTTAATCTGTTTGTAGTATGTTTTCAAGTATGTTGTGTTTTGTTGTTCATTGCTGTGAAGCACCCTGAGCCTTTTCGGGAAGGGTGGTATAGAAGTCGAAATAATAAATAAATAAATAAATAAATAGAGCCTTAACACATCTGCTGTTTGTTGGTAGGCCTCATCTAAGGCCACGTTTCTGATAAATTCCCACTTCCTTCTTGGTAGGCGATTGCCTTGTGTGTTCGACTCCTTCCCTGTTTGCTTTAGCTGAGATGTACTTTGACAACCAGCCGGACTCCCCAACGACTCTGCCCACTTTCAATGCCTCCGCATTGACGGGAATGGCTGCTATTTACCGTAGAAGCCAGATAAATATTGCGCAATCCGAGAGCATTGAGCAACTGGCGTTCCCACCAAATTAGGGCCGCGCAGCTCTGTCGGGCTGAAGATCCTCCCACCAAAAGCCCTTCTCTGCTGTGATTGGCCAGCCTCTCAGCCAAGGGGAGGGCTGCTTCTGAGACTCCCAAGTGAGGAGGGGAGAGCAGGCGGTTCGCCACATGGCAGTGTGGTGCGCATGTGCAGACGAGAGAGAGCGTGCGAGGCTGGAGGGAGGCTTGTGTCAAGTTTCTGAGACTCCAAACAGGGAGGGGAGAGCAGGAGTGCTTGGCACAGGGCGGTGTGGTGCGCATGTGTGGGCGAGGGAGAGCAATGCTCTCTCAGAGCCCTTTTTAATAACTAACGGAGTGAAACAAGGTTGTGTTCTTGCACCAACCCTATTTACAATCTTCCTCAGCATGATGCTCCAAAGGGCTACGGCAGACCTTGAAGAAGAAGACAGCATTTATATACGCTATCGTACTGATGGCAGCTTGTTCAACTTAAGCCGCCTGAGGGCTCGCACTAAGACTCTAAACTATCTAGTCCGTGAGCTGCTTTTTGCTGACGATGCTGCCCTTGTTGCCCATTCAGATGCAGCCCTCAACCTCCCTAATGCTGCGACCCCTTAATATAGTTCCTCGTGTTGTGGCGACCCCTAACCATAACATTATTTTCATTGCTACTTCATAACTGCATTGGGGGGGCAGGGGTTGATTTTGTCATTTGGAAGTTGTAGTTTCTGGGATTTATAGTTCACCTACAATCAAAGAGCATTCTGAACTCACCAACAATGGAATTGAACCAAATTTGGAACACAAAACTCCCATAACCAACAGGAAATACTGGAAGGGTTTGGTAGGCATTGACCTTGACTTTGGGAGTTGTAGTTCACCTATATCCAGAGAGCACTATGGAATCAACAATGATGGATCTGGACCACACTTGACACGAATCCTCAATATACCCAAATGTGAACACTGGTGGAGTTTCGGGAAAATAGATCTTGACATTTGGGAGTTGCTGGGATTTATAGTTCATCTACAATCAAAGAGCCCCTTGCACCCTACCAATGATAGAATTGGGTCCAACTTCCTACACAGAACCCTCATGCCTTGAAGGGACTAGCTGGCGTGAGCCTCCATCCCACCTCACACACTCTCCCTCACCCACACATGCGCATCATGCTGCCATGCGTCAAGCACGCCTGCTCTCCCATCCTCGCTTGGAGCCTCAGTATCAGCCCTCCCCTTGGCTGGGAGGCCTGCCAATCACAGCAGAGGAGAGCTTTAGGTGGGAGAATTTGCAGTCTGTTTCCAAAAAGATAGAGAGAAAAAAGCAGAGAGATCTTCAACCTTCTCTGCCAAAGGGCTTCCTAAGACCATCAGAAATACATGTTTTCTGATGGTCTTTGGCGACCCCTCTGAAACCCTCTCGCGACCCCCCTGGGGGTCCCGACCCCCAGGTTGAGAAACACTGCTCTAAACTATCTAGTCCGTGAGCTGCTTTTTGCTGTCGATGCTGCCCTTGTCGCCCATTCAGAAGCAGCCCTGCAGCGCCCTACAGCCTGCTTTACAGCAGCTGCAGAGCTGTTTGAGCTGGAAGTCAGCCTGAAGAAAAGGGAAGTCCTCTACCAGCCCGCACCACAGGAAGAACACCACCATCCCTACATCAGCATAGGCACATCTGTGCTTAAGTCCGTTCAGCAGTTCACCTCCCTAGGAAGTATCATCTCTTCAGACGCCAAGATTGACAAAGAGATTGATCACAGATTAGCAACGGCATAGAGTGCATTCGGAAGGCTTCACAAAAGAGTCTGGAGCAACAAGCACCTGAGGCAAAGCACCAACATCAGTGTGTACAGAGTTATCGTACTGTCTATTCTCCTCTATGGGTCTGAAACATGGGTCACCTATCCCCAACCCGTACGACTCCTCAAACGCTTTCATCAGCGCTGTCTTCGCACAATCCTAAATATACACTGGATTGACTATGTGACGGACGTTGCTGTCCTTGAGCAAGCAGGGATCACCAGCATTGAGGCCATGCTATTGAGAACACAGCTGCGCTGGGCAGGGCACGTCTCTAGGATGGAGGACCACCGCCTCCCAAAGATACTACTCTTTACGAGTCAGCGCAAGAGAGGCACCCCCAAAAAGAGATACAAGGACTCCCTGAAACAGCATCTCAGGCCCGGACAGATTGATCACCAACAATGGTCCACCCTGGCCTCACATCGGGAGGCATGGAGACGCACTATCCACAATGCTGCGGCCCCTTTCGAGAAGACGCACCGAACGGGTCTCGACAACGCAGAAAGAACCGCAACTTGGAAACAACCTCACCCAAGGAGACTTCCTTGCTGTGCTTTCTGCAACCGGACTTGCCTATCTCAGATTGGCCTTGTAAAAAGCGTGGTGCGAGTCCTTCCTAAGAAGCTTCGTTCGCGAAGTAATGCCAGAGAGAGAGAGATGTATTCCTGCTGTCGATAAGGAACGTGCCAGCTTTTGCCAGGAAGTGTTGGAAACTGCTTATCTCGGGAACGTCTCTGTTTGCGTAGCCAACGAGCCCATCTCTTTGTGCATTTGTATGTTTTGAAGGAGGGGAGTCTGCCCGCTTCCTGCGATTGACCGAGGTGAGTCTGTTTAACGCGAGTCACAAAGGCTCAGAATAATAACAATAATTATTATTATTAAATAATATTAATTAATAATTAATAATTAATAATTAAATAATTATTAAATATTATTATTATTATTATTATTTATGCAATCGGTTGGGCTTCTTCCCAAAGGCAGCTGGCGTAAAGCTTGTCCCTTTGCCACTTAGGGACTGGTACGGCTCTCCTTTTGGCTCGATTTAGGGATCAAGGTGTTCCAAAACCCAAGAGTTTGGAGATTTTTTAGAGCACTTGGATGCAAAACAGGCTTGAGTTGTGGACCCCCAAGACACCCAAATCAGTGCTTCCCGACTTTCCTAATGCCACGATCCCTTAATACAGTTCCTCATGTTGTGGTGACCCCCAACCATCACATTATTTTTGTTGCTACTGCCTAACTTTTGTGTGTGTGTGTGTGTGTGTGTATGTGTCAGGAGTGACTTGAGAAACTGCAAGTCGCTTCTGGTGTGAGAGAATTGGCCTCAAACAATGATGGATCTGGACCAAACTCGGCACGGATACTCAATATGCCCAAATGTGAACACTGGTGGAATTGGGGGGGGGGGGAATAGACCTTGACATTTGGGAGTTGTAGTTGCTGGGATTTATAGTTCACCTACAACCAAAGAGCGTTCTGAACCCCACCAGCGATGGAATTGGACCAAGTTTCCCACACAGAACCCCCATGCGTTGCAGGGACTCGCTGGCGTGAGCCTCCTTCCAGCCTCGCACACTCTCCCTCGCCTGCACATGTGCACCACGTATGCATATTTATTTATTTATTTATTATTTTGTGTGTGTGTGTGTATATATAATATATTGTATATATATAATATAATAAATTGTGCATATATAATATATTGTATATATAATATAATATAATATGTATATATAATATATTGTGTATATATAATATAATATATTGTAAATATATAATATATTGTGTGTATATAATATATAATATATTGTGTATATAATATATTGTCTATATAAAATATAATATATTGTGTAACTTGTTTGCCAAGTTTGGTCCTGATCCGTCATTGCTGTGGGCCGCAGTGGCTGACTGCCTGAGGCCTTTCCTTTTCCCTCTGCATCATCTTAGAATGTTGGAGTGTGGTTGGCCAATCGGAGTCCTTTATGCAAATTCCATTTCAGTGGCAGCCAATCCCCTCTGTCTGGGGCCGTAGAATGTTGGAGTGTAAAGTGGGCCTATTGTGTATATATAATATAAAATATTGTATATATAATATATTTTGTATTTATAATATATTTTATATATATATATATAATATTGTGTATATCTAATATAATATATTGTATAAATATACTATAATATATTGTACAAATAATATAATATATTGTGTATATATATAACTAGCTGAGGACCCGGCGGTGCCCGGGTTATTTGAGGAAGGCATTGTGTGCCAAGGTTGGTTCCTATTAGATGTTTATGTGGCTTGCAGTGGTCTCAGGAACTTAGTGAAGGTCCTGCGAGTCCCATTGGCCATGGTCCATCCCCCACCAAACAGCACCAGGATGTAGAGTGGGCCATGGGGGCTGTGTGTGTCACATTTGGTCTTGATCATTCTCTGGATGAGGGTTGCAGTGGTCTCTGGAAGTGAGGGAAGGTACTGGAAGTCCCATCATCCATGGTCCCCCGTTCTCCAAACTGCACCAGGATGTAGAGTGGGTCATGTGGGCTCTGTGTGCCAAGTGTGGTCTTGATCAGTCATTGGATGAGGGTCGCAGCGGTCTCAGAAAGTGAGTGAAGGTACTGCAACTGCCATCATCCGTTATCCGTCCCACTCAAAACTGCACCAGGATGTAGAGTGGGTCATGGGTACTCTGTGTGCCAAGTTTGGGCCCGGTCTCTGATTTGTAGGGGCTGCAATGTTCTGTGGGAAATGAATGGCGTGAAGGTACTGCAAATCCCATCATTTGTGAGCCATCCTGCCGTAAACTGCTGCAGGTGTGTAAAGTGGGCCATTGGGCCTCTGTGTGGCAAGTTTCGTCCTGATTCGTCATTGGTGTGGGCCACAGTGCTCTAAGGAAGTGAACTAAAGTACTGCAAGTCCCATCATCCATGGTCCCTCCTCCCTCAAACTGCACTAGGATGTAGGGTGCATCTTGGGGGGGGGGGGTCTGTGTGCCAAGTTTGGTCTTGTTCTGTCATTGTTGGGGGCCTAGTCAGGAAAATCAAGTTAAGGAAGCCTTGCTGTCAATTTTGGGCCTGGTCTGTGATTTATAGGGGCTACAGTGTTGTTTGGGAAGTTAATCAGATGAAGGTACTGCAAATCCCATCATGCGTGACCCATCCTGCCCTAAACCACACCAGGTTGTGAAGTGGGCCATTGGTCCCCTGTTTGCCAAGTTTGGTCCTGATCCGTCATTGCTGTGGGCCGCAGTGGCTGACTGCCTGAGGCCTTTCCCTTTCCCTCTGAGTCACTTTAGAATGTTTGAATGTGGTTGGCCATTTGGAGGCAGTTATGCAAATTCCATTTCAGTGGCAACCAATCCCCTCTGTCTGGGGCCTTAGAATGTTGGAGTTCTGAGGCTGGCCAGTTAGAGCCCGTTATGCAAATAATCCCACAATGGCAGCCAATCGAAACGCTGGCACATATTCCTCCCGTCACTCGCTCGGTTGCTTGGCCACAAACACTGACTTTTATTATATGTAACAGATAGATAGATATTGTGTATATATAATATAATATATTGTATATATTTATATAATATATTGTGTGTATATATAATATATTGTATATATATAATATAATATATTGTGTATGTATAATATAATATATTGTATATATAATGTTGTGTATATATAATATAATATATTATTTATATAATATATTGTGTATATATAATATAATATATTGTATATATATATAATATATTGTGTATATATAATATAATATATTTTGTATATATATTATAATATTATGTGTATATAATATAATATATTGTATATATATTATATATTGTGTATATATAATATATTGTATATACAGTATATAGTATAATATATTGTGTGTATATATAATATTTATAATATTACAATGTAATACAATATAATAATAATAATATGATATTGTAATTATATATTTTATATTACATGTAATATTACTAATAATATTAACAGTATAATGCTATAGTACAATGTAATACATAATATTAATTTTAAGTTCTCTCTTCCGTTTAGATCTTTCCGTTTCCGAGATGCTTCCGAGGCTGACCTTTGGCCTGGTTTTCCTCCTGGGCATCGTTCCGTCCACGGCGCGGGAATCCCGCGGCCACATCTCCGTGGTGCTTTTAGGCGCCACCGGAGACTTGGCCAAGAAGTATTTATGGCAGGGCCTCTTCCGGCTTTACCTGGACGAGGTGAGCAACGGGCACACCTTCGCCTTCCACGGGGCGGCCCAAGCCGACCTCGAGAAGGGCCGGAGCCTGATGTACGGACACCTGAAGAGCCTGGCGTGCCCTCCGGACGTCCCTCCCGACCGCTGCGCCATGATCAAGGACCAGTTCCTCCGCCTGACGGACTACCGCCAGCTCAAGACGGAGGAGGACTACGCCTCCCTCAACCGGGAGATCCGAACCGTCCTGGATCAGGAGGGCCTGGAGGAAGTGGGGCGCATCTTCTACTTCTCGGTGCCGCCGTTTGCCTACGGGGAGATCGCCCGCCATATCAACAGCAGCTGCCGCCCGCCCGCCGGGGCCTGGCTCCGGGTCGTCCTGGAGAAACCTTTCGGGCAGGACCTCCAGTCCGCCCAGCAGCTGGCCGAGGAGTTGAAGGCCTTCTTCAAGGAGGAGGAGGTGTACCGGGTGGACCACTACCTTGGCAAGCAGGTGAGTAGTGTCTTCGGCGGGATTGGGTGAGCTCCCGCTGTTAGCCCTAGCTCCTGCCCACCTAGTAGTTCAAAAACATGCAAATGTGAGTAGACGAACTTCTGCAGGAAGGTAAGGGTGCTCCGTGCAGTCATTCTGGGCGCATGACCTAGGAGCTGTCTAAGGATAACACCAACTCTTTGGCTTAGCCAGGGAACCATCAAAGGCCATCAAAGGCCTTTTCTAAACCCAGCTTGTACATCTCACAACTCTCTCTCTCTCTCTCTCTCTCTCCATCCATGTATTGCCGGAGTCCTTCCTTCTTTCCTGCTTTCACTTTTTTATTTCCTTCTTCCTTCCTTCTCTACTCTTCTTTCTTTCCTTCCCTCTCTCCTTCCGTCCTTCCCTCTTTTTCTTTCCTTCTTTGCCTGTTTCTTTCCTCCCTCCCTTTGCTCTTTCCTTCCTTCCCTTTTTCCTTCCCTCTCTCCTTCCATCCTTCCTTCTTTTTCTTTCCTTCTTCTCTACCTGTTTCTTTCCTCCCTTCCTTTGCTCTTTCGTTCCATCCTTCCTTGTCTCTTTCCTTCCTTCTTTCCTTCCTTCCCTCTTTCGTTTCTTCTCTCCTTCCTTCCCCCTCTCTTTCTTTCCTTCTTTCACTTTTTTATTTCCTTCTTCCTTCCTTCTCTACCTTTCTTTCCTTCCCTCTCTCCTTCCTTCCCTCCCTCTTTCTTTTTTCATTCCTTCTCTCCTTCCTTCCTTCCCTCTTTTTCTTTCCTTTGTCTCTACCTGGTTCTTTCCTCCCTTCCTTTGCTCTTTCGTTCCATTCTTCCTTGTCTCCTTCCTTCCATACCTCTTTCTCTTTCGTTCCTTCTCTCCTTCCTTCCCCCTCTCTCTTTCCTTCCTTCTTTCACTTTTTTATTTCTTTCTTCCTTCTCTACCTTTCTTTCCTTCCCTCTCTCCTTCCCTCCCTCCCTCCCTCTTTCTTTATTTCATTCCTTCTCTCCTTCCTTCTTTCCCTCTTTTTCTTTCCTTCTGCTCTACCTGTTTCTTTCCTCCCTTCCTTTGCTCTTTTGTTCCATCCTTCCTTGTCTCCTTCCTTCCATCCCTCTTTCTTTCCTTCCTTCTCTCCTTCCTTCCCCCTCTCTCTTTCCTTCCTTCTTTCACTTTTTTATTTCCTTCTTCCTTCCTTCTCTGCCTTTCTTTCCTTACCTCGCTTCTTCCTTCCCTCTTTTTCTTTCCTTCTTCTCTACCTGTTTCTTTCCTCCCTTCCTTTGCTCTTTCGTTCCATCCTTCCTTGTCTCCTTCCTTCCCCCTTTCCTTCCTTCTTTCACTTTTTTATTTCCTTCTGCCTTCCTTCTCTATCTTTCTTTCCTTCCCTCTCTCCTTCTGTCCTTCCCTCTTTTACTTTCCCTTTTCTCTACCTGTTTCTTTCCTTCCTTCCTTTGTTCTTTCCTTCCTTCTCTCCTTCCTTCCCTCTTTGTCTCTTTCCTTCCTTCTCTCCTTCCTTCCACCTTTCTCTTTCCTTCCTTCTTTCACTTTTTAATTTCCTTCTTCCTTCTCTGCCTTTCTTTGTTTCCTTCCCTCTTTTTCTTTCCTTCTTCTCTACCTGTTTCTTTCCTCACTTCCTTTGCTCTTTCATTCCATCCTTCCTTGTCTTTTTCTTTCCTTCCTTCCTTCCTTCCTTCGTCTTTTTCTCTTTCCTTCCTTCTCTCCTTCCTTCCTTCTCTACCTTCCTTCCCTTCCCTCTCTCCTTCCCTCTTTTTCTTTCCTTCTTCTCTACCTGTTTCTTTCCTCACTTCCTTTGCTCTTTGGTTCCATCCTTCCTTGTCTCTTTCCTTCCATCCATCCCTCTTTCTCTTTCATTCCTTCTCTCCTTCCTTCCCCCTCTCTCTTTCCTTCCTTCTTTCACTTTTTTATTTCCTTCTCTCCTTCCTTCTTTCTCTACCTTTCTTTCTTTCCTTCCCTCTCTCCTTCTGTCCTTCCCTCTATTTCTTTCCTTCTTCTCTACCTGTTTCCTTCCTTTGCTCTTTCGTTCCATCCTTCCTTGTCTCTTTCCTTCCTTCTCTCCTTCCTTCTTTCTCTACCTTTCTTTCTTTCCTTCCCTCTCTCCTTCTGTCCTTCCCTCTTTTTCTTTTCTTCTTCTCTGCCTGTTTCTTTCCTTTCTTCCTTTGCTCTTTTGTTCCATCCTTCCCTGTCTCTTTCCTTCCTTCCATCCCTCTTTCTCTCCTTCCTTCCTTCCTTCTTTCTCTACCTTTCTTTCTTTCCTTCCCTCTCTCCTTCTGTCCTTCCCTCTTTTTCTTTCCTTCTTCTCTACCTGTTTCCTTCCTTTGCTCTTTCGTTCCATCCTTCCTTGTCTCTTTCCTTCCTTCTCTCCTTCCTTCTTTCTCTACCTTTCTTTCTTTCCTTCCCTCTCTCCTTCTGTCCTTCCCTCTATTTCTTTTCTTCTTCTCTGCCTGTTTCTTTCCTTTCTTCCTTTGCTCTTTTGTTCCATCCCTCCCTGTCTCTTTCCTCCCTTCCATCCCTCTTTCTCTCCTTCCTTCCTTCCTTCTCTACCTTTCTTTCGTTCCTTCCCTCTCTACCTTGCAGGGTCTTGAGCGTTACCTTCCTGGCACGTCAAATGAGTAAACAATACCTTTTTCGCGCCTGGCGGAGAGGAAGGAAGGCGGTGGGAAGGGGAAGCTTGCTTGCTCAGCGAAATGGGAGATTCTGACCTTGGCTGGCCGATCAGGTGGATCAAGCTCTGCCGGTGTGCGAGTGTGCGTTGCCAACACTTTTTTGTCGCGTGCACACAAGCAACGGGAGGGCAAGGGATGGGGAGGAGGGGGGATGGGCCCTCATCTCCATTTCTAAGCCGAAGCACCGGCATTATCTTTAGACACCTCCAAGGTCATGTGGCCTGCACGACTGCATCGATCGCCGTTACCTTCTCGCACAAGCGGTACCTATTCATCTACTTACATTGGCATGTTTTCAAAGAGAACGATGACGGCGTTATGAAAACGGACTTTGGATTGCAGAACTTGGACTATCTGTGTAGTTGTATTTTTCTAATTGGTTTTAATGTGATTAACGTGTTATTTATTTTGTAATTGTTGTTTTTATTGATTGTATATGTGGGCATCGAATTGTCGCCAGTGGTGAGCCGCCCTGATAGAGAAAGGTGGGGTATAAATATTGAAATAATAATAATAGCTTTTAAAGAGCTGGGGCTAACAGCAGGAGCTCACCCCGCTCCTCAGATTCGAACCGCCAATCAAATCTGCGAATATCAATCCCATAAAGGTGGATAGCTGATTCGTTTTGCTGTCTGCCCCTTTCTCCGCTTTCTCCTCCAAAAGACGGTGGCCCATATCTTGCCGTTTCGAGACCAGAACCGGAAACATCTGGACCCGATCTGGAACAGGCACCACGTGGAACGAGTGGAGATTGTCTTGAAGGAAACAGTGGACGTGAAAAGTATGTGTGTGTGTGTGTGGGGGGGTGTCTTTATTTAAATCGAGTGACTAAAATGATCAGGGGTCTGGAGACCAAGCCCTATTTATTTATTTAAATTATGTATTTATTATATATATATATATATATATATATATATATATATATATATTTAATTCACATTTTTATTTATTTATATGTATATTTTTATTTATTTATTTTTATTTATATATATATATTTAATTTATATTTTTATTTATTTAATTCAGATTTTTATTTATTTATATGTATATTTTTATTTATTTATTTTTATTTATATATATATTTAATTTATATTTTTATTTATTTAATTCACATTTTTATTTATTTATATGTTTATTTTTATTTATTTATATTTATATTTATTTATTTAATTTATATTTTTATTTATTTAATTTATATTTTTATTTATTTAATTTATATTTTTATTTATTTATGTTTATATATTTTTCTATTTTTTATATTTTTTTAATCTACATTTTTTTTTATTTACTCGCCGAGGATCCGGCGGTGCCCGGGTTATTTGAGGAAGGCATTGTGTGCCAAGGTTGGTTCCTATTAGATGTTTCTGTGGCTTGCAGTGGTCTCAGGAACTTCGTGAAGGTCCTGCGAGTCCCATTGGCCATGGTGCATCCCCCTCCAAACAGCACCAGGGTGTAGAGTGGGTCATGGGGGCCGTGTGTGTCACATTTGGTCTTGATCATTCTCTGGATGAGGGTTGCAGCGGTCTCTGGAAGTGAGGGAAGGTACTGGAAGTCCCATCATCCATGGTCCCCTGTTCTCCAAACTGCACCAGGATGTAGAGTGGGTCATGGGGTCTCTGTGTGCCAAGTGTGGTCTTGATCAGTCATTGGATGAGGGTGGCAGCAGTCTCAGAAAGTGAGTGAAGGTATTTCAACTCCCATCATCCATGGTCCGTCCCACTCAAAACTGCACCAGGATGTAGAGTGGGTCATGGGTACTCTGTGTGCCAAGTTTGGGCCCGGTCTCTGATTTGTAGGGGCTGCAATTTCTGTGGGAAATGAATTGGGTGAACGTACTGCAAATCCCATCATTTGTGAGCCATCCTGCCGTAAACCGCAGCAGGTTTGTGAAGTGGGCCATTGGGCCTCTGTGTGCCAAGTTTGGTCATGCTTCGTCATTGGTGTGGGCCACAGTGCTCTAAGGAAGTGAATTAAAGTACTGCAAGTCCCATCATCCATGGTCCAGCCTCCCTCAAACTGCACCAGGATGTAGGGTGCATCTTGGGGAATCTGTGTGCCAAGTTTGGTCTTGTTCTGTCATTGTTGGGGCCTAGTCAGGAAAATCAAGTTGAGGAAGCCTAACAATATCCCTTGAGCTGAGGCCTAGTCAGGAAAATCAAGTTAAGGAAGCCTTGCTGTCAATTTTGGGCCTGGTCTGTGATGTATAGGGGCTACAGTGTTGTTTGAGAAGTGAATCAGGTGAAGGTACTGCAAATCCCATCATTCGTGGCCCATCCTGCCCTAAACCACACCAGGTTGCGAAGTGGGCCATTGGTCCCTTGTTTGCCAAGTGTGTCCCTGATCTGTCATTGCTGTGGGCCACAGTGGCTGACTGCCTGAGGCCTTTTCTTTTCCCTCTGAGTCGCCTTAGAATGTTGGAAGGTGGTTGGCCAATCGGAGCCCTTTATGCAAATTCCATTTCAGTGGCAGCCAATTCCCTCTGTCTGGGGCCGTAGAATGTTGGAGGTCTGAGGCTGGCCAATCAGAGCCCTTTATGCAAATAATCCCACAGTTGCAGCCAATCGAAATGCTGGCACATATTCCTCCCATCGCACCACACCACCACCGCCCGCACCTGACTTTTAATATACTGACTTTTTTATTTATTTATTTATATTTTTTGTTTTTTATTTATTTATTTATTTTATTTATTTTATTTATTTATTTTATTTATTTATTTATTTATTCATTTATTTATTTATTTATATTTATTTATTTATATTTATTTATATTTACTTTATTTATTTTTTTTATTTATTTATTTTATTTATTTATTTATTTATATTTATTTATATTTACTTATATTTATTTATTTTTTTATTTATTTATTTTATTTATTTATTTATATATATTTATATTTACTTATATTTATTGATTTTATTTTATTTATTTTATTTATATTCATCTGCTGCCCTTCTCAATCCCAAAGGGGACTCGGAGCGACTCACAAGCAAAATGCAAATGCAATGAACTATAATTATTGCCGCAGTATGACATCAATATTACATATCCCATTGTGCTATAACAATATCACATTGAACTATTAACAATTATATCTCAATATTATTAGTAATATTGCATGTAACACAAAATATGTAATTATAGTATCATATTAGTAGTAGTAGTAGTAGTAGTAGTAGTAGTAATATATTGCATTACAATATATATGAATGAATGTTGGATGACTGGCTGGATAATTACAATACTTTATATATTACACACACATACACATTAGACACACAGATATATATATATATATATATGTGTGTGTGTGTGTGTGTGTGTGTGTGTGGACAGGAAAACTAAATGCCCCCGAGGCACAAAAACCACCCAATACATTACCACCAACCACAAGGTTGGATGACTGACCCCAAAACTGCCACCATAGATAATGGCCACCATACAATACTTTATAATCCATATTACAGAACACTCCACATACACATCTCCTACATACATATATATATATATATATATATATATATATATATATTTATGTATTTTTCGAATTCCCAAATTCCTCAAAATGATTATCCTGTTACATGAGGGCCAGCGGGGTCAAGTCGGATACGGCGATGCTCTCTCGGAGGCCTTTCTCATAACTAACGGAGTGAAGCAAGGTTGTGTTCTTGCACCAACCCTATTTACAATCTTCCTCAGCATGATGCTCCAAAGGGCTACACGGCAGACCTCGAAGAAGAAGGCGGCATATATATACGCTATCGTACTGATGGCAGCTTGTTCAACTTAAGCCGCCTGAGGGCTCGCACTAAGACTCTCAACTATCTAGTCCGTGAGCTGCTTTTTGCTGACGATGCTGCCCTTGTCGCCCATTCAGAAGCAGCCCTGCAGCGCCTAACGTCCTCCTTTGCATCAGCTGCAGAGCTGTTTGGGCTGGAAGTCAGCCTGAAGAAAAGGGAAGTCCTCTACCAGCCCGCACCACAGGAAGAACACCATCATCCCCACATCAGCATAGGCGAATCTGTGCTTAAGTCCGTTCAGCAGTTCACCTCCCTGGAAAGCATCATCTCTTCAGGCGCCAAGATTGACAAAGAGATAGATCACAGATTAGCAAAGGCATAGAGTGCATTCGGAAGGCTTCACAAAAGAGTCTGGAGCAACAAGCACCTGAGGCAAAGCACCAAAATCAGTGTGTACAGAGCTATCGTACTGTCTATTCTCCTCTATGGGTCTGAAACATGGGTCACCTATCGCCAACACCTACGACTCCTCGAACGCTTCCATCAGCGCTGTCTTCGCACAATCCTAAATATACACTGGACCGACCATGATGTGACGAATGTTGCTGTCCTTGAGCAAGCAGGGGTCACCAGCGTTGAGGCCATGCTATTGAGAACACAGCTGCGCTGGGCAGGGCACGTCTCTAGGATGGAGGACCACTGCCGCCCAAAGATACTACTCTTTACAGTTCAGCGCAAGAGAGGCGCCCCCAAAAAGAGATACAAGGACTCCCTGAAACAACATCTCAGGCTCGGCCAGATTGATCACCAACAATGGTCCACCCAGGCCTCACATCGGGAGGCATGGAGACGCACTATCCAATTTTGAGAAGGCACGCCAAACGGGTCTCGACAACGCAGAAAGAACCGCAACTTGGAAACGACAGCACCCAAGGAGACTGTCTGCTGTGCTTTCTGCAACCGGACTTGCCTATCTCAGAGTGGCCTTTTTAGTCATCAACGCGCTTGTGAAAAGCGTGGGATGGGTCGTTCCTAAAGAATCTTCGTTCGCGAAGTAATGCCGAGAGAGATTATATTATTTTATTTAATGCCTATTTCATATTTAGTGTAAAGCGTGTTCCTATGTTCCAGCACACTGCCAGTTGCATGGGGTGGACCTCGCTTTTGTCTTTTGGGGGGGGGGGAGTGGGGGCGACAAGGAGAAATTTCCGAGTCTTGTGTACGATGGGAAACGTCCTTTGACGCTTCTCCCGGCTCTCCATCCCATCCGTATACCGCGAACTCAAGGGCACCGCTGAGCTCCCCGATGCGCCTGCAGTCTTTGCTGCATTTCGTCTGCAGCGCCGGCTGCATCCGTCCGCTCCGCCGCTTGTGCCAACAGGCCATTGCGTGATTAAAAGCCTTGAGTGATGAACCAAAAAAAAAATATATTAAAAAATAGGAACATAAATTACAACTCTCGTTTTCCAGGCCAAACTTTCCTTCCTCTTCTCCTTCTCTCCTTCCTCCTCTTCTAAGGAGAGCAACACGGCTTGGGTACCCGGTATCGGCCTTCGTTGGCTTTGCCCAAACCGTGATCGCTTGTCTTGTCTGCCAAATAATATGCGGCATTGATTACCTTAATGTGCTGGCCGTGAATACGGCAGGGAGCGTGCCGTCCCTTGTTCCAAAGTTAGTTTACGAGCCGAGAAGGGTCGCGAGTGTTCTCGTCGTCCTCTTAGGGAGACTTGAGGTTCCCAGAGATTAATTGCCCCCATTTTTTATCACCCAGCAACCTTGCAAGCCGGGGGAAGAGGCACCGACGAAACGTAGGTAGCCGGGATTCACCTTTCTTCTCCCTGTTCAAGGGCACTGCAGCATTCGACTGGCGGAGAGGCCTTCCTCGCTCGCTCAAGCCCAGCGCTGACATTCTGACGTTTTTGCTAGACTTCGTCTCTTGAATTAGTTTCTCTGTCCGACTCTTGCTGGTGGTGGGAGTTCGGTGCGCCAAGTTTAGTTCTCTTCCTTCGTTGGTGCAGTTCAGAATGCTCTTTGGCTGGAGGTGAACTATAAATCCCAGCTTTTGGTGGGAGGATTTGCCATCTGTTTCCAAAAGGAAGAGAAGGACAAGCGGAAAGATCTTCAGTCTTCTCTGCCGAAAGCATTCCTGAGACCATCAGAAATATAGGTTTTTCTAATGCAGTGTTTTTCAACCTTTTTTGAATCGCGGCACATTTTTTACATTTACACAATCCTGGGGCACACCACCAACCAAAATGACACAAAACGACACTCTAACACAGTCATACATATAGTTAATATGTTTTTGAATGTATTTGTACACTCACTGTGAAAGCTGCTGGGCCTGTTTCAATGAACACAACATAGATATCCTGGCAGGAATGGCAGAAAGACACAAACTTCCCACACAGAACTCCCATAACCAAGAGAAAATACTATAAGTGTCTGGTGGGCATTGACCTTGAGTTTTGGAGTTATAGTTCACCTATATCCGGAGAGCACTGTGGACTGAAACAATGTTGGATCAGGACCAAACTTGGCATGAATACTCAATATGCCCAAATGTGAACACAGATGGAGTTTGGGGAAAATAGACCTTGACATTTGGGAGTCACCATTTCTGGGATTTATAGTTAACACACAATCAAAGAGCATCCTGAACTCTTGCAACAATGGAATTGAACCAAACTCAGCACATTGAACTCTCATTACCAACAGAAAGTACTGAAAGGGTTTGCTTGGGAATTGACCTTGAGTTTGGAAGTTGTAGTTCTGAAGACCATCCGAAATATTTATTATTTACTAGCTTGGAGACCCGGCGGTGCCCAGGTTATTTGAGGAAGGCATTGTGTGCCAAGGTTGATTCCTATTAGATGTGTATGTGGCTTGCAGTGGTCTCAGGATCTTAGTGAAGGTACTACAACTCCCATTGGCCATGGTCCATCCCCCTCCAAACAGCACCAGGATGTAGAGTGGGTCATGGGGTCTCTGTGTGTCATGTTTGGTCTTGATCATTCATTGGATGAGGGTAGCAGCGGTCTCGGAAGGGGAGTGAAGGTATTTCAAGTCCCATCATCTGTGGTCCATCCTCCTTCAAACAGCACCACGGTGTAGAGTGGGTCAAGGGGGCTCTGTGTGCTAATTTTGGTCTGTAGTGGTCATTGGGTGAGGGTCGCGTTGTGAAGTGGGCCATTGGGCCCCTGTGTGGCAAGTTTGGTCCTGATCCGTCATTGCTGTGGGCCGCAGTGTCTGACTGCCTGAGGCCTTTCCTTTTCCCTCTGAGTCACCTTAGAATGTTGGAATGTGGATGGCCAATTGGAGTCCTTTATGCAAATACCATTTTAGTTTCAACCAATCACCTCTGTCTGGGGCTGTAGAATGTTGGAGTTCTGAGGCTGGCCAATCAGAGTCCTTTACGCAAGTAATCCCATAGTGGCAACCTATCGAAACGCTGTCACATATTCCTTGGCACCTCCGCACCTCCCAGGAAATGAATATTCCATTTCCAACGGAAAAAAACCTGTCATTTGGCTAACTCAAGCATTCAGTTGCATTCTGTTTTACTGGCCAATCAGAATCCTTTATGCAAATTGTCTGTTAGTGGCAACCAATGCCCTCTGTCTGGCGCCTTAGAGCGGTGTTTCCCAACCAGTGTGCCGTGGCTTACTAGTGTGCCGTGAGCGATCATCAGGTGTGCCGTGGGAAATTGGAACCTCCAATACCCTTTCTTCCTTCTCCTGCCAAACACTTTCTCTTCTCGACTTGGGCTCCCTTCTTCCCAGCCTCGCTCTGCTCGTTTTGCTCTGGGGCAAGTCGCTTTGCCTCACTTTGCTCTGGGGTTGGTGGTGTGCCCCAGGAGTTTGTAAATGTAAAAAACGTGCCGCGGCTCAAAAAAGGTTGAAAAACACTGCCTTAGAGTGTTGGAGTTCTGAGGCTGGCCAATCGGAGTCCTTTATGCAAATAATCCCACAGTGGCAACCAATCGAAACGCTGCCACATATTCCTCCGCCGCACCTCCGCCCGCAAACACTGACTTTTATTATATACATAGATAATACAATAAGTTGACATTATAATATATTACATTATATTCTATTATTATATAAAATAATAAATAAAATTTATTTTTTATAAAATTATTTTTATAAAACCATACTCATATTACAATGTATTATATCATAACTATCTTATACTAATTACATTATAATTATTATATTGTAATGTAATGTATTATTTTATATTAATCTATTATATAAATGGGTTCACGTCATGTGATGTATACCTCAAACAAAGAAACCATACAACACAGAAAAACAATACTTGCCAACAGAAATAGGCCTCAAGCAAGGTACGTTTGTAGCACAGAAACTTTCCCCCCCAAAACCTAAAAGGCCCCCAAAACAACGAGTAAAAATAAAACTACATTTCCCAGTATCCTCCGGGGCAGCCAACGACTCACCCAGCCTCTACATTCTGAACAACATGATTGGCTGCCAATAAGGGCGGATTTGCATAACTGCTGTAACCATAGGAACGCTGGCAAGAGCCATCCAAGGCTAGGATAGAATGCTGAGAGATTTCAGTTGGTGTTTGAGGGTTAAACTGCCAAAACCAAACTCTGAGGGAGCAATTCTCCAGCAAATTCCTACCCACACAACACAACACAACTTCCAATCACAACCCATTCCACCAACCTTACGGGACCCCGTACACACAACACCTACAAACACCACAAACTAAAACCATTCCTTATTTCCACACAGACAGAAACTGACCCAAAAGACAAGCCATGCCTTCTAAAAATAACAGCATCGGACGACACACTCACAACGCTACATACATCACACAAAAAAGGGCAGAACAAACGCCAGAACAGAAACACACTGCGCAGCAGAGACACAGACAACAGGTCACTGCACGACGCACAGCTGAGAACCAAATGCAAAGAACTGCACGACAAGAAGAAGCACGCAGCCAGGAACAACAAAGACGCAGAAATGCAACACAACAGCAGCGCGCAAGGAGCGCAGAAACACGACGTCGCAACACAGAAAACAAACTCCAAAACACCACAACCACTTCCACCGCCTAGCCTTCAGATACAACGCTGCAGAAGACTACAGCATGGCGCCAGAGGCCGACATTGGCACCCTAACGCACATCTGCACACACTGCAAAGCCCTGAAATACCGGGAATGTGCTGCCTAGCCGGTAAAGTCTCTCTACCACCACTTGCCACTCCTCCACAACCACTACAGACTTTGCTGAGTGGAGACACTCCAGAATCAAAACACTTCCTCCGCTATAGAAGACAATACAACTCATGCTTCCAGATGACATCATTTGGAGCACACATAGAAAGTGCGCCATTCATGCCTACATGACCCCACCAAGACCGTAAGTCACATCATTTCCAACCCTTACATCTCGCATCTCCTAAATAGGGCACAGCAACGCGTGCCGGGTACAGCTAGTAATAATATAATGTGATATAATGTTATATTATAATGTCAATATATTATAATATAATAATTATAATGTACTGTAATTAGTATAAGGTAGTTATAATATAATATAATATGAGTATGGTATAATATGTATATACATTGATACAATATAATACTACTAATGATATATTGTAATGTTATAATTGTATATTTGTTTTACATGCAATATTGCTAATGATATAAATCTCGTGAAATAAATAAATATTAATATTATATATTACATTGTACTATAACATTATACTGTAATATTATTAGTAATATTAAATATAAAATTATATTATTAGTAGTATTATTATATTGTATTACATTATAATATTATCAATATTATATGTATATATACAATATATTATATTATATTAGGCTTTGTAAAACTATGACTCCCGGGATCCCATAGCATTGGCAGTTACAGCGGTGTCAAACTGGATTAATTCCACATCGTATAGTCCTATTTCGATGCTTAACCATACTGCCTCGCTCTACCACTGCTTGATTTTTCTCTCCTCCTTTCCCCAAAATCTGGCGCACAGACCGTACCAGCTTCTATGAAGAATATGGCGTGATCCGTGACGTTCTCCAGAACCACCTGACCGAGGTCTTGATGCTTCTCGCCATGGAGTTGCCGGCGAACGTGAGCCGTTCCGAAGACGTCCTCCAGAGCAAGCTTCGGGCTTTCGCCTCCTTGCAAGGCCTGGAGAGGAACAGCGTTGTCCTCGGTCAATACGAAGCGTACAATAGCCACGTGAGGGAGGAGCTTCGAAAGGGACAGGACTATTTCAGCAGGACACCCACCTTTGCAGGTAATACGCCTTCCTGCTCATCGTCTTTTTATTTTTATTTCATTTTAATTTTACTTATTTATTTTTATTTTTATTTTATTTTACTTTATTTTAGGTTATTTGATTTTAATTTAGTTTTAATTTATTTTATTTTTATTTCATTTCATTTTAATTTAATTTAATTTTTTTACTTTATTTTAGGTTATTTGATTTTAATTTTATTTTAATTTTATTTATTTTATTGTTATTTCATTTCATTTTAATTTTTTAATTTAATTTAATTTTACTTTACTTTATTTTAGGTTATTTGATTTTATTTTTATTTTTATTTTTATTTTATTTATTTTATTTTTATTTCATTTCATTTTAATTTTTTATTTTATTTTATTTTACTTTATTTTAGGTTATTTGATTTTAATTTTATTTTAATTTTATTTATTTTAATTTCATTTCATTTTAATTAAATTTTATTTTACTTTAGGTTATTTTATTTTTATTTTATTTTATTTTTATTTTATTTATTTTATTTTTATTTCATTTCATTTTAATTTAATTTAATTTTACTTTACTTTACTTTAGGTTATTTGATTTTAATTTTATTTTTATTTTATTTTATTTATTTTTATTTCATTTCATTTTAATTTTTTTATTTTATTTTATTTTACTTTATTTTAGGTTATTTGATTTTTATTTTATTTTATTTTATTTTAATTTATTTTTATTTCATTTCATTTTAATTTTTTAATTTTATTTTACTTTAGGTTATTTTATTTTTATTTTATTTTATTTTTATTTTATTTATTTTATTTTTATTTCATTTCATTTTCATTTTATTTGCATTTTGTTTTATTTTACTTTATTTTTACTTTATTTTAGGTTATTTGATTTTAATTTTATTTATTTTTATTTTAATTTAATTTATTTTTATTTCATTTCATTTTCATTTTATTTGTATTTTGTTTTATTTTAGGTTATTTTAGGTTATTTTATTTTTTATTTATTTATTTTATTTTACTTCATTTTAGGTTATTTTTATTTGATACCTATGTTGTGTTCATCGAAACAGGCCCAGGTTTCACACTGAGTGTATAAATACATTTAAAAACATATTAACTATACGTATTACTGTGTTAGAGTGTCATTTTGTGTCATTTTGGTTGGTGGTGTGCCCCAGGATTTTGTAAATGTAAAAAGTGTGCCGCGGCTCAAAAAAGGTTGGGAAACACTACTTTGGACTATGTGTATTATTATTATTATTATTATTATTTCCAGGGGTGCTGGTTCACCTGGACAACCTCCGCTGGGACGGCGTGCCCTTCATCCTCACCTCCGGCAAAGTCCTGGACGAACGGGTCGGTTACGTCCGGGTCCTGTTCAAAAACCGCGCCTATTGCGCCCAACACGAATCGGCCTGGGACGCCAGAGAGAGCCAGTGCAAGCCGAAGCAGCTCGTCTTCTACATCGGGCACGGAGAACTGGATTCTCCGGCGATTCTTGTCAGTCGCAACCTTTTCAAGCCCGCGATGCCGCACGGCGCTTGGAAGGAGCTTCCCGATCGCCCGCAGGCGCGTCTTTTCGGACAGCCCGTATCCGATTACTACGCCTACGTTCCCGTCACGGACTTAGACGCCTACGCAGTCCTCATTTCGCATATTTATCACGGCAAGAAGGATTCCTTTGTGACAACGGAGAACCTGCTGGCCGCCTGGGGGTTCTGGACTCGGTTGCTGACCGACTGGGAAAACGAAGCCCCTCGCGTGTACCCCGGCGGGCGGGAAAACGCGCACCTCTTGGATTTCGAGACCGTCGGCGGAGAAGTCTCCTTCGTGACGAAGGAGACCCTCGAGGTGATGGACGCCCGCGATGGGCAAACGCCGGACCAATACAAGACCATGCAGTCCCGATTTCGGCAAAGCCGCCTGATCACCGCCTGGTCGGAGGAACTGATTGCCCGCTTGGCCGCGGATATCGAAAAGGCGGCCGTCGGCGCCGTCGGACGGTTCGGATCATTCCACGTGGCGCTCTCGGGAGGATCGAGTCCTCTTGCCCTCTTCAAACAGTTGGTGTTGCACCATTACGGCTTCCCCTGGCGCCACACTCACCTCTGGCTGGTGGACGAACGCTGCGTCCCGCTCGACGACCCGGAGTCCAATTTCGGCAACCTCTACGAGCACCTCATCCGCCACGTCCGCGTGCCCTATTTCAACGTCCACCCGATGCCCGTGCACCTCAACCGGAGGCTCTGCGTGGAGGAGGACAAAGGCCCGGAGTTGTACGCCAACGAGATCGGCGCCCTGGTCGCCAACGGCAGCTTCGACTTGGTGCTGCTGGGGTTGGGAGCGGACGGGCACACGGCCTCCCTTTTCCCGCGTTCCTCGGTCGGCTTGGAAGGAAATCGGGAGGTGGTCTTCACCGAGAGCCCCGCCAAGCCCCACCAGCGCATGACCTTCGCCCTGCCGTTCATCAACAAGGCCAAGCGGGTGTGGGTGCTGGTCATGGGGAAGGGCAAGCACGACATCGTGACGGTGGTCAGCAGGGCCGGGAACGAGCCCAAGAAGTGGCCCATCTCCGGGGTGAACCCCACCTCCGGGAACATCGCCTGGTACGTGGACTACGAGGCTCTACTTGGATGATTGGCCGGCCTCCGCTTCGTCCTCCTCCGTCCAGAATCTCTGTCTGAGCAAGAGTGCGTCCACACTGTAGAATTAATGCCATTTGACACCATGGAATGGGGGGGAGTTTTAGCCTCTGCAAAAGAGTGCTGGTGACCAGCAAACTACAACTCCCTTGGGCCTCGGTAGTTAAAATAGCGTCAACATGCATTAATTCTACAGAATAGATCAGGGACGGGCAAAGCCAGGTCCGGGGGCCGGAGGTGGCCCCTTGGACTCTTTTCTCAGGCCTTCCTCTCTCACGGCATCCTATCCTTCCTTCTCTCTTTCCTTCCTTCCTCCTTCCCTTCCTCCCCTCTTTCTCTTTCCATCCTTCCCTTTTGTCTTTCCTTCCTTCTCTCTTTCCTTCATCTTTCCCTTCCCATCTTCATTCTCTTTCCTTCCATCTTTCTTCTTCCCTTCCACTCTTTTCTCCTTTCTTCCCTTTTGCCTTTCCTTCTTTCCTCCTTCCCTTCCTCCCCTCTTTCTCTTTCCATCCTTCCTTCTCTCTTTCCTTCATCCTTCCCTTCCTTCCCTCCCTCCCTCTTTCTTCTTCCCTTCCACTCTTTTCTCCTTTCTTCCCTTTTGTCTTTCCTTCTTTCCTCCTTCCCTTCCTCCCTTCTTTCTCTTTCCATCCTTCCTTCTCTCTTTCCTTCATCCTTCCCTTCCTTCCTTCCTTCCCTCCCTCTTTCTTCTTCCCTTCCACTCTTTTCTCCTTTCTTCCCTTTTGCCTTTCCTTCCTCCTCTCTTTCCTTCCTTCCTTCCTCCTCCTTCCCTCCCTCCCCTTTTTATCTTTCCATCCTTCCCTTTTGTCTTTCCTTCCTTCTCTCTTTCCTTCCTTCCTTCCTTCCTCCTTCTCTCCTCTTTCCCTCCCTCCTTTCTCTTTCCATCCTTCCCTTTTGTATTTTCTTCGTTCTCTTTCCTTCATCCTTCCCTTCCTTCCTTCCTTCCCTCCCTCTTTCTTCTTCCCTTCCACTCTTTTCTCCTTTCTTCCCTTTTGCCTTTCCTTCCTCCTCTCTTTCCTTCCTTCCTTCCTCCTTCCTTCCCTCCCTCCCCTTTTTATCTTTCCATCCTTCCCTTTTGTCTTTCCTTCCTTCTCTTTCCTTCCTTCCTTCCTCCTTCCCTTCCTCCCTCTTTCTCTTTCCATCCTTCCCTTTTGTCTTTCCTTCCTTCTCTTTCCATCCTTCCTCCTTCTCTCCTCTTTCCCTCCCTCCTCTTTCTCTTTCTCTTCGTTCTCTTTCCTTCATCTTTCCCTTCCTTCCCTCTTTCTTCTTCCCTTCCACTCTTCCGTCCTTTCTTCCTTTTGTCTTTCCTTCCCTCCTCCTTCCCTTCCTCCCCTCTTTCTCTTTCCATCCTTCCCTTTTGTATTTCCTTCATTCTCTCTTTCCTTCCTAACCTCTTAGCCTCTTTCTTCTTCCCTTCCACTCTTCCTTCCTTTTCTCTTTTTTCCCCCTTCCACTCTTCCTTCCTTCTCTCTTTCCTTCCCTCCTTCTTCCCCTTCCTCCCCTCTTTCTCTTCCCATCCTTCCCTTTTGTATTTCCTTCCTTCTCTCTTTCCTTCGTCCTTCCCTTCTTTCTTCAATAGACACGATGCAAATTGAGCCAATCCCTGCCCTTCTTTTGCACAAAGTGCTTTTGCTCAGCCTCGGCCACGAAGCGCACTGGGGAGACTTCGGCAAGTCACACTCTCTCGGCCTAGAAGACGGAGGCAGAAACCTCTCCTGAAGAAATCTTGCAACCAAATCCCTGGAATAGAGCAAAAACTGCTGGTTTTCCCCCCAGGCAGCAACCCACCAGGCTTTGAAGCTGCAAGGCCATGATATGCTCATCAACTAACACCTCCCAACAAAGGATTCCCCCAGGCTTTGAAGCTGCCAGGCCAGTCAATGCTAGTAAATGAACAACTCCCAACAAAGGGTTCCCCCAGGTAGGAAGCAGCCAGGCTTTGAAGCTGCGAGGCTATTAGATGCTTATCAACTAATACCTCCCAACAAAGGATTACCCCAGGCAAGGAAGCAGCCAGGCTATAAAACTGCAAGGTCATTAAGTGCTAATCAACTAACATCTCCCAACAAAGGATTTCCCCAGGAAGGAAGCAGCCAGGCTTTGAAGCTGCAAGGCCAACAACTAACACCTCCCAACAAAGGATTCCCCCAGGAAGGAAGCAGCCAGGCTTTGAATCTGCAAGGCCATAAAATGCTAAACAACGAACACCTCCCAAGAAAGGATTCCCCCAGGAAGGAAGCAGCCAGGCTTTGAAGCTGCAAGGCCATTAAATGCTAATCAACTAACACCTCCCAACAAAGGATTCCCCCAGGCAAGGAAGCAGCCAGGCTTTGAAGCTGCAAGGCCATAAAATGCTAAACAACGAACACCTCCCAACAAAGGATTACCCCAGGCAAGGAAGCAGCCAGGCTTTGAAGCTGCAAGGCCAACAACTAACACCTCCCAACAAAGGATTCCCCCAGGCAAGGAAGCAGCCAGGCTTTGAATCTGCAAGGCCATAAAATGCTAAACAACGAACACCTCCCAAGAAAGGATTCCCCCAGGAAGGAAGCAGCCAGGCTTTGAAGCTGCAAGGCCATGAAATGCTAATGAACTGAACACCTCCCAACAAAGGATTCCCCCAGGCAAGGAAGCAGCCAGGCTTTGAATCTGCAAGGCCATAAAATGCTAAACAACGAACACCTCCCAACAAAGGATTCCCCCCAGGCAAGGAAGCAGCCAGGCTTTGAAGCTGCAAGGCCATAAAATGCTAAACAACGAACACCTCCCAATAAAGGATTCCCCCAGGAAGGAAGCAGCCAGGCTTTGAATCTGCAAGGCCATAAAATGCTAAACAACGAACACCTCCCAAGAAAGGATTCCCTCAGGAAGGAAGCAGCCAGGCTTTGAATCTGCAAGGCCATAAAATGCTAAACAACGAACACCTCCCAAGAAAGGATTCCCCCAGGAAGGAAGCAGCCAGGCTTTGAAGCTGCAAGGCCATGAAATGCTAATGAGGCAAGGAAGCAGCCAGGCTTTGAAGCTGCAAGGCCATAAAATGCTAAACAACGAACACCTCCCAACAAAGGATTACCCCAGGCAAGGAAGCAGCCAGGCTTTGAAGCTGCAAGGCCATGAAATGCTAAACAACGAACACCTCCCAACAAAGGATTCCCCCAGGCAAGGAAGCAGCCAGGCTTTGAATCTGCAAGGCCATCAAATGCTAAACAACGAACACCTCCCAACAAAGGATTACCCCACGCAAGGAAGCAGCCAGGCTTTGAAGCTGCAAGGCCATAAAATGCTAAACAACGAACACCTCCCAACAAAGGATTCCCCCAGGCAAGGAAGCAGCCAGGCTTTGAATCTGCAAGGCCATGAAATGCTAAACAACGAACACCTCCCAACAAAGGATTACCCCAGGCAAGGAAGCAGCCAGGCTTTGAAGCTGCAAGGCCATAAAATGCTAAACAACGAACACCTCCCAAGAAAGGATTCCCCCAGGAAGGAAGCAGCCAGGCTTTGAATCTGCAAGGCCATAAAATGCTAAACAACGAACACCTCCCAAGAAAGGATTCCCTCAGGAAGGAAGCAGCCAGGCTTTGAATCTGCAAGGCCATAAAATGCTAAACAACTAACACCTCCCAAGAAAGGATTCCCCAGGAAGGAAGCAGCCAGGCTTTGAAGCTGCAAGGCCATGAAATGCTAATGAACTGAACACCTCCCAACAAAGGATTCCCCCAGGCAAGGAAGCAGCCAGGCTTTGAAGCTGCAAGGCCATAAAATGCTAAACAACGAACACCTCCCAACAAAGGATTACCCCAGGCAAGGAAGCAGCCAGGCTTTGAAGCTGCAAGGCCAACAACTAAACACCTCCCAACAAAGGATTCCCCCAGGCAAGGAAGCAGCCAGGCTTTGAATCTGCAAGGCCATAAAATGCTAAACAACGAACACCTCCCAACAAAGGATTACCCCAGGCAAGGAAGCAGCCAGGCTTTGAAGCTGCAAGGCCATAAAATGCTAAACAACGAACACCTCCCAACAAAGGATTACCCCAGGCAAGGAAGCAGCCAGGCTTTGAAGCTGCAAGGCCATAAAATGCTAAACAACGAACACCTCCCAACAAAGGATTCCCCCAGGCAAGGAAGCAGCCAGGCTTTGAAGCTGCAAGGCCATAAAATGCTAAACAACGAACACCTCCCAACAAAGGATTACCCCAGGCAAGGAAGCAGCCAAGCTTTGAAACTGCAAGGCCATTAACTCACAGCAACCTAGCTTAAAAGCAAACAACAAAGTGAAAGGCTGCAATGCAAGGTTCGGCCACTAGAGGGTAGCATTGCATAGTATTTGCCCAGCTTTGGTACCCTGCTTGATCACCTGCATTCACATCAATGCTTCTTTTGGTACATATCTGACTAAATATTCCCTCTAGGACTTTTCTAAGTCCTCCAGCACAACTCTGGTATCATAGAATAGAATCATAGAACCATAGAGTTGTAAGAGACCTCATGGGCCATCCAGTCCAACCCCATTCAGCCAAGAAGCAGGGAAATTGCAATCAAAGCTCCTCCATCCAGCCTCTGTTTCAAAGCCTCCAAAGTAGGAGCCTCCACCACACTCTGCGGCAGAGAGTTCCACTGTTGAACAGCTCTCACAGTTAGAAAATCACTGCCAGAATCCAAAACATGTGCCTTGGATCAATATTGACCGGTGCTCCAATTTCTACTAGTGATGTTTTAAAATGAAGAGGGGGAAACATAGTTCAGAGCGCGTCAATTCAGGTCGGGCGGGTTGATGCGTGTTTTGATCGCGCCTCGTTTTTGTTTTTATTAGTGAACGCACTGGAAATAAATGTTTGAGAAATATTTTATAAATGTACATTTTTTAAAAAATTATTAATAATAAAACATTTTCACATTTGCATTTATTGCTGTGGTTCAGAATGCTCTTTGATGGTAGGTGAACTATAAATCCCAGCAACAGCAACTCCCAAACGTTAAGTCCTATTTTCCCCAAACTCCACCAGTGTTCACATCTGGGTGTATTGAGTATTCGTGCCTAGTTTGGTCCAGTTCAATAGTTGGTGGGGTTTGATGGCAGGTGAACTATAAATCCCAGCAACTGCAACTCCCAAACATTAAGTCCTATTTTCCCCAAACTCCATCAGTGTTCACATATGGGTATATTGAGTATCCGTACCTAGTTTGGTCCAATTCCATCGTTGGTGGGGTTCAGAATGCTATTGATGGTAGGTGAACTATAAATCCCAGCAACTGCAACTCCCAAATGCCACACCCTATTTTCCCCAAACTCCATCAGTGTTCACATCTGGGTGTATTGAGTATTTGTGCCAAGTTTGGTTCAATTCCAGCGTTGGTGGGGTTCAGAATGCTCTTTGATGGTAGGTGAACTATAAATCCCAGCAACTGCAACTCCCAAACGTTAAGTCCTATTTTCCCCAAATTCCACCAGTGTTCACATCTGGGTGTATTGAGTATTCGTGCCTAGTTTGGTCCAATTCAATAGTTGGTGGGGTTTGATGGCAGGTGAACTATAAATCCCAGCAACTGCAACTCCCAAACATTAAGTCCTATTTTCCCCAAACTCCATCAGTGTTCACATATGGGTATATTGAGTATCCGTACCTAGTTTGGTCCAATTCCAGCGTTGGTGGGGTTCAGAATGCTCTTTGATGGTAGGTGAACTATAAATCCCAGCAACTGCAACTACCAAATGTCAAGTCCTATTTTCCCCAAACTCCACCACTGTTCTCATCTGGGCATACTGAGTATTCGTGCCTAGTTTGGTCCAATTCCATCGTTGGTGGGGTTTGATGGTAGGTGAACTATAAATCCCAGCAACTGCAACTACCAAATGTCAAGTCCTATTTTCCCCAAACTCCACCAGTGTTCTCATCTGGGCATACTGAGTATTCGTGCCTAGTTTGGTCCAATTCCATCGTTGGTGGGGTTTGATGGTAGGTGAACTATAAATCCCAGCAACTGCAACTCCAAAACATTAAGTCCTATTTTCCCCAAACTCCACCAGTGTTCACATCTGGGTGTATTGAGTATTCGTGCCTAGTTTGGTCCAATTCCATCGTTGGTGGGGTTCAGAATACTCTTTGATGGTAGGTGAACTATAAATCCCAGCAACTGCAACTCCCAAATGTTAGGTCCTATTTTCCCCAAACTCCACCAGTGTTCACATCTGGGTATATTGAGTATTCGTGCCTAGTTTGGTCCAATTCCGTCGTTGGTGGGGTTCAGAATGTTCTTTGATGGTACGTGAACTATAAATCCCAGCAACTGCAACTCCCAAATGTTAGGTCCTATTTTCCCCAAACTCCACCAGTGTTCACATCTGGGTGTATTGAGTATTTGTGCCTAGTTTGGTCCAATTCCATCGTTGGTGGGGTTCAGAATGTTCTTTGATGGTACGTGAACTATAAATCCCAGAAACTGCAACTCCCAAATGTTAGGTCCTATTTTCCCCAAACTCCACCAGTGTTCACATCTGGGTGTATTGAGTATTTGTGCCTAGTTTGGTCCAATTCCATCGTTGGTGGGGTTCAGAATGTTCTTTGATGGTATGTGAACTATAAATCCCACCAACTGCAACTCCCAAATGTTAAGTCCTATTTTCCCCAAACTCCACCAGTGTTCACATCTGGGTATATTGAGTATTTGTGCCTAGTTTGGTCCAATTCCATCGTTGGTGGCGTTTGATGGTAGGTGAACTATAAATCCCAGAAACTGCAACTCCCAAATGTTAGGTCCTATTTTCCCCAAACTCCACCAGTGTTCACATCTTGGTGTATTGAGTATTCGTGCCTAGTTTGGTCCAATTCCATCGTTGGTGGGGTTCAGAATGTTCTTTGATGGTACGTGAACTATAAATCCCAGCAACTGCAACTCCCAAATGTTAGGTCCTATTTTCCCCAAACTCCACCAGTGTTCACATCTGGGTATATTGAGTATTTGTGCCTAGTTTGGTCCAATTCCATCGTTGGTGGCGTTTGATGGTAGGTGAACTATAAATCCCAGCAACTGCAACTCCCAAATGTCAAGTCCCATTTTCCCGAAACTCCAGTGAATTGAAACCCATCCTGTATATCGGATATTTACATTACAATTCATAACAGCGGCACCTTCTCTGCCAAACTGGGCTGGTGGATCACCAAACTACAACTCCCAGGATCGCATAGCATTGAACCACGGCAGCTTAAGTTGACACCAAAATGGATTAACGCTAAAGTGTAGATGCGAGACTCGATAGGCCACGGCCATTCGGCCAACGTTGGTTCTGCTTTCATTGATGTCAAAACTATTATGCAGCGTCTTGTGTTTCTTGGTCTTGTGTTCTGTGGTATCGCCATGACTCCCATCTTTCCGACGACGCACAGTGTTTATCTCGTCCCAAGAGGAGGGTTCGTGACCTGTTAAGGTCGCAACGACACCAAAGCAAAGCCATAACCCAAAAGAAGTGCAGAACGACCCGTCTCCTTGTGAAATGTTGTTGTTTTGAGCACGCTACAATCTCTCTAGGACGGAACAGCGAGACCATCCCTGGGGTTGTCTCGTCCGAGGAGATAAAGGAGTGGAAATGATGTTTTCTCGTATCAAGAAGCTGAAATAAAAGAACGTCTGAGGCTGATAAGGAGGAGCGGCGATTGATGCAAACGGGTTGGACGATAGTGACACGCTTGAGGTCGGGTTTCGGGGAGGTCGGCAAGCCAGGCTCAAAAAGTAACTTTTCCAAAACCCAGAACAGCTACTTCCAATTAACCAAAAGTCCCCATTTGTGCCTCTTCGAATTCCGCACAACTGCTGGTCACAGCTGGCCTCCAGTTAGAGCACCCGAGAACCAGGGCTTCCTACCGTAGTTCTCGCTGTCTATGCCACAGTTTTTAAGCTCATCTTTCCATCTCTTTTCCTGCCCACCAACGTTATGTTTCCCGTTCTTGAGTTGGGAGCAGAGTAGCTGCTTTGGGAGACGGTGATCTTCGTGGCCTTCAGTCCAGCGGAGTTGATGGTGGAGGAGCAGCGCTTCAGCGGTGGCCGTCTTTGCTGACATTTCCCTGCCTGTCTTCCAAAGAGATTCACAGGGTTTTCCGGAGGCAACGCGGATGGAATCGTTCCAGGAGTTGAGTGTGACGTCTGTAGACAGTCCACGTTTTGCAGGCTTATAGCAGGGTCGGGAGGACAATAGCTTTATCCGCAAGCATCTTGGTCTCCCTATGGATGACTTGATCCAGCCATCTATCCATCCATCCTTCTACACATATCTCCATCCATCCATCCACCCACCCATCTCTCCATCTACCCATCTCTCCATCCATCTATCCATCCAAACATATTTCCATCCACCTATCTCTCCATCCATCCATCCACCCATCTCTCCATCCAACTCTCCAGCTCTCCATCCATATCTTCATCCAACTCTCCATCCATCCACCCATCTCTCCATCCATCCACCCATCTCTCCATCCATCCATCCACACATATCTCCATCCATCCACCCATCTCTCCATCCATCCATCTAGACATATCTCCATCTATCAATCCATCCATCCATTTCTCCATCCATCCATCAATCCATCCATCCATCTACACATGTCTCAATCGATCCATCCACCCATCTCTCCATCCATCCATCTAGACATATCTCCATCTATCAATCCATCCATCCATCCATCCATCCATCCATCAATCCATCCATCCATCTACACATGTCTCAATCGATCCATCCACCCATCTCTCCATCCATCCAACTCTCCAGCTCTCCATCCAACTCTCCATCCATCCATCCATCTCTCCATCCAACTCTCCATCCATCCATCTACACATATCTCCATCCATCCACCCATCTACTCCATCCATCCATC